>OW240915.1:236536043-236970262 GCA_933207985.1 Pelobates cultripes
TTTATTTTTTTCTTATGTGATTTAGGAGTTTTATTTACTCCCATCTAAGCAGAAGCTATATTTACTCTGCTTATTTTTTTTATTTTTTTTTATTTTTTATTACATCAATTTTTTACACTATATTAATTAAAAGTTACGTTTTATCTGGTTTACTCATATTTCAGAAGGGTTCACCTACTATGGTTCACCCTTTTGTTTCTTATCTCTATTCTTTTGTTCATTGATCCTGGGGGTTATCCACCCCCCCCCGCCCCCCCCCACACACACACACACACACCTCAGAGTAACCTGATACCTTTTCCCTTTCTCTATCTCTATATTTCACCCAAGATAGTAAGTAATTCAATAAGGGTTTTTTTTTTTAATGAAAGTATTTAGAAAATTGGGCAGACAGATGGGCCGAATGGTTCTTATCTGCCGTCACATTCTATGTTTCTATGTTTCTATGTTACCCATATAAAAAATTATAATTTTTTTTTTTATCTTCTGAGAAATTATATGGTGGCTTCATAATAGTTACCTATAAATATACAGCTTATTATTTTAATAGACTTATATTCATATTTCCATAGATTAATAAAAATATGCATTGCCAACAATGTGTATATATATATATATATATATATATATATAGATGGAGGTCATAGTGATGGGGAAATAGTGCTGTCTGACTTGCTATAACAATAGTGTTTGTTGAAGTACTATGCTCAGCAGTATTATGAAGTCTTCATGATCCCTCATTTCCAATATCTATCCCTTATACACGGTTCATTGTTATGCATCACTCCTTTCTGTCTATCTCTCTCTATACACACATGTATGTATATATTTATAAATATATATATATTAATATATATCTATAGAAACATAAAACATAGAAACATAGAATGTGACGGCAGATAAGAGCCATACGGCCCATGTAGTCTGCCCAATTTTCTAAATACTTTCATTAGTCCTTGGCCTTATCTTATATCTAGGATAGCCTTATGTCTATACCACGCATGCTTAAACTCCTTTATATATATATATAAAATTAAAATAATGATAAATTGATATTCAACAGAACTATATCATATCACTTCAATTATAACGCACAGCTTTAAGAATAGTAATTTTGAAATTGTCACAACAGTAGAGACATCTTGTTAAATTCCTCAATGTAATTAATCCCTTTAGTTAAGTCAAGCTGTCACATTTAAAGATTAGATATTGACATTGAGTTTAATAACATCAAGATTTAATTTTGTTCTTCAAAGAGTCAAATGTGAATATGTAAGTATTTAGTTTTATTCTCAAAGCACCAACATTTATGTCATTAATCACATAAAAAAAGACCAGCAAACAACTACAAATGTACAATAACCTAAATATCCAGACAGATGAATCGTCCTCACATGTCATTTTTTTACTCTTTTGGGATTGTCAGTTAACCTTATCTGGATCGCTAGGAGAGGTGGTTGACTTTGCTTCCAAAATCCAGAGTTTTACCCATTAACTTTAATAAAAGTTGGAGGAACTGGCTTATTCAGAAGGGACAGATAATATTGTAGTAGATCAGCTGCATAGTTTGAGACTTCCTATGACAGGGGTAGGCAACCTTCGGCACTCAAGATGTTTTGGATTACATTTCCCCTTAAGCTTTACCAGCATTACGGCTGTAAGAACATTATGGATGATGTAGTCCACAACATATGGAGCGCCAAAGTTTGCCTACCCCTGTTGTAGGAGGACAGCTGGGTCACAGTTAATATGACAAATGCATACAAAATAGTCCTGGGGCAGAATTCTAAACATGGAGTAATCGGCAGAAATATCCATTTGGTTTTTATGGTCACTAACCCATATTTAGAACACCCCACACTTATTCTTTATACATTAGTCTGACTGACATTTGTGTTATGGTAGAAATGCTAGCACTATGAAATGTAGCTACCAAGAACTTTACCAACCATAATAAACAGCTACCAAAATATATGTTGGGATTTGGAAAATTCAACAACTATTGTGACCAGACTTCCAAAATAGAAAATAACTTCATCTTGACTGTAGCACTGCATTTATTCTTAGAGACATAACGACACAGCTTTGAGAAACTATATTGAAAACCATTTGATAAGTAGAGAGACAATATATGCAATGTTTAGCCTTCAGGCTATTCTTCAACATTTGAAAAGCACAAACAATAAATTGACAACAAATTGTTTAAATAAGTAATCCAAGGGATCTTCATGTCCTGAGAATTAAATGATTATAACAATTTCAACAATACATGTTTTTTTCTCTTGTGAAATAATAACACTCAATAATTTGAAATGTGTTATTCTACTGTAATGAAGCGATTGTGTTCTCCTACAGTGGAACTCAGCAATACCATTTATTTTAATGTTTTACCACTTCCTGCATTGGGATGCTGTGTAATGAATAGCAGGTCCCTGTGGCTTGGAGGGGGTTAGTTTGCTATTTATTCAAAGGCACCAGCAAACGTTAATAGACAGTTATAAACTAATTGAGTGTGTCTGTAGAGATGTCTTCCCATTCATCTAGCTCACTCTATTTAGCTCTGTTTGTCTTCCATATGGTGTTAAACCGTGCTGATGAAACCAGTCTTATAATGCAGTGAACAAAAAAAAATCTAAAAATAAAGTCCAACTCCAGGAAGCTAATAGTTTAACTGCTTTTCTAAATGTGCTTGCCAATACTGATATTAAAACCACTGTGTTATGTTTTAATTAAGCAATCTGCAGTTCTCCTGAAGGCTGCTCAATGTGTTCACCTCTTGCAGGCAAATAACACATCAACATTCCACAGTAAAACTCGAACTTTAACATTCTCCAAAACATTGAGAATGAACTTAGTCAACCCATGGCTCTCTTGATGTAATAGCTATTATGGTGTAGATTTCATCCTGAGCCATTGTGGTATAAAAAGTTAGTGAATAACCCTGTGAGTTTTAATTGATTAATTATACCTACAAGCATGTTTAATATTATTATACATTGACTTGTGTACTAGTCATGTTTTTTATAATTTGTTTTTGCTCTTATTTACGGTGTTTGATGGACTTATCCTTATATGTCCTTCTTGGAACTAACACCTGCCGTTTTATTTCTCTTAAAGTAATGTTCATGCGCTCACAGAACGTAGAGATAATAGTCACCTGTAGGTTGCCTCCCCCAATAGAGTTGGGGGGGGGGGCTAAACGAGAACCTTCTTTCCTTCCTCTTATGGATTTACGGGAGCCAACCGAAGCAGGAATTAGGTAAGGTGTAAAAGATACATTAATTGTCAAAAATAAAAATGTTTGAAATATATAAATTTAGTCCTACGCGTTTCGTTATAAGATTATAACTTCTTCAGGGACTTAGTATAATAAAATTGCAACGATAATCACAAAGTGCAGTATAACAAACAATCATCGTGGTTTATTTTAGGCAATAAAATGTATCTTTGACACCTTTCCTGATTCCTGCTTGATTGGCTCCCAAAAATCCATAAGAGGAAGGAAAGGAGGGTCTCGTTTAGCCCCCCAACTATATCGGGGGAGGCACCCTACAGGCGACTATTATCTCTACATTCTGTGAGTGCGCTATCTCAGCGTGTCATAGCTTGCTTTACTAAAGGATACTACACTATATTGTTTGTTTTTATATCTCCATCTAGGTATACAGCTGTATCCCATATTTTGCTACATATTGTACATCTTTTTGTGAGATACCCATCTGGGAGGGTTACCTTGGGAAGCAGTTTTTTACTATTTAAGTTCTCTTTGGTATTTCTTTTGTTTTAAATTTCTCTATACGTTTTGTAATATGGCTTTTCATATATGGTTGAATTTCAGATGAATCCCTTAATATCTTTAATCCAATTTCTTTGTTTCAGAATAGGGGAATTGCTAATTTAAAGGAAATCTTTCATTCCTCAGGATTTTTTAATATCATGTTTATTCATCAATATATTTAACAAATATATATATATTTGAAGAATAAAATTAAATGCAGAAATTCACATCGCTTTAACCTGCAATAGGGTACCTCAAACGTAGGTTCCTGCCAAACACTGTTACAAGCTCTGTCCTTTGCACCTGACGGTCAATATAGGAAAAACACGCAGGAGAAATGAAACAATGTTTCTATGTCTTCTCTTCATAGCAATGTTTGCTCTGATTTTACCTTGTCGGAACTGGATTCTGATGTAATTTGCTAAATCGTTAAAGTGTTTCTCCAAACCTTCTTTGTATTGATTAGAATAATGTCCTTTTGGCATTATTCTTTAGGTATTTCCCACAAGAAACACTCAAAGAGCATTTTAAAATTAGTTTTAGTCACCATTATCTAGCACAGGCAGATCTCCCGGTGCCCCAATCTTATGTCATGGGAGCCATACTGAGGTCCAATCATAGAGTATTGTATTCAATAGTGAATACAGTGAAACAAAGAGGAATTTCATGAGCTGAATTTAGAAAATTGAGTCAAATGAAAATGGCAGGTATTCTCCATAGCAAAATCATCAAAACAGAATAAACTCGGTCGTTGTTCATAATGTCTCACCTTTCTTTACAACTCTTGTGAACACATAGTTTTGTAACATGTAGGATGCCACCCCTGCATGTCTGGTTCTTATAAATGCATTTATTGTGAGGTCTTTAATTACTTGTATGTATCCTGCACTTCTACTTTTATTTAGGGTTGCATTCACAGAAAATAATCCTAGCTACAAAACAGAAACAAATATTGTTGGTGTGTTCTAAATGTAATGTAACTAAAGATGCACAATTGCAAAACTATTAACTCAAATTTCATGAGCTAGCTGAAGAGCCCTAAGTTATGTCAGTAAATCAATATGCCTGATCTGAAAAAAAAAAAATCTTATAATTCATATGTAATAGTTATGCAATGCTTTTTTAAACCACCTTTTACAAAGCCCAGCCATAATTGCCTAGATAAAAGCAATTGAGTTGGAAGTGTTGCCTTCATTGACTTTTATCGTTTTTGTATAAAATAAATAAATGTTTTGCAGAATGTTGTACCATAAGCCTGCTTCTTTAGCCACACAAGTCCCTGGCTACCCACAACTCAGCATCTATAGGCTACCCACAAGTCCCTGGCTACCCACATTTCAACATCTACTGGGGATATGGCTAATTTAGAGATTACACACTTCATTTTATCCATTCCAATTCATACCAGCAATAGGTGGCTGTGATAGGTTGGAAGTGGTCAGCTGACACTCTCAGCCAATTACAGGCAAATATTACTGTCAGGCTAATGTTTCCTCATTAGCCCAAGTAGTACAAGGGGGATGGGTTTCTGGGGACTAAAAACAGTTTAGCGATGAATGAAAGGACAGGATTCAGGGACTCCAGACAGACACTATTACCACTTCAATGAGATGAAGCCTACAGGGTCCCTTTCACGGGTTAGTGATTAGAATGAGATAGCAGCACTGCATCTCTGAATGCTGCCTGCCTGTTCTTCCCTCAAATGATCGATAATCACATTAGACTCACTATTGTATTTTTCACTTGGCTTAAATAATGTAAAGAGAGAAGACATAAATAATATGATAAACCTACATCTACAATATGGACATTTTTAAATATATGTAATTCAGGCTGGGCAACAGCCTGTCCAAAACATTGAGAATGAACTTAGTCAACCCATGGATTTCTTGATGTAACAGCTATTATGGTGTAGATTACTTAAGTCTGGTTCCCCCTCCACACTCGTCTAATCTATATTAGAACTCAAAGCTTCTATTTAGCTCTCCTGAGCTTTTCTGAATATTGCACAACAAGAGCTTCTGTCTCTCTGTTGGAACTGGTAGATGCAGGAAGCAGCATCTGGCAGGCTTTATGTAAGAAATCAAACCATTCTAAAGTTTGACTTCTTACAAGTTGGACTGCTTACATTGAGGTGGTTCCAGGTCATTTCTGGCACCATAACCACTATAGTGCACTCTAAAGTGGTTATACTTTGGAGTGCTAGTTTAACTCATTATGAAGACAATCATATTCAGTCCTTGATGCCACCACAGGGATTTCACAGGCCAACTCAAGTGAGTTATTTTTTCCATATTTGACTACTAACGAACAGAGCAAATATGGGATAGTTTCAAACTTAGTTCTTCAACTTACTTCAAACAACATTTTCTGTACAAAATCTCTTTCACACTTAAGCTGAAAAAGATGGCACTAATTAGATAGATCGCTACATGCTATATATATAGTATTTTAGATGTTAGATCAAGTGTCGTCAACCTATGACACGCATGCCATGCATGCAGTGCCTTTGCATGGCACACAAGGCTTCCAACCAAAATGGGCTAGATGGGCAGATCAGATGATCTCCACACCAAGCCCACAGTGCACCAGCTCCTGGGGTGCAAGGAAGTCTCTTATCTGCACTTCCAGTGAATGCAAACACCACATGGCAATCTCCCTCACAATCTGGCTTTTCTCAGTGAACCAGAGCATCGCCACAGGTTACCATGGAAATGCGTCAACTGACTGTTTAAGCATCAGACCAGATTGAGAGGCAGAAGTGGTCTGAAACCACAGAAAGTGCAGACCGCAAGTTTCACCACTGGACCACCAGAGATTAGTGAGGATTCCTGCCAATGGTAGGAATTGATGCCAATCGTAGGAATTCCTGCCAATCACAGGAAAGAGGGAGTAGGTAAAAAAAAATTACGATTTATGTAGAATCGATTTATGTAGAGTTACCAATCCCACAACAAATCTACAAACACCACCACATACAACTTACACACATACTACAGACAACCCACACATACACAACCCAACAAATGCCACACCACATACTAAAGACAGTGTCCACCACACACCACACAACTCATCCAAATACTACAAGAAACCCACATGAATATACTTAACATCACAGACAGTTAATTTACATACACGATTCCTTAATTGCCCGCATACATAACACCACAAATAGCATCAACCGCACACGTGTTATAAGTAATACACATGCACATACACACAATAGCGTCCACCACACACATGTATTATAAGTTATCCACATGCACATACACACATAACACAACAGACAGGCCATGCAAAAACACACACGCAAAATATTGCAAGCAACTCACATACACATACTTAAAGGGACACTCCAAGCACCAACCCCAATGTAATGGATTTGGCCTCATTAACATGCTGTATTGTGTTCATGTATAAACTTTTATCGTTTTTGTATAAAATAAATAAATGTTTTGCAGAATGTTGTACCATAAGCCTGCTTCTTTAGCCACACACTCTCACACCAGAAAGATGTCGTTATCAAAACGGTAGGCACACAAATAAGCCACTGACAGTACTAAATGTTTTGAACAACAAAACTACCTGCATTATGGAATGAGGCAGAAATTTGATTCCTTGTTGAGCTAATTTGCATATGCCTTCCTAGAATCCTTTGCGGTAGTAACATCACTGCAAAATTGTGGTATATGTGGGAAAAGAAAGTCTTATGGCTTGACTGGTGTGCACATCTTTGTTTAACATCGTATTAACTATCCACAGACTTCAGGTGGAAGGGGTTTTCAATCGCAATTTTTCCCCACCATAACTTTCTTGGTTTTTGCTTTGCAAGTACTGCCAAGTCTCAATGGCAAACCAGTAACCAACCTCATGTTGATGATTTGCATTAACAATGAAAGAGCTGTCCATGAGTGATTCACTGGCTTTACATCTTTTCCTAGGTTGTGTTTCAAAGCTGTTGTATACAGCAGACACAAACTCTAAGGAATGCATGTTTAAATGGAATGAAGCAAAATTGTGATTCCTTGTTAAGCTAAGTTGCATATGCCCTCCTAGAATTCTTTGCGGTAGTAACATCACTGCAAATTTGTGATATCTGTGGGAAAAGCAAGTCTTATGGCTTGACTGGTGTGCAGATCTTTGTTTAACATTATATTGCATTAGAAAAAGACACCCAATAAGGATATCACTACCTGTAGAAGGAGAAGACACCCAGTACGTATATCACTATTGCTGACTGTCTGGAGCCAGGTTGTGTATTAAAAACAGCTCACTTCATGTCGTTGGGGCTTACCTGTGTGCATACCTTTGATAAGAAAGTCTTTCTGAAGTGTGGGGTTATGGCTTAGGAGGCAGGAGTATGGTGCAACATTCTGCAAAACATTTATTTATTTTGTGCAAAAACTACAAGGATTTAAGCATGCAACATATATACACACACATGTACAGACAGCAAATACCCACACATAGTGCCACAAACAGCACACATATACAGAACAACACAACCAGTCCCACTACACATAAATACTCTAAGCAACTCACATACACACACTTAACATATTATTATTATGTTATTTATATAGCGCCATCAAATTCCACAGCGCTTTACAATGGGTGGACGAACATACACGTAGTTGTAACCAGACAAGTTGGACACACAGGAACAGAGGGGTTGAGGGCCCAGCTCAATGAGCTTACATGCTAGAAGGAGTGGGTTAAACGACACAAAAAGATAAGGATAGTATTAGACTAGTGACAGTTGCAGAAGAGGAATCAGTGATACGCTTTTAACATATACACGAAACACAAATATATATATATACAGTTGCAAGAAAAGGTATGTGAACTCTTTGGAGTGATATGGATTTCTGCACAAATTGGTCATAAAATGTGATCTGATCATCATCTAAGTCACAACAATAGACAATCACAGTCTGCTTAAACTAATAACACACAAAGAATGAAATGTTGCCATTTTTTTATTGAACACACCATGTAAACATTCACAGTGCAGGTGGAAAAAGTATGTGAACCCTTGGATTTAATAACTGGTTGAACCTCCTTTGGCAGCAATAACTTCAACCAAACGTTTCCTGTAGTTGCAGATCAGACGTGCACAACGGTCAGGAGTAATTCTTGACCATTCCTCTTTACAGAACTGTTTCAGTTCAGCAATATTCTTGGGATGTCTGGTGTGAATCGCTTTCTTGAGGTCATGCCACAGCATCTCAATAGGGTTGAGGTCAGGACTCTGACTGGGCCACTTCAGAAGGCGTATTTTATTCTGTTTAAGCCATTCTGTTGTTGATCTACTTCTATGCTTTGGGTCATTGTCCTGTTGCAACACCCATCTTCTGTTGAGCTTCAGCTGGTAGACAGATGGCCTTACGTTCTCCTGCAAAAAGTCTTGATAAACTTGGGAATTCATTTTTCCTTCGATGATAGCAATCTGTCCAGGCCCTGACGCAGCAAAGCAGCCCCAAACCATGATGCCCCCACCACCATACTTCACAGTTGGGATGAGGTTTTGATGTTGGTGTGCTGTGCCTTTTTTTCGCCACACATAGTGTTGTGTGTTTCTTCCAAACAACTCAACTTTGGTTTCATCTGTTCACAGAATATTTTGCCAGTACTGCTGTGGAACATCCAGGTGCTCTTGTGCAAACTGTAAACGTGCAGCAATGTTTTGTTTGGACAACAGTGGCTTCCTCTGTGGTATCCTCCCATGAAATCCATTCTTGTTTAGTGTTTTACGTATTGTAGATTCGCTAACAGCGATGTTAGCATTTGCAGTTGACTTTTGTAAGTCTTTAGCTGACACTCTAGGATTCTTCTTCACCTCATTGAGCAGTCTGTGCTGTGCTCTTGCAGTCATCTTTACAGGACAGCCACTCCTAGGGAGAGTAGCAGCAGTGCTGAACTTTCTCCATTTATAGACAATTTGTCTTACCGTGGACTGATGAACAGCAAGGCTTTTGGAGATACTTTTATAACCTTTCCAGCTTTATGCAAGTCAACAATTCTTAATCGTAGGTCTTCTGAGAGCTCTTTTGTGCGAGGCATCATTCACATCAGGCAATGCTTCTTGTGAAAAGCAAACCCAGAACTGGTGTGTGTTTTTTTATAGGGCAGGGCAGCTGTAACCAACACCTCCAATCTCATCTCATTGATTGGACTCCAGTTGGCTGACATCTCACTCCAATTAGCTCTTGGAGATGTCATTAGTCTAGAGGTTCACATACTTTTACCACCTGCGCTGTGAATGTTTACATGGTGTGTTCAATAAAAACATGGCAACATTTCATTCTTTGTGTGTTATTAGTTTAAGCAGACTGAGATTGTCTATTGTTGTGACTTAGATGATGATCAGATCAGATTTTATGACCAATTTGTGCAGAAATCCATATCATTCCAAAGGGTTCACATACTTTTTCTTGCAACTGTATATATATATATATATATATATATATATATATATATATATATATATATATATACAGGGAGTGCAGAATTATTAGGCAAGTTGTATTTTTGAGGATTAATTTTATTATTGAACAACAACCATGTTCTCAATGAACCTAAAAAACTCATTAATATCAAAGCTGAATATTTTTGGAAGTAGTTTTTAGTTTGTTTTTAGTTATAGCTATGTTAGGGGGATATCTGTGTGTGCAGGTGACTATTACTGTGCATAATTATTGGGCAACTTAACAAAAAACAAATATATACCCATTTCAATTATTTATTATTACCAGTGAAACCAATATAACATCTCAACATTCACAAATATACATTTCTGACATTCAAAACAAAACAAAAACAAATCAGTGACCAATATAGCCACCTTTCTTTGCAAGGGCACTCAAAAGCCTGCCATCCATGGATTCTGTCAGTGTTTGATCTGTTCACCATCAACATTGCGTGCAGCAGCAACCACAGCCTCCCAGACACTGTTCAGAGAGGTGTACTGTTTTCCCTCCTTGTAAATCTCACGTTTGATGATGGACCACAGGTTCTTAATGGGGTTCAGATCAGGTGAACAAGGAGGCCATGTCATTAGATTTTCTTCTTTTATACCCTTTCTTGCCAGCCACGCTGTGGAGTACTTGGACGCGTGTGATGGAGCATTGTCCTGCATGAAAATCATGTTTTCTTGAAGGATGCAGACTTCTTCCTGTACCACTGCTTGAAGAAGGTGTCTTCCAGGAACTGGCAGTAGGACTGGGAGTTGAGCTTGACTCCATCCTCAACCGAAAAGGCCCCACAAGCTCATCTTTGATGATACCAGCCCAAACCAGTACTCCACCTCCACCTTGCTGGCGTCTGGGTCGGACTGGAGCTCTCTGCCCTTTACCAATCCAGCCACGGGCCCATCCATCTGGCCCATCAAGACTCACTCTCATTTCATCAGTCCATAAAACCTTAGAAAAATCAGTCTTGAGATATTTCTTGGCCCAGTCTTGACGTTTCAGCTTGTGTGTCTTGTTCAGTGGTGGTCGTCTTTCAGCCTTTCTTACCTTGGCCATGTCTCTGAGTATTGCACACCTTGTGCTTTGGGCACTCCAGTGATGTTGCAGCTCTGAAATATGGCCAAACTGGTGGCAAGTGGCATCGTGGCAGCTGCACGCTTGACTTTTCTCAGTTCATGGGCGGTTATTTTGCGCCTTGGTTTTTCCACACGCTTCTTGCGACCCTGTTGACTATTTTGAATGAAACGCTTGATTGTTCGATGATCACGGTTCAGAAGCTTTGCAATTTTAAGAGTGCTGCATCCCTCTGCAAGATATCTCACTATTTTTGACTTTTCTGAGCCTGTCGAGTCCTTCTTTTGACCCATTTTGCCAAAGGAAAGGAAGTTGCCTAATAATTATGCACACCTGATATAGGGTGTTGATGTCATTAGACCACACACCTTCTCATTACAGAGATGCACATCACCTAATATGCTTAATTGGTAGTAGGCTTTCGAGCCTATACAGCTTGGAGTAAGACAACATGCATAAAGAGGATGATGTGGTCAAAATACTCATTTGCCTAATAATTCTGCACTCCCTGTATATATAAGCTTACAAAGTATCCACCAAACCTATATGTAACACAGCTGAAGTCTTCACCATACATAAGTGTTACTGTAAAAAAAACAGGGCACCCTAATGGACTTCAAAGTTTTCATTGGCACAGTGCTACCAAAAGATTGTCTATCACTGTGTTAGATACATGCATGTTAGCTGTTACCATGGAAGTAAATGCATGGTAAATTTTAAGTAGCTCATCATCAAAACAGTCTATGGATTTAATGTATTAAATTTATTGATGTTGTGATGAAAAGGAAATCTTGGGGACAAAGTATCATCAGACAGTAGTACATTGGGGAAGTGTTACCAAAGCGTCACAGACAGTGTTGCATCTTTTTGGGCATTTTGTTGCCTGACTTATTAAATACCTTTTTGTCTCTTACTTCTTTTACTCCCCAAGCTACCATATTTTAATGTACAACATTGTTTAAGTGACACAACTAATAGCAGAGCTAATGAACAAATGGCCCTGGTGCAAGATTTTTTTCGCCTTCTGCCACTCCAGACAATTCTCCAAAAATGGTCCCAGTTAACCAACTCTATAGTCACAAGAAATCCCAATTCCAGTTTGCCTTCTCCCTCCCCAATTTAGACTGTCACATTTCCCTGACAATTAACCCATTCTCTGCCAAAATTAGATTTTGACACATTGCCTCCATATGATCTCTCTCTATTCCTAAATTAGTTTTGCCACAAAGTACCAAAAGTGGGCACCTAAACTCTGGTGAGCCTCGGTGTCATTGCACCTGCAGCACCGGCAGTAGTTCCACTCCTTGACACAATGTACATCAATCTTTCTGTCGATTTCTCCCCATTAATTTCTCCTGTTTTCAGCAACAATTGGCAAAATGTAGACAGAGTAAAGCTTATATTTGACAAACAATTTTTAGAGCTGAAAGTATAAACAGATTAGAGACCAAAAATAACAGTATAATAAGTATTAGCAACTGCCACATATATATATATATATATATATTCTCTATACATGTATCCACATATTGCAAATCAATCAGCCTCTATAAGGACTAAACTGTATAGTAAACACCAAACATGTATATTACTAAAGGTCATTTAGACAGATGAAAGGGTTAATGTGGAGATTTGTGAAGAACAAAATACATTTATATGTTGCTCATTCTCCATAGTACATGCTTTGTGGCAACCCACTGACTTGTGTGACTCCTCCAGAAGACTTCATTAGTCACTGCCAGCTTCAATCTGGTTCAGTTATGTTACTCTGGGATCCCAGTGGAGAGGATCACTCCTTGCTGATTGCAAGTTACACTAAGATAAACTGGCTCATTTTACAACACATCAGGCCAGCACGTCCTTACTCCCAACAGCCATCTCAAAACACAGAAAAATCTATAAATGCTATTAACCTTGCCAAGGTATTAAATGAAAGAGATGTATGCTTGTTTGGCAAGGAAGTCTTACAGACATGGCTTTCTAGACCTAGTTTTGGTACACACATCATTTACATAGACAATACAGACAATACAGGCTGCAGCCACCTGCTATGCCTCCTGTGATGTCAGTATGACAGCTGATATCATGGCTGCTGGTTTGTTTCCAATGCTTCTCAAAAAGAAGATGGATTGGAGATAAGCATGTGCAACCAAATGCCACAATCCTCCAATCAAATGCAGTTATCAGCAGCATTTGATTCCAAGACATAGCTTTACTCTGTCTGGAGGAGGAAGTGTCTCTCGTCGCTGTCAATATGACAGCCACTAGAGGTGGATTTAACTCGGCAATGTAAACATTTCTGTTTCTAAAAAACTACACTGTTTTACATTACAGGGTTAAAACTAAAAGATCATTGCACCCAGACCAGTTCATTGAGATGTAGTGGTCTGGGTGACTATAATGTGCCTTTATTATTATCAACATTTGTATAGCGCCAACAGATTCCGTAGCGCTTTACAATATTATGAGAGGGGGGATTTAATTCTAAATAGGACAATTACAAGAAAACTTACAGAAACCATAGGTTGAAGAGGACCCTGCTCAAACAAACTTACAGTCTACAGGAGGTGGTGTATAAAACATATTAGGACAGGATATAGCAATTAAATAATGTGGGAGTGAAGCAGAGCTGGAGGAGAGAGTAGAGTGCTGCCCTTTAGGAGAGAGCAAGAGACAGGTATGTGAGGTTTTATTTTTATCTTTATCTTTATTGGACATATGTATAAATGTATATAGCATAGATTTGTGAATTATGCACAGATCCATCTTTAGTAAAAACATATTAATAAATGATTTATTTCTTAAAAATACAATAAAAAATAGCTAGCTAACTAGCCAAAAAATGTTGAGGATTGAATCTGGTATAAATATATTTATTTCAGCTTATCTCTAAAGGCACCCAAATATGTGTCCATATCTGCCATTCAAAATATCTCAATTAACAGACACTTTAACTGTAATTCAATTTGTCACAGGATATATGAAGACATCCGGTACTAGAAGCGCCTCAGTTTTGCCTGCATTCAAAATTTAAAACATACAATAAATCATAGACGCCTATTTATTTCCCAACCTGCAACAGCAGATGTGTTTGTAAACCACGTGCATCCCAAAGGGAAAACAGCCCAATCATAGTAATTAGTATATTGATTAATTAGTATTTTTTTTATTAATATTGCTAATTAATTATATTAATGATTATCATAGATAATAATCTATAGATGTGTTAAGAAAATCATCACCAAGTAAGGTAATGCTCACCATCTGATACTGAAAGGAACAGACAAACAAAAATATATGAATGAATAATAAAGATACATTCATACGATGAGGGATCATTTAAACAAGGAATAATCTGTGCAACACTATGTGCTTTAAGTAATAACTTTTTTTATGGACTTCCATACAAGTGCCATTTTTGCCCCATTCCATATTCTTCATCATTCCAATTTAATTTACCAATCGCTTGTTCAATTTATATATCGCCTCCAAAATCCCATATAATTCAATCTCATTTCTATATTATATGTCCATTTCATTCTAAATACTCTCCCTCTCATCACCATTTTATATGCCCATCCTTTATTTTTTTTTACTTACACCTCCTATTTGTTTATACCACCAAATTCCAATTTTGAATACACCTGACACTTCATTCATCTAGCCCCTCCATCTTATATAAGCCTCCCTCATCCCCCTTATTCCATGCTCTCCATTAATCCTCAACACATATATCCTTTCATATACTCCCATTCCCTTTGATCCCAGAGAATTCCAGAACTAAAATGTGTGCTTGATGTACTATTATTTCTTTCTTTTACCATCTGATTGGCTAGTTTGGCTGCTTTCTGGTGGTTCTCATGAAAAAGTCCATTGAGAAAGGCTGTCTGTTGAAAAGTCGGGGGTAGGTTTTATTACTCACGTCTCTGTTTTCAAATTGGTTGCTAGTATAAGTATACTGTACATAGTAATCTTATTTAGCTGTACTTAGCCTTTTGTTCACTGTAGTATATATGTGATTTCAGAGAATTGTATGAATAAAGTGTTATTTAAAGTCTATTTGGTGTGCATCATTTATATAGTCAGATACTATATTTCATAGGCACTGGAGGAGTGCTTTATAGGGTTGCCACCAGGCTAGTTTAGGTGTTTGCGTGCCCTCAAGCAACCTCTATGTAATTGCAAACTGATACACATACTAGCGATTACTCTTCCTATTTTTGACATAAGCCCTGAAAATGTCCACCGAACCTGTCTACAATAATAATAATTGGACAAACAGCAGCACAAGTGATAAGAAATGGGTACCTTGCCTAATCTACCAGTGATCCGTGAACAAGATACTTTTCATAGCAGGCCATATGTTTGACACACCTGATTTAACCTGTAGACACCAATGGGTTGAACATTGCTTAATCTGTTGAGTTCTGGTCCAGTACAAATGTGTGGATCATTCCTACTGAGATAATGCTATTTACTACACAATTCACACTTTTGCTGGCACTCACGGCATTAAAACGTGAGCTTGTTATCCTGCTGGGTAATTAGTCACACAGCCTGGATTTCGACAAAACAATTGTCAGTAAATGCTTGCGGTCCATGGACTGTGTGATTGTTTGTGTTTTTGATGGATGAATCATTAGACTATTTAATTGTGATTTAATAGCACAGTATTGTCACATCTTACACATTTCATTTCCCAACAATTCACAGCATGGCAGATTTTATGTCAGTGACAAATTTACAGCCACCGTGATGGCCCTAAAGCAGGGTCTTTCTCTCCCTTTGCGAAATCTCATTAATTTATGACATCAAGTTCTCTCATTGTCTCAGTGAATTTCAAGCATTCCCTCTGTGAGAAACATATTTTATCCCCGAAGCTAGTGAGATCATCTAATTGACAAGCAAATGAAATAAGCTGGAACAATTTAACTAGACAACAATTTAACTAGACAATGTTTTAGTTGATAGGAAAAAAAATGGAATAAAAAAGTTACTGCGTAAACAAGAGTCACCAAAATTATCTTTCTGTATGCACAGCTTACATCTTTAAATGTCCTGTAAAATATTCATGTAACTGGTAAGCATTGATGACTAAATGAAATAAAATGATGCTTATTGATGGATATTAAATTAGGAACAAAGCATGTTTTATATGCATTCATGATATCTAAGGAACCAATTCCATTACAGTGTTCTTGTTCGCATAGTCAGTTCATTTATACGTGCACTTATGTTATGAGATGGAGATACATGATATCTGCTATCTCAATATTCTATAGAACTGCATAAATGTAAGGACGAATGGATAGTTTGACCAGTCATTTTATCACACTTAGTATTAGAAGGCAGAAAAAGCTCTGAAACAGTATTAAAGCAAGAAATGACTGTGCATAATGGCTCATTAGTATTAGAGTGGAATCATCTCTTACCCTAACATAATTCTCTTTAACAGGAATTGCAAAGAACGGAGGAGAAAATGTTTTTGGAGTTGGAGAATTTTTCTTTTTTTGCTTTATTGCCCCAAACTTTTTAATTCCATTTTCATTTATCCACACTTCTTGATTTAGTGAAAACAATTATAGTTTTTGACAATTTTCAGATGCCCAGATGTGTGGGGGGGACCATGTGAAAATGATAGGAACATGTTAAAATGAGGGTAATCCATGTCATTCATTTGGTGGATACCAATGTATTTAAAGACAGGGATTTGGAAAGGCTGCATCATACTCCTGTCTCTCAGATGAGCAGTTTAAACAAGAGTAGTAGTCACAACTGATAGTTCATGTAGCTATTCAATAAACCAATACACTTACTGAATTGAGTGTATTGAATGACATTGCCAATTTAAGACAACATAGCCTATAGGAATTCTTCAACTAGCATATTTTTCCACACTGGATGTTTTGACCTGCAATTCAACGTTTCCTTGTCAGTTCCCGGTTTAGTGAATACCCACTTTAGAAAACTCACAGATATAACCAAGACTCCAAAAAAAAAAAGTTATCATTGTCCCCTTATGTCTTTGGATATTTTACATGGATTCTGATCCTTCCTGTCTCTTAAAATAATAATTAAGCAAATAACAAAAATACAAACACACAGGTCTAAGTTGCTCGAGAGATGTTTATCAACCTTGCCCTTCATCGTAAGTAGCAGTGTCATCATTCCAGCCAATTAAGACAGGTACTCATATTCAAAGCAAGATCATTAAGCCATCCCCAAATAGCCAAAAAGTATTTTACCTTTATTAATAAAGCACAATTTAAAGATATATATATTTTTTTCCATTCGTTCTCTGATTAGAGGCACATTCCCTAGGTTTTTCTTTTTGCCTGTTAAATTTAAAAGGCTTGCACCCGTAGGAGTAGAGCAGTTCAACACAATTTATGTTTTTTATTAACTTTTTCTATCTCATAACCTCTGAGTCACATTTCTATTACACTCTTACATTTAAGAAACGTTTCCCTATTTCTTCCAATTTTATGAATCAAATATATTTAAGCAACAGGTGAAGAGTTAATATTCAGTAATTAGTTGCAGAAAGTTAATTGGCAAAACCTCGTCTCAGACTTATGTTACAATAAAGATTAATATGTCCAATGAAACTGCTAGCAGGGAAGTGATCCTATGGCGACAAAGTACAGGGATGATTGTAATTGTAACTTCAGCTATCTCCAGAATTAATTAGTGCACAATTATTCTGTAAAAATGAATGAATAAACCAAAATAGCTTCCGTATGTGTCATTTATTCGACCACGGTCAGTAAAGATTTTAATTAGGCGAATAAAATGCGTTCACTAGTTCAATATCAATTAATAAAAATGCAACAAAGCATTCCTGATGGCAAGTTTGGAATGCTGGTTGAAATTATAAAACATGTAAAATAAATGATGATGTTCTGCATGCATGAGAAAAAATATGTAAGGTTATATTCAACAAATAGCAGTATGCAGTTACCTGAGGACATAATTATAATTTTTTTAAAAGCATCAGAACTAGAAGATACAAAATATATCTCTAGCTAAATTATACAAATTTCTTCAAATCAGGTGATTTAAGTTTTAATTGTCTCTTTACAACTTTTACTCTTCTTCAAAGGAATAATCCTATTTCAGGAAACACACTCAAACACACACCAGCAATAATCTAGAACAACCCAGTCCAGCTGAATGTCCATGAAAAACCCTGCAACATATAGAAAAACTAAACTATAGTTTTCATTAATCTTGAAAAGGCAAATTTACCCAAAATGTGTGTGAAACAATGTTTGGTTCTATAATAAATTTAGTAAAAATAGAAACATAAATATATAGAATGTGATGGCAGATAAGAACCATTTGGCCCATCTAGTCTGCCCAATAAATATGTTTAAAAAAATAAAAACCATACTGGATATAAGGAAATTGTCCTGATACTGATTAACATTTAAAATTTATTTCTACTTTCTGCAATGAGGAGACATGTTCATTAGAGATGTCGCGAACTGCTCGCCGAACTGTTCGCGAACTGTCCGCTGGCGAACAATAGCGTGTTCGCGTTGGGCGAACATATGCGATTTCCGGTCCGCCCCCTATTCGTCATCATTGAGTACAATTTGACCTGGAACCTCACAGTCAGCAGACACATTCCAGCCAATCAGCAGCAGACCCTCCCTCCCAGGAAGTGTCTGCTGACTGTGAGGTTCCGGGTCAAAGTGTACTCAATGATGACGAATAGGGGGCGGACCGGAAATCGCATATGTTCGCCCAACGCGAACACGCTATTGTTCGCCAGCGGACAGTTCGCGAACAGTTCGGCGAGCAGTTCGCGACATCTCTAATGTTCATGTTTATAAGAACAACTTGTATTACTTTTTAAATGCTATTTTCATAACTCTAATAATAAGCATTTTCTATAGTTTTCAGTTATGCATTCAGGTAAGGGATTGCTATTATCCATTCACTGCTACCCACGTTTCAAACTAATTTTAGAAAAAAATACATAAAGTTAACTCCCCTGTGAAAATATACATACTGGTTCCTGGCCTGTCTAAGCCTGAAGAGGGCTATAATATAGGCTGGAATTATGTCAACCCTCAGAAGTAATGTTTATAGGGATCACACTGTCCCTGGTTACAGAAACTGTGTACATGTATATTATGTAATTATACTTGGAAATGATATACAAGTAGATATCCATGTTGCTACACAAGCACTTTGTTTACTGTGTGTAGATTTACAGCAACGTGAAGACAACAGATTGTGCTGGAAGTATGGGAATCTGCATTCCCAAACATGATTTCCTCTAAATACACGAGAACAGCGCATTTGAGCAAGTCTATTATTTTTTTGATCCAAAACTGATATTTCCCCCCCCGATATCTAACATTATCAATGATACTGAACACAATGGGATTGATCAAAACATCATGTTCTGCAATGCGTTACAAAGATGTAAAATGGAATTAATCATGAATGGACTGTGCCTGTTGGTTCTACACGTTTCAACTGTGATTTATTGACATGGCTTTGAGCTCCATGTCAGTTTGACACATTTGTCATGAGAGCATACAGGGACTTGTACCATAATCACTACCAGAATGTCCTTTTAAATCTCATCAAAAGATTTGCAATGAATGAATGAAAAACATGAGTATATATAAATATATATATATTAAAATTTACCGGACGTAAGTATTTGAAACTGTAATGTATACTCTAAATTACATTATTGTCCATCTGAAATAAAGCTAGATTTAATATGTTTTAGCAGATGTTTTAATACACATTTTTACTTTTAGATTTGCATTTGCAAATTCTGTTCTCAAAGACACAGCAAGACTGCTGAGAGAGATTCCCTGTAAGTGACTGATAAATTAGGAGGGAATCATGGGAACATAATGACCATGTCTTCTTCATAACGGTAGTGCCTTCTACCAGTTTGGTATAGCCAGGATAAATGTGTTTCTACCTACTTCCACTGTATATTTCAGCGTTAATAGTATTTACACGATGAATAAAAGACCTGCCTGACACCAGAAAATTGACATATCCTCTTTAAATCAATTATCTACTCTAGCACGTTTCATCACAGGTTTACCAGGGAAGTATTGTCTACTACTGCACTTCTCAAACATGATTATTAGTCCTTAGAAAAAGATCTATTCATTTTTAAACGCTTGCACTCTCCTTGCTTCATCCAACGTTAATAGTGGTTACCGACTTCAAGGTGCCGTCTTGGTATGGATAACCTTTTGTGTTTGAAGCAGCATTGTACTTTCAAAATGATTCTGTCATTTATATATATCAGTACAAAAAAAATCTTCGCTGCAGAATTCTCCTAAACAACTACAGGGATATAAACGAAACGAAAAAAAAGCAGGCTATTTCACTTTAAATGTCAAGATGGAATTCACCTCAGCATGCTATTCAGAACATACAATGAGAAAGATAAATACATCCAAAAATGTTGAGAGGTCTTAGCAATCAGTGATGTCAGATTTAGGTAGATTGCTATTGATGAAACTGAAAAGAACAGTGTGAGGTGGGCTTTAATGATGGTTATTCTGCGAGGGTGTAAAAAGCCTGTGAATAGGAGCAACACATAGAAGTGACAATGGCAACAACCATACAATACAATAAACTATATAAGGAGTTCAAAATAAAGCAATTGCCACCACACTCTTGCTGTACCATCAGAAGACAGGGACCTCAAATCTATCCATCCATCCATCCATCCATCCATCAATCCGTCCTTCAATCCATCCATCCACCCATGCCTTGGTCATAATATCTATATAGTAACTGCACTTACTGTAACTTTACAAAGTTCTAGTAGGTAAACCAGTGTAGTTGATGACCCAATGTACTCTTGATTTAGCCCAGGATCCTGTTACTTGTTTGTCTTGATAAATACTATAAATATGTTTTTAGGGAACTGCAACAACAAAAGTAGCTCTATTTAAAACCCAGTTTTCATAGGCCAGAATGACTAAGAAAAATGAAGCCTGAAATAAAAGTTAGGCGGAGTCTGATATGAGGTGGGAGAGCAACTAGAAGGGACATAAAAATGTGTTTCTACGCAAGCAAACACAATTTAGAACTGAATGACCAAAAGCTGATGATGCATTAGATGATGTAATTTTATTTTACTTTTACTTGTTCATGTAAGGTTTCCTTGAGCATAATATTACAATTAATACATTATTTGCAATAGCATGTAAGCATGACATGCATATACTTATAATTTTATTTGTAACTGTATAAACAGCCTTTTTTTAGATTGTAATACAGTTTACATATTTTGAAGACTACACTAATTTGCTACCAAAATGCCAGTAAATTACATTGTTAATCTGGGAATACTTCTGTTCTTAAAACTTTCAGTGATAAATAATCTTTGATATAATTACCCACAATGTTTTTTTTGAAACTATTTAAAGTATAGTAGAGCTTATAGTAGCGACACAGATTTACATATTTGCCTCTTAACCCGATATTGAATGATGCATTAAAATAATGCTAATCAACTCTCTAAAAACATCTTGAAGCCCAAAGTTCATGGGAATCAAAGAAATATATTTCTAACTATGGCCTCAATGAAATTAGTCTGAAATAGAATCAGATACAATTATAATCTGTTAGAAAAAACAAAAACAAAAACACTTTCAAATTATAGCTTTAATGGTGACTTTATAAGATAAATAATTGATTGATTTTTAACAGATTGGAATAATTTCTGATTCAAACCAAATAAATCAAGACTTATATTAGTTAATTTTTAAATCAAGAATTTGGTTGATGAATACATAAATATGTGTAACCATTATCAGTATATTTTGAGCAGAAATTTGGCTATATATATATATATAGTCATTATAGGAAACTATGCAACTAACAGTACAATGTAGAAGATTCTCATTTAAGATTGACAACGTTTTATACAATCCCAAACACTGAATTGCATGTTTTTCTTATTCAGTCTGGAGTTCAGCAGGATTGCATTACTACTAAAATGGGTAATGCTAGAAAAGTTTTTAGAGCTATGGGAAGTTATGCCAGATGTAAATTTAAAAAATAAAACTCACTGATAAAAGAGTACGAACATATGGTAAAGATACAGTGAGTTACTAATTCCTGCAGAGCTGAATCTTCCTGCCAATCTTTTCACATTTCTCTGCCTTTGATGGCATTCTAACTTGCTGCTTACACTAGATAGCCTAGCACTATTTTTAGAGCAGTTGGGTGAAAAGAATGTTATTTGGAAATAATCTTATCTATAGTAAGGATTCTCTTAAAGAGACACTACGCCACCAGACCACTTCAGCTCATTAACGTGGTCTGGGTGCAGTGCACATGTCACATTAACCCTGCAATAAACTGCAATAATTACATGGCAAGGTTAACTCCACTTCTAGTGGCTGCCTACTACTAGAGATGCCTCTGGATGTCCTAATGCTATGCTATGGATGTCCTCATGCTATGCGATGCTATGCTATGGATGTCCTCATGCTATGCTATGCTATGGATGTCCTCATGCTATGCTATGGATGTCCTCATGCTATGCTATGCTATGGATGTCCTCATGCTATGCTATGGATGTCCACATGCGATGCTATGCTATGGATGTTCTCATGCTATGCTATGGATGTCCTCATGCTATGCTATGCTATGGATGTCCTCATGCTATGCTATGGATGTCCTCATGCTATGCTGTGCTATGGATGTCTTCATGCTATGCTATGGATGTCCTCATGCTATGCTATGCTATGCTATGGATGTCCTCATGCTATGCTATGCTATGGATGTCCTCATGCTATGCTATGCTATGCTATGCTATGGATGTCCTCATGCTATGCTATGCTATGGATGTCCTCATGCTATGCTATGCTATGGATGTCCACATGCTATGCTATGCTATGGATGTCCACATGCTATGCTATGCTATGGATGTCCTCATGCTATGCTATGGATGTCCTCATGCTATGCTATGGATGTCCTCATGCTTTGCAATGCTATGGATGTCCCCATGCTATGCTATGGATGTCCTCATGCTATGCTATGCTATGGATGTCCTCATGCTATGCTATGGATGTCCTCATGCTGTGCTATGCTATGGATGTCCTCATGCTATGCTATGCTATGGATGTCCTCATGCTATACTATGCTATGGATGTCCTCATGCTATGCTATGCATAAGGACATCCATCAGCTAAAACCCTTATAGGGAATCATTGATTCAATGCTTTCCTATGGGGTTGTCCTAATGCGATTGTCGCGCATGTGCATGTCGGCAGATGTCCGGGGAGGAGAAGAGAAGAGGCGAGAGTGACATCAGCACTGAATTCAGGTAAATGACAAAAAGGGTTTTAATCAAGCGAGGGGGGCGCTACAGGCTACAATTTTATATTTCTCCTTGTATGTACAATTTTGTATTGCTAGCCTATGGCTTCCCTTTAATTAAAAATAAAATAAATGTTAAGTGATTCATTTAGGTGCAAGTACAAAAAGAAGGGTATATTTACTAAATGTTTAAATGCCATCATTACAGTGTACCTAGCAATTTTCTTAATTTGGCACTTTGGTTTTGGAAGCTTTCTATATTATACACTAGAATCCAAACTCAGAAAGCATCACAAATGATCATCTGATCTGTTCTCAGGGAAACCAAAGGGAAAAAAGGCAATTACAATTAAGTTATAGCAAATTCTGCATTTTAAATCACAAACACAAATCAAATCTATATATATATATATATATTTGGCATGTGGCATATCAAAGTACACACATAAATTATCATCCTTAAAAGGACTCTCCAAACCCCATAACAACTACAGCTTATCAAAGTGGTTATGGTGTTAGTAGACTATGGCCTCTGGTTAGTTTTTTTGTGGCATTCCAATATGCCCCAGCACCCTAAAACCAATGCCTTTGTTAGCAATGTCATAGTAATCAAGCAAAAATATGTGTGTGATGGAACACTGGGTTACAGGATAATCGAGAAAAGCCATCTCTCCATAAGCATTTGGCTAATTAATAATAGCCATTTTGGCAGCACCAAATTAGTACTGAGAGACACATGAGAATCGCACGTCTCGCTAAAGTAGAATAATCGGAAAATTTAAGTTGGAGAATTTTCCAATTTGACAACTTTGGCCCAAAATCTGCAGTTACCTTGTCAGCTGATCATAGTTTGAAACTTACTGAATAACCTTAAACAGCCTATAGAAAATAGAACATTTCCCAATTTATCACACAGTCCACTACAGTGAGCTGTGAGCTATTCAAGTCAACAAGGCCTTTATTAAGGTATGTTGTGAAATGTAACTAGATGAGGTTAAATGGTTACCACCAACATCTTTTTTTCTAATACCTTCCAACTATGCACATGATCCAACCCTTTCCATCCATATCTTATTCATGGAATTCTAAATAATAATTGGTTTTAAGTGCATCATGTGCCCTACATATAAAAAAACTGCTTTATGACAACAAGGGTTAAAAGGGAAATGCCTTGAAAGCAACATCTGCCTTACTAAGTACAGCCTCAAGGGTGCAATGATTCAAAAGTAATTTTGAAGTAATCAAACATCCTCACGATAGAGGGTATTTATTACAGCACATCTATTACAATAGTTAGTCCTGATTTATATTGATCATTGCAGATCACTGTCATTTTTGACAGTTCCTTAGAATGTTTCTGTTGGGCAGTAAAATATTGATCAATAAATCCTTGCAGATAAGTAGTTAAGGTGGCTGCCACAATGATTCAGCTTCGATCAATTCCTGGATCATTAACAGACTAACCCTTCTTTACACGTTAAGTTTCCTTTAGTATTACCCTTCTGTTATATTGAATTGATTTGAAAGTTTCATGGTTTCTGAATTTCTAAACAGATAGTCTGAGAAAATACAGATCAGTGGATCTATGAATTTGCAAATCCATTTAAGTAAACTTTTGCACACCGTTATGTGATTTTCTTCTCTGCTTTTATCTAGGGGCAAAATATTTGGGACATAGTATAGGAAGTAATTAAATGATTGAGATTTAATACAGGAAGTGGTAGGGCATGGTATTTAGTACAGGGAGAGTTACAAAGATAAAATGTCTCCTTATTGATTTCAACCTATTGAGTGCCAAAGCACCCAAAGGCAGATCAAATTTTGAGCATTTTGTTATCTCTTAAGCTGCATTGTGTTCAATTTTATTATCCACTGATTTTAGAGGATAGAGCTTTTTGATACCACACAAATACACTTAACTCATCATTACATGTGTAATAATATAAAAAAGATAAATCAGTTTTGCCTATAGTGATTGTAACACAGCTGGTGTTAATAAACATGCAAATTACCTCAAAAGAAATATAGCAATTCGCCTTTTATTTTCCCAGTTGCAGGTTATATAAAACAAGGAGTGCATCATTGATTTTAGATTTTATACTTATTAACAGTCATTGAATGCAAAATTCCCCAGCAAAAGTAACTATTTTTGAAATGTAAGCATCCAAAGTTGTAAACCTACAGGCATGTGGACAATTTTCACCCTGCTACGTTATCAGTCTATTCCAACATTTGTGTTATTACTCTAATTTTTTTTTCATGGCAAACAATATTATTTCTCTGCTTGAACTGATAGATCAAGACTGAACATTTTCACTCATTCACTATCTATTTGTGAGTGGAAATTTACCCCTGGTGAGTGAACCAAGGACCCACCAAGTTGGCAGTGGCAGGTAATGTTTAGGCCTGTCTAATAGCGTAGGACTTGACATATTGAGCCCTGTAATAGGGAGCTTCTAAGGCAGTGGTCCCCAACCCAGTCCTCATGGACCAACAACGGTCCAGGATTTATATATTTCCCTTTTTTATTCCAATGGAGATGCTGATAAAACCTGGACTGTTGGTGGTCCATGAAGACTGGGTTGGGGACCACTGTTCTATGGGCATGCAGAAAGTGGAGAGGGCAAGTATATGCCTGAACATTCTATAACACATTTGGGGGACTGGGCACTAAAATGGCATATGAAATTTAACGTAGAGAAATGCAAAGTTATACACTTTGAGGCCAAGAATGCACAAGCAACTTACACCCTAAATGGTAGTGAAGTAGGGATAACCACACACGAGACGGATTTGGGAATTGTTATAGACAACAAATTAGGCAGCAATATGCAATGTCAATCTGCAGTTGCTAAGGCCAGTAAGGTTTTGTCATGTTTAAATAGGGGCAAAAATCCTCGGGATGAAAATATAATTTTGCCTCTTTATAAATTGCTGGTAAGACCACACCTTGAATATGCTGTGCAATTTTGGGCACCTGTTCTAAAGAAGGATATCATGGCACTAGAAAAAGTGCAGAGACGAGCTACAAAACTGATAAAAGGAATGGATCATTTTAGTTACATAGAAAGGTTAAAAATGTTGTACTGGCCCCGAATATATTTGTATAATGTCATATCTCCTCTCAGGCAACATTTTTTAACCTTTCTATGTAACAAAAATGATCCATTCCTTTTTTTAGCTCTTCACTGCACTTTTTCTAGTGCCATGATATCTTTAGTTTGGAAAAACGTCGCCTGAGAGGAGATATGATAACATTATACAAATATATTCGGGGTCAGTACCAACCAGTATATGGAAATCTATTCAAAAACAGGGCTATGCATAGGACATGAGGCCACACATTTAGGCTGGAAGAAAGGAGATTTCATCTAAGACAAAGAAAGGTTTTTTTTTTTACAGTAAGAGCAATAAGGATATGGAATTCTCTGCCTGAAGAGGTGGTTTTATCAGAGTCCATACAGATGTTTAAACTGCAATTACATAAATACTTGCAAAAATATAACATATAGGGATATAATTTCTAATTAGTGGGGTAATAGCTGCTTGATCCAAGGAGATTCCAATATTGTTGAATGGGTAAGGCAGTGGCTGAGTGACAGGCAACAGAGGGTTGTAGTCAATGGAGTATATTCAAAGCTTGGGCTTGTCACCAGTGGGGTACCTCAGGGATCAGTACTTGGAACCATTCTCTTTAATATTTTTATTAGTGATGTTGCAGAAGGACTTGATGGTAAGGTATGTCTTTTTGCTGATGATACTAAGATATGTAACAGGGTTGATGTTCCAGGAGAGATAAGCCAAATGGCAAATGATTTAGGTAAACTAGAAAAATGGTCAGAGTTGTGGCAACTGACATTTAATGTGGATAAGTGCAAGATAATGCATCTTGGACGTAAAAACCCAAGGGCAGAGTACAGAATATTTGATAGAGTCCTAACCTCAACATCTGAGGAAAGGGATTTAGGGGTGATTATTTCTGATGACTTAAAGGTAGGCAGACAATGTAATAGAGCAGCAGGAAATGCTAGCAGAATGCTTGGTTGTATAGGGAGAGGTATTAGCAGTAGAAAGAGGGAAGTGCTCATGCCATTGTACAGAACACTGGTGAGACCTCACTTGGAGTATTGTACACAGTACTGGAGACCGTATCTTCAGAAGGATATTGATACCTTAGAGAGGGTTCAGAGAAGGGCTACTAAACTGGTTCATGGATTGCGGGATAAAACTTACCAGGAAAGGTTAAAGGATCTTAACATGTATAGCTTGGAGGAAAGACGAGACAGGGGGGATATGATAGAAACATTTAAATATATAAAGGGAATCAACACAGTAAAGGAGGAGACTATATTTAAAAGAAGAAAAACTACCACAACAAGAGGACATAGTCTTAAATTAGAGGGACAAAGGTTTAAAAATAATATCAGGAAGTATTACTTTACTGAGAGGGTAGTGGATGCATGGAATAGCCTTCCAGCTGAAGTGGTAGAGGTTAACACAGTAAAGGAGTTTAAGCATGCGTGTGATAGGAATAAGGCTATCCTAACTATAAGATAAGGCCAAGGACTAATGAAAGAATTTAGAAAATTGGGCAGACTAGATGGGCCGAATGGTTCTTATCTGTCCTTACATTCTATGTTTCTGTGAGACATCTGACTGCTATTTTGGGGTCAAGAAGGATTTTTTTCCTAGTTTGTTGTAAAATGTAAAGCGCTTCACACTAGGTTTTTTGCCTTCTTTAGGATAAAGAGCAAAAACATATGTGAGGAAGGCTGAACTTGATGGACGCAAGTCTCTTTTCAGCTATGTAACTATGTAACCTCTCTGGTCATTGTCTGCATGCTGCTCTGAACGCCCTGTCAGCCTGGGCAGAGGAACTTGAAAATCATCTATTGTGCTCATATGTGGCCACTCTACCATACTGATTAATGGGGGATGGAAGTTAACAGACACACAAGGAATAAGGGGGGTTTATAGACACACAATGGGGTAGTACAGAATACACACAGGAGGGTGAGGGGAGAGCACACAAACATTTTATGGTTCCATGTGGGTGCCAACACATAAATCCATCTAGGATGTAAATCAAATCATAACATACTGATGGTCCCATGGGGAACATCCATAACTTTAATTGTGTCCTAAATGAACTTACTGCTGGCAGCAGGGGCCAATTCGTGTACTTTGGAAAATTTGGACAGCTCCTATTTATATGGAATTGGGCACCAACTGCTGATTTCAGACGGCAACTGCAGTCATTATCAACTATTCACTATACTAACCAACAGAATAAAACAACAGTAAACATGGCTTATGGAGCATGAGACATGTGGCCCACAGCATGAGACTTCGTGAGCATTACAGAACTGAAAGTCAAGAGCAGACGGGGTGCTAGGCTAGGCTTTTTTAATACCTGATCTTACATGTAATGGACGTCTATTTCTAAAGTCAACATAATTATATGCAACCAACCGGCATATGAGAATACCATATCTAAAGCAAGGTTAACAGTATTAAGCAACTCCCAGGGCATATTAAGTTCCAAGTCTCTTATTAACATTGACTAACATTTGCTGTAGGTAATAGTTACCTTGGGTATTTTATTCACTTTCATTAAATCAATAATTCTGTTCTGATTGGTGTTTACAATTTAAGTAAATGTAAAAAAAAAAATCATACTAAGAATGACTTTAGTCATTTCGTTTTTAATGTGATCTAGATCCCCATAAGCCATTTCACAATATTCTTATCAGGTTACAAACATACATCTTTCACATTCACACTAAGCAATCAAGAAAATGGCAATTTGTTTTTATGTATTCTCACTGAAAATAACAAGTAACAATCAAGCACAAAAAATGTCAAATCAAACAGCGTGTAGCATACTGCTAGCATATTGTGGAGTTACTTAGTATGGCGTTGTAAGGGAAAATAACTACTAGGCTGACACCCAAAAAAAGTATGTTCATTTCAACAATTATGCAAATTTGACCATAACGTAAGCCAAGAACATTTTATAGAGGTTACATGGAAAAATATAATGTTGATGCTATTTTTAAACCTTGTAAAGATAGGCATTCTATAGCATTTACATTTTTGTCATTACAGAAAAAATATCAAATAACCCAATTATCTATAAAGCATGTGGGTACTTATAAGAAATCTTTGCCTCCATTACGAAATAGTTGATGTTTACTCCCGAAAAGTTTTTTCCCAGATGAAATTACAGATCATTATATTGTCGCAATCACTTGCCCCCAGGGGTTAAAAACTTTGACTTGAGTAGCCCCATGGAAGGCAGCAGCAGGTGGAATATACGGAATTCCATTTGTCTCTATGGTGACTGCTCTACGTCTATAAATTATTCCCTGAATTATTTTCATAGATAACATCTGTAAATCCTCAGATGTTTTGTACTGTCTAACTGCAAGCAGGTTCTTCATGAGGCAATATAACAAGATGGTAATTAACAAAAGGTGCTGTATTAGTAAAATCCTTAAACCTGCGTGTGATTTGCAATATAGAAATCCTTTTTGTTTTTGGGAGGTATTTGCTCTGCATTTTTTTGATAAAGCAGAGTATAACATTAACTCCAATACTTACACTAATCAATATATATATATATTTAAAAGATCACTCTACTCACCATAACATCCTAGCATTACTGCAAAAATCTCTGCAGCTTTAACCTGATCACCAGCTCTCACACAGCAAAGGACAAGGTCCTTCTTCCTATACTGAGACAATTTCCTCCAACCTCTGCACACAGCTTTGTCAAACTAACTTTTTACTTATTGTATTTACTTTATTCTTCAAATATTCCAATTTATCTTAATGATATAACTTACTTTACATAATTTTAGAGATAATGTATTAAAGGGACACTATAGTCACCAGAACAACTACAGCTTATTGAATTTGTTCTGGTGAGTAGAATCATTACCGTCAGGCTTTTTGCTGTAAACACTATGTTTTCATTGAAAATGCAGTGTTTACATTACAGCCTAGTGATAACTTCACTGGCCACTCCTCAGATAGCTGTTAAAGATCCTTCCTGGGTCATGGCTGCCTAAAATGCATCCAAACATTCAGTATCTCCTCCCTCTGCATGCAGACACTGAACTTGAGGAGATGCTGATTGGCCAGGGATGTGTTTGACTCATGCTGGCTCTGCCCCTGATCTGCCTCCTTGTCAGTCTCAGCCAATCCTATGGAGAAGCACTGTAATTGGATCAGGCCATCATTTCTGATGATGTCAGCAGACTGCTTGTTTTTTTTTTAGGCAAACAGCATGCAAATCTACAGCTTCTGGCTTGAATATAGTAAGAGTTTGCTATATTTATGGAGGCATGAGGGGCCCAGGGGGCTAGATAGTGGTTTTAACACTATAGGGTCAGGAATACATGTTTGTGTTCCTGACCCTATAGTGATCCTTTAAGTATTTTCCAATTATGTCCTCCCAATTGGTTGTTAATCAACAGACCATTAAGGAAGACCTGAAGAGGTCGAAACGTCGATCAGATGTATGTTACTTGTTATTAAATAATATCGAGTTTTTTTCTACAAAGACCTTAGAGTGCATCTCTTTCCTTTTTGCTTTATATATATATATATATATTGGTTCTGGCACATTACAACTGATTTATACCACCACTACTATAACTCGGGTTATTGTCCTCATTCTCGGGTCCTCTTGTTGTGATGTGCCAAAACCGACATTTGGGTAGGCCTGTAAAAGAGGGCCCACTAAGGGTATGCTTAATAAAGGGAGCGGTGGGTGGGCTGAACCAGGAAGTCTCGGTCCAGTGGAAGGGGTGGCCTGTGAATTTATAAGCCGGGTAACCCCTTCTACAACTACAGACTCCGCCTGTCCATATATACATATTAAAAAAATATATATATTTATATAAATATAGAGAGAGAGATACACATAAGTAAAATAATATTAATTAATGATTTGCTAATTAGAACAAGGTGTGCATTATTAATCATTATTTGCAATAAGCTCAATTTGCATTAATTAAGCAACTATGTGACAGTAAATTACACAGGACACAATAAGAACATCATTAATATGTAAACACGTCCACCCAAGAGATACATTTCACTGACCAATCCTGCTAATACATTCAAAAATTGAAGTTAATAATCCAAAGACACCAAAGTGAAGTCTTAACTCCAAAGCAAAATAATAATTGCTAAAACCATCTGTGTAATTTATTTGATTCTTGTTCTCTTAAACATCTACTTGCAAATGTCATCAAAACTTTCATTCAGCAGGCATAGTGCAGAAATCTTAATATTTAATGGAACCGAAAAAAGAAGGGCCTCTTTACATGTTCTGAGTGCGGTCCAAAGATTCACGAAGCGTGGAATGAACTGCAGTACACGATGGAAGAATCAAGTTAGGATAGTCAACTACTATTTACTTTAAATGTTTTATTGATGTTTCATCAAGAACAGTTTTTAAAAGTATTCAAAGACAAAAAAATATGCAGAATATCCAGAGCAAAAAAATACATCAAAAGCCTTTAAAACAAGTTAGATACTTTGTGATACCAACTAGAGCAAGGAAATTACATTTTAATTAACGAGATACAAAGAAGCAAGAAAATAATTATACAACCAAATACTATATATGCTAGTAATTATCATACAAGTCCATATAATAAGCTAAAGAGAGAGTCCCGCAGTAATGTTTTCATTATTATTTAGTTTTATGTTAATTTATGAATGTGGCTCTTTTCCCCCATTAGTATTAATTAATATTTTACTATAAATTATCACTTTAACTATATCATCGTTGCAAGTAGTACCAAGTATCTCTCCTGATAAGATTTTGCAATATCGCACAAGCTAGTAGTTTTTATTTATGACGTTATTGTGATAGGTAGGTGTTGTCAGGCTTAACTTACATGGACACTAATTGACGAGAACAGTGCCGGTTATACTTCTCCAGAAAAATCACAATTACAAAAATCACAATTCTGCTATGGAGTACAACTTGTGGGAACAATACTGTCAATTTATCTTACATGTATTGGGCATTTTTTCAGAAGCTTTGTAGCCTATCTCAACTAATTTGTCCAAAAATTTGAGTTAGACCCATATACATGTTCAATAATACTCAATGAGTAATTCTGAGGATTACTTATTGTATTTAAGGTATACTCTGGCCAAAATGTCATTTATTCGATATCTTAAGATAACAGAAACTGAATCCCTTAACAAGTCCTTAACATCTAATATGTTCTGTGTATTAATAAGCACTTTCATAAAAAAACATTACAAACAAACAACGTAGCAGAAACAAACAAACAAAAACAGAATTAATAGTTTGAAAATCTGAATGCAAACAATTTTAAATCCATGAATGAACTGGGCATTATATGCCTCATATAAATAGATTATGTATGTTAAGCACAAAATATAGTTTATGAAAAATAAGGTTAGTATCAACACATTTGAAATGTGTCAAATATTAAGTAAGTTAGTCGAATCACTATTGGAGAACTAATTTCTTTGACCCATTTGTAATATTTTTGGATGTTTCTCCATCTTATGTTTTATACGTATGTCTATAAATATTCATTGAAACTATTAAAAAAAGGATGTTAAACCTATATCAATGCTGCTTGGTGGCAGATTTAAGGCAGCCCTCAGCTACAGAAGTGAATTAATTCATATAGCTTTTTAGCATATAGGACTTCATTGGCCTTGCAGAAACTGATGTTCCCCATTGTGTCTAATACTGTGCAGTATGATCATAGCTGACGTGCTGCTACTGCTGCCTACCGAAGTCTGTCAAACCAGAGGAGAAGTTGCTGTTTTATATTTAGGGATTATGTTAATATTTGGGGGCAGATTTATCAAAGTGTCGCTAAATTTTTACGTCATATTTTATGCACATTTTTTATAAAATTTTATAAAAATCTGCTTGTGTTTCTTTTGCAACTTAAATGTCATTTCTTAATATGTGACATATTTTTGGTGATGCAACAGATTTAGAAGTCTTTCTGCTAATAAAGTGTTCTGTTTTACTACACAATTTGTCTGTCTTCTGAAATGAAATATTCTTTGAAAAGTGGCAAAATTTACAATGAAAGAAATATTTTGCCTAATGTTAGTGTGTAATTTGAATTTCAATTAATTGTTTATTGAGTTTTCCCTTTATATTTTCTGATGTGTTCATGCTCCTTTTTTATAAATATATATAAAAAAGTTCTCCCGTGTGATAGCTGTTTAAGGGGTTCTATACTGGGTTCTCTCAATTTAAGCTTTTTAGTGTGTGCATTGGTTCTCCTGGTTGATAAATCCACTGAATGTATGGAAATCTATAGAATTCATGATAAAGAAGGCACTCTGGCAGTCCAATTATGCAAACTCTTCCCCAAACAGTGTTATGTTTTACTACGTTGTCAAGGTTGTATGTTACCACTTTACAGCACAGTAAAATTGTAAATGACAAAAAAAAAATCTTTAAATTTTGAAGTCAAACTGAACAGGCAAGTAGTCTACCATGTATATAAAAAGAAACACACATTTCTTAATGCTCACTTTGGAGATGTGGTCAAGTTACATGAATGAACATTTGGAATCATAACCATTTTTGCCTTAGGATAATTCTGTTACACATATCTAATCTGACCATTACTCTGGCCATATCCATTAATTGATGTCTCAGCTCATCCATAAAGAATTTGCTCAGTGTTCATTGAATGTTTGGAAATTCGATTATACTGAAATAGTTTTTTTTTTTTTTAGCAAAAAGTACACAACTAATGAACTTATCATTTACGCTTATAAAATCATGAAAAATAATGATTTAGTAATCATGATACCGTTGTAAAAAAATAAAAGAATTTATCGTAAAATTCACCATAAATCTCACTGACTTTTCTTAAAACCACTCATTAAATACATTACAAGTCCAAGAGTCATGCATGCAAATAAGTCTTCAGTACCTTGACATTAACATTAATATTGGGATGTTGAAATAGCAAGTCAATTACCAGATATTTACGCATTAATTATTATGAAAATAGTTTTTTTATCCAATATTTGCCGTGACGATCATTTCAGTTTTCTGTAATTTACATATTTACCAGGAACTGTTAAGCATACATATTTTTTTTATGTAGCACTCTTTTTTTTTTTTTTTAAGCAATTTGACTTAAAAGGGAAATTAGTCACCAGAACAACTACAGCTTATTGAGTATAATCATTCCCTTCAGGAGTTTTGCAGTAAACACTGCCTTTTCAGTAAAAAATGCAGTGTTTACATTACAGCCTACGGATAACTCCACTGACTACTCCTCAGATGGCTTCTAGAGGTGCTATATGGGGCAGTGCTGCAGGCACACTGTGCAGTACTGCCATTCAGTGTCTTCACCCTCTGCATGCAGACACTGAACTTTCCTCATAGAGATGCATTGATTCAATGGATCTCTATGAGGAGATGCTGATTGAAACTGTGTTTGACTTGTGCTGGCTTTGCCCTTCGTCTGCCTCCTTGACAGTCTCAGACAATCATATGGGAAAGCATTATGAGTGGCTCACAGAATCCCTTCTGATGATGTCACCAGACAGCAGACAGTTCAGGTGCAGCTGCAGACTTGAATGCAAGTAAAATGTTATTGTATTTAGGGAGGCAATAGGAGACAGGTGGTTAGATGGTTGTTTTAACACTATAGGGTAAGGAACACAAACATGTATTCCTATAGTGTTCCTTTAAATTACATTTCAGTTCTTATAGTTTTGTTATGAACTATCAGGAGTATCCTTTTAGCCAATAGTCCTTCCTGGCAGCCTTCAATCTGTCTGACATACATTTATTACAGAGCATTTATTGAATGTTGTATAATATATTCTTTAATATAAAATAAATTAGAAAGCTCACACATCAATAATAGGAAAATCCCAGTGCCACAAAAAAAAGAAACACCATGGTTACATTAATAAAATCTTAAAACAATATATAATTTGCCCTATTTAGGAACATCATGAAGAATTCCTAACTAGTTTGCGCAGGCTCAGTCATAACTTTCTGCGAAGCTGTCCCTACTATAGTTGCTCACATGCAAGGCTTTAAAAAAGCTTAATTCATTTAAAACATACCTTCTGAGGCATAAAACTACTTGCGTTCACTAAACTAAACTACATTTTCTTGGTATGCACAGTGTTAGAATTTCCACCTTCATTTTCACCAAATTAAATTCCTAGATTGTGAGCTCATTTGAGCAGGGTCCTTTTAACCTTTTGTTTTTTGTCATCATTACTGCAGAACATGTTGGTATATGTTTATTATATTAGTGGCAATAATAATAATAATAATAATCTCAGTGTCATTTAGTCATGATTTGTAACTTGTGTCATTTGTACGTTCCCGCCAGGCTTGTTCTATTATTTTTGTGTTTGTTATAGGGATCAGAATCTGTAAAAAAAAAACCATCTCTTTGCCCTTTTATGCTTTATCTGCCCATATTCCTGACTCTAGAACACTGGGGACCCCTTTTAACTGTGGGTTCATAGCAAAAACTAACTTTTCCCATTCAATAGAAAGGCTGTACCAAGAACAATACCTATTTTAGCTCTAACTTCTATTTGCATCTATTCCCCTGTGAAATGACAATGACAAAGTGCAACTGTTAAGTATTGATGTATTCTCATTCTGTATTTTATTAAGAATAAATGAATTTTCATTTTAGATTTCCAGAATATTAATCAATCTGTAATCAGCAACTGTTATGCATCATGATGCTATCAGTGCAGTGGGTACTTAAGTCCTCTTAAATATAGTTATGGGAATGATCTGTGCATTCATTGAAGAAACTGTGAAAGTGAGATTCTTAAATAAAATCAGAGTCATTTGTGATGTACAGTCCAATATGCCCCACACTGGCATTTTGTAATTAGCAATCATGAAATATATTCAAAGGAGATTTATCTTAAAGATAAGATAGGGTAAAAAAAAACACAGAATGTCAAAGAAAGCATAAAGACTGAAAATAACTGAAAATATAGGGATTTTTTATTTATATATATATAAAACTATTTTATTATTTATAAAGCGCCAGTAAATTCCGTAGTGCTGAACGATGGGATATATATATACTGGTGGGAAGAGAGTAAAGGGAGTGTACCAGTATTTGTGTCACTGGCTCCGCCCAAACTTAGCTCACTCAGAAAGGGAACAAGTCCGCCCAAATTACTGGCATGCCAGGCTCAGGCCAGGTCACTGAGGCCAGACACTGAGAGCATTGTTTCAGTGCTGTCTGCAGTGTCCTAATGTACTGAACATAGTGCAAACAAGTCTTGTCAAATGTTTCTTTAGTCCAATTATGTGCTTGTGCTTGTTGGATACAGTTCCCTGGGGGACAATTCAGGACAGGCCCTAAAAATTGAGTGTCTGGCAGAAAATGGAATGTTTGGAAGGCCTGTATAAAGTGTCTAGAAGAATGTGTGGAAGTATTTATGTTTTATTGCTCCTCTATTTTTTTTTCTATGTTTTTTTCTCCTTCTATTGGTTACTTGATATGTGAATAAAATAAAACATTTAGTGGTAGTCCTCTAACAATCAATCATGTTTTTATTTTGCTCCCTCCATTGGACAGGAGGTCCAGCCCACATGATTTGTCAGACCTCTTGTTCATCATTAGAAACTAAGCTGCATATTTGACCACAACCAAAAAAACACTACCAAAAACAGCCTCTGCTCTATTCCATAACCCTGTCAAGAATTGCATTTAAAATCACAAATGACAAGACTATGTTTTGGCTTGGGCAAATCAGTACCCCAAGACTGCAGCTTGTTCTGAAACAAATCTCCAAGTCTGGTTATTGCTAATAACAAAAACTATGGTTCATTGAAAACTGTGTTGTTCCACAAATTCCCTGTTTAGTTAAAAAAACTGAGCAAAACAAATCATCAAAAGCAAAGCAGAAAAGCAGGAAAAAAAACAGACAGAAGAATTAATTAAGAAAAGAGAAGCAGGGCAGATGCGGTTTTGAGACAGATTATTTCTAAGCTAGCTATAACCCTACAGTTCAGGGTTATTGAGAAGTAGTCTAGTTTAGGAATGTTTAGAATGCAAAGGATATACAAAAGATTGGAGATTAAAACGTTAAATGAAAATCAAGTTACTTAGACAAGCTAATACAGAGCTAATCCATGCAGGGGCATTAGTGATCTAACTATCTTCTTAGGATTCAGCATCAGTCATCATGTAAAGACAGGATTATTCCGAGATTACACGTGGCAGTGCCCCATACAATTGGCACATGGCTATTTTTGCTTCATTTTTTCTTTGTACTAGGACAACTTTCTTTAAACAAGGTGGCAAGCAAAGCAAGTATTTTGTGATGGATGGTATTAATGTGTCCTTTAAATTAACCAGTTTTTTCAAATTTAGATTTTTCATTTTTTTAACATTTTGGTGTAGCAAAAAATAAATAAATAAAAAATCAGCAGAAAATACTTATGATGGAAAACTGGTCAAAATTTTAAAAAACTAAAGTGTTAAGAATACACAACTTTATTCATAACACTATAGTGTTCCTCTGCCCTCCTTTCCCTCACACTCTCCCTCCCTGGTCTCCACACTATCTGTGTAAACACTCACCTCACGCACCTTATTCCCGAGGTCCCTTGGTGCTGGCTCCTCCTCCTCCGATGTCAGTTAATGGGGGAACTTAATGCACATGTTCAAATATGCCTTCCTCATAGAAAAGCGTTGACTCTTTGATTTCCTATGGGGTTTTTCAACACACTGGGCGTCCTCACGCAAACCATGAGGATATCCATTGTCGTTTTAAACTCAGTGAAACTGCAGGTAGTGTCTCTAGTGGCACTCTTCACACTCTAGAGTCAGTCTTAACACTGCAATGTAAACATCTAAAACTTTAATGTTTTAAATGACAAAGTTAAGGGAACAGGGACACATGTGTCTATAGTGTCACTTTAAAACACATCCCGCTTTTCAGGTTCTCTCCCATCTCACGATATAATGCATATATATTACAGTTATAGGACAAACATATAGTTAATAGGTAATGGAATCTAAAAAAATACATACATTAGTCAAAAGAGATATATAGGAAAATAACGTTGCATATTGAATAGAAACATTTTATAGTAATGCAAAGCACATCATATGGTTTTGGTTATTTTTTCTTAATGGTGAAATACAGGAAATAGAATATTAAGCTGAGAATCATAGAAATGTTCTCCAGCTCTGTTGTAATCTCTTTTATCTATTTTAGCATACATTCAGCAATGCATCTATCCATTTAACACAATTCACATTTTATGAATAAACCCCACTGTGTATTAAATATAGGACTTTAGACACACAGATGGTCTGTTTAAAGACACTGCCAGATCTATTCTCTGACCTGAAGTTTAGAGTAATGGAGAATATCTTTTTGATATTTGATAACATCTGTAATTTAATTTTATACATGTCCCAGTGATGCTTTACACAGTGAAGATGTCTCTTTACTGCCTACACTATCTTAACACTTACACTAGTCATAGCGCTATTGTCGTTAATGCTAACAGTAGCTCTAACCCTAAACCAACCTGAATACAATAACCATGTAATATAAAATATACATATGTGACGGGTGTATTAGGGGAAAATAATTGTGGAAACATTATACTTAACTACTCAATCTTTGGTTCGATGGTTATTATGGTGTCTTAAAACTACTCACAGGCATTATTATTCCATAATACACAGTCCAACATTATGTATCCTCTGTCTTTAGACAGGAATGCTTCCCACATAGGGCTGATAAACTTCTATCTCATAAAACCCCCAAAACATTTCCAAATAGATAACCAGGATGGTGGGTATACAGTCAGGAGAAGAGTACAATGTATTGTTATGCACATTTGAGAAAATGTTCAGAAATATAGGAATATTAGATATACTGAAAGAAACATTATCTTGAAAGAAATAGAAAAAACTCACAAAATGACTAGTGTCCTTTAAATTGTTTAGTTATTTTACGAGTACACACAGGGCATAAGATGTGTTGTGCCACAATGCATTCACTAAGTCAGTGTGGTTCTGTCACCCAAAAAATGTACTTGACCTAATCTGCTTCTACATTTTACCATGTGTCTGAATTTGTCTCTTTTTATTTAGTTATTTCTTTCCTAATTGCGCTAATTGTCATAAAATACCTAAGAAAAATAGGGTCTACTTTTAGTTATTTGTATCAGCCAAGTTGAGAAGACTTTGTTTAAACAAGGTTCTGGTTCAGTTGGCTATTAGACTTAACCACAATAAATCAGTAAAAAGATCACACAGAAAGGCAAACAGCACACATCATATGCAGAGGATAACAAAATGGCTGCTCCCAGATAATAAGGCACAAGGGAGAAAATATAGTAAATATTAATAAAGGCAGTGGCAAGAAAGGGGGTATACATATTAGGATACAGGGGGGCAAAAGGAAGTGATACCAAAGGAAAAAAGTATATTTATGACAGGGTGCTTTAATACTGAGATTTTAGTGTAAAAATTTTTGTTTATGCAGTAAATATAAACTTTCCATGAAACTAAATATTTCCTTATGAAGCTTCATTAAATTCATTCATCACAGTGAACTATTTTGTCTTATGTGCCACTAGCATTTGGTTTAATATTTCATTAAATTGCATTGAGAAAAACAAAACAAAAATATAACTCAATCTAGTATATAAAAAAACAAACAAACAGAAATAAACAAAACCAGCAGCCTTTAAGAAATTGAAATTGCCATGCAGGCATTGGTTTGTATTATATAACACAGCTAGCTCGATGAATGGTTCTTTTTATCTCTCCTGAACCCAGCTGTGGAAATGTGAATACCAAAGCATATCTTTAATCTTTTTTGGGGGGGAATAAGTTTGTTTGTATGTTTTATATGTTTTGATAACAAGAAAAGGCAATGGAAGAGTGAAGGAGAGTGATTGGATGTATAAATTGCTTTAGCACTCTATGTGCCTGAAAGCAAACTTTCACACAGTCAACAAAAATAGATTGGAAACACAAGCACGGCTAGAGGGAAAAATTAAATACATTATAGTTTAGAATGAAGATATATCTATTATGTCCATTTATATTCACAATGATTTTGGTCTAAATTATCATAGGCATAGTTAGAAATGCTTAACACATTAGGGGGGGGACCTAATGTCCTCCCCCCATCTTAGCACTTGTCACCCCCTCACAGCCCATGTCCCCCCCCCTCACAGCCCTTGTCCCTCCCTCACAGCCCTTGTCCTCCCCTCAGCCCTTGCACCCCTCAGCCCTTGCACCCCTCACTACAGCCCCTCCCTCCCCACTCTACATGCTCTGTCTCCCCCCAACAGCCGTTGTCCCCTCCACCACAGCCCCTAACTCCCCTACTACAACATCTATCACCCCACTACACCCCCTACATTTTCACACACACCCCTGCTCTGTATGCCTGTATTTGTACGACTATAAGACTATGTATGTCTGTATGTCTCTGTATGTCTGCATGTCTGTGTATGACAGTATCTGAATGTCTCTGTATGACAGTCTGAATATCTGTGTGTGTGTGTGTGTGTGTGTATGTCTGTGTTTGTATGACATACTTGTATGTGTAGATTGGTATGACTGTGTGCTTGTATGACTGTTTGTTTGATTGTATGCTTGCATAGCTCTGTGACCGTGTGGCTGTATTGCTGTCTGTTGCTATGTATCTATGTCTATTAGGCATGGGGAAGGAAGACACATAAAGGGCCCTGGGGGGAAGGGACACACAAAACAGACTGAGGGGAGAAAGCCACAGAAAGGGGCTGGAAGAAAGAAAGAGACGCACAAAGTGGCTGGAGGAAAGAAAGAGACAAACAAAGGGGCTGGGGAGGAGAAAGAGACACACAAAGGGGCTGGGGAAAGTAAGAGATACACAAGGGGAGTTGTAATAGACACACAAGAGGGTGTAAGACATTGTAAAGGAGGGATAAAATACGCTAAAGAGGGTAAGAAATTCAAAATGGAGGTTACAAGACACGCAGGAGAAGACGCAATATTTATGTCGCCAAAATTCCTTGCACCAGTCCTGCGATCAGTAAATTCATAAAATTATTCGTAAACTTGTGCATGTGAACAAAAAGTTCCACATCCCTTAACACTCAATTTGAGAATAAAAAATATGTACTTTACTAGCTTGGTCACCATATTGGCTTCTCCTTAAAATTACCCCACAGACTCCTCACTATTTAAACTAGAAATTCTGAAAAATGTGAATGGAACATGTGGTACTTATAACAAGAAACATTTGATGAGATATAAAAACTGAAAGTTTTGCTCCAGGTAAGGGACAACCAATATAGTGTAAGTTGCCAGCAGTGCATGATTCTGTAAACAACCATGTTAGCTTTCCCGATGGCTTTGTTACATTGCTTGACTATTTTTATGTCAGCTAAAATAATATCTCTTAGGTCTCATTTCTCTGTAGTGGTTGACATTTTAATATTTTATCTGCTGATCTATGACAAAATAGTTTTCACAGAGAATGTGCAATGTATTTACAGTAATATATAAAGTGTTCTTCAACAATTTTAAGTTTCTGTGAGAGCATTGAGGGCAGAGTCACATTTTTTTAGTGTAGCTAGATTCCTCAGACACTATTAACTGTGCAGAAAAACCTACTTTTTTTTTCAACTTAAAGAAACAATATTGTGTTAAGAATGCAAGCATGTATTCCTAACTTTATAGTTTTAACCTATCTATGCAAGTGTTCCCACTGCCATGTGAGAGCTTGAAGGGTGAGTTTTTCTTGTCTTTCTTCTTTCAGCCCTCGCCATGCCAGTTTCGTTGGGGAAGCACCACCTCCATGGCGGAGATTGAGTGTGCATGCACAGCAAAACGAACCAATCAGATGAACCCTATGAGACCATCTACTTGGCTATTTCATTGCAAAAACCTCTAGTGGCTGTCAGAGTGACAGCCACTATAGGCATTTAAAGGAAACCTGTCAAACACTTACCAGACCTTCCACTCCCCTAGTTTTATACATATTCCACTCCCCTACCAAGATCTCTATACATAGGTGGTTGTAACAACCAGCTCTGTTCTGCCCACTATCCTCTTGCAGCCTCTACTGATTTGACCTTCTTGGGGAAGCTTCACCAAGCAGGGTAAACCATCTCCTCCACACTGGCTTGCTGGCTTCTTTGCCAGCATGCCATCATCTTAATGTAGTCACATCAGTCACTTTGATCCTCTAGCCCCCAGTCAGTGGTAGCAGCATACACGCTGTGGTTACTATGGCTGGAGATCACAAGGACCACCTGTGGGGGGTCTCTTTTGCTCTCCCTGTCAATTAATTCTTCAGCATAGATTCTATGCTGAGGAGTTGATTGACAGGTGGGAGAAAAAACTATTTCTAAATATGCCCCCCCTCCCCCCCAAATCTATACATTTGCAAGCAAAATTGCTTGCACAATGTATAGATGGAATTTCATGGTCTTTAAAAATAGCTTGAGTAGTTTTTTGGGTGAAAGGATTTACTTTAAACCATGCAATGTAAAGAGGGCTTGAGGGGTTAACCCCTTAAGGACCAAACTTCTGGAATAAATGGGAATCATGACATGTCACACATGTCATGTGTCCTTAAGGGGTTAAACACTGAAACTGCTATGTTTACAGCTGCAGGGTTAACCCTAGATGGACCTGGCACCCAGACCACTTCATTGAACTGGAGTGGTCTGGGTGCCTATAGTGGTCCTTTAAGTTATGAATATACACTATTGTTAGTGTATCGGCCTCTTGATCTGTTTCATTGAGGCCAAATGGGGGTATGTGAACTCTTCATTGGCTCTCCTTTTTATATTGACAAATCATCCTGCATTGTTGACATGTGGACATCAAAACTGTGCCTTGTTAAATTGTTATTGCAGACACAATGCAGTATTCCTTTCTGATAAACAACCGGTGTATCTGCCCTTCTTCACGAGCGACATGTTCTATAGTCCACCCTCGCCTTAAATAACCATTTTTTGCAAGTACTGTAAAACCTCCTGTCTAATCTCTCAGACAGACCATAGGAATTCTGGGTAAAAACTTTACTTTGTTCATCCTTGCAAACAGTAAATTATATTATCCATTGAAAAGCAAGTCAAGACTATCATTTTTTATTTCAATTCATCTCCATTTCACAAGATTTTTCCAATCCCAGCATGTCTGTTTTTAATGATTTATATTTAAGGCTATATTCTAGCAGATTTACGCAAGAAAAAAAAGGTACATAGTTTTCAGTTTCATGTGTGACAGAGAAAATAATAACTCTCTAATTTTTGTAATAGTAGCCAGTTACTGAAAATAACCATAAGGGTGCTACTTAGAATAACAGGTACATTTTTCACATGTCTCATTTTATTCCACTAACATTTTCATGGTGATTTTCTTTCTGGTTACACAAATGCATAATAATAAATGTTAACTACATTAAATCCCATTGACTTTAATTTTCATATTGTATGCTCTTTCATCAAGAATTTTTTTTTACTTCTATTGCACATATTCTTTTCAGATGGTACATTAGTGATTACCATTCTTTGAGCTATTTCCCATATGTGGAATAAAAAATCCACAATAGTTTTAAGCACATTAATGGAAATTAGACCAAAAACTGAGCCTTTTATACTCACATGTACTGTTCCACCTGCATAAATAACAAGAATAATGCATTGTCATTGTCAGAAATCTTTTTTTTTTTTTGGTTCTGTCAGTCCTTTCTGCTTAGATTTAGTTGACATGTATAAATATGCCGTTTAAGTGACTCCTCATTTAAAAAACTTTAAAAAGTTTCTGTCTCAACCTCCTCTTTCCACAAACTAGTCTAATTAAGTATGATAACATGTGTAACAACTCATGTAAAATGGCTTACTTAGAACAAAAATATATATTTTTACATTGTTTTAATTCATATTTTGTGTCTATATCAGTTATTTTTTTGTCACTTGCTTTTTCAAAATGATCTTCTTCTATTCCATGCCTTGTCTACCAACGCTAAAAACTACATTCTCCACTTTTAAGTTCTGTTCAACATACTAGGAGATATTTATCAAAGTGTTCTGAAAGGTGATGGTTAAATGTCATCATTTTGATCATAATTATTAAAGTGATCTGAAAAGTTATGGTTTACTTCATAGTAAATTCCACTCATTTTCACAAAGAAATTCCATTTCCATTTACAATTTTCTACAGATTTTCTATCGAAAAAAAGTTAAGGCAAAATCCACAAATGTATTGTGTCACCCCCAAAAAATAACTGTTAGGGAGCAAAAAAAAAAAAAATAAAAGCAACAGATGACAAAATCTAACATGTTTCAAATATTATGAAAAAAAGTGCAAAACAGATATGAAAATACATGTGCATACATCTATACCAGGCTTCCCCAAACTTCGGTCCTCCAGATGTTGCTGAACTACAACTCCCACGATTCTATGAAGGAAATAGATAGGCTGAGAATCATGGGAGTTGTAGTTCAGCAGCATCTGGAGGGCCGGAGTTTGGGGAAGCCTGGTCTATACCAAAGCCAAAAAACCCATACACAATCCTACCTATAAGACAACAAAGTATATTTACCTACGAAATACCCAAAGCAGAATTCTTTACATTGTATGTTGAATGTTCTACCTCTCTCAAATGGGGAATACAGGCCAACCTCTACATAAATCCTCACATATATCAGCAGCAAGAAAAAGACAGATACAAAAGGACTTTACACTTTATTAATTGGATGATTCACATTTAAAGAGATAGGTTGAGAGAGTAATCCACAGGATTAAATCATCACTTTAATACGGTCGTGATGGGGGGGGTTTCTATAAAACTATTACATGGAAGGATTCATTTTACAGTCAGTACGCATGACTTCCTATTCCCCTGGAAAGTGTGAATGACTTATGACACCTACAGAGCCTGACTACATGAGCTGAATGTTTTACACTCTGTAACTGGTAGAAGACAAAAAGGTCTGTTTTCGTGCTGTGTTTATTGTATCTATTGTCCATCTACACAATGTGTTGTGTAGTTGTATTTAAAAGCAACATCTCATATTTTTATATTATATCATGCCTGCAGATAAGACTTTAGCGGTCAATCAAAATGTAAAGAATTAATGGGCCATGGTGTAGACTTTATGCTACTTTATTCTGTGCTGGCTTACAGAACAAACTAGTATTAATATTACAGAATATTTAAGGTATAATTTCATTTTTGTTCTTCAATATTAGATTTGTTTTAATCAATAGCGCATTTATTGTTTTTATTGCTGGTTGGTTGGCTACAATTCTCTGATTATTGCAGATATATACACCTTTGATGTTCGATGTTGCACATGCGGTCTCTAAGGTCTGGGACACGGATCAATATCACCTTGGTATGTTATCAGAAGTCAACAGGGCAGATCAATAAAATACTACTGTTTCCTCACTGAATGAATCTTAGTCTGAGGAAATAGGAGCAATCTGTGTGCCATAGCACAAGGAATATTGTCAGTAGAACTTTCTTTTCACCCTAGTGTCTTAATTAAAATGAACAGGAAAATAATAGGTCAGGTAAGTCAAAGAAATAAATAATCAAACACAACTTGGAAGCATTTGTTTGTGCTGCTATATAGCACTTTAATTACTGCCTATACCGAGACTGATCATATTAAAATAAGTTGAGCAGTTATTAATATTGGAAAAAACAACAACCTTGAAATCTGTTCATCAGGGTACATCTCACGTAAAAAAAGCCCACTTGTATCTTTTGCAATCTATAAAGGACCCAGTGCAAACATTCATGTACCTGTCCACTTATTTTGTTCTATTAATGTTTTATCTGCAAAACATGTAATTGGTGCCTAGCAAATGACAAACGTCTGCCAGTTAGGCATTATGAAGATGTCGATTCCTTCCCTCTCTTCTTATTTGCTAGTGACACAGCTGATATTCTAAACATTCAGGTAAAAACTAGGCATTTGTTTAAAAAAAAAAAAAATACAAAATTGTATCGTCCATTTAGAATCCCCTCTCAGATAGGTGCCTTTCTACTGGAAAATGCAAACTTTGCTTTAGGAGTAACCTTTTATGCTTTTATTGTAAATTTAAAATTTTTCTGCATAGTGAAAGCGAATTAAATAAATTTAGGAAATATCAAAGTTTCGAGTGGTTGTGTTCACTTCTATTAGATTGGATGGATTAAATATTTATAAAGTAATCAATATATGATAGAATTATTTTTTCTAAATTTGAATTCTAGACTGAACTGTACATCTGCAACATATTTATTGCATTATACTTAAGTTGTCTAGTTTAATTAACTGTATAGAACATGTCAGCTTACTTCCTATGTAAAGAATAAGAAAATATCATAATTTACATTCAAAACAGAGATTCACGCATTAAATATTAAAACTTCCAATGCATAAATTAAAACACTAGGCATTAATTTAGTTAAATGTAGCTAGAGATACAGTAAAGAACTTAATGTAGCACATGGATCAGCGCAGCTAAGAGGAATAGGCCTTGACAGAGCCAGGAGGTAGGCATAGCAGCCACAGGAATTTAGTGACAGCTAGCATGCTGGGTAGGGCGGAGCCATAAGGGGAGTATTTATACCAGCCATTATGTGAAGTGGCCATTTTAACTGAACCTAAGCTTACCTGTCAGTTGTCCCTCCCACCCTCCCTGTATTTGGTTAGGTTAGTTGATTTCCCGTTTTTTCACAGCGGCGGGGAATGGCCTGGTTAAATCGGAGGGTAGATGGAGGAGAAAGTGGGCATCCTGAGGTTTAGTGTGGATTGGGCAGTGTTGCACGTGGTTGGTAGGTTCGAGCCCGTCGGTGGCTCCGAACCTGGGGGTGTGGTGGTGTCTTGGTACACCCTACACTGGAACTGGTGGGTAGCGGTGTCTTGGTACACCCCTACAATGGATATGGTGGGTAGCGGTGTCTTGGTACACCCCTACAATGGATATGGTGGGTAGCGGTGTCTCGGTACACCCCTACAATTTAACCTGGTGGAAATGTGGTCAAATTGGACGGCCAGTTTCTGTGTTAACATGTTATTTATATTGTTATCTATTGTTATTATTGTGGGGTCATTGCTAGGGGTATGTTATGTATATGGGGAGGTTAACATTATTAAGATTTGTTGGCAATGACCCCATTTGTTATTCCTTAATTATTTATTAATAATTTAATAAAGCTGTGGACAAATTATTTCCAACAGTATAACCTGTGTCCGTGTTTTAATGGGGGTTGGGGTAAGGTTAGCGCATATGCCGGCAAATCCGACTGTGCGCCTGTCAAGATAACTAAATAATTCATCTTAAAATTAGGCTTTAAGAAATCAAAATCATTCATCCTCTATTAATGATCATTTCAAATTAGATAATTTCCATCAACACATACCAAATATCTAGCTTGCATGTTCCTGATAGCAAGCTTTAATGCTTCACACCTTTCTTTATGTGAATACTCTCATTCTTATAATTTACGGTTTCATTTATACACATAGTTGAAGAGTGATTTACCCCAGTTTAGCGCAGATTAAAATGGAATATGTAAACAGCACACTATGTTCATGTTTACTTGTGATATTTTATGCTTAATAAATTGCGTTGAACTAACAGGAACATGCAGTGATGGCATTCTATTGATTTGAAACTCTGTTATTAATAATCTTGATAAATTAGAATTAAATAGGTAGTAACAGTAACACGTAATAAAAGAAAAAAAGAGAGATGTCAGAAAATGTGAAAATATATATTTTCTGATTCCTGCTTAACTTCTGTGGAGGTTTTAAAACCACAATTTAAAGTGTCGCTAAGCATCATAACAACTTTGTAAAGGTTATGTTTTAGAGAGCACCCTGTTACTTGTCTCCCTTCTTAAAGTGTCTTATATTTGAAACAACGTAGAAAGATCAATGCCCAATAAGCCTGTTTTATGGATTTTTGGTGTCAATAAAGGGACAATAATTACTTACTTTCAGCCCAAGAACCTTTAAATGTGTGCATGTGTATTTACATGCATGACTTGGATTGGCATTATTATTATTACTGGCATTTATAAAGCGCCAATATTTTCCATAGCGCTGTACAATTATCTCCCCTCTTTTCTCCAACTCTACATAGAGCTTGAGCTGTGGCCATGGCCCTGTGCAGTGGATAGTTTACAAGATTAATGCACACAGTCAGCCTGCGAATAGTCCGATAAATAGATGGTGTGTGAAGAGTGGAGCTGCAGTTGGAGGAAACGCTATATGCCCTATAAATCACTGCTGGAGAGGAGTTGTAGGAAAACTCCTAATTGGTGGACCCTCCTTCTGATCTGGAAAAGGTCTGCACGTTGCAGCTATTTGCCTATATAGGTGCTAAGTGAAGCTTTTGTTATTATTATTATTTCAATTCATTATTGTAAAATGTTGAATGAATTAGCTATTTAAAACATTTTAAAAAGTGTGAGTTACTTCCTGAATACAATATCCATTAAAAGTGAAGGTTGTTTAAGCTGATTGATCTTTCCTAGATAATTAATTAAATTATATTTCTCCAAGATCTACCGCAGGACTTTGAATGTATACAGACTATACAGAGCATATACGTTCTGTACTTCTCTCCAACCTACTTTACTGTCTTATCATGAAAAAAAAAGAAATACAAAAATGTTTACTCTTAAAATGCATGAAGGCAATAAACAAAATCAATCAAAATTTTGTATAGTTGTATTAATTATGTTCAGTTGATGGATTAAAAAATTAGCCTTCATAGACTTCATAAATCTAGCTATCAGAGTTTATGTGAATGGAGCAATCAAATGTTAGACCTAGCTGTAAAATATGGAAGAGAGATGATCTTAAAAACATGCTATGGTATAACGAGACATCTAGCTCATCAATGAACTATCATATATCTCTATAAGGGAATATTTTCTACATCATTTTCTTTTTCAAACATAGCCATATATCCTTAATAGTTCAGAATGTTTGATGTGATCTTATAAACCCTGTACAGTAGAAGGGATGACCAATTAAAAAAAACAAAAAAACAAATACTAATGATATAGAATATAATACCCTGCATTATATTGTATAGTAGAAGAGGAGACTCTTCTTAAAAACAAAAATACATACTACTCTGCATAGACATACATTGCATCAAATAACCTGTATTCTAACTTTTCTGAAAAGGTTTATCCTCCAAATGTAATTTGATAAAAATTTTATATCAGGGTAACTGTCAAAATAGTCATACAAATCTAGAAGGTATTCAGTAAGTCAAATGGGTGCAAGAGAAAAGAGGTTAGATGTTGGGCTTGTTTAGTAAAACAATAATTTTGGACAATCTGCAAGAGAATTTAATATTTAAGGTCAAAATCATTGAGCTTAGTGAGATCCAACTTGGAGTATTTTTCTATTTCAACAATACTGGCTTACGATTTGCAATTCCCATGTTTACCAATCATGGTGAAAATGGTCATCCTTTCAGAACTCAACAGTTGGAAAGTATCAATGAATGGTCACAAGCTCACAATGATTGTTGTATTGGCATTCAGTCAACATGCAATGGAAAAACATGGCAGAAAGCATGTTACTACTTATGCACAAAAAATTACTTACAGGTAGTATGTGTAGGAGTTATAGCTTCTTCTGCCATGATGAAGCAAGGATTTAGGCAGTGGTAGAAAAGATGAAATGGGAGGAAAGAAAAGCCAGATATTAATGTATGAAAAACCAAGATGAACGAGAACAGATCAGGTGACATGAATGAAAGCTTCTCAAAGCAAATTACATCTAAGACAAGCATGCAACACATTGTCAATGGCCTAACTGAAAAGGTACACAATGAAACCGTTCCACATCAACAATATAATATTCCTCTGTTTTGGCTTGTATCTTATTGTGCAGTACTGCCATTATTGATTTTTTTTCTAATATAATGCACCATAAAAGCAAATATTAAGTTAAAAAAGCATGCACAAAAGTAGTTAAGCAATAAACACATATCTCTTACTGTCCATTACTTGCTAAATATTCCAAGGTCTGCTGAGACCAGCAATGGTGAAGCAATACTAACTCTCCCACTGTTGTCAATGGAAGCACTATGCAGGTAGTTCAGGTGCCCTGGTGTTATTTCCTGCACGTGTCTCTTCAATTATTATGAAAAGTAGCTTAAATCATGTTTTCTAATATATAAAACCAATCATTGCTATGCATACACAGGATGTATCCAGCCATGCTATGTATGCAAGTTGCAGTCACTGATCGGAAAAATGTAAAAAAATTTTTTATAATTTATGAAATACATAAATACACTAAATAGGGATTTATAATTGGAATATCTATGCATTTTTGGTGTCAATAAAGGGACAATAATTACTTTCAGCCCAAGAACCTTTAAATGTGTGCATGTGTATTTACATGCATGACTTGGATTGACATTATTATTATTACTGGCATTTATAAAGCGCCAATATTTTCCATAGCGCTGTACAATGCTCTCCCCTCTTTTCTCCAACACTACAAGGAGCTTGAGCTGTGGCCATGGCCCTGTGCAGTGGATAGTTTACAAGACTAGAACATACTGTGTTCCAGAAGTGAGAATATATATAGAAGGCGTATGCCTGTAATTGTGGGAGGGATTTAGGCCTATTTAAACCCAAGGAACCCTAACTTACCTGTCTTTGTCGATTCCGGAAATCCGTCTCCTCGCTTCCGGTACGCGCAGACCTCTGACGTCACTTTCCCGCGTCGCTCGGAGAGAACGCCCAGCGTCTCAGTGAACGCTCTCACGAACGGCTCCATTCGGCGATTTCCCACGTAACTGTAAGTCCTCATAAACTGTTCATTAGCAACTTGTTCGCATGGGTATTCAACAGGGGAGGGTTGCCGTTCGTTTTCCTTGCAGCATACAAATCAGCAGGTATTTAATTCGAACAGTCCTCTACTCCTTACTCTAATTGCACTTTAGCACTTAAGTGTTAAACACACTTAAGTGTCTTGGTTTTCCCACAGACACAGTAGGCTGTGCAAGGCAGGGGGTTTTTCATGTTACCAATGCTGACCATATCCTGTTCAGTTCTACCAATGCTCGCCCCTTTCTGGTGGGGTTAATTTCATCAAAGTTTTATTTCATAGTGACAGGGCAGAGTTGCTTGTGACATATTAAATCGGATCCTTTTAGTTAGACCTTGTAACTGAATTTAGTATCAATTTTTTTTTCTCCCTCTCCCCAAATATTTCGTATCACGTATTTATATATAATTGGGGGAAATCCTTTATAGTAATACAATACAGATAAGGAATAATGCCTTAGGGTGTCCTTTCCAAGCCAGTGCATTCAGGGCTATTAAAGGTAATGTGGATATTGTTAACTCTTGCCTTGTCTTTGAACATAAGAAACAGGGGGCTGTAATTCTAAACAAGGGGACTCAATTTTTTTTTCTTCCCTCTCTCCCTTCTTCCCTTCCCGTCTTTTCGCTTACTTAAAAAAAAAACAAAACAAAAAAAAAACTCCATTGTACTATGAGAGTCACAGTCTCCCGTTGACACATACTCGTTGGTTGTACTAAGCACTGTTTTGTGGCCATATAAGGGCAGACGGTACATACAGCTACCCAGTCATTCATCTTACTTACGTACGCTATTTATTTTATAAACAATTCTTTCCTTTCTAGGAATTCAATTTCGTCATTCGATACTACCAATTACGCAGGTTTTCACGTTCACGGTCCGGTTAGTAAATTAAAAAAAAAAAAAAAAATTCTGCTAGCAAATTTCGCCTAGTTTATTCCTCCTATTTTTTTTTTTTGCAATAGGTGATTCAGCTCGGGTAAAAAAAAAATTAAAAAAAAATAAAAAAAAATACCACCCGACCAAACAAACTCTTTAGTGCATCTCGAGTACGTACCAAGTTCGCATACAGGTAAGGATAACGAACGTTTAATTTATTTCTTTTTCGTACGTATCGTCCCTCATAGTTTAGGTGGCTGGCTGTTAAGGTCATAGCATCCCAGTAGTGTTAAATCTCATCCCGGCTCTCTCGCCTTAAAATAGTGGTCCCGCGAGGCCAACACCCATCCTCAATTCAGAGGTACTACGTCCCTCGGGCCAATCCATAGGTAGCCGCCTCGCACGTGGCATAGAGAGGGCCTCACCTGTCACTCCCATTCTATCTTATGACTACTACTCATCGAGAGGCCAACACCCCGTTCGGTGGCCACGAAATTCCCTCGCGCCAACTCATAGATAGAGCCTCTCAAGCCGCTTGGCACTTAGCAGGGCCTCACCAGTCACCGACTTAGTGTAATTGCTTCGCCGCAGAGCGGCACTAGCTAGTCAGCCAGCACACTCACTCACAAAAAAAAAAAAAAAATTTTTTTCCTCCTAACATAACGTCTCCTTTCACGCCCATAGCATGTCTAACGATTCAGTTCAAGAAGAAGACCTGTCACTTGCCAGCACTCCCTCCAGACCTGGCAATCAGCCAAGACAGTCCAGTACGATGTCCAACTACAGATCCTGGACTGTCCCAAAAATCACTGCTGAACTGAATAAAAGAAACATTCCTTTTCCGGCTACAGCCAGAAAAGCTGAACTTTTCCGCTTATTAAACTCGCAAGACATGGAGTTACCAGGCCCTAGTTCCGATTCTATGATCCAAAATAGCTTGTCAGAATTACGTAATATGATGACCTCCCTGGTGGCTTCAGTGGCTACCATAAATAACAGATTAGATAATCTGGAAACCTCTTGTCAAGCTAGCATTCCAGAAGTACAAATCCCACTAGGACAACCAGAAACAAGCTCAGGAGGTAACTCCAATCCATTCCCTGCTAAAACATCTAATATAATCAACCCAGTACATTTGATACCACAAAACTTAAAAAGAGATATACTAGAAGGGAAAGATGTTAATCTAGCCTCTCTCCTCATTGCCTCACAGGATATAATCGAAAACAGAGCCTATACTTTCGGCGATATATCCGTGGTAATGAAAGCTAGAGATCCTAGGCTCAACAAAAAACTTAATATTCCTGAGTTTGTGCTAGCCTTTGGCTTATATAGAGACGTAGTTTGCACTGCCTTCCCACACCGTAGAGAAGAGCTGGATCTATATCTGCACAAACTGGTGGAATTAGCCTATAAATACGGGGGGTACGCGTTTTACGACTACCATAAGTCCTTTGCTGCCAAGTCAGCCGCATCATTGGCCCAGTTCAACACCCCCACCGATTGGAGTCAATTAGATACAGAATTATTCTGTAGACATTTTGCTGGGCTTAAAACACCAGCATGTGCAATATGCGCCTCAGCATCTCATACGGCAAACTTTTGTCCAAGTAATATAAGTGGTCCGTCTAATAGCAATACCAGTCCGGATTATTTCCCTAATCAAAGGGAAATGAAAGATAAGTTGGGGAGACCTATAGTATTTCTCGGGAAAGCTCAAGTTTGTAACAACTTTAACGCGGGAGGCTGTAGTTACAGCGCTTGTAGATTACTTCATGTTTGCTCAATCTGCTTCAGAGCACATGCGAAAACTATGTGTCCAAACAAACTGTTCCCAAAAAAAGCTATGACCCCAATAAACGTAAACAATTTACAACGTTACTTGACTGTACATCCTTCTTCTCACTTGGCAGACTTTCTCGTATCAGGTTTCACGACAGGCTTTCACACAGGTTTGGTGGCACTCCCTTCAGGCATACTAGAATGCCCCAACCTACAATCAGCTGTTACAGACCCAGTCAGTTTAACGGATCTCCTCAACAAAGAAATTGAACTTGGTTTTATGATAGGTCCCTTTACTACTCCACCCTTCACCTCCTGGAGAACTAGTCCACTCGGTATAGCCACGGGCAAGTTTAACAATAAAAAGAGGTTAATAATCGACTTTTCTGCACCTCACACTTCCACATCCCCAAGCTTAAATTCTCTCATCCCGTCAGAAGACTTTTCACTGCAGTACGCAAAAATAGACGATGCCATACAAGCTATCGTCAACTCGGGCGAGGCAGCCTGGCTGAGCAAAACAGATATTTCAAACGCTTTCAGACTCCTACCAATTAAACAGTCACTCTGGCATCTACATGGTGTTAAGTGGGAAGGGAAATACTATTTTGCAACCAGGCTGACCTTCGGCTCCAAAAGTAGCCCAAAAATCTTCGATATATTCGCAGAAACCTTAAACTGGCTACTACTAAACAATTCCAGGTGCCCAGTAGTAATTCACTACCTCGATGACTTTTTATATATCGAGCCTAACTACTACACGCCACATAGTCTAAGAAATGCACTATCCCTATTTAATGACTTAGGAGTCCCGGTAGCTCCAAACAAAACAGAGGGTCCCAGTACAGAAATAACTTTCTTAGGCATCACTCTTAATTCCGCGACTATGCAATCTAGCCTCCCTCAGACGAAAGTAGATAGAATTCTTACTAACATTCACAACTGCACCAACCAAGGGTCTTGTACCAGGAAAGAGTTACAGTCGCTTTTGGGTTCCCTTAACTTTGCCATGAGAATTATCCCTCAAGGCAGGGCTTTCATCTCTAGGCTTCTGTCTCTCCTACACGGCCTCCCTGACGACGACACTAGAATAAATCTAGACAATCCTGCGAGGGCCGACCTAAAAATGTGGGAACTGTTTTTAACAACTTGGAACGGTAGGTCACTTTTTATTCCCCCCATATCAGATGAGTCCCCGGTTATCTGGACAGACGCAGCAGCTACCACCGGGTACGCTGCAATATTTGAGGACAAATGGGTGTACGACAGTTGGCCACCCGAAACAGTTACCCTAGAGAAATTCGACAAAACCTCTGCATTCTCCGAAATTTTCCCAATAGTAGCAGCAGCTCTCATCTGGGGAAACTTTGGAAGGGGAAAGCAGTGAAATGTTACTCTGATAACCAAGCTGCATGCGACATAATCAACAAGGGCCGTTCTCAGTCCCTGCCAATCATGAGTCTTGTAAGGAAACTTACATGGTTGGCTGCAAATTTACAGTTCTATATGCATTGTATCCATGTTCCTGGTGTCTTAAATAACGCAGCTGATGCTTTGTCTCGTTTTAATTTGCAGGAATTCTTCAAACTACACCCTACAGCAAACAAACACTCCATAAATCCCCCACAATTCAAAGACCTAATCATGCTCTAAATCAGTTGCTAAAACACAGTAGAATTCTTGCACAGGCAGCCTTGTCGGAAAACACAAAAAAAGCTTACGATAGGGCATTTGACCTGTTCAAAAAGTTTGTACGAGATTTCAATATAATAAACTGTTTTTCTGTAGAAACTATGGTTGCATTCTCAAATTTTTGCCACCTCTCATTAAAACTAGCCTACAATACCATAAAACTTTACTTAACAGGAGTACAACATTTCATGCTAATTCTTTACCCGAACAAGTCCCCTTTCTTGTCCACATACCCTATAAAAAGTATACTAAAAGGTATCCAGAGGCAAAAGTCACATGTAGCCCTAAAAAGACTCCCCATAGACAGTAACATCTTTAAAGATATCTCCAATCTATTAGATAAAAATCCTTTTGAAAATAACACTAACCTAGTAATTAAGACAGCAGCGTATCTAGCCTTTTTTGGGTTCCTAAGACCTAAAGAATTTTCAGTGGAGAAGATATCCGACACAAAAAATTGTCTCAAACAAGGAAACCTAACTAGAGTACATGATCATTTCATATTATCGATTCCCCGCACAAAAACTAACCAATCAGGTCCCCCAGTAGACATTAAATACTTTCCTACCGGTTCCAGATGGTGCCCAGTACATGTGCTGGATAATTTCATACTGAATCAACGAATTAAAAGTCCAGATTTGCCTCTGTTGGCCCTACAAGGTAAGCCTCTCACCATTAAACAATTCATGCTATACATCCGCGCTTTGCTCCTTAGACTAGGCCTCAATCCTAATTCCTTCACGGGACACTCATTCCGCATCGGAGCAGCCACAGCAGCCTCAAGTAGTCAAGTACCAACACATATTATAAAGAAAATGGGCCGTTGGAAATCCTCCGCGTATAACCAGTACATTCCAAACCCGGAGAAAGAGATCAGACTTGCATTTTGTAACATGTCTAAATAATGTTGTGATAATAAATGTTGTTTCTCTTACTTTTGCCCTCTTTTTTACAGGCCTAACCTCTCGTCGGTTTCGGCACACCTCAACCGACTCTCATTTTCAAAATATAACTCTCCATTTTAAGTATACGCCCCTTTTATAATCCCGTACACAAATAGAAGGCGTATGCCTGTAATTGTGGGAGGGATTTAGGCCTATTTAAACCCAAGGAACCCTAACTTACCTGTCTTCGTCGATTCCGGAAATCCCCTCCCTCCACACCCTCTTTTAATATCAATAATTCAGGGTGGGCCCTCTTTTTTACAGGCCTAACCTCTCGTCGGTTTCGGCACACCTCAACCGACTCTCATTTTCAAAATATAACTCTCCATTTTAAGTATACGCCCCTTTTTATAATCCCGTACACAAATATATATATTCTCACTTCTGGAACACAGTATGTTCTATTTTAGATCATAGAACTTGTTTTATAAACTGTTAGGCCAGTGTGCAAATATAGAGGATGCAGTGAAACAGCTTGTGGACAGAGATTCAGCATCATTATTCTAGATGTGTGTTAAGCATATGTGAGTATGTTAAGCATAGGATGGATGCAATCCGCTTGGCTGGGATCGATATCTGTTGGGCTACAGTCCCTGTCACCTACAGACAGCTAGAGGGAACATATCAAGGACAGCAAAGTCTCTGTTTCAAGATACAAGAAATTGATATAAAAGCAATACCCTTTAAATGACTGGCACTAAAATGTAGCCAGTAAATATTAATTCCACAATAAAACTTTCTACTTACATGGAGTTGTTATAGCTATTTAACAACTATAGAACTCAATTAATTGAGTTTTGCTGTCATACTGAGTTTATGATCACAAATGCTGTACTATTTATCACATGTTTGTTCCAGGAATCCATGCTTAGTTTATTCATATTTCAGAGCATAAATAATTTTAGTTACAGCAAAAAAAGATTTAAACCAGAAAAGAGTACAATTAGGCACCTTAGTAGCTATAGGCAACTATCTACGTACTGATCAACTGGTTTTGATGTCATTGAGCTAAACTCGTTGTGATTACTTGCAGTGACAATTCCGACACTTATCTACTGGTGTAGACATTAAAGTGACTAAATGGGAAATTCATTAAGAAATAACACCTAATCAAGGGAATATTTGCACACTAAATAATACAAATAGAATCTAAGACTTTTCAGGCCATTTAGGAAGACAAGATTGATATGTGCCATATGCCACCTGTGTTTTTAATGCTTACAGGTCTACTCATTAATGCAGGTCAGATGTACACACACATGCCATCATTCAATCATTCAGCAGTATCTTTTTACTCTCAACATGACCAATTGACTGTTTAACAGGCATTCCATTAACATCCTTAATTCCAACAAATTTCATTAGAAAAAAAAATATTTATTTAAAATATGAGATACATATCTTGCATTAGAAAGGACAGAACAGACAATTTATTTATGAACTGCTGGTAAAAAGGTAAATATGCACATTTAAAAAATGTATTTATCAATCTTTTACAAAATATCGAGGGTGAATTAAACGTTTTTGAGCTTGTTTTGTTTCTATTGTCTTGCAATATATTTTTTCTATATTTTTGGATAGACTTTTCAAAATATTTAATATATGGAGTGTGGAAGGTTGCCTACCCCTTGCACTATGAGATGGAACATTGGGGGGTTGTTTATCAGAATTTAGTTTTGTAGACTTTAGGTGACTGACTTGTAAAATGTAGTCCTAAAATAGCTGCGTTGGATAAAATCTCTAATTCGGTTTAAATATTAAGTATCTTCTTTTGGCCTTCAATTTGCTTTGTTTTTTAAGTTACTGTAGCACGCTCTTTTGGGAATTATTCAAAAATAAAGGGAGGGGGCTGTTTCTGCCAGTGAAATATGTGTATGTTTGTCCTGGCAGTGTTTTCTCCAAAGCAGTCAAAACAGTCAGGCTACTTTCACATATTGGTATCTACAATGGAGAGTGCACTTCACTTAAAGGGACACTCCAGGTACCCAGACTACTTCTGCCCATTGGAGTGGTCTGGGTGCCAACTCCCACTACCCTTAACCCTGCAAGTGTAATTATTGCAGTTTTTTATTAACTGCAATAATTACCTTGCAGGGTTAACTCCACCTCTAGTGGCTGTCTACTAGACAGCCACGCTGTGTGAGGACCTTCAGCGTCGCTCAATTCCCCATAGGAAAGCATTGAAAAGCATTTTCAATGCTTTCATATGGCAAGCTCTAATGCGCATGCACATCAGTCTCACCCACCGGCCAACTTAATGAAGAGGAGGAGCGGCGGCGGAGGAACAAGCAGTGACGTGGGACATGTTGCTGCCTCTGGTAAGTGACTGAAGGGGTTTTCACCCCTCCAGCAACCGGGGATTGGGAGGTGGGAGGGAGAGGGGACCTGCAGTGCCAGGAAAACGGATTGGCACTGGAGAGTCCCTTTAATGATAGCCATTAAAAAAGATTACTATTCATACCAAATATATTGCACAAAGATTTGCTGAGTGCTGTTGTGTCTCATTATGGTATTTGTCACTCTGTATAGTAATCATTATGGTTTACTAACCTGTCTTACTTGATTTTGCTATTGAATATTCTAAGCTTTATGCTGCAAAACTGACTTTCATATTTCTTATAGGAATGAAGAGGCTCGGCTCCCATTAGTTATGATGCATCGCATTGGAATAAGCATACACACAATCTATTTAAAGGAAGATCTGCCAAAGTAAAAAATGACAGCGTAATACGGTATTTTTGTTTTTTGTTGCTGTGAACAGATTCTACCATAATTAGTACAAATGTTTTCATGTGTATGAAAAGGTATTAATTTAAGATGCATCTGTAAATATAATAGATCAAAATAAACAGTTTGGACGCAGGGAGTTATATTTAATCCTACTGAAGTTGCTATTGAGATAAATAGTTGCAGGAAAGAAAAAACTGATGAAAAAGCACATAATGCAAGGAGAGGATATTCATCATTGACTTCAAGTAAAAACACACAACAGCAAAACAGGTTCTTCCTGGGTATTTTTAATGCTTTAATTGAAGTCACTTTATAATAAGGGTAGATACAGCTATTATCTATTTAGATAATAAAGAGATTGCTAAAATGTGTTAAGTGCCTGGGTCCATATGATATTGTGTTGTAAGCAAATGAGAGCCAGCTGGGATTAATCTGCTTAGTGCAAAATGATTGCCAAATGCAACTCCACTGAAGCGTATAAATAGTTAACATGCATATGATTTCCCCAAGGTTTTTTTCACAAAAAGACCTATATAGACTTTAATTGTGACATCTATAGGTAAATAATTTGGATTTTTTTTCTAGCAGTATTGAATCACCTGGAAAGTATATTAAATTGAAGACTTGGCTAGCTAAAAGGATGGAACGTTGACACAAATTGTTTCATTATTCTTGTCCAAAATGGCCAAAAAATAAATTTACTACCTGTACCACAAGACTAAATGTGTATTAAGGCAGAAATATATATATTTTTTTATAAATATAACCAATTTATTTGTAACTTAACTGAAAAATATCACAAAGATGCCATGTGGTATTCAATAAGTGATCTGCTCTTCAGACCATAATAATTGCAGATACAATATAAGTAGCGTTTACTACTACTTAGGTAGGCAAATCACTTAAATGTTTCACTATTTAGAATGCTGAAAGTCGGCCTGAGATCATATTAACTTGAAGAATTCAGTTCAGAAAGTCAACATGGGAGAATCATGCAAAGCCAGTGTTGATATGATGTTTCTCTGAGATTGAATTTATCAGAGGAACTGTTGATGGATTTTTTGTTGATCTTGACAGCATCTCAGAAAACAAAGACACAGCCCCAAGTTTTGCTCTTGACATGGCAGAATTTTTGATCAAGAGAACATTTTGATCAACATCCACTGGGACCAAAGCCCCTGAATGATCAATTCACAAGCTCATTTTGGCTATCCCGGAGTAAGAAAATAAATACAAATCAAGCAATGGTAAACCATTGCAGTTTTAGTACCAAAACATATAGAGGGTGATATCTACAAAAGGGACAGATGCTATAATTACAATTTGTTTTATTAAACAATATAAAAAAATTGATGTTACACAAATCCTTAGATTATTGTTCACGTAGAAAATAGCCTTGTCCCTAGCTTTCGTGAGCAGTAATAAAACAGCTGGGGCTCTGTTGGCTTGACTTAATAGTTTTAAGTAAGCTTTTCAAATAATTCAATATTTTGTATAAACATTTAAAGTTATTTTCTTTGAATATTAAAATATCAACATTTATCATGTGTAAATATATCATACTATTACGAAATTTCATTATTTTTCAAAATCTGATATCATTTTAAAAGTTTATCCCAAAAATTAATCAATTTGAAAAGCTTATCCAGAAACATTAAATGGCATTCTGTACAGCATTGCATGGTTAATACACATGTTCACTACTGCATTAATTGAGTGGTAGGATAGGGGTCTGTTTTAGGTACCAAGAGAGACCATTTTTTAAGCAGCTCAGAAATCGTTTTACACAAACAGAGGAGGTGGTGCCCAAAGACTTTTTTTGCCACAGCTGCTACAATGACCTTTATTGGTTATGATGCTTAGAGTGCCCCTGTATTTTGTTCTGGTAAAGATATTGACAGATCAAGATCACCATGAAAACCAGCTGAAATCTTAATGGTTTGACAATGGATTCTGCATAAATGTATAGACTGACTATGTAATATCTATGCACAAATTGGATCCATGTTAAACCCATTGGTATCTTAAGTCCAGGTGTGGTTTATTAAATAATTACACTTCTATAGCTGGTGCTTTCTAGATCACAATAAAGGACAATATGTTCAGATTGCCTGCAAACTATACCAAATCTAACTTTACAATCACAATTGGCGCCCCCAGTCCCACTGCCCCTTGAAACGACGTCTCTAAACGTACTGGTGAGCACTGTTATGCTCCTGTTTCAGCCTCTGCTTTCCTATCTCAATTTTTGAGTGATATAACTTTGTAGGCATGGAATTCTGTAGGTCTATATGAAAAGAATTAAATTTTTCCATTGGTCAGGTGCTTTGAAATTAACCAAAGCTTGGATGAAAAAGCAATCTACTTCTTCATAGAAAGGTTCCCATTAAAACTTGACCATGAATACTTATATACACACAAGTAATTTTATTTTTTTACTCCAGCAGAGTAAAATGTTGAAGATTACTGAAATAACCCCTCTAGATTAAATATATTTATGTACAAATATCTGTTAAGCCCCAATACCATTTATTATCTTCCTGTTACAATAGATCATTAAAATCAAACTGAATCACCCATTAATATATTACTATAAGATTTAAAAAAAGAACACAAACTGGTTTTATGAAAATGAATAAATGAAATCTATGCAATGTCACTGAAACACAAGTCGTATAAAAATAGGAGCGTCACTCAGAACTAGACTGAGAGACCCGCTTACAAAAAAAAAAAATTAAACTAAAAATCTAATAATTGACATGCCTTTTTTACACCTTCAAGTAGTAACTTGCTCAACAAGTTATCTAGCCTAGTATAAAAAAGATGCATGAATCTTTCCTGCCCCTCTTTTATTATTTTTCAACTGACTTTTCTTGCCTGTATTAATAAAAATCGCACACATTTCCAGTCTAACGTACACAGAAACAGACTTGTGTGTATTTAGTTTTTTTTTATTTATTTTTTTATTTCCCATTAAAGATCCAGAGCTTGGATGCACTTCTCTGACTGCAAACTTCAGACACCTGCATCTAGTGTACTCTCTGTGATTATAGGTTACATGTCTGTTCTGTACTCGACCATGTGATGATGATCATATATAGAGTAGCATTTTGCTCACCTTTTCTTCATTACTAAAACAACTCCCAGGAAAATGATGACAAATAGCAGTATCCCTGCAATGACTCCAGCAATTTTCACTGTGTGGTCTGATTGTTCCTCGGGCTCTGGGTCTGGCTTATGAGTTGCAGCTCCTGAACAGGGAATGCGTGAAATAGAAAAGAGACAAACAGAGATAAATAATTTGAATATGGAACTTTATAATATCACATCATTAGATATTCATGATATTCAAATGGCAATATAGAGGCCAAAACAGCAGAATAAAAATGTAGACTAGTAAGATTTTTTCTACTTCAGCTATTTTTAACTATATGTTTGATTGACAACTACATATCACTGTTTAGTTAATAACTCATGTTGTTCATTGTTAGATAATAATCTCTGAAATATGCAAACAGTAGCTGTGTTTAAAAAAAATTAAACTGTGCCATGCTACATAGAAAAGGTATAATACACATGTGAAGTTACATTGCGCAGTCGCCAGAATTTTAGCATTTCTCCTGAGTCATGATTATTTAAGTTACAGAGACTAAAAATTCACTTACGATACACTAACTGCCGTAAGCCTTTCCCTAAATGCGATTTTTTGCTGGAACACAGTCCTTAATTATTTTTCATAAGTGAAGCAGTAATTCTATAGTATATTAGCTCAAACACCTGGAAAAATGTGATAAGCTCATTTACTATGCGTTTTACCAGCAATTGTTTTTTTCCAACACAATAGCCTGTTTTCGCCTTTGGAAATTTAAATCTAGGTCACATCTGGTAGTCAAAAGACTCCTTCTAAGCAATTTATTCACAAAGTGGGAAGCAGCTGAAGATCACAACAGTGGCACCCACATTTGATATCTGTTTAAATGAGATAACCACTGCCTTGCAGCGGCTACTGTCTTAGATTTCCGTGCTTGGTTATATTTCTAAAGCCCTGTTTACACTGTTTACTGTATAATGTGATGGGATGTCAAATGCATGTCTGATAGAATATCCATTTCCTCCCCTAAATGACTTTAAGATGAAAAATATAAGAGACGCAATGTTCAATTCACTAAACTCAATCCCTCTCCCTGCCCTGTATTTTTCTAGGCTCTCAATTTTTTCTAATCAAAATGTGACAGTATTCATAATGTGAGATGCCACTGGGCAGATAGATGGTATTCGGAAATGGGAATTTATTTTCTAAAATTACTTCTTTTTATAAATCTCACATGTTCCCTATCAAAGTCCCTATATCACTCATACATATATATCCAGATTAAGCAGGTACACTGCATCAGCCTAACAGTGGTCACAGTTTTGCAGGATATGCTGTACCACCTAGAGATGATAATGTCTTGTTTCCTTAATCCATGGACCACTGGATTAGAGCAGTTGTTCTAGAAACAGGAGAAATTCCTGAAATTTGGAAATTAATCTGGTCACCTTGCTTGCATTAATCAATGGAGATATAGAATTTACAAATGTTCATAGTTTGATTTTGTGTTCTTGTCCCACTGTCCTGGGTTTGCTTCCTGGTCTTCCCAAGAATGTATAGCTTGATGACATAATTAGATGTGCGTGTGTGCATGTGCTATGCCAGGGGCCCTTAGCAGGGTGAGCCAGCATAATTAGCAGTTGCATGCCAGGCTCACATAGGTGCACCCCCTTTACATGTTACATATAAAGATGAGGAGAGCATTTAAGGAGATGATATAAAAGGGGATTACAAATATGGATCCTTGGTTTTGTCAAAACTACGGATGGTAAATTTGAACAAGGAGAAATGCAAAAATAGTGTCAAATTCAAGTGTCTATGATTTGGGATGGAAATATTATTTGTCTTCTCCATTTTTCCTTTTTGTCTAGTGTAACCCTTCCCTTAATTATCTTTCCTAAATTTTTTTAAAAAATACATATTTGAAAAGAGATAAAATATAATCAATAATAATTCAGTAACAGTAAAAAGTGTAAAATTCGTCATTACTTTACTGCTTCATTAATAATATGTGCATGGTTGTGAAATAATTTTACAAACATGCATGTAAATTAAAGTGGACTAAATATGTTTAATATGTTTAAATCAATAATAATTCAGTAACAGTAAAAAGTGTAAAATTCTTCATTACTTTACTGCTTCATTAATAATATGTGCATGGTTGTGAAATAATTTAGCAAACATGCATGTAAATTAAAGTGGACTAAATATGTTTTCCACACACTAAAGTATAAATTTAACATACTGCATAAATATTAGTTTTAAATTACAATTATATGTATATAGTGCTCTTCTAACATCCTCAAGTATATTGGACTAGTGATCAGGAAATCCCTGCATCTTCAACATGCATATGCAGTACTGAACATCCTGAAGTTATTTTATATACATTCAGGCAAACTGTAAATAAACAGTGAATACAGTATTAACCCCTTAAGGACGGAGCCAAATGTACACATTGTGAACAAAACAAAATGTAAACAAAACCTGGCATTTGCGCTACATGTCTGTCCAACCGTAATTCACCTCTTTCATAGTAAATGCACCCACCTTTATTATATATCATTTTATTCAGGGGAAACAGGGCTTTCATTTAATATCAAATATTTAGCTATGAAACATAATTTAATATGAAAAAAATGGGAGAAAATACGTTTTTTTTTAATTTTTTTAGTTCTACATGACATTTTAACGGTCAGTGTCATAATACTGTTTGCTTTTACTGCAATAAAATACACATATTTATATTCAGTAAAGTCTCATGTGTAAGACAGTACCCCCTATGTACAGGTGCAAAAAACTTCACTTTTACTGGCGATATCATCGTTGTAATACATTTTACTGTTTTGAAACACTAATATTTGTGTTCAGCGAAGTCTCCCGAGTAGAACAGTACCCCCCATGTACAGGTTTTATGGTGTCTTGGAAAGTTATAGGGTTAAATATAGTGCTAGCAAATTAAATTCCCTTTACTTTCGGCATGGGTTGTCAGGCAGGTCCCGCTAATTGTAATTAATTAAGATACCTAATTATGTAAAAATATTACATAAATATATATGTAGAATTAATATATGTATATATATATATACGTATGTGAATATATATGTATATATATATATTTTTTAAAAATATTTTTATTAATATATAGGTATATATATAGTGATATATACGTATATATTTATGTATATAGATATATATATTATTTCGTTCTACGTGTATTTTGATATATATATATATATATATTAATCACAATACAGTTAGAACGAAATATACATATTTTTTAATTATTTATTTTTAATTATTTTTTTAATTTTATTTTTTAACGTATTTACATTTTTATTTTTTTATATTATATATAAATATATATATAACAATAATTATATATATATTAATCAGTATCAGTCTACGTGTAATTTGATATTAATATATATATCATTATATATATATTAATAGTAAAATACACCTAGACGGTGTACGTGTGTGTATGTATATGTGTATATATATACTTAGATCATATATATATAATATATACATATGATCTAAGTATATATTATTATTTTTTACACCAATAAATGTAATTTTAATTTTATTTTCAGCCAGCAGGGGGACCACCTGTCATTACAGGCAGCCCCCCTGCTGGCAATGCAGGAGGCAGCCTACCCGGCCATGTGATTGTGGGGTCCTCGCTAGGACCCCACTCTCACATGGCCGGGGAGCACCGGAGGAGAAGGATCTGCCATGGGGGGGCTCCCTGGGAGTCCCTCCCACCGCGATCGCCGGCGTGGGACCGCCGGCGACCGGGTAAGTTAACAAAAACCGGAGGGCGTACAATTACGCCTGGCGGCGTTTAGAGCCGCCTATTAGAGGGCGTAATTGTACGTCCTCCGGTTTTAAGGGGTTAAGGGGCACTATAGTCAGCAGAACAACTATAGCTTATTGTATTTGTTCTGATGAGTATAATCATTTCCTTCAGGCTTTTTGCAATGAACATTGTCTTTTTAGAGAAAATGCAGTGTTTACATTACATCCACTGACAATTGGTGTCTCCACCCTCTTTATGGGGACACTGAACTTTCCTCAAAGAGATGCATTGATTCAATCTATCTCTATGAGGAGATGCTGATTGGACAGAGCTGCGTTTGGCTTGTGCTGGCTCTGTGAAAGCATTGTGATTGGCTTTTGTTCAACACTTCTGATGATGTCAGCCAAGCAGGCAGATCATGGGCAGAGCCAGCAGCAGCAGACTGCAATAAAATAAGATTTTGCTATATTTAGGGTGGTCAGGGGAGCTAGATGGTGGTTTTAACACTATAGGGTCAGGAATACATGTTTGTAAGGACAAACATTGGGACAAAGAGTTCTCCAAGTTACTTTAGGTATCATCACCTTTAATAAAAACTGTCCCATTGCACACTATAAAGTTCTACCTGGAGCAGGGTTACATAGAAGCACACAGTAAGGAGAAATTAGATAGAGTTAATCTCCAGTCTTTGATTCATTCCCTGTTAAGCTTTAAGTTTCATTAGGTCTAATCGACATCTAACTGATGAAGTGTGTGTGCTTTATGAAAATTTTGATATAGTACTGAAATGAATTTAGTCACTAAATAAAACTGATTGAACAAGTCAAATTGTGAAGTCTACATTTAACCCTTGATTAGTCTAATCCAATATAATTTGTGTCTGTGGTCACTAAGATTAAGGATCTAATTATCTCAATACAGTAGGTTGCTTGAAAAATAAAACTATTGAGACTGATGGCACAATCTGTTGGAAGATTTAAAACGGAAGATATCTGTTGTCCCATGCTAAGACGAGGCTCACACATTATTTACTAAAGTGAGAATTGTTGGAAAATCAAAGCAAATAGACAAAATTATTCTCCAAGACAGCTTTGCTTTGGGTTTGGCTACTTTTTTCTTAAAATTCTCTTTCAATTCACTTCGAATTCTTGAGAGGCAGCACATATTTAACCCCTTAAGGACACATGACATGTGTGACATGTCATGATTCCCTTTTATTCCAGAAGTTTGGTCCTTAAGGGGTTAAAGAGTATATTATAATGCTCAAAAACCATAATTATATGGTGAAAATTGTTACGCAACAAAAAACCCTGTATGTTTCACTTTAAATGTTAAATATGGAAAGTAAAGGCAATGTGTCTTTTTAAATAACAGTCACCGGCACCTAATTGCCTCCCTAGGCTAATGTCTAGGCTGCCTGAAGATTGCATTATCTATGTCTGTAAAGCTGTAAAATGTCAGTAACTGGCAGTGAAAAGATTAATGATTTAAACTTTAAATTGTATATGTATGTGCAAAACAGAACATTAACACAGAACATGAGTATATTATAAATTTAAACTTTGCTAATTAAGAATTACCGAAAAGTATTATTTTACACAGTCACTTTGTAGACGAGAGTGAACACTGAATAAATAAAATTTCAGTTTACACTGCCTAGGTATGTTTAGAAATGCAGTTAAGGAATATCTGGAGTGAGTAGACCCTTTAAAGTCTGTAGACCAAACTTCCCATTATGCATTACGTGAAAACTAAAGTCTCCATCCTGCGAGGAATGCTGAAGTAGGGTCATTCTCTTAATTGTGAATTGTCAGGTTTTCAACAGTAAATTGCAAATTTCATGCACGTATAGCTGTGGTGAACTGTGGTGAAGACAGCTGTTTTAAAGGACCATTAAAGTCACCCAGACCGCTTCATCTCAATGAAGTTGTTTGCATGCAGTGATCCTGTATGTTTTACCCTTCAAAGTAAAACATTGCTGTTTTGCATAAAGGGCAATGTTTACCTTGAAGGGTTAAACATACATATAAAGGCTCTGCTGCTGAACTGACCGAGTAAAACATTGGATTCAATGCTTTCCTTTGAAAAGCATTGAATGTTTGTGCAGCACTTGCTGCACATGTTCATCAGTTCCCTAATGCTCCTCTATGAGGTGTATTGGATCTTTGCCGGAGGACGCCATGGCTCCCAGATGACATTGTGAGAGGCGGAAAGATGAGCAGTGCCGGGGGAACTTGGTGGTGTGAAAAGGTGATAAAATCCTCTATTTTCTTAATTTTATTGAAAAAACGGGGGCCTGCATATAATAGGGACGGGGGGAACGGTGACTCTGCACATACTATGTAATTTTAAAAAGCCTGCACTTGCAGAAGAGTTTCAAATTAGATTCCCATTTCTGGTAACCCTACGTGGGTTCTTGTCTGGTGTCTCGGGTGTGGATGAGCGGGCTCTTGCCTTTGTGCCCCCATAGATCCGCCCCTGGAATGGGTTGAGGGTGGGGATGAAGACAATTTAAATCTGGGAACAGTCGATATGTATCTCTGCAGCAAATGGTAAGTCCCTAAAATGAACTCTATAAACAAAATAATGTTTTATTAATAGCTATAATAGTGACATTTTGTCTTTTAAAAGATGCTGTTTTGTGGAAAGACAGGAAGCTTGAAAATATTTATATAAACTACTTTGATGAAGATTATTAAAAGGACATATATCACGAACTTACAATTTTTTAATGGAATTTATAAGGTGTTTCAGAAAACTTGAAACTTTTCTCCAATAAAATTTTATAACATTATATAAGTCTTTACCTAGATTAATGCCAGCACATTCTGGTGATTTTATTGGGTACTTAAGATACTTGACCTCAAAGGCATCAAACGTCTACTGTATTGACTTGTCTCTGATATCTGAATAAAAACTAGTTACCAAGAAATACGCCAAGAAGGAGACATTTACAAATTAAATGCTGAATCTTTAACTAGTTGTTATTCATATGTTGTTCTTGCACAATTTACTGATCAATATCTTTACATATTATATAATATAAGTCAAAACAAATTTCAGGTTTGCAGTTCTAGACCTTTTTCATATTGGTTTTGGTGATAGAATACCAGTTGTAAAATGATTTCAGCAATTCCCCAGTGATCATACCACTTTACAGTCAGTGTTTTTAAGCTGGTTAATAAGTAGAGATGTCGCGAACTGCTCGCCGAACTGTTCGCGAACTGTCCGCCGGCGAACAATAGCGTGTTCGCGTTGGGCGAACATATACGATTTCCGGTCCGCCCCCTATTCATCATCATTGAGTAAACTTTGACCCGGAACCTCACAGTCAGCAGACACATTCCAGCCAATCAGCAGCAGACCCTCCCTCCCAGGAAGTGTCTGCTGACCGTGAGGTTCCGGGTCAAAGTTTACTCAATGATGACGAATAGGGGGCGGACTGGAAATCGTATATGTTAGCCCAACGCGAACACGCTATTGTTCGCCGGCGGACAGTTCGCGAACAGTTTGGCGAGCAGTTCACGACATCTCTATTAATAAGCAGAGAGAACATGGAGCAACACATTTCTACATTTTCCTTTAAAACACATCTTATTTAGCATTGCAAAAAGTTGGTGCAGTTAAACAAGGAGTTGAATGTATATCGATGGTGTGTAACATGGAGGATGAAACAAAACATGCACCGGAGCAGTGATATGAGAAAAGATTAAAACAGCTGCAAGTCAATTAAATGTGCTCATTTTCATATTTATATATAATTATAAAATAATAAATCAGTCAAGAAATAAACAGCATGTGACAAGTGTTGCCTTTTAGAGCTGTTCGAGTGTGTGTGTGTGTTATCCACTAGTTAACGACTAAAGCACCTAATAAAGTAACAGTGGGTAAATAGAGAAAAAGGGTGGGCAGTCCATAAAAAAAAAGAAAAGAAAAAGAAAAGGGGGTTGTAGGGTGAGGGAATTATATCAAAGTAGAGGCCATGTAAGAATAGTATCTGTAAAGGTTAGTGACTGGAGCCCTGAAGGTGGAATATCATTTGAAGGAGTGTACCAAAGTATGGAAATGTTCAAAGCAATAAGCTCAGGGATAATCCAGATAACATGGTAAGACTGTCCAAGTGGTCTTTTTGAATATAAACAATAATAATAATAATAATTTGGGATTGTACTTGGGAATCTTGGGTGACAATATAAGAAAATTTGGAAAGGAGGCTTTTTGTCTTGGATTGGTAAGTATATGAAGTGAACCCACACAAAATAAAACAGCTGGCATCTCACAGAATGAGAGGAGGAACAAGTTTGGAGAATGGTTTTCCTTGCAACAGGTGACAAAATGGGTGGTAATTTAAGTCGATGTGTGTGTTCAGGGAGGAATACCAGGACTGAGAGCATTGTTAAAGACAACCAATAATGTGAGCATGGTAGGACATGTTGCAAAACAGTGTGTCAGGTTGGCAGACATTGCTGCACATCAACAGTGGACATTGGCAAGACCTAGACATTGTTTTTTAAAGGAAAAAAGCATTGTTGATAACATTAAGAGAGATCTCCTGGAAGTCTGGTGTACATCTCGCATTTTATTAAAGGGACACTACACTGCTTAAAAAAAAATAAAAATCTTTTTAGTAGATACAACCCCAATGAAAACATGCATGCATTTAATTATCCGTTTTCTTATAGTGGGATATCTAAAAACAGCTTGCAAAGGCTAGAGTTCTCTTATCTTGCCGGCATTTCGGATCTGGACAGCCCTTTTGGGTAGGTTCAGTCCAGGGCTGGTGCTAGACTATTTTGCATCCTAGGCAAGACAAGCTACTTGCATCTCCATCCAAAAACAAAAATTGCCATTTTTGTGTGTCTCTGTCTTCCCCCAGAAACTTGGTGTGTCTCTTTTTCCCCTTCTGCAGATCCTCTCTGTGTCCTCCCCCAGCACCTTTGTGAGTTTCTTTCTACCCCCAACCCCTTTATACATTTCTTATCCTAGCCCCTTTGTGTGTCTCTCCTCCCAGCGCTGTGTGCTTCTGTCATGCCGGTCACCTGGAGATTGCGCTCCCCGTGCAGTGAGCCCTGCCGAGTTTGCCAAGCAATAGCGCCATGGATCAGTCTGATAAGCAAATGGTATAAAATCACTCTGTAATGGCACAAGTGATCAAATACTATTTTGAGACCTGAATGGGGATATATCAATGAAAGGGCAAGCAACTGACTTTCTCTAAGCTTTTGCAGGTTTTTATATTCTCTGTTTTTCTTTAAAAAAAAAAAAAGCTTAAGTTCTCATGTCTGCTGCCTTTGCAAGCCATCCCCTTCATATTTGGATACAAGCAAATAAAGGGAAAGGACAGCAAGGACTTTTATGTAAAGATCATGTAATGTTAAGAAATTGGTGGGCACAGATTAGGTCACATTATGGCCAAAAGAAAAATAGACTTGGGGTTTCCCTTCACAAAACTGAGGGTACATATGAAAAGGGACAAAAACTGATTATGTGAAATACAGGCTTGTCAGGAGTTCAGTATTCTTCAGGCCTGTATGGTTGCAGCTATTGTGGCTTGTATTGGTCTGGGAATATTTGACTTTGCTAGCTAGAAGATCATGGCTAATGTAGAAGGTCCTTTTAGGTCTATGTAATCAAAGCAGCATCAAACTGCTTATTAATAGGCAAGTGTTAGGCGAGTCCTAAAGATTTTAGATAAAGGAAATGTATGTGTATGTAAGCTCAAGCACTTTAATAATAGGTTGCTATCAAATTTTGTCAAATACCATCTTAGCATCCAAGGGTATTTGATAAAATGTTATAGCAACTGGATTCTGAAATTTGAAAGATTCCAGTTGGTGATGGTTGAGAATGAAGGGGGAAAATATTTTTAATCCTGATTTGAAAAAGATATGGGCCAATACCATGACATTAATGTAAACTACTTGTCAGGTCTCTAGAGATATATTGTGTTAACCTTGATTCTCACCTAAGTGTCCCTGTTTATAAGCAACATTCCCTAGTTTTTGTGCCCAAATCTCTATGTTCCTCTTTCCCAATGTTCCTCTTTTCTAGGAGCTCCACGGGATTCAGACAAAGCCCACAGCACCCATACACTGCAAACAACACACACACTGCACAGAGTGTTTATAAACAAAGCTCACAGCACCCATACACTGCAAACAACACACACACTGCACAGAGTGTTTACAAACAAAGCCCACAGCACCCATACACTGCAAACAACACACACACTGCACAGAGTGTTTACAAACAAAGCTCACAACACCCATACACTGCAAACAACACACACACTGCACAGAGTGTTTACAAACAAAGCCCACAGCACCCATACACTGCAAACAACACACACACTGCACAGAGTGTTTACAAACAAAGCTCACAGCACCCATACACTGCAAACAACACACACACTGCACAGAGTGTTTACAAACAAAGCTCACAGCACCCATACACTGCAAACAACACACACACACTGCAGTGTTTACAAACAAAGCTCACAGCACCCATACACTGCAAACAACACACACACACTGCACAGAGTGTTTACAAACAAAGCTCACAGCACCTATACACTGCAAACAACACACACACTGCACAGAGTGTTTACAAACAAAGCTCACAGCACCCATACACTGCAAACAACACACACACACTGCACAGAGTGTTTACAAACAAAGCTCACAGCACCCATACACTGCAAACAACACACACACTGCACAGAGTGTTTACAAACAAAGCTCACAGCATCCATACACTGCAAACAAGACTAACACAATGCACAGAAAGGTCACACACAGGTCACAACATTCTTACACTACTCATAGCATTCAATCACTGTGTACAGCGTTTGATAACTACCAGTGGCATTCATGTAAATCAATTATGTCTTCCAAAAGCAATGACACTATGTTTATCTTTTATTCAATGATCACAGCACTCTCACCTTGCACACATCATTTGTAGTCCAACCATATAAATTACACACTTATAACAGAATTCACACACTGCGTGCAGAATTCACACAGTGCCAACAGCAATTACAGAGTACTCATAGTGTTCACTACACAAAACATATTTACCTTCACATAGTACACACATAAATATCAATATGCATTCACACACTATAGCATACCTCCCAACATTTCAAATGGACTAAGAGGGACATTTTGATTTTATTGGTGTGTTCAGGATTGGAATTATTCTGAGAAATTTAAGGTGATTTACTAATAACAATTTATGTAACTAAAATGTAATTTAGAACAAGAACTATGTAACATATTTACACAGAACGATTTCAAAGCACATTTATTGTAGTGTAAATACACATTACTGTGAATATTAATGTGGAGCTTTAGTATACACTCAGACACACATTGGGATAGATAGAGTCATGTATTCAAAGGCTAAACGCACACACACACACGCACGCACGCACGCACACACACACATATATATACACATGCAATGAAATAGAGTTGGCATTTTATTTTTTCTCATTTTTAATTTTTTTATTTATAAAATGTTATTGATTTTTTTTATATATATTTTTAATGGGAAGGGTTTGCGCAGGTGCTGAGAAACAATCTAACAAAACATTTTCAAGTACTGCATACATATAGAAGCTGCAAGTACTGCTCATATTTATTCTTATAAGAGCAACATGTAAGTCGTTTTGATTTCTTTTGTCCATATGATGGTAACAAACCATACAGTGAGCCATTCACTAGTAATTTGTCACTGTCCACGCGTGTTATTTGCAGACAGCAGATAATATATAAGCTACAGTGAGGGCATTTATATCCTGTGAGCTGTGAAACAGAAATTTGCTTTAAAAGCAAAGAGTTTTGTTTTAAAATATTGGCCCACTTTCCTGCCTTTGCATACTAGTTGCTTAAACTGTGTAAAATGTTTCTATAGTAAAAAAAGAATGTAACACCTACGGAAAATCTACTTAAAGCTTCCTCTAGTACATAACATCCAATCCTACACGTAAATAAATAACGTGGTATGGAATAAGCAATTAGAGTCCCCATTAGCTCTGCCCATCAAACTGATGAATTGGAATAATTACAAGAAATGAACAACTTAATGTTTCCTGAGAAAGGTCATGACATGTGTAATATATAATTTTTTAGTTCTGCCTCTGATTGTTAGTTGAACTGAGTAAAAACAACAAAGGGCGCATTAAGCTACAAGTGTGTTTAAGGTGTTATTTTTTTAATGCATCATAGAAATAAAAAGTTCATAAAATTCTAAATAAAATAAAATGAAAATGATAGCTCTCACTGGTAACGGTCCACGTCATTTGTTGCTCCTGCAGTTACTTGAAGGAACAACTGTCACCTCAAAACTTATTTTTTAATATTATAATCATTTCATCAAGTTTCGAAAGGAAATGTAAAAAACTAAAAAAATTGAGAAACACATCCCTACCTTTAGTATATGGTAGGATGCTTTAGCCATTTTGATTACCGTGGGTCAGATGTTTTTTTTTTTTTTTTTTTTAAAAGACAGGTAGTCTCTGTATAGGGAGTGAAGCAGGGAAGACTATAAAGACTATTAGTTTTCAAACACTGCCTGTGATGCATATATATAGCTGGAGGATCCTGTAAATTGTTCTCGTTTTTTTTTTTTACGTACACTTAATTTGAGTTTCCTTTCAAAACACGACACACTTATTATATTAAAGAATAGTTTTGAGGTGACAGTTGTCATTTAATATTCAAAAAGAAAATGTTTCAGGTAATTGTGGTCCGTTGGTTTTAAATTGGAGCTACAAAGACCCACTCAGTAAAGACCCAATCAGCACTTTTTCAAGATAATGGCATGAAAATAGGAGAATAGGATGAAACAGGCGCCAACACACCATTATTTAATGGTTAATACTTTATAGCAGATAGCAAGAAGTTGTAAGTTTATATAAATAAAGGGGTTATTACAGTGTGACTGCAAGGCCAACACAAAGGGCTACATCAGGAACTTGTAGAGAGATGTACAGCTTTCACATGGAACGTGGATTGAACTATCATGAAAGGGATGTAATCTGCATATAAAGCTGTAATATAGATGTAACATAGTTACATAGCTGAAAAGAGACTTGCGTCCATCAAGTTCAGTCTTCCTCACATATGTTTTTGCTGTTGATCCAAAAGAAGGCAAAAAACCTAGTCTGAAGCGCTTCCAATTTTGCCACAAACTAGGAAAAAATTCCTTCTTGACCCAAAAATAGCAGTCATATGTCTCCTTGGATCAAGCAGCTATTACCCCACTAATTAGAAATTATATCCCTGTATGTTATGTTTTTGCAAGTATTTATCCAATTGCAGTTTAAACATCTGTAATGACTCTGACAAAACCACCTCTTCAGGCATATCCTTATTGCTCTTACTGTAAAAAAACCTTTTCTTCGCCTTAGATGAAATCTCCTTTCTTCCAGACTAAATGTGTGGCCTCGTGTCCTATGTATAGCCCTGTTTATGAATAGGTTTCCAGATCAAGGTTTGTACTTTATATGTATTTGTACTGTATATATATTTGCATAATGTTATCATATCCCCTCTCAGGCACCATTTTTCCAAACTAAACAGATTTTATTTTTTTAACCTTTCTTCATAACTAAAATGCTCCATTCCTTTTATCAATTTTGTAGCTCGTCTCTGGACTTTTTCTAGTGCCATAATATCTTTCTTTAGAACAGGCGCCCAAAGTTGCACAGCATATTCAAGGTGTGGTCTTACCAGCGATTTATAAAGAGGCAAAATTATATTTTCATCCCGAGAATTTATGCCCCTATTTATACATGAAACATGTTTTGGGGGAAAAGACAGGATTCTTATTGGGAGGCTACAAAAGATAAACATATCACATGTTGCTACACTACAGGTAGGCAAATACATTAAAATTGGTATAAATTAAATAGGTGATATTTATAATATTGTGTTGTAAATGGAACATATTGTGTCAATCGTAAATTACATATATCCTGTCCTGAAATACAACATTATTAAATGTATCTATAACACTTCCCAACTCCTCCTTCACATCCTTGAGAACTAAAAGTGAGTACAAAAGTGGGGTCTATGGAAGAACTAGAGACCCATGAGTTTCTTCTTTAATCTTCTTGAGCATCCTAACTACTACACTTAGAAGCTTCTTTTGTGCCTAGTGAACGCACAAGTAGATGCACCATTTGATCAGCTGTCACCGGTGACAGTGGCAAGTAGCTGGAATTAAATCAGTTTGCCCTGTTCTGCCATCTCTGATATATAAGGCAAAATAGATATATATTGATTACACTGAAATTTAAGTGACATTCTAACACAATATTTAGGCAGTTTTTTCATGATAATTCTATTTTTATTAAAAAAAAAAGTGACATGTCTTCTTTAAATATCATTCCTGCAGCCTACAACACTATAAAACTAAAGGAGAAAATATATTTGTAATGTTGACAATGCAGAATAACAATTTACAAAAAACTCCACAAAAAAACCTTACTTCTGAATTTAATACAGACGCAAACAATAAAAAGATTTAATTAGTAGCTTGAACAAATGATACTGTCTCCAATATATGAGCAACTAAAAAAACAATAAAGAATTAATCATTTGCCTTGGAGACTAAAAACAACTCTAATTGTAGAGGTGAGGCTTAAATAAAAATGAAGCATTAGAATATTGAAAACGCTAGTACTGTAAACTTACTGTAGGTTCTAAGATTACCATTAAGTTGTGCACGGTATATACAAAGTATATAACTGGGTGTTTGCAGAAATCTATCCAGGGGAATTTGTGACAGGACTCCCTCCGCAAACCCGCCCTGTGCCACTCCCTATTTTCAACTCCCCACATGATGTATTAACCCCATCCCAAGCTGTATTGACCCTGAACCAAAGTATTAACCCCAGACATTTAATCTGCACCCATTGCATTAAAAATCTGCACATAGAGGAATACACTCAAACTTTCCTGTTTTTCAAAATATGGAGCATTAAAGTGACACTCTCCGTATTACAGGAAACCCAAGGCTTCCAATAAAATGTTGCCTGGGTTAGCTCCCACTAACAATATGAATACAATGTAGCAAAGTATAGCACATAATTTGTGGAAAGTGGAGTGTAGCACTCGGCCATCTTGTTCAATTCTTAAGGATTCTGTAGTAAAACTGTGGCAACGAATTAGCAGGCCAGGGGTCAAAACAGCTCTTCCACTCTGTGTTTTTTGGTAAATATAATCTTGTATAAATGTGTTTTATGTGTTGATAGGCGTGTTTTATCATATAAACAGTGTATATTTACTGTAAATATACAAAGATACACAGTTTACATGGCGTCATTAAGGGAATAATGCGGTAGTTTATAAATATAAAACATTAGACAAGAAACAACAGATTTGAGCGCTCAGCATTCTGGCATAGTCCAAGTGGTATGTGGACCAGATGTACATTTATCAGCTTGCATTCACTAAGGAGGCCCTCTTAGTCAACACAGAAACATGCCTTTGGTAATGATATATTTTAATACAAGTTCCATTTTTATGACAGGCCCATGATTAAGGTCACTAAAATATATATATTTTTTCTTATTCCGTTATTGTTACATTCTGTTTGGCATGAATGTGTGAAAGAGTGCCCTTTTCAGTTATGTTTTATTTTGTATTCTGTAGTTAAAGTTATGAGACATTTTCTATCATCACTCAGTAGCCATTTTCAAACCTATCGCAGGCCTGGTTTTCAAAAGTGATAAGTCCTCTCCATCATTTCTCATGCAGTCTGCAAAGCACTGCGCTATGTATTCAGACCAATATTGGTCATAGCGCTATTAAAAAAAATGTATTACTGATGGCAATTATTGAAGAACTGCAACAACTATATATTGTAGCACATTGTAACACTGTAACACAGAAATACAATTTCAAGAATCTAAACATACATCTGTATTGCCTATGATTAAGTGCCTAGCTTGAAATGCAAAATGCTACCCTTCTCCACTCTATCTCTAGTATATCTTGTGAAATAAACCCACTATAAACATGTGTGTGCCTCATATTTATGAAAATGGACTGGTTACAGTGGTACTTCTAATGTAAACTGTCTAGTATGGAACGAATTACAAGAGGATTCCCCAATACAAGCTGCATAAAATGGATTTTATGATAGGTCCTTTCAGAGCTAACAGTCTCACTTCAGAGGGACTCTGTCTAGAACTCAGTGCTATAATTAGGAAAATATTGAGTTCTGTTAATCATTTTGTCCACTTTCTATGTCCCTATTTATATATTTTACTATTCTCACACAAGATAATAAATAACATCAGTGTACATATCTGGGCCTAAATATTTACAGCAAATCTCATTTTATAAAGGAGATATTTCAGCATAATTGTAATTGTAGTTGTAATTAATTTATTTTGCATCAATTCTATCTTTTATTACACATATTTTATGAAAAGCGTAAAGAGTCATGACATAAGTTTAACCTCCCCTCTGTTGTACCTTTAAACTGGATATATCACTTGCATTGTTAGAACTAATTGAAATAACATTGGATGAATGCATGCAGTGATTAACAATGGTGTGGTACATATTATGGGACAGTAAATGGTTTTGGAACTTTGAAAAAGCGCCACGGTCACGTGCAATTCCCCCACCCCCTCCATAAAATAAAGTAAACACAAAAGCACACTGCATGAAATGAGTGAATAATAGGAGGAAGAAGTTGACAGGAGGCAAGCGGTAATGCATGATGATTGGTGTGTATTCAGATGTCTGACCTGTTAGTTGGTCGTCGCCTGCAGCAGGGGCGATGCGAATGTATGGAGTTGTAAGCTGAGTCACGATTATCGCAGCTAAGGCAAAGGAGTTTCCAGGTCAGCATGCATAAGGAGAAGAAAAGCCAGACTGAAGCAAGGCCGACAACACTGTCAATGATTACTATTCTCAATCTCTGCAACATCATACTAGCAAAACAGCAGCACCAGAACCGTCATTGCATATAGGCATTTGTAGCATGCTTTCAGATAAACAGACTGAGAGGATGTGGGAAGGAGAAGAGGATTGGCAGTGGAAAATGGTTTCATTTGACTGGCTACATTTTGTGATAAATGACACAGTGGAAGAAATGTCAAACTGACGGCAAGACCATGCAGTTACATCCCAGTATTAAGTGTTCAGTGTGCGTCATCTTTCTTTAAAGGGTTAATTTTCTCATTTTTACTGGTGGTTCTGTGCTATGACACCATAAAGCCCTTCTGCTATGCAGAAACAATTTATGTCTATCTGGGACTGGACTAAATATTATAACCCAAAACAATGCCTCTGAAACGTGCCCTCCGTGGTTGGAGGCATAGTATAATAAAAGTATCGCCATGCTCATGTTCTTAAAGTAGCTGATTTCTATCCCTTTAGATGCTAGCTAACTAGAAGTATTGTGATTTTTGCATTGTTCAGTTATAAACAAAGTTTTAGAAAGGGGAAAAAAAGTGTACCTATATCTGCATGCATTGTGGGAGATTTATCAAAGTATTGCAGACAATTCAGCATCTTCTTGGTGCTTTTCCCCATTTTTTTGTGTCAAAATATATGAAATAATCCACCTATTGTGTCTTTGGTGCCCTAACCATCATTTTTGAATGCACAACCTGAAAAAAACTGAAAACCTAATACTACACCCCCACCCCCATTTTTACTATAATTTAATATACATAAACCAATTAGAGATCAAAAATAAATCACCCTTTTTAGAACACTTTGATAAATTTCCATGTTGGCAATAATGATGCAATTCTCAAAGCCTATCAGATCTGCAATATCGCTACAACAACAGAGGGGTTGAATATAACCCCTTAATGATGTGTTGCGTTTGTGACCAAGCCCTTTTTGGGCACTTTTGCCCTCTGTTCATTCTACCACACTTTCACCCTTCCGTTTAAGTGATCCCATACATACAATATCTTATTCTGTGCAGGAGAATGTATACATATCACAATATTAAATAGGAATAAAATATTTTAAAATGGAAAAAAATAAATTAAAAAAAAACACATTTAATCATTTCTACACACCAAGTACAACTAAAAAAAAATAATACACAAACTAACTCAAAATAGATTCACTAAAGAGTCCTGATTGTTATAATTCCCAATATGTGTAGGATTTCAATAATTATTTTTAGAAGTTATAAAACAAATATTGCAAGTAGTGAATTATAGGTTTAAAACTACAACATTGCAGAATATAGCATGCGGAGATTACAACTTATATATCAGTTACAAAATTCAAAAGTGTATATTTGTTAAAGGTATATCCCCTGGACTATGTAATTTAGAGTATTTTGACACTTTTCATGTAACCATTATATCACAAACATTGGTCAATATATTTAATTTTTTGTGTGGGGGGGGAGGGGTTTCCCCACACATTTTATTTTGGGAGAAATTCACAGAACACGCATGTCTCACTACGTCAAAAACACTTCATATTTGTATTCTGCTATTGTTCTCGATTACAATGATACTCCACATCTATAACTTTTCCTCTAATCCAACCCTTAAACTAAACTCTTTAACAATGCCTCTGAAAGTGTGACGCTACCTCTGTGGCCTTCATCCGGTGCCTGCTAGAGCTATATCAAGATTTTAGGCTGCCATTGTTTTAATAAAAACATTTTTAAAATGTTTAAAAAGGTCAAATACAACAGCTGGAAAATGATGCTGGGAAAACACGAGAAAATTAAGGACAGACTTTTTTTTTAACTGAAAGATTTCTAATTTACATAGAACAGCCTGGGTGCTATTAGAAATGTGGCAACAAGCAAGAGAAATAGATCATCTACCATCTGCAGACAATTAAGCTCAAAACGGCTGCTGCATAATATTTTGAAATATCCCTCTGCAATATTCAAATAGAGTGACTGATGATATGAATGCTCTGATGCTGCCAGTGAATGTGTTAACACTGCGCGTGCCACAAGGGTATCAGTACAATAACATGAGGCTCCCTATGCCTGGCATTAAATATACTGGTGCCATTCCACTGTTCAAAAATGTTTGGGTGAAAATAGTGGGCATTTGTAAAATTTGTACAAGTACCATTTAGCAAGTTACAAAGTTCAATATACTATTAGTATAGCAAAGTTTATTAACCCATTTAATGCCATGGTGAGTTTCAAAGATAATTTTGTATCTTCTTTCACCGAAGCATAAAGGACTAATAAATATATGATTATGAATAAGTTATGGTATGCACTGCATGTGTTCGATAAATAGCCTCTTTTCCTTTTTTTTTTTTTCTGAATACTTAAAGGGACACTATAGTCACCAGAACAACTACAGCTTATTGATTTTGTTCTGGTGAGTAGAATCATTACCATTAGACTTTTTGCTGTAAACACTGTCTTTTCAGAGAAGATCCTTCCTGGGTCATGGCTGCCTAAAATGCATCCAAACATTCAGTGTCTCCTCCCTCTGCATGCAGACACTGAACTTTCCTCATAGAGATTCATTGATTCAATTCATCTCTATGAGGAGATGCTGATTGGACAGGGCTGTGTTTGAATTGTGCTGGCTCTGCCCCTGATCTGCCTCTTTGTCAGTCTCAGCCAATCCTATGGGAAGCATTGTGATTGGATTAGACTACCACTTCTGATGATGTCAGCAGACTGCTTGTTTTTCTGAGGCAAACAGCATGCAGAGTTACAGCTTCAGGCTGTATACAGTAAGATTTTGCTATATTTATGGAGGCATGAGGGACCCAGTGGGGCTAGATGGTGGTTTTAACACAATAGGGTCAGGAATACATGTTTGTGTTCCTGACCCTATAGTGATCCTTTAAATCTGAATGCATGCAGGGAATCTGACTGATGACAGTCACTCATTTACCATGAGAGAGACTTGATTTAATATACAATCAATATAGAAGGTATGCACAGATCTTCTCTACTAGTTTAATGTGAAAACAATATGAAAAAACAGCAGGAGCATATGAAATGAGCCGGAATGTGGACAGCTTATATCCTTACTAATTGGGTATTAGTCATGGATAGTACAAAATTTTGTTCATTTTATAGCATTCCAGGTTCTAAAAATTAGCGTAAAAGCAGAATGGTAAGGTTGCTGTAATTAGCCAGTTTTTTTTTTTTTTTAACAGAGTGTGACATCCCTACCTCCATTGTTTTCCTGAATTGGGAACTTCACCAAATTCCCTCCCTTTAATTGTACTAACAATTATCTATCCTGGATGGTCCTCTCATGTCCATTTTTAACCGGTGGTTAAAGCACACCTCAAGCCATACACTATATGCCTGATGTAGCAACAAATACCATAAATAATAAGTAAATAATAATGAATAAAATGGTTAATACATTCATGGCTATTCTGCAAAGTTAATTATAAATGCATTCCCAAACCTTCCCTGATTAGCCAATGGGACGAGCCTCTTTTCTTCCAAGGTTAAACGCAGAATATGTTATACTAAGTTGTGTGGTTTATATTCAGGAAGAAATTCTTCAATCTATAATAAACACTTTACCTGACTGTTATTGCTAATAGTATTCATGCAATGCATTATAAATCAAAATTGTATCCCACTTACTGAATTCAGCCTGCACTGTTTTTTATTCCCAAAAGCTACCCCTCGGGGTTTTAATAACAAAAAGCAAGTCATTCTTCAAAGCATGCTTATATTAAGAGCTACCAAATTGCTCTAGGTTATTGTAAGAGATTGAATGATTGCAGATTTAATCCCTGTTTCATATAAAACATAATACTTTGAGAGAAGGTAATATAAACAATGTTTCAATTTATTCCAATGACCAAGTTGTCCTTTATTTTCTTTTTTTTATGAGATCTAGACTGCTATTCAATATCCTGCCTTGTGCCTTCTTATGTTGACTGAAAATATTTCCTTATATATAAATGGAAATAAATATTTTAAATGAAATTTATCACATTCGGAAAGCACGTGGGGAGCCATTCGCTGAATAGTGAACTGATGACTTGCTTGCAAAATATAACTCATAACAGCAGAATTGGAATATATTAGAAACATAGAAACATAGAATGTGACGGCAGATAAGAACCATTCGGCCCATCCAGTCTGCCTTATCTTATAGTTAGGATAGCCTTATGTCTATACCACACATGCTTAAACTCCTTTACTGTGTTAACCTCTACCACTTCAGCTGAAAGGCTATTCCATGCATCCACTACCCTCTCAGTAAAGTAATACTTCCTGATATTATTTTTAAACCTTTGTCCCTCTAATTTAAGACTATGTCCTCTTGTTGTGGTGGTTTTTCTTCTTTTACATATAGTCTCCTCCTTTGCTGTGTTGATTCCCTTTATGTATTTAAATGTTTCTATCATATCCCCCCTGTCTCGTCTTTCCTCCAAGCTATATTCCAGTGCAAATCTATATAATTGAAGCTGTGAACTGCAGAAGTGATATAAATTAACTTTTATTTAAAAATTGTTAAATGATTTTAATAAATCGACAAATAAAATGAAAGAAAGTATTAACCCCTTAAGGACACATGACATGTGTGACATGTCATGATTCCCATTTATTCCAGAAGTTTGGTCCTTAAGGGGTTAAATAGACTGGTGTAACACATAGTTGTGTTTACTTATGGGATCTAAAATGCTAGAGAATTATGTTGCCCTGGCAACATCAAATGAGTTCTCATTCTTCCAGAATATCAATAAAATCAGTTCCATTAATATTGGTATTTAGACCCCAGGGCATATTGGGAAAATAGCAGAAAGTTAAATGTATCTTCCGTAATTAAATAGGCAAGTATGTATATATTTAGCTTTAGCTACATTTACTATTCTTCATTTTGTGATAGAACCTGAGCTGTTTAGCTTAGATTTCTGATACCTTCACCTGATATAAAAAAAAACTATTGGGGTGTTTTATTATCGTTTATATGGACACGGATTCCAAAACTGAGTTCTAGGAGGGTCAGGTGAATTGTTAAAGGGACACTATAGTCACCAGAACAACTACAGCTTATTGAATTTGTTCTGGTGAGCAGAATCATTACCTTCAGGCTTTTTGCTGTAAACACTGTCTTTTCAGAGAAAATGCAGTGTTTACATTACAGCCTAGTGATAACTTCACTGGCCACTAGATGGATGTTAGAGATCCTTCCTGGGTCATGGCTGCCTAAAATGCATCCAAACATTCAGTGTCTCCACCCTCTGCATGCAGACACTGAATTTCCCTCATAGCAATTCATTGATTCAATTCATCTCTATGAGGAGATGCTAATTGGCCAGGGCTGTGTTTGAATCATGCTGACTCTGCCCCGATCTGCCTCTTTGCCAATCTCAGTCAATCATATGGGGAAGCATTGTAATTGGATCAAGCTACCACTTCTGCTGATGTCAGCAGGCAGTGGGCAGGTCAAAAGAAACAGTGACAAAGCAAGCAGATCCAGACTTGAATACAAGTAAGATTTTACTATATTGAGGAAGGCATGGGTGGACCAGGGTGGCTATATGGGGGTTTTAAGCCTATAGGGTCAGGAATACATGTTTGTGTTCCTGACCCTATAGTGCTCCTTTAATGCTGGGTAACTGTAACAGGTAATTACCTAAATACCAGGGGTAGGCAACCTTCGAACATCAGAGGAGAGGAAGTCCACCACATCTGGAGTGCTAAAGGTTGCCTACCACTGTTATAGTTCATACATTATTTAGGGGAACATCAAGGTTTCCTTCATTACAGCATGAAACATTTAATAATAGCCTATCATTAAATAATCAGTAAAAGAAAGTGTATAATATATCAGCTATAATCCCACTTCATTCACTTTAGAGATTAATAACCTCAATCAACTAATTCTTCATCTTAAAAGTAATATCTCAAAGCAAATAGAAGAAAAAAGTAGAGATCCCAAATTTAGCAAGTTTGTAATTAAAAATTAAAATGTTTCAGAATAAGAAATTACCTGTAATGTGAACACCCAGCAACCATTCAATACGAGATATCTAATTTGGTGATCTTGCACTGATAGTGCTAAAAGGTAAGATTTCTATGACAGCTATTAATAAATTGTGAAACATTAACGCAGAGAAAATGTGAACCTAAATATTAATTAACCATTAAGACATGAGGACAGATCTGCTTGAGTTTCATTATATTTAAAAGTAAATCACATCACTTTTAGTTAATTCCATCTGCTTGCAGAATTACCTTATTATGCCGTATTATACCGTATGCCAACTGTTATACTATGGTCCTAAACTGAGAGGCTGGCAAAGAATTTTATTGATCAATCTATAATAATACATATATTGTATATAGTAATTTCTTTGTAACCTATTAACAATTTCCTGCTCCAATAGATGTGTGCCATGCTTATCTTGATCACTGAACACAACTAATCCACTTGGGGGCACACATTTGGATCCAGTTTATAGAGGGGAACATCAGGCCTAGTTTTGTTGGCACTAAAAGTAAGATGATGGTCCGTGCCATCAAAGAACATTAAAGTTCTGCACTACATGATAATAGAGACCATGTGAATGTTAAAGTTGTAACATAAAGGAAAACACAGACTTTTGCCTTCATCTCTATGAAATGCCTATTGTTCAGAGGGAAATCTGGCATATAAATATATCCCAAATCCTCTCTCACCCTGTAGTGTCCATATTGTCCCCTAATATGCAGTGCTTTCAGGGCTTAACATGCCTGCTAGCAACAGCCAATATAATTCAACATAAACATAGAAACATAGAAACATAGAATGTGACGGCAGATAAGAACCATTCGGCCCATCTAGTCTGCCCAATTTTCTAAAAACTTTCATTAGTCGCTAGCCTTATCTTATAGTTAGGATAGCCTTATGCCTATCCCATGCATGCTTAAACTCCTTTACTGTGTTAACCTCTACCACTTCAGCTGGAAGGCTATTCCATGCATCCACTACCCTCTCAGTAAAGTAATACTTCCTGATATTATTTTTAAACCTTTGTCCCTCTAATTTAAGACTATGTCCTCTTGTTGTGGTAGTTTTTCTTCTTTTAAATATAGTCTCCTCCTTTACTGTGTTGATTCCCTTTATATATTTAAATGTTTCTATCATATCCCCCCTGTCTCGTCTTTCCTCCAAGCTATGCATGTTAAGATAAAGACCTAAGGCACAATGCGACAAACAGTCTTGGTGACGTTGTCATGTTTACATATTTTACAAAGATACAATGTTTCCATTGCAATCCAAATATATCCTAAAACAAAGTAGGGACTAGCAGTAGTAATTTGCCAAGGTTGACAAAAGTTGTTAAAAGACAGAGCTTCTGAGGTCAACTTTAGTCATTTCCCAGTTGGGCAGATAAAGCAGCATTAGTTGAAAACAGATCCTAGTGTGGAGATTCTTTGCACAGAAGGTCAGTCAATGACTGAGAATGGTCAGTTGATGCTTTATCTACCACCACAACTACCACAGCTTTGCAGAAGCCACAAGGGCGTCACTGGATCACCTGGGGCTAAATAATTTTACCCATTACCGGGGAACTGGGCCAGGGTACTTTAGGCATAATAACCCCTACAGTGGGTTTTTGTGGTTATGATGCTTAGAGTAAACCTTCAATTAAGGGTGAGGGAGGCACTAACCTCATGTCAACATATTTTTAAGGGCATGAGAGCTACATAGGTAATAAATTAATAATGGACACTGCCACAAGCACTACTCTTCTCTACTGATGCTAATGGCATACATGTAGGCAATTTACATAGTTACATAGCTGAAAAGAGACTTGCATCCATCAAGTTCAGCCTTCCTCGCATATGTTTTTACTGTTGATCCAAAAGAAGGCAAAAAACCCAGTCTGAAGCGCTTCCAATTTTGCAACAAACTAGGGAAAAATGTAAATATTAATGCTAATTAAAAATAATATATATATATATATATATATATATATATATATTATATATATATATATATATATATATTATATCTATATATAATAAGTATATATATATATCATATATTATGTCATACTAAGTGTATTTTTGTATTAATATATACATATACACTTGTATATATAATAAAATATTGTAACTATATATATTGTATATATATATATATATATATATTATTATTATAGAAAAGAAATAATCAATTAAAAATAAATGTAAAAAATATAAAAATAATTTAAAAAATGTAAAAAAAATATAATTTTATTCTAACTATTTTTACATTAATATATATTCAAGTGTATGAAAATACACTTAGAATGAAATTATATATATATATATATATATATATACACATATATATATATATATATATCCATGTATATTAATAAATAAATAAAAAAATATATATACATAATCCGTACACATAATTACATAAATAATTTCATAAATATACATGCAGACTTCAAATATATAAATATGTATATATATTTAAATTCTATGTGCATATTTATGTAATATTTTTACATAATTAAGTCATTTTATTGACTGCAATTTGGGGGACTGGCCTGACAACCCAGACTGAAAGTCCAGAGAATTTAATTTTCTAGCACTATGTTTAACCCTGTAACTTTCCAAGACAGGGTTACTGTTTTACTCAATAGACTTCCCAGAACACAAATATTAGAGTTTCGAAACAGTAAAACATATCACAGCGATGATATTGTCAGTGAAAGGGAAGTTTTTTGCATTTTTCACATACAAATGGCACTTTCAGTGATTATATCATTGTTGTGATATGTTTTACTATTTTGAAATACTAATATTTGTGTTTAGCAAAGTCTCACAAGTTTAACAGTACCCCCCATGTACAGGTTTTATAGTGGTTTTGAAAGTTACAGGGTCAAATATAAGGCTGTTTTTTCACATTGAAATTTGCCAGATTGGTTATGTTGCCTTTGAGAGCGTATGGTAGCACAGGAATGAGAATTACACCCATGATTGCATACCATTTGCAAAAAGAAGACAACCCAAGGTATTGTAAATTGGGTATGCTCAATTTATTTTAGTAGCCACTTAGTCACAAACACTGGGAAAATTTAGTGTTCATAATTGTTATTTGCATTTTTAACACACAAACAAATATAAATGCTAACTTTGGCCAGTGTTCGTGAATAAGTGGCTACTAAAAAAGACTGGACATACCCCATATTGAATACTCTTGGCTGTCTACTTTTCAAAAATATATGGTTTGATGGGGGTAAATTACATTGATTGGCTTCTAAAATGGCCCAAATAGGACATGGGTGCATGATGACCAGCTGTGAAAATTCCAAGTAAATTCCAAATAAGGTATTTTAGCCCCCAGAGAACCCGACACACCTATACATGGATGGTATCTCTGTACTCAGGAGATGTTGCTGAACACATTTTGGGGTGTTCTTTGGCAGGAACCCTTAAAGTTCTTAGTACATGTATTCTTAAATTGCTATGTGTGTCAAAAAAATCACCTATTATTTATTATTTATTACTTATTATTTTTTTTTAAATTTGGCATAGATTGGTGGTAAAATGGTTGCATGAAAATAGTAAAAATATCCCAAGTTTAATACCTTTGTTGTCTTTTTTTAAGAAATATGTACATGTGGAGTGTTATTCAGGGATTCCTGACAGATATCAGTTTTACAATGTAATTTGCGTTCATTTTGAAAAAAAATCGTTTGGAAATAGCGAAGTGCTACTTGTACTTATAACACTACAACTTAAAAAAAAAAGGTAAATACATGTTAACATTGGGTATTTTTAAACTCAATTTAGAAACTATTCAGTACGAGTGTTTTTTGGCGGTTGTACATAGTTACATAGCTGAAAAGAGACTTGCGTCCATCAAGTTCAGCCTTCTTCACATTTGTTTTTCTGGAGTTGATCAAAAAGAAGGAAAAAAAAACAGTTTGAAGCACTTCCAATTTTGCAACAAACTTCTTGACCTCAAAATGGCAGTCAGATATCTCATTGGATCAAGCTACTATTACCCCACTAATCAGAAATTATATCCCTGTATGTTATGTTTTACGAAATATTTATCCAATTTCTGTTTACACATCTGTATGGACTCTGATAAAACCACCTCTTCAGGCAGAGAATTCCATATCCTTATTGCTTTTGCTCTTACTGTAAAAAAAACCCTTTCTTTGCCTTAGATTAAATCTCCTTTCTTCCATCCTAAATGCGTGACCTTTCATTTTAGTGCAAAAGTAGAATGCACTGCATTACCTGCTGAGGTGACCATGGGCTGTGGTGCAGACAGACAGGGGTTTTAAATTAAATGGCACAGAGATAAAGCTCAGAAAAAACATTAACACTGATACCAATATTTCACTACTAGATAATGTGTGTTTTTTCCAGAATGGCTTTAAGCATCTCTATAAACGTAAATGTAAGATATTAATGTAGGAGAAAATGCAAGCATTAAATCTGTCTGCATATGTTAATTGCTTTCTTAATAAAATATCGTAACTCACAAAAGCCAGACTGAACTCAAAGCAAAGTTCAATGCCAAGCATTGGATGGATCTGGCTTTAATGATAGGAACTATTAATACCAGTGTAATATAATGGATGTCACCTAACTGCTATATCAAATATTGTAAAAAAAAAAATTCAAAGACAACCAAGATTTTTTACCCACACTGTGCTATTTGTATACTAATATCTGATTTTCCAGCGACCAAAATGACCTACTCATTATGATAAATACTTGAAACAAGAGTCAACCACTCCAAAATTTAATAATGTTTTTTTTTGCACTATACAACAATTATAATAATAAACACTAAAGCAAATGCTACATGTTTTAGCAGTGTATTGAAATTAAATGATCAAATGAGGGGCAGAACTTAACCATGGAGCTGAATGGTCGCCATTCACCAAGGCTCCCTACACTCGATGGCTAACCCGCGGAAAAACAATGGCGCAGGTGGCCATTGACCCATAAATCAGACTGCCACGGCAACCGGCACAGAGGGCTACCCACCGATGCCCTTCTCGTATTCACAAACGGGCAAGAAAACCTGTCGCAAATCTCGAGCCTACCTCGCCCTCCCTGCAGTACTGCACCTACCAGTGGCATTCTTCCCAGGGCATGAATACTGGGCCCAACAGCCGGCAGACCAACAGCGACCCCCCCAGCACCAATATGGGGGAAACGCACACAGAAGCCACAGGCAAGTACACCCAGGGATTCCTGAGATATAGGGGCTCTGCTGCAACACACAGGATCCAGAGACAGGCTACACATGTTTAGAACAGCAGTTGGAGGGACACAGAGCAGAACAGCGACCCGAGTCACCCAGCAGCCAACAAGCAGAAGGGAATGACTCAGCCCCAGCCACAAAAGGGGATATCAGGAAGCTACTGGAGGAAATGAAGCAGATGTTTAATGCTGACATGAACCTGGTAAGAACAGAAATGCAGGCAGTGACAGCATGGGTGCAGGCCTCCCAAGACCTCAGACAAGAAGTAAAGAGCATGGGAGACACCCTGCGACCCATACAGTCTGCAAACACACTAGATGCCATGGAAGACCTCAGTAGGTGCACATACATCAAAATTTGAGGAATCCCAGACACAATTGGGCCAACCACAATTGCCACAGTTCCTCAGAAGACACACAGGTGAAGAAAATGTAGTTCGATGGCCATTTCCACATAAACAAGGCCAAATGGGCACCCACAACGGCACCAAGAGACGTCATAGCCCGCTGCCACTCCACGTCCGACAAACACCGCAACCTGGCAGTGGTAAGGGGCACAAAGCCATTAGACTTTGAATAATCGCAACTCACCTTCTACCAAGACATTACCCTGAACACCCTTATCTGGAGAAAGTCCTTGGGAGAAGTGACTGCTCGGCTATGGCAAGGGAAGGTAGAATACAGATGGCTACTACCAAAAATCCTGGCTGTTATCAGAGGTGACGACGTCCTAAAAATCTCCACTTCGTCAGAGGCCCCAGCCTTCCTCCAAAAACTGGGACTATCACTGAACACCCCAATGCCGGAGACACCATCAACCTCTCATGAATGGGATCCAGACAGAACAGTTCCATTCATCCCCTGGAGTAATAGGAGGAAAGAGGCAGTGACCTGAACATGCCACATAATGCATAATAGTTGTTTCCATGTTCTTTTGTTCTCCTCTGTAAGCTAACCCTGATGTTCTTTTTACTCCAAATTTAGCTACTGTTTCCCCTTGACTGACTGCTGAGTGATACGACCACTAAAAACGGCTGTGACAAAACCTTTCCCCCATGATCCCCTTAGGTTAGGGGTCGACACTACACCACTCACCACTCCACATAATGCAAACCTGTCACATAAACTCTGCTAAAAATCTAACAAAGACCCTAGCCCTCAAATGTGGCACAAGAGCCAATTTGTAATGGGACAACCGACAAAGCCTACTTTACACTCTAAGCCCCCCCCAATTTTCAGAGGGGTTTGACACCAAACAACTCGCAGGTACACAAGCCTGAACACACACTCGTCTCACTCATTACAACCCTGACCCCCTCATGGGTACCAATAGCATGGGCAGACTCGCCTCACTTGAAATGGAAAAAGTGCACACACAAGTTAAATCAAGTCCCAATGGCTGTTTTATTCCCGAATGACATAATACATGCTGTTTCTTTCTAACATTGAGTATTCAACCTAGCAGCTGGACAGTCATACTACGTTTGTTTCCTATTACTTAGTTCTTTATTAATGTGTACAATGTGTAAACAAACCAAAACCTAAGCCACCGTAATTGCTTATGAATGTCCTGGCTACGCTGTTGTAGCGACATAAGGTTGCATGTTCCAACATAAATGCACGGAAACATAAAGAATTTAAAAAAGAAAAAACAGCTAAAATGATAGCAAGGGACCACTATATTTGTACTAAGCTTACAGAAGGAAGTATGAGATATGCTTGGTTAAAGTTCTCCCTCTTTTGCACCACCATCTTCACTGCTGCCAGTCTTCTTAAGCTCTGGCCAGGCGATAAGAGCCTCATCATTTGTGCAATCTTACACATACAAGACCATCTTCTTCTGCACTCACAGTAAGATGTCATAGAAGTAAATTTAAATTATTCTTTTATTTATCTATTTGTTTTGTATTGAAACATTCTCCAGGTCAGCTATATTTTTAGATTGGATGTTTTGGTCTTCACTTCAAATTTCTGACATTGTAGTTAATGAACCTGTAAAAGTGTAAACATGACTGAATCGTTTAATAGTATTTTATTTTTTAATATGGAAGGATTTGGGAGCTTTCTTCATATAAATCCATAAAAGGGTGGGACTAATTCTGACCTTGAGCTAGCTGGTGAAATAATATCAGAGTAATCTTATATGGTGAAATAGCAGGATATATGCAAATAGCAGAAACTGTCTGGGACTGAAAGTGACCACAGTCTCCAGGATAATGGAACTGTACCCTAGCCCTAATTAAAATCAATCAATCATGCAATGCAAAAGTTGTTTCACTTCCCAACACATATTTATTTAATATGAGTATAGGCAAAGATAATGATAGAAACCCTGGGAAGTGAATAATTCCCTTTAAAGTAGATGGATGGATGGATGGATGGCAGGCAGGCAACAGGTAGACCTTTAGTGGGTCTTTGAATTTCCTTTGGGCTCAAGCCCCTTTGGGTTTTTATGGAACCAAGCACCACCCTTGTTAACACGTGTACTGTATTTGTAATTTAGGCTATGACATTTGTTATTTTTCAGAACTCATCTATTTTATCTTACATTTTGTAACTTACTGCTTAGTCAGTATGCCCCTTAGACATAGAAGTAAGACAAGACTGTGTCCTTTTTAACTGAATGCAAAGAGGAGAAGTTTTTTTTTTTTAAATCAAGGAGAGGTCAATATGTATTGTACTATGCTCACGTATAGAATGGTTCTTTAATCTAGTACATCCAGGCATGGAAGGTCAATAGGGAAAAAGAAAGAGAACTTTGAAATGAATCCGTAAAACAAAAGGTAAAGCAAACTTCATAAGGATAACTGCACTTCAAACACAACTCCCCTGTGAGAATGGCTTACTCCTGTCAGATGCAGGAAAACAAGAGTCAAAGTCATTTCTTCAATGGGAATTCACTACAGCCAGATCAGGGCCAGCTGGCTGAGGATATGTAGAGTAACATGACAGTTTGCATGTAACATAGGATTGCTCTGTGTTAGACGCAAACAGGTAAGTACTGTTTTGTGAAATAAGTAGATATTTATATTCTGGGCTGTTTAAATGATTTGTGGTTTATTCGATAGACTAGATCAGGGATAGGCAACCTTCGGCACCCCAGATGTTGTGGACTACATCCCCCATAATGCTCTTACACCCATAATGCTGGCAAAGCATCATGGGAGGTGTAGTCCAAAACATCTGGAGTGCCGAAGGTTGCTTATGCCTGGACTAGATCAAGAACTGCGGACACCTTAGAAGAGGTTTGCACATTTTAGATTAAAATATAAAGGTTGAAAAACTCTCTAAATCTAATATTTTTCAAGCTTTTTGATACTTTCACCAATTATGTGTGAGACCTGCATGTCTCCTACTGCGTATGTGGGGAACTGTGATTCTCACTTATAACTGCTGACATTTCATTATCGAGGTACCTGCGTGTACCGTTCATTCTCGCTGTTGTTGATACACTTTGGAAAAAATATAAGTTGAAAAACATTTTTAATAAAAATAAATTTAAAAACAAATATTTTTCCAGGTTGACAATTTAGGTATAAAAAGGCAGATTGTTTTAATCATTTCTCCTTAATTTCTGGTCTACTGGGATACTCTTTTATTTACTCATTCATTTTTTGATTGGGGTTGTATACAGTTTTAAAGCATATTTTTTAATTTTTATTAATCAACCTATATATTTTCCATGTGCTCATTAAATATTCTGATGGCTTAAAAATTGGTGGGTGACTCTACTGTCCCTGCAGAATGTATATTCTAAATTACTGTGAAAATTAATTCCACATTTAAGGCCTAAATAACAAAACTAAAAAAAGTAATTTTTCTAATTTGGTTATTTTGACCTAAATTTGGAAATTCACTTTGAATTCCCAGAATTCCCAGCAATTCTAACTTTTTTTGTAACCCACAGAACTAACTCAAAGAGCTTTCTCATCAAAAACATTTATTTATAAAATTGGGAATTCAAACTGGATTCAAAGTGAATTTAAAATTTAAGTCTACAATTGCTCAACTAGAAAAAGACAGTTTCACGGTGGTCTTAAATTTGAAATCCACTTTGAATTCTCACTTTAGTAAATATTAGGCTGCAAATCATCAGTAAAGAACCATGTTCTCTGCTAATTGTAAAGTTATTTTCCATTACATAACTCTCACTATTTCCAAAAGTAAGAAGAAAAGTTTCGCAAGGTACACAAGTTGACACTTACTTTTTGAAAATATTTACGCACAAAACTAAATCAAACTTTTTTTGGCCTTTTTTTCATATTAATGAATGTCTGGTTGGGTGTTGAAAATGGAATACTGCATGTTGAACCTTCAGACAAGTCTGTGTATTACAGTGAGAGCTGTCAAGAGTTCAAAGTGAATTTCAAATTTAAGGCCAAAGTAGCTTTCCAGAATTTTTTTGTCCGAGTCAGCTATGCTTTCAGTTTACAAACTGTGGCCTTAAACTTTAAATTTATTATGAATTCCCAACAATTATCACTTAAGTAAATAGCCCCGTGAGTTGGAAAACATTTTTCATGATGGATCTGGTAACCCTACTGGAGGTTCATACACAGTGTTGGATGATGGATCATGTGTCCTGTTTTCCTGGAGTAATATATTAATACTAATAGAAAATACATGACAAGTACCGTCTAGTGGAATGTTCATCAATAGACTTTGAGAGGAACTGAGTCAAGGCAGTTGCTTTACGATCCTGTTTACATAAGGTACTAACTTTCTATATGTGGCCTACAAATTCAACATGGTAGAGGGCAGCACTGCCTAACAAAATGTAAACCCATGTGCCCAAGAAAACATGGCGGCAATCCTACTTCCTTCTAAAGCTGTTTAGACATTTCATATTCCAACAACGGAGTGTACTATATCACTGCATATTAATTGTTATGTAAATCAAGTCCCAATGGCTGCAACTAGTAAAATACAGTTCTTTAGTGACCGACACACTTTCATTGGAATGAGGCTAATCTAAGAGCCAAAAGGTGTATCAATGGTGCCAGAAAAAGGATTACTGAATGTCACACCTGGAGCAGTTATACCATTAAATATTAAATATGGTTATGCATGCAATGAAAACAAACACAATGATTATTGTAGGATAAACATAAATAACATACAGTAGGATTTTATGCATTATATGTGAATGTAAGTTAATATGGAAGGGTAACTTTTTGTAGTGTGATACACATATATGTAGTGTCTGTGATTCACATTATGTAGTATGACTTTAGTATAGTATATTAAACCCTTCATGACGGAAGATTTGCCTGGAATGTGTTTTTTTAGGGTTCAACAAAGTATTGAGCATGAAGGATTTAATAAACATCCCTTAAAATAAAACTGTCACTTCTCGAATTCCTGTATAACTAATTAGCTAAGTGAAAGCTAATTATGGGTCATGATTTTTAAAAAATATATATAAATATTTTTTTAAATATTTAAATCACATGCCTTGAGATGCTGCCACAGTCAGAGCACGTGATGCAAATTTGTTTAACTCTCAAGATGCAGTTTTACTAAGGTAAAAGATTAAGGAACTGCTACTATGAGAGAAAGATTTCAGGTTAAGGATTGAGATTTTTCATAATCAGAGACATTACAGTTCCTCTCTAATTGTCCAGTAATTCTCTCTTTAGTTTGTCAATGGAAATGTGTTTAACTTTTTTGAGGGCCATAGGGTAAACATTTGCAACATGTTATTCACCACTACGAAAGCTCAGAAAGAATGTGTAAACAAGAATATGTTAAACATTCTAAGCTGTTGTTCTTGCATACCTTTTGTGGCTATCCTCACACAGTCAATTTTGGTTTCCTGGGAGAAAAAAAAAAAGGAAAAGGTAGTATTATTCTATTTTGAAGGTAACTTAATTGTACAGCTTTGTACTAAAAAAATGGTCAAAATGCGAATCTTCAACAGTTGTTGAACTACAACTTTCATGACTTAAGGCTGGCAAAGCATCATGGAAGTTGTAGTTCTACAACAGCTGATCTTTTTTCTTTTTTTTTACCACTCCAGATCTAAAGCAATATTAAAATAAAACAAAACAAAAAAAAATATTCATGCAAAGGGTTCACTTTGGCAAGGGTAGGACACTTAATGATGTAATATTATCTGCTGCTGGTAAACCATGGATAAATGCTATATAAAAAAACAGTACATGTAAACATAAATATATTTTTGAAAATGTTTTTATTTGAAGCCGCTTTTATTAAAGACAGGCAAAAGATTGCATGTTCATGCTCAGTGGGGGCATATCTACTAAACAGTGGCTGCTCACTGTAAAGCAAATCTAGCAACTGGACAGCATTGAAAAAACGACTTGAAAAAAGTCTGTATGGACTGAAACATCGACTATTACCTGTATCATTGTGTTTGCTTTAATTATTTTATAAAATATTATACATATATAGGAAATAAAAGTGTGTGTGTGTGTTTTTGTGTATATAAATATATATATATATATATATATTTATAATATAAATTAAAAAATCAAATGTGTTTTATATATATATATATATATATATATACATACACACACACATTCTACATATATGTTTAACTATTAACTACATAATTATTTGATTTTATTAATTATAATTTGAGGGACCTGTCTGACAACCAAGGCAGACAGTCCGGAGAATTTAATTGGCAAGCCCTATATTTAACCCTGTAACCCTTTCCAAAACACCATAAAACCTTTACATGGGGGATATTGTTATACTTAGGAAACTTCACTGAACACAAATATGAGTGTTTTAAAAAGTAAAACTTGACACGACGATGATATCACCAGTAAAGGTGCAATTTTTGTTTAAAAACATGCAAAAAACAACTAGAAATGCTAACTTTGGCCAGCATTTGTGACTAAGTGGCTACTATAAATGACGGGAAATACCCCATTTTAAATACCCTGGGTTGTCTACATTTGAAAATTGTATCCCATGATGGGGTTAATTCACATTCCTGGGCTACCATATGGTCTCAAAAGGCAACATAGACCCAGCAAACCAATCTGGCAAACTGAATTGGGCAAGCCCTATACTGACCCTGTAACTTTCCAAAACACCATAAAACCTGTACAAGGGGATATTGGTATACTCGGGAGACTTCTCTGAACACAAATATAGGTGTTTAAAACAGTAAAATCTATCACGACTATGAAATCACCAGTAAAAGTGCAGTTTTTGTGTAAAAAAATGCAAAAAACAAATATGAATGCCAACTTTGGCAAGCGTTTGTGGCTAAGTGGTTACTACAAAAGACATACCCAATTTTGAATACCCTGGGTTGTCTACGTTTTCAAATGGTATGTCATGGTGGGGTTAATTTTCATTTCTGGGCTGCCATACCGTCTAAAAGGCAACATAGCAATTTACAAAAAAACAGAAATGGGCAAATCTTATGTTTTACCCAGTAACTTTCCAAATCACTATAAAACCTATACTTGAGGGGTACTGTTGTACTCGTGAGACATTACTCTACACAAATATAAGTGTTTTAGAGCAGTAAAATGTATTATACTGATAATATCATCTGTGAAATGGCAGTTTATGTGTGAAAAATGCAAAAAAAAAACTAATATAAATGCTAATTTTGGACAGGGTTTGTGACTAAGTGGCTACGAAAAAACACTGGACATTCTACAAATGGTATGCCATGATGGGGTTAATTTTCATTCCTGGGCTGCCACACGGTCTCAAAGGCAACATAGACTCCGAAAACGAATCTGGTAAATTTCAATATGCAAACATGGAAAGCCCTACATTTGACCTCTGTAAGTTTGAAAAAAAAACATAAAACCTGTACATTGGGGCACTGTTGTACTCGGGAGATTTTGCTGAACACATATTGGGTTGTTCTTTGTAAGTAACACATAACAGGAACTGAGAATCCATGCCTAAAGTACAATGTGAGCGAAAAATAACACGAAAAATGACTACCCAAAAGTTTGACAAAGACTGGTGGTAGAATTGGTGCATGAGAAGAGTTAAAATACCACCATTTGAAATACCCTAGGGTGTCTACTTTTCAAAAATATATGGTTTGATGGGGGCAATAACCCTTAAAGTTCTCAGTACATGTATTCTTAAATTGATATGTGTGTCAAAAAAAATCACAATTTTTTTTTTAATTTGGCATAGATTGGTGGTAAAATGGTTGCATGAAAAGGGTAAAAAAAAAACAAGTTTAATACCTTCGGTTGTCTTCTTTTTAAAAATATATACATGTGAAGGGTTATTCAGGGATTCCTGACAGACATCAGTGTTACAATGTAACTTGCGTTAATTTTGGAAAAAGAAAATGGTTTGGAAATAGCAAAGTGCTACTTGTACTTATTGCTCTATAATTTCCAAAATAAGCTAAGCACATGTTAATATTGGGTATTTCCAAACTCAGGACAAAATTTAGAAACTATTTAGCATGGGTGTTTTCTGGCAGTTGTAGATGCGTAACAGATTTTGGTGGTCAAACTTATCATATTTTATAAAAAAATTTTTTTGTAAATTACATGATATCATGAAATTAATGGTATCTTTAGAAAGACCATTTAATGGCGAGAAAAACAGTGTATAATATGTGTTGGTACAGTAAATGAGTAAGAGGAAAATTACAGCTAAACACAAACACAGCAGAAATGTAAAAACAGCCATGGTCCTTACCGGTAGGATAATTGAAAAATGGTCTGGTCACTAAGGGGTTAAATCTGAGCTTTGTGAATATTCACCCATCAGCCAATCACTATCTACTACCTGGCATGGGGTGAATCAGAGTATAGCCTAAACCCTGGAATATCATAATTGGATGCTGGGCTTCAGGTTTATGGGAACTGAGCATCTCTATTAAATGGTGAGTAAACTGTTTGGTAGTGATGGAGGACCTGACTCACATGGACTCCAGGCACCATAGCCACTTCAACTTAAAGTGATTATGGTGCATGCAATGTCCTTTTAAGTTTTCCTATGCAGTATCCTTAAAATCTTTATAAAATGCAAAGTTCATATTTCATGTGACCAGATATGACTCACAATTCAGTCCATTTTTTTATGACCATCTATACTAAAATAACTTTCTGCTGGATTCTTTTTATAAAAGTAAATATTTTTTTCCATATGTAAAAGGAAGAAGCATATTAATTGTCTTTAAATCAGAACTTGAGATTCAAATCAGATTTTTTATTGCACATACAAATAGCAGCATTTCTGTGTAGATGTTCCAGCGAGCATGAGATTGTCCCTCTAGGCATCATGGGACAGCAAAGTCGCTTACAACGCAGCAGTGCAGTGGAGGTAAGAATATTTTTTTCTTACATCTGCTGCTTTGTTCTGAGTAAAGAAACAAGGAAGTGTCACTTCCAGAGAACTTCCTCTTTAAAGTTGAACAAACATGGGATCAGTGAAATTGCATCATGCAAGACACCCTAGTTTTAGGAGTTAAGGCTGTGTGCTTGCTCTACCTGTTTTAGACTACTCTTCATTTCTCTTTTGCTGCTCTGTCTGATTGTCACTAGCTATTCCAAGCTATTTCCTTTACATTTACAAGAATGAAAAGGTTTACCTTGCAGCTAGTAATTACTATTGACAAAACCTACTCCCTCTCTAAGCAAAGTAATCATTGAGCTTTCTTTATTATTCGGTCTTTAGGGCTCCTTCTTGGTCTCTTGTCAAGTTTGCATGACAAGTAGACCTCAATATGATGCATTGCTGTTTCTTTAAAATGTAAGACCTGCTAAGGAACATTAGCACCAATTGTAAAGGAAGTAGACACAAAATGAATATCTCACAACATATAGTTATATAAACTATATTGTACATAGAGCTTTTATGTCCAAGATCTTATCTAGACATACTGGCCATTTCCTGTCTTTGGACTCTAAGACCTTTTCTGGTTTACATATTTTGAAGCACTGCAACACGTTTAATATTCTTATTAAATACATATTCCGTAGAACTTCTAGGAAGCAAAGTAGTACATCTTCTATGAGCACAGAATCAACAAAACCCCAGAGCAGAGAATCTAGGCTCTAATCGAAGTGTGACTGCAATAATCCAATACCCTCTAAGATTTTAATGTAAAAACATACTGCACTATTACTGGTTTTCTTCTTTTGTCTTCCATATCACAACAACTCTATTGATGTTGTATGTGTACAATTGAGGCTTTTTTTGTTTTTGGAAAGGTCAATGCTTAATTAAAAAGTTAAGAAGTATATTTTTAAGAATCACCTATAGTCACCCACTAGAGGTTAGAACTTTATCCATTATATTTTTTTTACTATGTTTGATTTACTTATGGTATTCTCTCCAACTTGTTTGTACAAATAATGCATATTAGATGCTTTCTCCAAATTAAATACTTTATTTTGCAGTACAACTTAACCTGCTAAATTTACACAGGTAGTAACAGGTCAATCAAATTAATTCTACTGATAATTCAATACATTGTATTTCCTTTAAATAAGAAAACCATATTGGTTTTAAGCTTGGAATTATAAGAATATTTGAGACTTAGTGTACTTTTTAAATTGCTAGGAATAGCAATTGATGTTATTACAGTTATGATGCTGAATTTAATATATAGAGCAAACATAACATTTTAAGATGTTGGTGATCCACTGCAAAATAAATACCCTTCAGTCTTAAAATTGAATTAGTCTTGCATGTAGCATAATAAAACAAATTATCCAAATTTGGCTACATGTTTATTTTTTTATTTGTTTTTCCAAAATGTTCCATTTTAAAGTAATTGTTATGTAAACACAGGAACTAATTAAAAACAGAATAAAAATCAGAATGTTAGTTTGATTCTCTTACTTGGTAATTTGAATGATGGCTAAATTTAGGTCTGCCAACAGTCATGGCTTAAATAGACACTATAGTCAATAAAACAACTTTAGCTTAATGCAGTAGTTGTGGTTTAGAGATCATGCCCCTGCAGTCTTACTGATGAATTACCTGCCATTTAGGAGTTAAATCACTTTGTTTATGCACCCTAGTCACACCTCCCTGCATGTGAGTTACACAGTCTTCCTTAACACTTCCTGTAAAGAGTTATTTAATAGTTACACTTGCCTTATTGAAAATTCTGTTTAATTTAGAATTCTCTATCTCCTGCTATGTTCATAGTTTATTATACCCTGCAGGAGCCTCCTGTGTGTGATTAAAGTTCATTTTATAGAAGAGATAAAAAGTTTTAAAGTAAATTACATCTAATGCAGGCTGTGTTAGACACAACCAGGGAAGGTGTAGCTAGAGCTGCATAAACAGAAACAAAAATGATTTAACTCCTAAATGGCAGCTATTTGAGCAGTGAAACTTCAGAGGCATGATCTATACACAAACACTGCTTCATTAATCTAAAGCTGTTTTGGTGACTATAGTGTCCCTTTAAGTAATGAATGCAAATTGAGAACCTGACTGAGTGCTAGCTAGAATTCGGTAGAAGATTGATTAGGTTAGCAATACTGTTTAAATAGGACACAAAATAAAAAATTAAAATTAAAAAAAAAAACATACAGGCAACTATTCATAAATAATTGTTCATATTAAAAACAAAAACATGACAGAGTTGCTTGGAAGACATACAACACTCAAAAGATAAGGAAATAAGACTTTTGGATTCAATTACTGATGAGCATGTGGAGCTTATTATTCTCCTAACAATAGACTTGCCATCTATCTCTTGATCTGTGTGATATTCCAGGCCAATTCACATCCTCAGTAGGAAGCCAAGCTTCATAGTTTCAGCTTTGACTTATTATACTGCAAGTTAACACACATCATACAAAATACCAAGCAGAGCACATGATTCCTCTTTACTCATCTGTGTCAGGAAATTACAAACGCAACACCTCTCAGTAAGCTTACCCCATTCGCTCTGCTAGCAGCTTGATAATAGACACTGTAGCTTTTGTGGGGCAGGAGTGGAGTGTTCCAGTAACCACTGTATGTTTTATTATCACCAACTGTAAACAGCAGGGCTGACGATAGGACAGTCGGAGGAAATTCTGCAGCGAAATAGTACTGAGAGTTCAGTATTGATGAGTTTTGGAAATGGATGGGAATGGGATAACACTTTAAGGCTTCTGCTGTCTTTTTAGTCCTTCGAGGACGTTCTTCTTCCACAATAATCTGGTAAACACTGCATGATAGGAAATAGAATGGGAAAAGAAGAGAATGAAACAGTTGTGGAAAGTGAAACAATATAATTTTAAAATTGTGTTCAATTTTTTTTTTTTTTTATAAAAAAAATCCAAACCTTCGAAATATATAAACAATGTCTTACATTGCAAGTTCAGACTATATATTTTATAACAGAATTATTCTTTTATTTGCAGGTAATCTACGGTCAACATAATTTAATTGAAATTAAGTTGTTATAGTGATAAGAGGTCCCTGGCGCTTATCTTTAGGAGTTAAACCACTCTTGATCGGTTTAACCCTAAAGTCTCCTCACCAGTGCTGTTTCAAACTGCCCCCTCCATCATCCACTTTCTGAAAATCTTCAAAACAGAAGCCTTGGACTCCCTCGGTCAGATGCACCACTGATTGACTTAGAGCAATCAGCATAAACACAAAATCGATCACTAGTTCCCCATTCACAAAACGGCTTGAGACACATACGTATGTAGGCTACTGTGGGCAGGGAAGCCACTAACTGGCTTAGAGCAGTTATCTGACTCTCAGCCAGGAATAGGCAACCTTCAGCACTCCAGATGTTGTGGAGTACATTTCCCATGATGCTTTGTCAGCATTATGAATGAAAGAGCATCATGGGAGATGGAGTGCCGAAGATTGCCTACCCTTGCTCTAAGCCAATCAGCAGTCCGAGGTATCCATTTTGACAATTTTCAGAAATCAGATGTTGGAGTGAGCAGAGCAAAACTGTCCTGGCCCTTAAAGATAAGCCAGCACCTAGGACCTCCTAGCACCATAACAACTTAATTTCTATAAAGTTATTATGGTGCTGAGAATGTTCCCTTAATATGCATTGTTCTACTCAGTACCATCATCACCTTTTATTTATTTATTTTTTATATTTGTAGTATGTGGACTCCTAAATGCATGTCTTTTATTCTGGTTCTTATTCTACCACATAATTCTAATGTTCAATGTAAATCTAAGCCCTATATAAAACTATAAAAATATAAGCATGTTTTAAACTGTTTATGAAAATGAAGCCCAATTTTGGTCCAGCGCAGAATGCAAATTACAGATGCAGTTTGTTTCCTGGAAACTATTTCTAGTGAAAACTAATTACCTTGGGTACTCAAACAAGGGTAGAAAGTAATTATTCTGGGTACTACAACAGGAATAAAATAAATATAAATTGAAGAAGCTGGTTGGGAAATGCATTAAATCATGAAATGCGTGTTTCAAATGAACATTTAATCAGGTATTAGAATTTGGCATTAGGAGAGAAATCTTTATCCTCAGACAAGAAACACTTTAGTATTCGGTTTGACGTGATGAACAGTTTTATTTTCCTATAAAAGTCTATAAAAAGAGTTGAACAGCTAGACTGACAATCCCTAATTTCCCCTACTTATTTCAAATAGTCCCTACAGCAACAATTTGCAGAAAGCTATCCAGGAGAAAAAGGAGTGATGAGCCCACACGCAGACAATGATACATCCAAAGAAACAAGATGAATAAAGTAATTCAAAGTTAATACAGCTTCTGACATCACTCAAGCTACATAGCACATCTTTTAGCTATTGTCAATAGACTGTAATGTAAATTCTTGATGTTGCTCTCAAAGGAACTTTATACAAACATGTAATCTTGGCACTAAAGTGCTGGTGTGGCTGTTTAGTTCCCCGGCGCACCTTTTTGTGCAGTCTCGCCGCGGTTTTCCCTCCATGGCTGAGGTCATCAATGCTGATGATCTCAGCCAGGGGAGGGCTGGCAGCCTTAGGCCTGGGGGGCAAAACCAGTCAAGTGGCCCATTGCACCACCAAATCAGTTCACCATCCATGCCAACCTTTTCCTGGTTTTATAACGGATATTGATGTTATGCTAATCAGTAGCTCTTTGCCATACCTGCTCCTTCACGGCTTTGACTTTCAATGTTGTCAGAGCGCAGGCCGAGAATGTCTGAGCCTGTGCTCTGACTCACTAACTGAGCACCGGAACCACGAGGGAGAGTATATGATCTGACTGCACCTACTCAATATTAATAGAGACATCAGAGTAAACACCAATAAACTGTGGAAACAGAGCTGATCCCCCCAAATTTATAAAGATTTGCTTAGTGGATTTGTTGTAAGCTTAAATCATGCCTCCTCCTCTCTCTCTCCCATGCGCTGCTCTGTAGGCTGGGAGGAAGTGAAGAGTAATCACATTCTCCCAGCACAGCACCACCTGTGGCTGCATGGGGAACAGCTGTTTAATGTAATGCTTGCAGGACGGCTAGCTGCCGCAGAACCTCTTTGTTCCCATCTCTGCAAATGGCTCCAGGCACTGCTTGCTGTGAGTGTGAGCCACTGTAAATTAGGGGCAGAGGGCACTTGCACTGCGGTAAAGACGGTAAAGACGGTAAAGAACCACTTCATTAAGCTATAGTGTCCCTTTAATGTGAGGTAAATTATAGATTAGTGTCACTAATAATATACTAGATTGCCTACTTACAACCAGATGAGGATGATGATGGGCTGCAGTTTGGCTCCACTGGTCTGGTGTAGAACAGGATCTCTGGAGGCTGTTTGAAAATGTGGTCACAAAATTCAATGTTCTGGGAGAATTGGAAGCAGCTCCATTTTTTTGGGGCCCCTTACACAGCTCAAGGTCTGGGCCCCAGGGCCTGACGGTGAGTATGCCCATTCAGTCCACTTATATATTCCACCCACCCATGAGTTCGCTCACAGGGAGTGGAGTGTGTAGGGGATGTGTTATGTGTTATTGTAGAGGATCTAATATGTGTGCTTATGGTATGTAGTGTATAGGGATACCAGTTTGTGTAGGTGATGCAGTGTGTTTGTGTGTAGTGGAAGCAGTGTGTATTTGTGTATAAGGGATGTATTATGTGTTTCTGGTTGTGTGTAAGGGATGCATTGTGTGAATCTGTGTTTGTATGCATAAGGGATGCAAGCTGTGTGTCTGTATGTGTGTGCATTGAGTGTATGAGATACATTGTGTTTCTGTGTGTATGTAAGAAAAGCAGTGTGTGTGTGTTTGCATGTGTGTGTAAGGGTTTGCATTGTGTGTTTCTGTGTACGTGTGCAAAGGATGCATTGACTTTGTGTGTAAGGGTTGCATTGTGTGTGTGTGATGGATGCATTGTGTGTTTCTCTGTGTGTAAGGGAAGCATGTTGTGTTTCTGTGTGTGTAGGGATGCATTGTGTGTTTCTGTGTATGTATAGGGATGCATTGTGTGTGTGTGTGCACATAGTGTGAAAGAGCTCCCTGTCTTGCCCCCTGTCCTATAGAGCTGTCCCTTCTGTCCCTTAGAGCTCTCCCCTGACCCTTAGTGGTCTCTCCTCTCCCCCACCATTCCCTAGTGGTCTCTTCTCACACTCACCCACCCTCCCTGTGCTCTTCTCATTCCCCCCCTCCACCCTCCCTGTGTTCTTCTCACTCCCCCCTTCCATGTGTTCTTCTTACTCCCCCACCTGTTCTTCTTATCCCCCTTCTTCTTCTTACTCCTGTGACCAAAGTGACCTCGCCACTGGTTTTTGGAGGGGCCTGTTTGCCAGCCTCCTGCCCTGCGACTATGGTCCTGGATGTATTGCCCTTCTAGGAACTGATTTGGGCATATTGTATTTTATTATGCTTCTGCTGGCCCTTTAAGAACCATTTGGGGACATACTGTGGAGTTACTGGGTGGCCACCATTTCATGTATCAGAGGCACATGGTGAGAACAATTGATGAAGCACATGGTGAGAACAATGAATGGCGGCCATTTTAACTCACAGACACTGTTTGGACTTTTCTACACGGTGCCATCTCGATGGTATTTGGTGCACAAAGACATTGTGCAGTAGTTTTAAACTATACAACAGGGGACACATTATACAGTAATTATTTTTCATATAGCCTGTATAGGTACTGCAGAATCTGCATTAAACTGTATCTTCCAAACTACTGAACGGATCTTGGTGAATTTTGGATATGTGGTTCACTCAGATCCCCTGGCTCAGAGGATATTTTTATGGGGTTATTGCATGTTTTGGGGTCCCTGTGATATGTTTTATAATACTGTATTTCTCTGCCTGTGATAATTATATTAACCCTTGTGTTCAGTAATCATATCACAGGCAGAGGGGAGGATTTTGTGTGGGAGTGTCTGTGTGTATTGTACGGATTGATTGGTTGTATTTCAAAACCCTGTGGGCAGTACTATGTTTGTAGAATGTGAATAAAAGAGGCTGTATGTGCCAGTACAGTCAGTTCTTCTTCACCCTCAATCTTGAGTCCTGTCTCTTATTGGGGAAATTGCTATAACATTACAAGGGATTGCTATGCCCTGCATACTCCCTTAGCTAATCACTACTAAGCTCTTTTAAGAGCTTGTTCCTGCTTCACTCTCTTGGAGGAGAGGTTCACCCACTGGAACCTGGAGCCTTGTCGTGGGTCCAGGGTGGGTAGGAGACGGCGAGACCCCTAAGGGGTTAAACCTTGATGACACAGGCATAATGTTTGGTCAGACAGAAACAGCTTGTTTAATTTTATTAAGGTATAATGAATAGGCAACACCTATTCAGGTATGATTTCATGTTTATTAGGGGAAACACAGCATGTAGCATGATTAAGGCTCTTGGGGGCCATTTTAGTGTTGCCTATTAATTGTAACTTGGTCTACTTTGGGATCCTGGGATCCCATTTTGCATGCAGCACCTACTTAGTGAGTAAGTGGCCACTGGTGGAGGAATCAGTGTGTGGTGCTTGAGATTTGTGTAATTTATTTTTAACATGGAAACATTTTCAGCAGGTGCTAATTACCAGAAGTGAAACAATTAATTCTGTAGCATGGAGACTGTCAGTAGTGACTAATGTTAACAATAGCCATTTCAGCAATTTAAACATAGACACGCCCTTTTACTGAATAACTCTGTATGTGTCAAAACAAATAACCATATGGGAAGAAAGAGAGCATGAGTAAGTATTGTAAATTGTTTTAACTAGTCCTAGGGCTTTTAATTTTGGTTTCTGATGGCGACCATTTTATAGCAATATGTACAATATCGTCATGCAACATTTTGTCACTGTGACCCAGTACTATGAAAAAAACAGATGCAAATGAAAAAAAAATTGCCCCAACAATACTAATAACATGCATTAAAAAACAGGCTGATGGCAAAACATAAATTATTAGACAGTACGCTGATTGTTTATTCTCGAACATACAGAAGACAGCAATATACCATTATGGAAAAATATAATATTGCATCCATGAGATGAAAAAAATAAATCTCTTCTTTGTGCCATTATTTATTACAGAATAATCTGTCAATGGATATTTGGACTCATAATCACTTCATGTTGTATCTGTCAGAAATAGAACACTTACTATAATATGAGGACAATAAAAACGTGCAAAAATAAAATAGGTTTCATGTTTGCCAGTATAACAATCCTTTCTGTTTCCAATTGTGGGGAAGTACGTTTTAGCATTTTACCGTTGACCTATACCCCGTACATTAATTCTGAAATGTCTGCCATTTATTTGTCTTCCAATACATTAGAGAAAGAAGGAACTTGACTGGAACAATTTCAAACCCAAAATGTCTTTTCATCTTTTCACCACAAGACAAATTAGATTTGCAAGTAACCAGACCTCGAATCTATTTGCTCTTTAATAATTTAAGCACTTAAAGGTCAAGCAGCTCTTTTCTGTTCTCCTTTATCAAAGTCCAAGTGCTAATGAAAAATAACGAAATCCCATCATCTGTCTAATTTCCACCCGCTGCTGTCTACCTGATGTAAATTAACACTTTCTTGAAGAGCAAGTGTTTCTTAGATCGACTTGCTGTAAGATTTTCTTGCTTTTTATAGATGGTTGTTTTGGAGCACAATGCGTGTAACAATCTATTTAACTAGATTCTTTAATGCATTCATTTTTTCAAAATATATTTTTGACTGATTGTTAGTTAAAATATTATTTGAAGATATGACTCTAAATGATTTGTGCGAGATTCAAAATCTAATAAATGTCAAAAAAAATGTTGTAAGAGGGTTTTGTGCCAGTTTTCCTCAGGCTCATAGCTTGAAAGCATTGGATTTATTGTCACTCTATTGGTAACTAAATTAATTATGCCAACATATAAAATTGATTTTAATGTGAAACGAAGCTGTATGTACAAAGTATAATAAAAGCTTATGATTTCTGTGCTATGGGGATTACACTGACACTGGATGTCCTCATGCAAAGCGTGAGGATATCCAGTGTCCTTTAAGGTATTCAACAGCCACTAGAGGCAGTCTTAGTCCTGCAATGTAAACATTGTATTTTCTCTAAAACTGCAACTGCAAAACTGTTTTATATTGCAGGACTAAGGGAAACAGGGACATTGCACCCAGACCACTTCAATAAACTGAGGTGGTCTGGGTGCCTATAGTGTCCCTTTAATAGATATATTGTGGGATTCTGGAGTTGTTCTTCTATACAAGGAGTTGAGCATTCAAAAGCTTTAAGTTTCGCTTCCAGATACAATAGTCATTACATCATCCATAGCAGATTTTTTTTGATTTTTTTTTAAAGTAATGAGAAACACAGCAGGTTAATAAAGAGGCGCATAAAAATTAATAAATTAATAAAAATAAACAGAAATCTTTAATTTTATGGAAAGCGTTAATTCATTTTATCCTCAGAAAGGTTTACGATATATAATATATATACAGTAAGTTACGTATGGCTAATTGTAATACCCTAGATCAGTGATGGCTAACCTTGACACCATAAATTGTTTCTAGACTACATTTCCCATGACGCTCAGCTAGCTTTGAGAGTCTAAAAGCTAGCTGAGCATCATAGGAAATGTAGTCCAGAAACAATTTATGGTGTCAAGGTTAGCCATCACTGCCCTAGATGTAATATTTCACATGATGGCCAACCAGTCTTTAAGCTGTCAATTATATCACCCAGGGTGTTTATCCAATGTGAGGTACAAAACATCGGGAAGGCCAACGTTAGCAGTTACTGGTCTAAGCTTTCAAGGATAGCAACTACATAACTACAATGAATCATAATGCACAGTTTAATGTTTGTTGCCTGATAGATGAGATATGATTGAGAACTTGCAGATTCAGAGGTTGCTGGGCCAAGATGCTCCTGTTACTTTTCAAAGCCATACTTGCACATTTGAATGATTTTCTCTCAGCAGATTTGAGACACATTGGGGTCAAATGCAGATAAATGTTTTTTTTTTCTTCGATATTCTGTATTGTTGGACACATATGGTTAAATTCTAGTTACAAATAATCTCCCATAATGTTTACCATGTATTAACCCTCTAGGGCAGTGGTTCCCAATCCAATCCTTAAGTACCCCCTACCAGTCCAGGATTTAGGGATTACCCAGTTGTGTCTAAAGTGTTTTTTTTTTCTATCTTCTAAAAAAACACCTTAGACACAACTGGGTAATCCCTAAATCCTGGACTGGTAGGGGGTACTTGAGGACTGGGTTGGGAACCCCTGCTCTAGGGTGTAGCTATCTTGGGCAAAAAGAAAATCATGGTAGTCATGCAAAAGTGAAAGTATTTTAAAGGGACATTACTATAATGTCAGGAACACAATTGTGTATTCCTGACACTTTAGTTCCGGTTGACCCCCTTGAGCCTGGACCCGCCTCCAAGACACTTCCTTGCAGAGCGTGGAGACGCTGAACTTGTTAACACACTGCGGCACTGACACAAGAAGCATCTCTAGTGGCCGTCTGAGGAGTGGCCACTAGGGTTGTTCCTATGCTGTAAGGTAAACAATGCCTTTTCTCTTAAAAGACAGTGTTTACACTATAAAGCTTGCAGAGATTTATTATACTCACCAGGACAACTACAATAAGCTGCAGTTGTTCTGGTGACTATACTGTCCCTTTAAAAAAAAAAAAAAATCATCTTTCTTTAGATAAAGTTTGAGAAAGTAGTTCCAGAATTAATAAACATATATTTCAATGGGTTATCATTGCAATATCAAGTTCTTTTATTCTGAGATAAATGGTAGAACTACCAGGGTCACAAGGGTTTGGCAAGATACCAATATACTTAATAAATGACAGAGAGCACTTTAGGTACTTCCTCATGGCCCCAGTGCTCAGTGAAGGAGACAGCCCTGTGCCACTGCTTCCCAACTAGACCACCCAGAATCATACTTCTGCAGGACCACCAGGGATCATACACCCCCTCCCTGTAATTAGTTAAGCAGGAGGAGAGTAAAAAAATACATTTTTAAAAAAAAATAATATTACACACATTACTTCCACACATGGACAGCGCTTCATACAATCACACTCAGCCAACCTCACCATCACATGTTTTATGAATGGGGAGCTACTGATTGGCTTACAGAGTCAGCTGACCACTCTAGGCCTATCTATGGCATCCCTGCCCACTGTTGCCCGAACCTTCCGTTACCTAGGATTTCAGAAAGCTGAAGGGCAGGGGGGTAGAGTGACCCAGTGCTGGAACACAGACTTTGGGGTTAAACTGTTAGTGAACGGTTTAAGCCCAAAGTGAGCCAGCTCGAGAGACCCCCTGACACCATAACAACTTTATTTATATTAAGTTGTTATGGTTCCAAAACTGGTCCTTTAAGTAATACCAGTAAATCATGCATACTTTATTGTAAAGATGTTTAAACAATATTACACAAACAAAAAAAAGTTTTCCAATTTGTTCTATTTCTACATATTTTTTTCAAAACATGTGTCAAGCAGTTTGTCTGTCAGCAATATTTTGCTAATTAATTTGCATCCACTTGTTTGTGCCACCTGGGTAGCTTGTAGGGTAATCATACATACTGTGCTCGGAAAAGATACAATTATGATACAGATTCCAATTAATTTCAGGCCACATGTTGGATCTGAAAATGACGCTAATTATTTCAAACGTACTAATTACTGGAGATGCAAATACACAGATGTCATTTCTAACACTAAACTTGAGCTTTTCAGAAAAATTCTTCATTTGCGCTTCATGTATGCATGCAAATGTTTATCCTCGAACTGCCCATCAATTCATTTCAAAATGTGAAATTTAATGTCACCTCTACAGAAAGCAACAATGTAGAATGCAAGAGTTAAGAAATTATTGTGTACTTTAGTTCCTTCTAAATGGCAAATTCACCCACTTCCTAGTTAATTCTTTCTGAAGCCAAAAGTGAAGCAACACATTTATCCATTTTACAACATAATTCTTGTGATGTCATGGCATGGTTTAATCTATTATTTATGGTGCTCACTGTGATATCATGGTCAGGGCCGTCTATAATATGATTAGGACCCTGGGCAATGCATTTTCTTGGGCCCCCTGGGCCCTGCTCCTTCCCCCCCAACCCCTTAATTACACCCAACCCGCAATCACACTGACAGACATACTGACACATACGCACACAGACAGACATATTAAAACATTCTCAGATACATACTGACATACACATACACTGACACACAAATATATACTGGCAGACATATTGACACACACTCAGACATACTGACACACAAACACAGACACACATTCATGAATACACAGACACATAAACTGACAAATATACTGACACACACAGACGCATACACTGACAGACCTATTGACACACACAAACAGGCATTCTGACACAGACACACAGGCAGACATACTGACAAACACACAGACATACTGACACACAGACAGACAGACATACTGACACACACACACAGGCAGACATACTGACACACACAGGCATACTGACAAACACACACACAGGCATACTGACATGTACAGACACACACAGACATACACACAGACATACTGACACACACACACACAGACATACACATACATACACAGACATACACACACACACACATAGACACATACACACACACAGACAGACATAGACACACACACAGACTTAGTGACACACAGACATACTGACATACACACACACACAGACAGACATAGACACACAGAGACATACTGACTCTCACAGACATACATACACACATACTGACATGCACACAGACAGACATAGACACACACAGACATACATTTAGCCACCCTCCAGTTTCCTACCTTTTTCTGGAGGGTGGTTTCCCTGGTCCAGTGGCAGGCTGAGGCAGATGGGAGTTCTCCTCTGGAACTCCCCTCCTCCCTGCCTTCCTCCTCCCGCGCGGTTGTGATCACCAGTGGGAGGAAGTGACCCGCGGTACTCACTTCCTCCCAGCCGGCTGCCGAACAGGAAGGGGCCCGGTCGCGCTGTTTAAGTGTCACAGCGCCCGACCGGGCCCTTTCTGCCACATGCCCACCCGGGGGCCCTCTTTAGCGTGCGGCTGGTGTGGCTCTGTGCAGCCGCCCCGCCGGGTCCAAGGGGAGCTGCTCAAATCGCGGGGCCCACAAGGCAGCTGCTCTGGGGCCCCTCAGGAGCAACTGGGCCCGGGGCAGCTGCCCCGTTTGCCCCGCGTTAAAGACGGCCCTGATCATGGTCACATTGCCCCTGTAAACAGAATTATATGGACTCTCCATGCTAGTTCACCTAACTTGTATGCATTGGATACACAAAAAAATATAAAACATTTGCAAAATATAAAAAGGACAACATTGTAAAAAAAAAATATGTTTTTAAAAGTTACTAATTTGAAGTTCAAGCATTTCTTTCAACTTTCACAAAGTTCTCTCCAAGCAGGGATGTGATTCAAACACTCCACTTTTCATAGAATGGTTGATCCGTCCCATAAGCTTTCTTTTATGAGCATAGCAATTGTTTCTAGGGTTGTAATTATATTATCAGAATGTGTGGTTTAGGGGTAGAACAAGTGAAAACATCAAAGCAGAAGGGGTGATCTAGGAGGCATGGTCAGATAATAGCTTAGGTTAGTCCAGATGGCAATGGTTCATGGTCAGTAAATGTATGTAGCAGGGTTTTGGTACACTGGGAAACACAATACAATCATTGAAAATATGAAACACACACAAGGTAGCTCTGAATATAACTGAGCAACACAAGAGGCCTTCAAGAGTTTAGAAAGGGGCAAAGTACTACGCCATTACTAAAACACTTGGAGATGAGACCGACCAAACTGAATGGGTGCTGTTTCCTGGGCATGCATTATGTTCATACGCTTCCTCCGTCACCCCAGGTTTTCAGCTGAGCCCTGTTGGTGACAGACACATCACGGAATGGTGACAAGTAGCACTGGGTGGCAGTGCAGTGGATGCTACAAGAGACAGAACTTACAGAACTGTCCAGGTGAGTCGTAACTGTGTCGGTCTTGACCGTGGCAAGCCATGACACAGCTGTATTTTTCAGCAGAAAATAAAATATTGCATGTTTATAGAAAAGATCAGAAAAAGTGGGCCTTTGGCAAAAAAATAAATAAAACTAAGTAACTATATTTTGGAGCACTCCATGCTTCCTTCCTCAGACAAGCTTTATGGGGATGCTGACTTCATTTTCCAGCAGGACCTGGAAACACTGCCAAAAGCACCAAAGCCTGGTTCAATGACCGTGGGATTACTGTGCTTGATTGGCCAGCAAACTCGCCTGGCCTGAACCCCATTGAGAATCTATGGGGCATTGCCAAGAGAAAGATGAGAGACATGAGAACGACCAATGCAGAAAAGCTGAAGGCCGCTATTGAAGCATCCTGGTCTTCCATAACACCTCAGCAGTGCCACAGGCTTATAGCTTCCATGACACTCCGCATTGAGGCAGTAATTGGTGCAAAAGGGGCCCAAACCAAGTACTGAGTCCATATGCATGCTTATACTTTTCAGAGGTCTGATATTGTTCTATGTAAACTCCTTGTTTTATTGATTGCTTGTAATATTCTAATTTACTGAGATTGAGGATTTGGGGTTTTCATAAACTGTAAGCCATAATCATCGCACTTATGACAAATCACGGCTTGAACTCTCTTGCTTTGCATGTAATATGTCTATCTCATATATTAGTTTCCCCTTTTACGTTGCATTACTGAAATAAATGAACTTTTGCACGATATTCAAATTTTTCGAGTATCACCTGCAGGGCCGGTGCAAAGAATTTTGGGTACATAGGCGAAGATGCATTTTTCCGCCCCCCCAAAAACATCTTCACCCATGTGCCTCTTAACCTCCCTTTTGTGTTTCTTATCCCGTCTTTTAAATATCTGACTCCCTTTAGTGTATTTTATCTCCTATTTTTTCCTTTGTGTGTCTCCTATCTCTCCTCTTTGTATGACTCTTACATCCTCCCACATTTTGTGTCTTACTCCTCCCAGCCCCTTTGTGTGACTCCTTTTCTCCCAGCCCATTTGTGTCTTTTATTCTTCCCAGCTCCTTTGTGTGTGTCTCTTTCCTTCTCAAGCCCCGCTGTGTGTTTCATTCACATCCGGCCCCTCTCCCCGTCCCTTAATGGTCCCCTCCCTTCTCTGACCCTTACTGTTCCTTTCCCTTCCCGCCTCCTTTCCCTGTCCCTTAGTGTTCCTCTCCCCTCCCCCATCTGTTGGCTGTCGCTTAGTGTTCCTCTCCCCCCCTCCCTCCTTTTCCTGTACCTTAGGATATCTCTCCCCTCCTCTCCCTGTCCCTTGGTGCGCCACCCACCCCCATAGTGGTCCCCTCCCCTTCCTGGTGTGCCTCCTACCTTTCTTTGTAGTGTGGCTGAGCGGAGCGAATCCCGGTACAGTGAGCTTTTCCTGTAAGTTCTGCCAGGTACAGGAAACAGAAGTTCCTGTACCACGGTACACTCCGCTTGGCCACGCTACAGTCAGGGGTGTATAAACACTGACAGTCACACACACTCAATGACAAACATACAGACATCTCTGACAGCCAGACTCACTTATCTGACACACTCATTCATTGACAGAGACTCACACGCACACTGACAGACTCATTGAAAAACACACACTGACACACACACACACAAACTCACAGACACTGACAGACACACGTACTCACATGCGCACATGCACATACTGACAGACACACATACTCACACACACACTGACAGAACCACACACACACACACACACTCACACACACATACTCACATGCACACACACACTGACAGACATACTCACATGCACACACACACACTGACAGACATACTCACATGCACACACACACACTGACAGACACACATACTCACACACACACTGACAGACACACATACTCACACACACACTGACAGACATACTCACATGCACACACACACACTGACAGACACACATACTCACATGCACACACACACACTGACAGACACACATACTCACACACACTGACAGACACACATACTCACACACACACTGACAGACACACATACTCACACACACACTGACAGACATACTCACATGCACACACACACACTGACCAGACGCATACTCCACTGCACTGACGGACACACATACTCACTTTTACACACTGACAGACACACTCACTCACCTGCAAACCAGACATACTTTCACACACACACACACACACACACACACACACAAACTCACATAGTCCACATGATCCCCACACACACTGACAGACACACATACTCCACACACACACACACACACACACACACACAAACTCACATGTAGTCACACACACTGAAACAGACACACACATACTCCACACACACTGACAGACACACTCACTCCCCACACACACACACACACTGAGCAGACACATACTCACACACACACTCACACACACACAAACTCACAGTCACAGTCAGACACACATACTCACACACACACTGACAGACACACATACTCACACACACACTGACAGACACACTCACTCACACACAAACTCACATAGTCACATAGTCACACACACACTGACAGACACACATACTCACACACACACTGACAGACACACTCACTCACACACACACTGACAGACTCACTCACTCACACACACACTGGCAGACATACTCACTCACACACACACTCACTCACACACACACAAACTACTCACACACACACTGACAGACATACTCACTCACACACACACACACACACACAAACTCACAGTCACATAGTCACACACACACTGACAGACACACTCACTCACACACACACTGACAGACATACTCACTCACACACACAAACTCACATAGTCACACACACACTGACAGACTCACATACTCACATGCACACACAGAAATTAAAAATCTTAATTAAATTTAAATTTCCCACCCAGCCTCCCTACCTGGAGAGCTGGCGTGGGTCTCTCATTGGTGGTCCAGTGGGGCTGCTGGGAGGCAATTGGATTCCTAGGTGGCGAGGGAGCTGTGATCTCTCTGATCTGCTCCCTCGCAGGCTGCTGACTGATGCCGCGGGAGCGGGAATATGACGTCATCAGTCAGCGAGGGAGCAGATCAGAGAGATCAGAGCTCCCTCGGCATCCAATTCAGCCGCAAGCCGCGCCGGGGATCCAGGAGGTGACCTGGCAGGAGGGAGCACTTCCCTCCTGCCGGTCACTGGAATTTTGCGCCCCCAGAGCCGGTGCGCCCTAAGGCGGCCGCCTGTGCCGCCTTATGGACGCGCCGGCCCTGATCACCTGTAAATGTCTATCTATGCTGGAGATAGCCACATAACTGTTCACATCTCCAGCTATTCTCCATAAACAAAAAAAAATTTCCCTTTTTGTTTATTTGGAATGTTTAGAGATATTTGCTAAGGCAACAAAGGTAATCCTCAACTTTATCTGTTACTCACAACTTTATCTGATACTCACAACTTTATCTGTCCCTTTAATATAATCATATTCACTCAGTTTGACATAGCAAAACCAAACCTAAATATGTTCAGCATTCATTACTAGGCAAAAAATGAATCCTGACATTTTGGAGATTCTGCTGTGATTGCAATAGTTATGTAATACTATTAACTTTGAATCCACTAAATGAAAGTCATAGATCAAAATGTCACTGTGCTTGATAAAAAATCTGTTTAAATTAGTAAAATGCTAAATAGAAGAATTTACCACAGTTTTATTTTCATCTATGTATATTTAAAATGCAGATTGTCCAAACATTCTTTCACATCTCTTTTTTAACCCCTGGGTCAAGTCCTAAAAAAAAGCAAGTCTACAAATTCATGAATATTATACCTCAGGCTTAAATAGACTTACATTTTATAAAGCTTTATATAAACATTAACAGATGCAAAAATAATAATTTTTTTTGGCGATAACAGATACACACTTTGGTATTCCCATAATTGCTGGAAATCCAAAGAATTTGCATGTTTTGCTCATACCTCTGACACACACTTCCTGACATACACGTTTAAAGACAAACACGCACAAACACACATATACATACCACCCCTCACACAGATACACACTGCCAGACACACATACACATAGATACACACTCACAGACATACAAATATGTACAAAAAGATATACAATGCACAACACACACACGAGTACATGCTTTTTGACATACGCACACTCCCAGTCATAAACACACGTATCTCTGGGCAGTAATATAATGTCAGACATGCTCAGTGTAGTCTGACTTTGGTGCAAGAAATTAGCTAGTTTGAGTTCATGTGTTTTACTCAAATACTGCGGTCTGAGCACAGCCAGATACACAATTTGCTACACATTCTAAATCATAGAACGCAAGGTGAAGCTCTATTTACTTTAGGTATAAAAATATAGAAAATGGACAGAATCTAATAAATAAAAGCTGTACCAACATTTTTACTTAACTGCATCGGTTAAGTAAAAATAATAAAATAATATAAATTGTTAATAGGCTCTCTATATGAATATGAATAACAAGATCTTGTTTTTGTTTTTAAGTCAAATAAAGCACCAATTGTGATTAAATTACTGGTTTGTTTCCATTATACAAATTAATTTTAGTCATAATCCGACTTGGATTGTACTCAATTTTTGCATAAAGGTCAATGACGGAGACAGTGTTTAGACTTACATTGTATCTTTGGACCATAATTGAATGTTAGGCTTGTTTCCTTGTTGTTGGTAAGAAGACCTCCCACTGGACAGCTAAGGAAGGAGGACCATAAATGCCCACACAAGTAAAAAGAGACTGGACTGCTAAATGGCAACATAGTAGCAGGTTTTATTTTATTTTAAGGGGACTAGGAGGTAGGGACTTATCAGAAGTGCAGGAGGATTGAGTGAAGTTGACTTATTTTCACTTCACCCTGCCCAAACAGATGCCTAGCTATGTTTGTTATGCTTTATTTGTTCTGTTAGTGTTGTGTGTTGCTTGTGTTCTGCTCTTTTTTTGTCATAGTGGCGGTGCTCCATCCCAGCTCACCAGTAAATGAGACCAAGGTATGCCCAATATGGGCTTGGGGAGTAGCGGTCTGCAGAGAGACTGATGACGAATTGCAGATTGCGGTAGACTCATGGTTAAAAGACAATGGGTTTCTTTTCTTTGTGCGTGTGTGTGTTAATAATTAATGTTTAGAGGTCAGGGAATTATAGACATCTTTAGCTCTAAAATATCCCATGTCCATTATTGTAAAACCACTGAGGAATGACTTGGAAGAGATGTGAGCCTGGCTCCCACAAGGTTATTATGAGCACTCTCAATGGATTTCTATGTATTTGTTTTAATTCTTTGTGACAATGTGCCAAGTGGCAAATTATTATTACTATTGTTATTATTAGTTAGTGGGCCCTTATTAATAATTTATTAGTGCATTGCTTCACGAGGATTTATATTGAAACTCCCATATTGACAAATTTGGGGATGATTTGGTTATGCTTTTTTGGGGCTAAAGCACTGCCTGTGGTATTTTGTGTGTGTCTGTGTGTGTGTGTATAACAGATTTGGAAAGACAATGGGTTTCTGTCTTCACTTGACAGCTGACAGGTCGTAATAGTTGGATTTTGTTTGCTAGCAAGTTATGCACTTAAGGTTAATAAAACTGAGGTCGATGACCTACCAAACAAGATTTTGGTGTGGTCCTATTTATTGGGGCTATTAGAAAGGATTAGGTAAATAGAATAAATGTTAAAGGGACACTGTAGTCACCAGTGCAACTACATGTATTCCTAACCCTATAGTGTTAACACAACCATCTAGCCCCCCTGGGCCCCTCATGCCTCCATAAATATAGTAAAAATCTTACTGTATTCAAGCCAGAAGCTGTAAATCTGCATGCTGAGACTCAGGAAAAACAAGCAGTCTGCTGACATGTGATAGCCTGATCCAATCACAGTGCTTCCCCATAGGATTGGCTAAGACTGACAAAGAGGAAGATCAGGGGCAGAGCCAGCATGATTCAAACACAGCCCTGACCAATCAGCATCTCCTCATAGAGATGAATTGAATCAATGAATCTCTATGAGGAATGTTCAGTGTCTGCATGCAGTGGGAGGAGATACTGAATCACAGGATGCTCGTGCACAGCAGATCTGAGTGGATGGAGGCATATTATGCCTCCATCAACTCAGAAGTCCCTCTGGTTCACTCTGAGTGACTGCAACTGGAGGTGTTCCTAGCTTTCAATGTAAACACTGTATTTTCCCAGAAAATACAGTGTTTACATGAGAAAGGCTGCAGTGAGCTATAGTTCTCACCTGAACAACCTCATTAAGCTGAAGTTGTTCAGGTGACTATAGTGTCCCTTTAATTATGTGGGTCAGCAGTCAAGACATAATGAGATCTAAAGACAAGAAACCAGTAAAAAAAAAAAAAAGTTATATCCAAATAGTTTAAATCTATGTTAAGGTTTTCAGATATTGTTTTGAACATTTGAGGCTGGATTGAAATGTGATTGCAGTAGTAAAACATGTTCATTAAGAAGTAGACAATTTAACTAACAAAATTGTGGTAAAACACGTGTTAATTCATGCACAATCAAGTTACCAATTATGGTTTCAGCTTTGTTTATTAGTAGACCTATACTACCAAGGCAGAACAAAATGGCAATTAGTTTTTATCACGTAATCTGATATTTCCAATGGAATGGCATATTTTACCACTCAAGCAAAATTACCCAACACAGGAGGTATACAATCTTTTAAAGCTAATAAAGCACTACAATGGTACCCACTTTATGATATTATTGCTTAAGATGAAATTCTGTTAGGGAAAAATAAATAGGAAAAGGGAATCAGTAAGATGTGTGGCAGACTGTTTTCTTTGGTAGTCCTCTGTTTCACATACAGTAAACAGAAGGAGAGTGTTTAATATTTAATTTTAGAACATTCATTTCACCATGTCCTGCTTTGACCAAGATTAGATCAGTCATAAATTGCTTTGGAATATTAGCTGGGAACCGCAAATGTGTTTTGTGTTCTGCCAACCGTAACTTATTACAAAGATCTTACACTGCATCAATAAGTCACTATCGCTCATTTTTTGTCAAGCTCAACATGCGGACAACGGTGCCAGTGCTATGCTATTTAGTGATAAAATTCAAAGCAATAAAATATTAATTACAGCTGAAAGCTTGTGTGAAATATATTAATTCAATTACAGGTCCATACAGAGAGCAAAGTGCATTGGGGAACCCCCACACCTCTGTCCCTGTTAGTTATGGATGTTGTATAATAATATGTATAATAATAATAATAATAATAATAATTATAATGATAAGAGCATAACAGATTCATGCTGATCACTCCCCATAAGGCCATCTGGTATTAATCTTTGTTACAACACAGTGTCCTAAAAGAGTTATAGATAACGTGTTTTTATTTATTTGTTACTTCCTTGAGGTTTTGTTGCTTAATTAATTTAAAGATTGTCGCATCTCTGCATTTTTACTATATTCTCAGATGGCCACCAAAAGTTTATTATTAAAGTTATATAACATCAGAATGAGGACACTGCATAATAACCATCATTTTACCTGGCAGATATTGCCTTATATGCTTGTAGTAAATTGAAGATGTGTCTACTTGCAGCACCTTCCGAAAACGTTTTTATGACTCGCTCATTAAGTGATTTTGTTTGTTTTTCATAAGAATTGTAAGTAGTCAAAAATCTCTCATCTGAATAGGTTTTATTATTAAAGTGTGTCCTCTGCCTCTGTGTACTAACTGAGCAGGTAGTGTGTATTACTTTTTTCAGTGGGTTTAAAAGGTAACACCGTTTTACTAACAAAAAGAGAGCATGTACCACACTATAGTAGACATCTGATCGCACATTCAATTAAATTGCATTTAAAATATTGCCTTTTTAACTACCTACAGAAAATATACATATATGTGTAAATCCCTGAGATTTTGCTTTGCAGTTACATGTAAATGCTGCTGTTGCTAAGAACCATGACAAACTCTGCACAGTCTATGAAAAGTCAAAATATCAAATAAGAGTCTTCAACAGTAGAATCTTCTCGTAAATTGATACAGAGCACACCTGATGTTTGTTACCACTTGTAGAATGGGAGGGCAACCAAAGTCGGTTCTCCCATGAGTAGACACTGTTGTCTTGGCCTCTAGTTCTGTACTTTTTTCTAGTCTTAACTAGCATACAGGGTTCCAGAGAAGATGTCCACTTTCTCCAGTAAGCATGCTCATTGGAAGCAGCTTCATCATGAAAACCTGATGGAGGCCTTGTGATTGGGTAGAAACAGAGCCAAGCTAAAGTCATTTTACAACTTAATCATTTAGCAATATATATATATATATATATATATAGTGATCTAGCCACATTTGCATAAGATTTGTATTGACTTCCTCTACCTACATCCTATCAGCAACAGCTTAGTGGTATTATTATATTTGACTGCTTTAAAATCTTCAGGTATGAAGAGGTGAAATGTATGACGTAAGTCAAGGGCAGACGTGAGTGGTATGTGATAATCACTGAGTACCAAAGATACATGCCTGTTTTGTGCAATGTACGGGAAAGTCCTTCTGAAAAACCCCTTTGTTAAGACTTTGAATCAGAAAAGTCAATGTATAAGCAGAGTAGCCTAGCTCCATAGCCAAGCATTGCACTTATGTAATATGGGTTTCTCAAAGATACAGCAGACTAGAGAGCTGGCACCATATATAATCTCAGTGTGATATATATTGTCTTGGATATATCTTTCCTGGGATAATTCAGTAAACATAACAATTTTCTTATGTTTCTCCGTAATGAGTAAAGAGAAGTGGAAGAGGTGTTTGACATTTGGGTATACAGCAAGAGATAAAAAAACAAAACACACGTGCTGTACCATAGGGTGGTTCAGACTGGAGTAGTAAGCTGGTGGTTTGTCACTATGTGAATGAGGCAATATGGCTCAGGCTATAGCAAGACTCTTTAGAACACTCCTCCCATCCTTTGATTCATGGCTATCATTTGATTCCTTTTTTGTATTTGTCCCTCATCACTTTAGATTGTAAGCTCGTTTGAGTCGTGCCATCTTCACCTGCTGTTCCATATGTCATACATGTTTTGTTAGAATTTAATGTTTGTCTTGTTGATCTATTGTACAACACTGAGGAAAATGTTGGCATTATATAAATAAATGCAATTGTGTCAATATTTTTTACCTCTGGATTTTTAATCTACATGGCATGCAAAAATTTTATTTTTATTTTTGTAAAAAGCTGTGTTTTTATTACTGGCAACACTTTTCCTGAATTTGTCTGGTTGATGCACAAACGTGAGTGTCAAATCAATGGGAAGTGTCAAGTGTAAATGCATCATTTAGAATACTGTCAAGAGATGCCATCATTCTTTGATTAAGACATTCTTCAATAAGGTGTTTTATAAGCTAACTAGCTTTGCTGTTGCCAATGCACCATAAAATCTTTTTTATTGCAGACATTCAATGTGACCACTGCTTCACCTCATCTTTTTGTTAGCACCATATGCTTAGAAGTGCACAGAAAACAGAAGAAATACTTTCTTTCTATATTGCCTTTACAACTGCAGAATTACATTGTTTAAAGCAGTAGCCTTCAAAACAGATTAAGTCACGTCATAAAATGTTTACATCGTGTTTTTTCCATATCTTGCTCACAGTGCTTTCAACAAGGTTGGGTTCTAATATTTTTCACATATCTTAATAAACATTGCATACAGTGTTGAAATATACATGGGATCATTTAATATGCATGTTTTTTTTTTTCCCCAGGAAAAATAACCATAAACAGATTTGTTTTTTAAAGATGTCAAAATGAACATTCCAAAATGTTGAGTGAACATATATTTAAATTTTTTGGTCTTGTTAAGCATCAGACATGTCAATGTGACATCTTCACTCACTATAAGTTTTAATATGCATCTTCATTTGCAATAGGTGACTGACTTAGAAAAATAAAAATGTTTTATACTCGTTGCTGCCAAAGATAAAGCTGAAAATTTTTAAAATAAATTAACTCTGCAAATCCTTAGTGCTGTGTTGTTTTATTCATAAAAATTAGAATGAGACAGATACACATTGAAGTGGACTATTACTTCTCTTTGTCATTATTTTAATTTAAAAACTTCTAAGAAAATGATAATCATGTACTTTAAAATGGAATTTTCTTACAAGAACAGTTTGACTTGACTTTTTAATGAGTACAGTTCTGCTGTTTCCTGATCGATGGATCCTCCACAGTACAAACTGACTCATCGATTAATAATGCTTGAAGACTACCTGTGGAAGTTGTTGAGAAACTGGGCATGTCAAGATTATGGGTCATTTGTAGAAAGTGCCCTGTCTCAATGAGTAAATCCATTAAAATATTTGCAACTGAATATATTTAGATTATTAGGGCAGAATGACAGTTACAGTTGCAAGAAAAAGTATGTGTACCCTTTGGAATGATATGGATTTCTGCACAAATTGGTCATAAAATGTGATCTGATCATCATCTAAGTCACAACAATAGACAATCACAGTCTGCTTAAACTAATAACACACAAAGAATGAAATGTTGCCATGTTTTTATTGAACACACCATGTAAACATTCACAGTGCAGGTGGAAAAAGTATGTGAACCCCTAGACTAATGACATCTCCAAGAGCTAATTGGAGTGAGATGTCAGCCAACTGGAGTCCAATCAATATGAGATTGGAAATGAGATGAGATTGGAGGTGTTGGTTACAGCTGCCCTGCCCCATGAAGCATTGCCTGATGTGAATGATGCCTCGCACAAAAGAGCTCTCAGAAGACCTACGATTAAAAATTGTTGACTTGCATAAAGCTGGAAAGGGTTATAAAAGTATCTCCAAAAGTCTTGCTGTTCATCAGTCCACGATAAGGCAAATTGTCTATAAATGGAGAAAGTTCAGCACTGCTGCTACTCTCCCTAGGAGTGGCTGTCCTGTAAAGATGACTGCAAGAGCACAGCGCAGACTGCTCAATGAGGTGAAGAAGAATCCTAGAGTGTCAGCTAAAGACTTACAAAAGTCACTGGCAAATGCATACATCCCTGTTAGCGAATCTACAATACGTAAAACACTAAACAAGAATGGATTTAATGGGAGGATACCACAGAGGAAGCCACTGCTGTCCAAACAAAAGATTGCTGCGCGTTTACAGTTTGCACAAGAGCACCTAGATGTTCCACAGCAGTACTGGCAAAATATTCTGTGGACAGATGAAACCAAAGTTGAGTTGTTTGGAAGAAACACACAACACTATGTGTGGCGAAAAAAATGCACAGCATACCAACATCTAAACCTCATCCCAACTGTGAAGTATGGTGGTGGGGCATCATGGTTTGGGGCTGCTTTGCTGCATCAGTGCCTGGACGGATTGCTATCATCGATGGAAAAATGAATTCCCAAGTTTGTCAAGACATTTTGCAGGAGAACCTAAGGCCATCTGTCTACCAGCTGAAGCTCAACAGAAGATGGGTGTTGCAACAGGACAATGACCCAAAGCATGGAAGTAAATCAACAACAGAATGGTTTAAACAGAAGAAAATATGCCTTCTGAAGTGGCCCAGTCAGAGTCCTGACCTCAACCTGATTGAGATGCTGTGGCATGACCTCAAGAAAGCGATTCACACCAGACATCCCAAGAATATTTCTGAACTGAAACAGTTCTGTAAAGAGGAATGGTCAAGAATTACTCCTGACCGTTGTGCACGTCTGATCTGCAACTACAGGAAACATTTGGTTGAAGTTATTGCTGCCAAAGGAGGTTCAACCAGTTATTAAATCCAAGGGTTCACATACTTTTTCCACCTGCACTGTGAATGTTTACATGGTGTGTTCAATAAAAACATGGCAACATTTCATTCTTTGTGTGTTATTAGTTTAAGCAGACTGTGATTGTCTATTGTTGTGACTTAGATGATGATCAGATCACATTTTATGACCAATTTGTGCAGAAATCAATAGCATTCCAAAGGGTTCACATACTTTTTCTTGCAACTGTATTTTCAGATTTGACCAGCTGCTAAATTGCTAAAAATACCAACGTGTTAGTACAGAATTGTAGAGTTTTTGAGCATGGAGTAACACACTAGCAGTGAATTATTAACCAATATCAGATTATCAGAGCAGCAATGGAGACACTACTAGGGTTAATATTGGGTATCAGAAGCCACTGATAGGAGATACTTGCTTTAATAACTATTATCTAATAATATGAAGAATAACATTTAATAAACCCAAATAACTCAGTAGCAAACTCATCAAAACACTTATGGCTGACTATTATTTCAATTAATAATAATATTACTATGTAATGCATGTGGAGGGATAGTTTGAGTAGGTAATTCACGCCTTGTATTCATACACATTATCCAAACAAGGACATGAGACAGGGGCACACATTTAAAGGTAAATGTGCCCATTGTCAATTTTTCCATCTGCATATTTTTACTATGTGTTTTGCAATATCATTTTTTTGTAAATCAGGGCTTTATTTGAACAAAATAGACAAAATTAGAAAAGCATAAAATTCAGATATATTCATCAATGGCTAAGTTGTACATACTACTAGAATATGATCAGTCTCAGCTTTAACCTGAATTGGCCTGAACATAGTAGAATCATCTGATTTCATGCAGCTCAAACATGATTAAAGTATTTAAATAAAACAATAACTTGAAAATGTATATTATATATTTTCTCCATGGTATATCTGTTTAATATACTCTTTAGAATAACATTAAACCAGCGAGTGAGCTATCCCCATAAGAGTAGCATTCATCACATATCAATGATGGATTTGGGTTAATAGCGGACTTCAGCTTGCTATCGCTAATGCTTGTTTTCTGGGTGTTTCAGCTGCTCATTTAATCCCTTTTGTGCTGGAGGGGGATAGTACACTGACTTCTATAATATATTAGAGTTGCTTGCAACAATGACAGTTCCATAACCTACTTTAGAATATACTACATGAGCATGCTACCAGCTTATACAGAATACAGTCTGGTGGCTAAATCTAGATTACTGTAAAAATTCAATTTGCCTAAATATGCTATGTGTATTGCTACATTGACGTTCTATTAAAACAAGCACACAGATCGTCAGCAAGGAACAATAATACCCATGAGCCTTTGTGAACCTTTCACTATTGATATTTCTAGTTCATTAAATTTAAATTCAGAAATGTATGATGCATGGAAACATCTTGAAAAGGAGGTAAAATTGTGCCTATTTATGTTAATAGTTAGGTACTATTTTACCTCTGACATGTTTTGTTCCACGTGCATGCTGCAAGCTTTCTCTTTTTTAATCCTGCTTGGAAATCTCAGCTTTTAGCAAATGTGATGTCATATAAAGGAAAAGAATAATTGTTTAAAACAAGTCAAGATGGATGCACCCAATAAGGTGACTAAAAAAGTGGTAGGCTAATTTTAAAGGAGATGTTGGCGCACGTATAATAAAGATAAAAGACAGTGACTTTTACAACGTTAAATAGAAATTTCTCAGGGTAAAACCAGCTGCTTCTCTAAGCAAGGTAAATAAGGAGCAAGCACCATGGTAACCAATTGAAAGTATCTCAACATATAGCACTTTGCACCAAAAATAGCACCTGTTTTAAAGTTAATTGAGCAATAAACATTTAAACATTTTATTTGCACACCCACGCCACCAAATCTGTTGGTAATTGTCATGATTCAGAGATCCGAGACCCAGGACTGAGTATATATATAACATATACTAGTCCTTAGAGTGGGGGGCTTTACATACAACTAGACAGAGAATTGTCGGAGACAAGCCAGGTAAATGGGAACCAGAAATAGGCAGAACTAGAGACAAGAGCCGGGTCAAGGATAATAGAGAGGCGAATAGTCAGGAATAGCCAAAGTCAAAAATAAAAATACAGAACTGTAATATAAATGTGCTATTGGGATCAAAATAGAAACACAACATGGCATAGAACCTAATTATAGTGTGGATCATCATACGGGTAGCCATTGAAACTAATGTATTTTGATGACACACACACACACGTTGTATCAGAAAAACGGGCAGAGTCACAGTGCCCAGCGTCCTGACCGCTGGAGGAACCAGTAAATGCATCAGGGAGTACACAGCCTGTCTGCAGATCCTCACAAGGACACCCTTGAGAACCTAGCACACAAGATATGCTGAAAGTAATATTAGATGTTTTTTTATACACCATCCATTAAAATAACCTACAATATAAAATATTTTAATATTTCCATTTCAAGAGTTTACAACCAACATTATTCATCTTCTGCCTACTGAAGGAACCATGTATTTAAATACAAATCATTAAAATCATTGAAAAGAAATTTCAAAATAATCTACTATTGCAGCTTCAGCTCTCCATGAAAAATACATAGCCATCTTATAAGTCAGGGTCTTTATCTTCTGAGCAAGTGAAGACTATTAACTAGTCTCTTTCAGACTAGTTTTTTATTTAATTTTTATTTTTGTAAGAACACGGACTTACATGCTGAATACAAAATTGTCTTACCTTAATACGCAAGTGATCATTCAAAAAAAAAAAAATCACAAATTTCCCCGAACTTGTATAAAATGAGTGAAATGGCAATTGGTTATTGCTTATTCTCAAATGGATGATCCCATTAGCAAATATTCACAAACAATAAAAATGCTAGCCTCATTTTAATACTTTGGCTTCAGTTCAAAAGAAAACACGTATTTCTATCACGTACATTGGACATTATCTTCCTGATGATTTAAGCTGCACCTTAAACAAAGCTTTTTTAATTTATTGTTTGGTTTAGTATTATCTTGCAATTTTATTAAGATCAGCTAATAAATTTTAAGGCATCGGAGACAACTGTAACATGAATGTGACCCTGGGATGAACATCAATTACTTATTTCGGAAGTCCATTTGACACAACCTATTTCTTTATAAGGACCAAGTACTTTAACCCCTTAAGGACACATGACATGTGTGACATGCCATGATTCCCTTTTATTCCAGAAGTTTGGTCTTTAAGGGGTTAAAATGTTTTAGTAAGAAAAACTATACATGATGAGCTATAACCCATAAGCTTTTTCAACCAAGCACTCCCCATAGACTAAGTTAGTAGGCTTTTCTTTCTTCTAGGGGTGTAGTTTAGATAATAACTATACTTTAATAACTTAATGTCCTCCATGCTGATTAGGAACATTTAGTTTAGCTCTATATATGTTTTTTTTTTGTTTGTTTTTTATAAAGCAGACAGTTGACTAGGGTTGACTCAGGACAGTTTTAATTCAAGCCATTCTGGTTGATTCACAATAAGTATTTGCTATGAAAAAGGTTAGAACATCTTTCAGTTCATGACTTAAACATGCCCTTGATTAAGAGTTAATAAACAAGACATTGTAGAGTTTATATTTACAGCAGAAACCTGTCCTTGTATCATAAGAGAACATAATGAAACTGCAACACTTTTCATCTTAGCAAAGCGAGGAAAATGACAAGACCTTAACACTAAAAAGAAGAAGAAAATAAAAAATAAAGTAGAAGCTACAATTTTGCTATCTGGTGTCCCTGCTATTTCAGTGAAACAATTTCAGATGAAGAAGAAACAGTATTTAGACTGAGTTTAAGAGGGCAAATAGCAGTAATGTTAATTTTAGTTTAATTAAAACAATTAACTAGGATATGTTTATATTCAAGAACAGCGCTTGAGATATTTTAAAGGAAAAGTTACACCATGTTTTTTTAATTTTCTTAGCACTTCAGTCGTTAAGGAAATTGTATAATATCAGTGTCGCAATGTTACCAGTTTTCATGATATTTTGTTTAATACTCAGTGCCTGAATGTATAATATTCTTCTAATAAACTATTTATTGTGCTCCATTTGCTATAGGAAAGGTTCTGGGAAAATCACAAGCAGTGTATAGAGTATATATTAATTCTGCTTTACTCTATGTGAACTTAGCACCTCCTAAAAAACCCTATCATTCAATGTTAAAGATTGAATTCATTCCGAGGATTATATAAACCCTTATCAGCCTACGCCTCGCAACGGGGTACCCAGTATCATAATCCTATTACTTTACTGCTTGGAATAACCAGAGTCAGGAAAATCATGTCTTACAAAGTTGCATCTTTCTATATCTTTCTATGTATCTCAGCCTAACCCTGGGTCTCTCAGCAGCCATCAATGTATCCCCCATATGATTAATATTGCAGTTTGTCAAATCTTTAAAACATTCAACAGTAAAAAGCTTCAACTGCTACATAGCAAGAGTAGGAACGAAGCCAGCGAAATGTATCTATAGATGCCCAAAATCATGTAATTTATCAAACAAATGTTACAATCTGGCTCAATCCAGAAAGGTTTATATATTTAAATAGGATGGATAATTGATAGAAGAGATGCTTGAATGGGAAGGAGATCACACTTTATCACGTGTTCAGCTGCTGCTGGTTGCAGGCCAAACGTCTCCTACTTGGTTAGAATTAGGTGTGCTCCACCAGCTACTTCTAAGATCTAACCTTGAACAAGCTTAGTTGATTTACCCATGTGCTATTTGGTTGAAAAGACGTATCTTTATTTGTTTGTTAATCTTGATCAAATGGTATGTATTTATTTGTATTATTGAAGATGCAATACTTCCTTTTTCTTTTGTGTTCATTATTGTTGTATTAAAAGTGAACAATCTTTAAATAAAGATTGTCAAAAAAAAAAAAATATGGGACAGTGAAGCTAGGTGAAACCAAAATAAAGGTATGCCCATCAACAGGCCGCTTTGCATGCATTGGGGGCCGAAGTGAGATGTAAGAAGTAAAAACAAACAAAACAATTAAAAACGGGAATAGAAGGAGAAAGGTACACAACTGAAACTGTCCTGGTATGGGACATTACAGGAAGAATTAAGTATAATGTTAAAATAAATATAATAAATATAAACACTACAGTAATCCAAAAATGATCTCTTTTGGTGAAATTATTTGCTCGTATTGCAGAGTTTCATTGCCTATATAGAATGTTTATAAAGTCATTTTTATGAATACATGTGCACACGGCATAATATTAACATATTCAATAGATACAGTTTTCAGTCTTCATGTTATTATTGTAATGCTGTCTCCAGAAACGTTTGGTTTTGCATGAAAAAGCAGCATAATTAGCAGGTATACAATGGTAGGGGGGAAAAACAGATAAATAAGCCAAACTCTGAGTTTAAACTTTACTCTTGGATTATAGGGATTCTGTTTTTATTTGTGACATGTGCAGAATCTGCATAATTAGGTGCTGTAGCACTGTAGCTGTTGGCAATGAACAATTACAGTAAACATCTCCATACAAAGCATGATGGGAAATTCTACTTGGCAAATAACATTGAGAATGGGAGTTTTCGCTTTCAGATGTATTTTTTTATACTTCAGACTACAGTATATGAATTTTGTAAACAGATTTTTTTATGAGAAACACAACAGTGGGATAAGAGATTTGTTAAAATCTTCAGTAAGAGTTGCAGCTTTTTAACCATTCTCTTTTTTTTAGTGAAACGTTCAAAATTGGCTTATTTGAAAGATATCAGTGCAGGCAATTTTATAAGAGATTGAGAGTAGTAAAAAAAAAAAAAATTCGCTTGACTGCTACTTGCTAGAGGATGACTTCCAGAGCTTTATAAATGACCACATAAATCTTTTGTGACATTTATTTTGACTTCTTTTTTTTTTTTCTCTTTTTTTAGAAAGGGAAAAATAAAGCAGAAGAGGAATAACGAAATCTGCAGGCAACATTTAGTATATTATTTTAAAGGAATACTATAGTATTAGGAATACAAAACTGTATTCCTAAAACTACAATGTCCGCCTGCCCCCACACCCAAGGATTAAAAACCGTTTTTTCACTTACCAGATTTCAGTGCCGATGTTCCTTGGTACTGGACTGGGCACTTCTGGTGCTGCATTAAGTCTTCCCCATAGGATAGCATTAAATCCATGTTTTCCTATGGGGTTTTTCAGGATGCTGTGCTACAGCCACTAGAGGCAGTCTAGACCCTGCAATGGAAAAATTGCAGTTTCTCTAAAACTGCAACAATTGAAGGGTTAAGGGGACATGAACACCACACCCAAACCAATTCAATGATAACCACAAAGAAAGCTTCTACTGCATTTTTAAACATTCCTGTAATTAAAGGGACACTATAGGGAGCCAGGCTACATATCACAGCTTTGGAGATATACTAATGTTTAAATTACAGGATTAAACACACCTCTAGTGGTTGTTACACTGCCAGCCACTAGATCAGTGGTTCTCAAACCAGTCCTCAAGACTCACCAACAGTCCAGGTTTTGTTAGTATCCCCATTGAAATAAAATAGGGAAATACATAAATCCTGGACTGTTGGTGGGCCATGAGGACTGGTTTAACCCCTTAAGGACACATGACATGTGTGACATGTCATGATTCCCTTTTATTCCAGAAGTTTGGTCCTTAAGGGGTTAAGGACCACTGCACTAGATGGTGCTTCCACAATGAGAAGCCAGTAAAACTTGGTTCTTGACATGTGACAATCTCATGCATTGCATTAGGACATTGAATGTTCAATCAATCCTTCTCACAGAAAAGCATTGGATTCAATGTTTCCCTATGAGAAGCATTTGATTGGATATGCCTTTTGACACCAGCATAGGAGGACCAGGCTGCGGAGAAGAGGCTGTTTCGACTCTGGATTACAGATGAGTAAAGGGTTAATTTACACCACTTCTTTTTTTTAACTAAAAAGTGAGGCCATGGAATCCACGAGTCCCATTTAACAATTTGGGGCAATAACAAAATGTTATGGAGCACTTCATTTAATTATACAATCGAACTTTCTCATATCAGCTATTTAAATATTTGCAATCTGCTTATGACATTGAATGGTTGTCAACTGCAGTGAAATAAAATTGGTGGAAATATGTTAACTCTGCATACATTTATGTAAATTATATATTCAAACCAAAGGCAACAGATGCATTAAATCAATGAGCCTATTGAACGCTTTAAAGGGTATTCCTACTAAGTTAAATAGCTCAGTACTAAAACTGTTAAGAAACGTTTTATAAATTAATCCCATCATCCACCGTATGTTTCATCATGCAACAATCATGTTTTAATTTAAGTTTAATTTATATACAAAAACATTATTAGAAGTTGAGCTGTGTGTAGAAAAGTTATGAAACATTCCATATTTTTATTGCTCAAAAAAATCTGCATTTTATAGTAGTGATTTAAGTGTCATTAGATTTCATTTGAATTTTTAGACACTGATCATGATTTTAAATCTCCTGGATTCTAGTTTAGAGTCATGTGGTATAAGCTGCCCATCAGAACACATATCTATCATGGAGTGCGAGTACCTATACACAGGGACACACTGGTTCTATTTTTGATGCCAACATATACTGTATATTCCATATTATCCATCTATATGTTGTTTGGTAGACATTACTGGGATCTTGAAGAGAAACAGGATCACTTTTAAGTGTCTCTTATGGAGGGATTCATCTGTAAACCTCAGAGTATATAAACACTGAACCATGTGATTTGGGATTATATCAAATTTACCTATTTCTTAATGTATGTACATATTATACTATTTGTATTATCTATATTTTCATTTTCTTCACCACAAAAGCTCCATTGCAGTTTTTAATAAGCCCAACTTGCTCCCCAGAACCGTAATGTATATTGTATATAGATCTTGTTATTGTGATATTGTTTATATTTTGATCATCAAGCCATTGTCCACTATACAGTTCACAGCACAGCTCAAGTAGTATCGTGGGATCACAATGTTAATAGCAGTATGTAGTTTATTACTTACCAAATCTTAGCAAACTTCATGGTTGTGTATATGTACATGTATGTGGCTTTTCAGTATCTTGCCTACATCACACATATTTGTTACAAAGTTGACTTTGAATATACAATTGAAATCAGCATTCAGCATAATTTCATAGGGTAACAGTGCAACAAGAAAGCTGCCTGAGGGTGTCACTGCATTTTAAGTCCATATTTATTACTATTGCTGTGAGAATGTTTAATACAGGTCATTTGCATATATTTGCATCTGTGTTTGTATGGCACACCATAAGCAGAATAATGTGTTGTTGGAGGCTAGTCCATGTGGTGAATAAAGTATTTTGGGTATTCTTGCCACGCTGAGCTGAAGTGTGTTTTCTTATTTTGGGGGCATGGTAACAGAGTCTGTGTACCTGTGTACTGAACATTTAAACACTTGGCCTATAAGCCAAAAGTATGTTTGCAAAGATGGTGCTAGGAGCAATCAGAAGAATTAAGAAGTCAGAAGAGGTGATACCTGCCTGTTCAATAGGCAGAGGACAAGATATTAACCTGAAGAATTGTGGTGGTCTCTGGTGCCAGTGGAAAAAGGATGGATGATATAGCAGGACAGGTCTACATGTCTACAGACAAATTAAAGAATTAAAGATACTATATGTCCTTATCCGTTAATGGCTAGAAAAACAAGTCTGCTACTTATAATTAATTGAAAATCAGGATCATTAACTGTAAGAGACGTACTTCTACACCTGTATGCAGAGAGCAAGTCTTTTCAATTGAACTGAATTTATATATGAAGGGCAAGGCACTCTTAGTTAGTATCCTGTCCAGAAGCCTATGGTGTCTCCAGGGCTGCAAGCCCTCAACCTAAGGTATTTTGGAGATAAGTTTTAGCTATCTGATTCGGCTGTGTCTGTCAGTGAATCATTCAGTACAAACCTGGATCATTACTGTGAAAAGGAATTTGTCTGTAGTACTCTTCATAATGTGGCCTGGCTAGAGACAAGAAAGCATTTGGGAGTTGCATTCTTATTGGAAATAACAGGAGTTTTCCGAGCACGAATGATATTTTTATTTCACACCACAGAGGCTTGATCAATAAACTGTTTGTTTTCAGATGTCAGTGGAAATAATTGGGAAGGCATGTGGCTCATTCTATCAATAACTTCAAAGGACACATAGAGAGAAATGCAAAGACAGGCCTTAAAATGCTAAGAACATTAAATCAGCATCATAAAAAATGAGTTTTTAATGTCTTTTTATTGCGAGATCATCCTTGCCGATTATAAGCATGATAAATGAGCCAAAACACTATGATTCAATATCTTGCTTCTTTTTCTCCTAAAGCACAGCCTATTATGTACTATGGCCTTAAAAGTAATTTTAAAAGTAGTGTTGAAAAAAAAAAAAGAGTGGTAGTTAGTTGCTTTATTGTAAGATTAGCTCACAAGATATTACGAGAGTAAACATCAAGAGAGTGTTGGAGCATGAAATTCCCAATATTTGTGTGGCTTATGCTAATTACAAGTTTACTGATGAATGACTGCCCGATTTATTTCATGAAGTTTAAGCAGATTTAGAGTCAATTTAGATATTTCCCAAAGCCGCTTAGTAAAATGTACTGTTTACTTAGTAACATTCAACTGAAAGGAGTTAAATACCAGCATTAGTCTTCTAATGTGTATGAGTGGCAGACATGCAGAAATTATTATGTTTTATTTTATATACATCATTTATATTAAGGTGGTATGGAGTGGCAGCTCAGTTGTTTTTGAATGGTCAGAACCATAATACTTTATACCAATAGGAGTCCCGCTTAATCCACATAAGCCAATGGTGCTAATCTAGACCACATACATTAGACATACAGTGTTTGCATACATTAGACATACAGTGGCTACTTCATCTTATGATACTTTGTGACTATGTTGGAGTTTTAATGAAATTCCAACACTACTTTTATGACTTAAAAAGTGGCAGTGCCACATTAGTGATAAGAGTTGACGAAAGTATTATGGTATTCTATGAGTGATATTTCAGCATTTTTATGAAGTACCTTATTTTAACTGTGTACATATCACATCTAAGCAAAGATACAGAAGCATAGAAAATATGGAATCATCAATAAACCTCTTTTAGCCATACTAATAGAAGTTACAAAAAAAATGTTTCTGTTTGATAATGTAAAATCTTTGAAATAAATGTATTTTTTGTATAGTGTTCTGTGCCAGCTTATAGAGCTTGACCAAACAATTTGTTCCAGCTGAAAAATTTTACACATTTCAATGAAAGCACTTAGCTTGCAATGCAACGTAAGAGAAAAATACACTCTAAATCTAAATCACCTCTTTCATTAGTCTATTCATATGAAATGCCATAAAGTGTTTGTGCGAAATACCCTCAAGACACATATCTGAAAACCTTTATACATTATTTTTTGTGTTAGAACCAAAAAACAATATTTTGAGGTTGAGTGGTTATAAATGTTCCAGAATTGCTAAATTACATTATTAGTCCCAAATATACACAATATATATTGTCATGATATATTTAAAAAAAAAAAAAAAAAATTAGAGCTAGAGCTGGGAAATGTGACCCTCTAATTTTAGAGAACCCATTGTTCTTAGGAACACTTTAGAATTAAAAATACAATCCTGTATTCCAAAAAATTAATCACCTTTTTCCAGTCCTCACCTCCCGCAATTTCATCAAGTAGACATGGCCTTCTCAGGCATGGTTCAACTAAATGCTCCTCATAGGGGGCCTAATGTGCATGTGCGGCAAGTCAGTTAAGTGGAAAAGCATCTAGAGTTGGTCATGACCCTGCAGGGTTTAATTGCGATACTTGCCCACCCACATTACTATGCCACTTGTGTATAAATTACAGTGGTTTATGCTATCGTCAAAATACAGGTTTTGCATTTTATGTTAAAGAACAAATAAAAAGACGGGGTCACAAAGTTTTGGACTGTATTTCCTGGTCCCTAGGACTTAGATTTCTGGCCACTACACTTGCTACAGTTCATTAGAGCCATGTTTAATAATGCAGAACTGGAACAATTCTGGGGAAATGTACTAAACAGTAGCAGTATTTTATTTGTTATCATTGTGATATATGAACATTTAGCATTTTGATTCCATATGTTCTTCAAACTAGCTTCCTCTGCAAGTAACTCACTAAGTGCAGAGGGAGTAAGTGAGTGACAAATAGTACAATTATCAGCTATTTTCTTTGACTAAGAGACTTCCTAATAGCTTTGTTTTATTGTCTATTAACAACATACACATTATAGACTAAGGATAAAAGCCAGTTATTTTCAATAATGTAAGAAGAATTTCTACCTAGGTCCCAGAGAGCTTGCAGTCTAATTTTAAGCACGTTGTTCAATAATGATTAATGAAGGCTCTTTTTAAGAGATATGCACTTGTTTCAAGCATAAATAAATAAAATAAATGTTTTGCAGATTTTCGAGTTATCTGTCTCAAGCCTTATCCACTGAAACAAAAATCTATTGCTAAAAACACAGTTAATTTGGCAACAGAGTCTCATGACAATGGTAAAAATGACAGCCCGTATTTACTTTTATTGGACAGTCTGTCTGCAGTTTAGCAGGCAAGACGAGTTCGCATTGCACAACAAACACAGATCAAATGGTGATCTATAAAAATGATGCATGGATGATGCCAAAAAGAAAGCCGCAGGAGGATTTCAGGGATACATTTTACTCCACAACAAAAAAGAATTACATTTTTACACTCTAAGCAATTATCCCTGTGTTCCTTCAATGAAACTGAAATTGACCCCTAAGCTGTAAATAAAATTTCTTCCTCGTAAAACTATGTCATCATAAAAAGTAAAACTTCTGATGATTTGTAATATTCTTCTGCCAAATAAAATGCTTCTGTTATCTACACTAACACAAATGCTCATTAGTTTGCATAATCCTTCCATTTGTTTGTTAACTGAAAATCAGAACCTTTACATATAAATAATAAGACATAAAGAAACAAAACCATAATTGCATCATCATGTAGTTCACTTGTGAGCTTGATAAGCATTATGGGTAATTATATTTCTAGTGTGTCCAGAGCTCGAATACAAATAGTGCAACAACATAAGCGATTAAAACCTTCTAGGGGATATTGATAAATATGTGTCCACACTCATGAGTTCAGTGCTGATAAAGATAGTCACAGACAAAAAACAATAGCATATACACAATAAGTTACAAATAACCTCAAGCCATATATATAACAGAAAAACATTTTATATTTAGACTGTAAGCTCGTTTGAGCAGGGTCCTCATCTACCTATTGTTTCTGCGTCTCTGTGTAATTGTCTCATGTATTGTAAATTCCCCCCCCCCCTTTTATAATATCGTAAAGAGCTACGGAATAATAATAATATTAATATTAATATTTGTTAGCAATACGTCGTAAAATAACATCAGCTGGATTCAAAAGAAAGCATGTATACAACATAATGATAAAAAAGTGGCATAAGAACTTAAAATAACCAAATGCAACATAATTTCAATAAGATAATAAAGAGAGCATGAAACAGAAAAACTGTACTTTCATACCATCTAAAATAATAATTTGGTACAGCTCCACCTAGTGTACAGTCTGCCAATTACACTGGTTATAAATGGCAAACTATTTTGCTATTCTAATCTTTTCTGAGCAAACTTCTACATGTTGAATTTCCATAATGACTGCTCCTGTTTTTGCCTTTTTTTAAGCTACTTAAAAAAATAAAATAAAAAAAAATAGATGATTGACATTCTAGTGGATGTAAATATATGATATGGTTGAGTGTGTATACAGCAGTTAATTTCAATTATAAAACCTCCATCTGTTAGTAGTCTACAACTCCCATAAACCCACTTCGGATGCTTTCTGTGATTTTGGCTGTGAAAGGTTTATGCAAAGGCCTTTAAAGGCAGACAGATTTCTTGAGTTTGTGCCCTGTGCCATAGAACCAAAACCGGAATGCCCAGCTAAAATATAAGCAAGAATGCAAGGAAGAGGTATTCAGATATAACAAGAATGCCACAAACGCAGGGCACACATGAATTCCATTGCTTACAGAGAGATTGTTTTTATTTATTGTTATGTTGCTTGTAGCTAAGAGACAAATGATGCTACCTGATGGAACTTGGCTTACCTGTTAGTATGATTAACTACAGGTGGTTAAGCTTTCGTGCAGTGGGAATTTGTGGATGGCTCATTATACTTGAGTTTGGGTCTCTAAATATATGGATTTTTTTGTTCTTGTCTGTATTATATTCTGTGTTTTGCTTTTTCTTCTTATTTTGTTCCATGTTTTTGGCCCTTATTTTTTGGTCTGGGCTACTTGCTGAATGGACTTACACATTCGTTTTGATCAACAATTGTTTAAATAGGATGTATTTGTCCTTTTTGTCAGAGATGGCTCGGATATATTGATAAAGTTGGCCCAAGGGCATTAGAAACGGTTTGGTTTCTACTTGAAAAACTATGAAATTACTCTAAGATTAGCCAGGAAGGGCAACATTTTCTTTGACTAACTGAAACTGGGACATTACTGTATCTTGAGAATGTCACTGCTCAATTCTCTGCCACTTAAAGGGGCACTGTAGGCACCCAGGCCACTTCATCTCTTTGAAGTGGTCTGGGTGCAATGTCCCTGCCCCCTTAACCCTGCAATGTTAATAATTGCAGTTTCTAATAAACTGCAATAATTACATTGCAGAGTTAAGAATGCCTCTAGTGGCTGTCAATCAGACAGCTACTAGAGGCACTTCTTGCTTATTTGGCAACTTTCCTATGGGAAAAGGCCTAATACACTCACAGTGCTTGCCGTCCATGTGCAATAGCCACCCTCCACGGCCGGGTGACATTGGAGGAGGAGAAGTGCTAACCGAGTGTCGAAGGAGATTGGACTGGATTCTGGTAAGTGCAGTAAGGGTTTATTAACCCAAACACTGCTGGGGGGCAGGGGGGTATGAAGGATCGGGGGTGGGGAGTCCAGGGGTGGCAGAGGGAGTTATAGTGCTTGGAATACCACTTTCTATTCCTAGCACTATAGTATCCTTTTTAATCACTTTGTTTACACAGCCCTAGCCATGTCTTCCCTGTCTGATTCTGATACAGTTACTCACAAAATATAAACAACAAAAAGTAATAATATTAACTAAAATAACAATAATACATAAACTAAACAGCATATCTTCATCCTTATACTATTTTTTAAAAATATTCTGGTATTTTCCACCACTATTAATATGCCTAACACATGCTGTATTTGGGCCTAAGAAATATCAACCTAAAGATTTATATTTATTTCGTATTATCACTTCTTTGTTGTAAAATGCTTGTTCTCCATTTAAAATGAGTAGGAGAGGAAAAATACATGTGCCTAGTTACATAGTAAAAACGTCCCCCTGAGAAAGCAGCAGAACAAGATGTTTACTACATTATATTACTTAACAGGATTGGGTTTGTTATAAGGTCTGTTCACTCTTGTAATCAAAACAGAACAAACACTAGGGAGTATGCTTTTTATTAAACACAATCATTATCCAAGTATTAACCGCTTAAGGACACATGACGGAAATATTCCGTCATGATTCCCTTTTGTTCTCGAAGTTGTGTCCTTAAGGGGTTAAATTAAGCTTTCAACCTGTTTTTTTTGTTGTTGTTTTTTTTTATTATTATTATTATCATTCTACACAATTGGGTGATCTAATTTGTAAGTTTTGGGGTTATTTTAGCTGGGATAATCCTGATTGCTTTTTATACAATCTCTACGTTGGTGATACAATTTACTTTAGTATTCATTTAATATTTTTTATGAACATTTTGAATACACATGGTTTACACTGTTCTAAATTTGCACTGTTCTAATTTTGTAGTGAATTGAAATGAATTTAAAAAAAGATTAGCACTTTATAATCTTCAATAAAATTGCAGGCATGCAATGAGGAATACAAATACCCCAAAACATGTCCTATGCTTAAACGCCCACTACTTTTGGGCGGCAGCAACGACCATAGTACACATCAGCCCCAATACATACAGTAAAAACGAAAGAAAAAAGTTATCTGCGCTCTTCCCAAATCCCTATGGATATTTAAACAAATGGAGGTTATTTAGTTACTCCAAAATCAATCAATTGCAGGCATGCAATGAAGAATCACCTTAATAGTTTCCCTATAATTCCCTGGATTTGAAGATTCTTAAGATCTTGCTAGACTGTTGATTCCTCTTTAGATTATATGAAAAAATTGGGGGAACTCAACACCAGTATACAAGATGAAAATTAGACAAACGTGCCCAAACTGACACAACTGTATTGCACTAAAAGGGGAACATTCAAATTCCAGGGTTTTTTAAATAACGTATACTTATAACCTATATTCACCTTTATTTACATCTTTGTGTTTGCTTGGTGAGTTCTGAAAAGCAAACTAAAATGCAGAAATCCACCCTGAGATATTTGAACTGAGCACCTATTTCTTGGCCACTGTCAGTCATGGTTATAAGCTCCGCCCATCTGTCGGTCAGCATATAGAGGACAGGCACACATTGGGAACTACCCTGTTTCCCCGAAAATAAACCCTACCCCGAAAATAAGCCCTAGTCGGATTTTCGGGGTGGGCTGCAATATAAGCCCTACCCCGAAAATAAGACCTAGGCATTGCACCTTTGCGGCGAGACTTCCTTCTTCTACTGTAGGAGGAGCGTTGCGGGCCGTGGCATCGCGCAACGTGATGACGACATTTCGCAGCGCCGTCAGTCTGCCTTCACGGATCTTCAGCGGAAGGATCCATTTCCGGGCGGTGAGGCACCCAGTGGTCGGACTCGGCAAGGAATCTTTGAAATGTGAGTACCGGTAGATATTTTATGTCTGGGTCTGAATTAATTAAAGGGGGCGGGGGGTGAATTAATTAAAGGGGGGGTGAATTAATTAAAGGGTGGGCTGGATTAATTAGAGGGGGGTGAATTAATTAAAGGGTGGACTGGATTAATTAGAGGGGGTGAATTAATTAAAGGGGTGGACTGGATTAATTAGAGGGTGGGCTGGATTAATTAAAGGGGTGGTGAATTAATTAAAGGGTGGGCTGGATTAATTAGAGGGGGGTGAATTAATTAAAGGGGTGGTGAATTAATTAAAGGGTGGGCTGGATTAATTAGAGGGGGTGAATTAATTAAAGGGGTGGTGAATTAATTAAAGGGTGGGCTGGATTAATTAGAGGGGGTGAATTAATTAAAGGGGTGGTGAATTAATTAAAGGGTGGGCTGGATTAATTAGAGGGGGGTGAATTAATTAAAGGGGTGAATTAATTAAAGGGTGGGCTGGATTAATTAGAGGGGGTGAATTAATTAAAGGGTTGTGGGGTGGTGAATTAATTAAAGGGTGGGCTGGATTAATTAGAGGGGGTGAATTAATTAAAGGGGTGGATTAATTAGAGGGGGTGGATTAAAGGGGGGTGGATTAATTAAAGGGGGTTGAATTAAGGGGGGTGGATTAATTAAAGGGGGGTGGATTATTAAAGGGGGTGGATTTATTAAAGGGGGTAGGATTTATTAAAGAGGGGGTGGATTAATTAAAGGGGGTGGATTAATTAAAGGGTGGGCTGGATTAATTAGAGGGGGTGGATTAATTAAAGGGGGTGGATTAATTAGAGGGGGTGGATTTATTAAAGGGGGGGTGGATTAATTAGACAGTATGGTATTTTGATCCCCAGACAAGATGAGTGCAAAGAGAAAGAGCTGTACATACTGGTAACGTAAATAAATAAGCCCTACCCTGAAAATAAGCCCTAGTGTGTTTTTTGTGACTAAAATTAATATAAGACCCGGTCTTATTTTCGGAGAAACACGGTATGTATAAACTTTGTTGCTCTTTCACATTTGCATATTTTTTGTACAATCACCATTTTCTTATGTTTAAAACTGGTTATTCCTTGCTTCATAAGTTGCTGTTATGTTCTGCCTTTTCTGTAGTGCAGGAAATATTTTATCTACTTCACCTTACATTTGAAATTCACTTTAAATTGACTTTGAATTATCACTTTAATAAATTAGAGATTAGATTATTATTTTTTCTGCTAATAATAGTTGTCTTCCATTACATAGCCCCACTGTTTCCAACAACAAGTCAAGTTTAAAACAAGGTATGCAAGTTGGCACTATATGAAACTTTATAAAATCTTTAGGCATAAAATAATCCACAGAACACTCTTCATGCGATCTATGGGGGGCTGGGGACATAGATAGTTAGCGTAAAACTTCAGTGTTTGGAATACATGTTTGTGTATATATAGTGTTCCTTTCTGGAATCTGATGATGTTTTAGTAACAAATATCATGTATACACATGACTTGCGAGCTGTCGCATCTATATCAATAAAAATGGTTTGTCACCAAAAATGTAATTCTTATCACGTTTCCCCAGAGTTAGTATACGCTACATTGGTCTGTAAGTGCAGCGTACTCTGTACTCTATTAGGCTGACTGTCAAAATTAGTGCTGTTTTCTTTCAATGCCTGTCTGAAAATAATGTAAAAAAGACAGATGTAGTTTATTCTATTTACATCATGAAGAACCACAGAGAGATCTGCTTGTTGACAGGAAGTATACAAACTAAGCGAAAGCTGTTTTCCCTCCGTGTTAGTAAGTGGAAGCTGTGTTACGGCTTTCCCCAAATCATGCATAAGACACAGAGAAGGTGACAGAGAAATATGACTTAATATACTTTCTGGTTTTGTCTCACATTATACATTTATATTTTACTGGTGCTAAAAGATATAACTGCTGCATGTTTATATATATATGCATGCATGTTCTTTGTTGACAAAAGGACCCTTCTATTAGACTTATTCACAATACGTTATAAGAGAGTTACTTATTTCTTGTATTGGAGCAAAAGGGTCCTCATGCTATTTTAGTGAATTCTATAGGTATATCCAACATATTAGACCAGGCTTCACCGCTCCCAATAACTAGTTTACTATAGCTGTTTTGAGTTTCACTTTTGTGAAAGAGACCCCTTTTTTGTTATTCAGACTTTATATTGAAAAGACAGAGGCTGGCAAGGTAAAGGCTAAAGAACAATCTAAATGTCTATATTAGAGACATATAGTAGAAGGCATTTAGGCACAGAAAAAACTGTATATAAAATCAGCTAAAAAGCTGAAAATGCCGAGCTGCCTATCCAGAGGAAGAGGGATATACAGAGGTAAAAGGGGAGGAGGAGGGAGAAATTGTTTAAATTATTTAGAAGGAGAACCCCTCTTGAAATCCCCCAAAACCCAATGCTAAAATAAAGCAAGGTTGTCTCTATTATACCTCGGCACCGTGGATAAACCACTAATGCCTACCTGAACCTCTGTCCCTTCCTCAACTAGAATAAACAAAACACACTTAAATTAACTAAAACTAGTGCATAGTGCTACCAATAAAGGTGAAAAAAAAATAAACAAATAGCTTGACGCACGTTTCAGCGTATCAACACGCCGTCATCAGGAGCAGTGAATGTGAACTGGGAGGTCTAGAAAATATATATGCTCTGTTCACGGCTGATGGAGTCACGAGCGAGTCACGAGCGAGTTTTCTGGAGGAGATCGATAACAGACTCGTATGAACCTTATCTAGAGGACATATGAATCCTTATGACTATGAAGGGTGCATTACTATCGCCCTAAAAAGGAGGGAGCTCTGGTAAGTGTTTAATGGAACTGATTACTTGGTACACCCACTCCACACAGCAGTGGATACTTAATTGCAATCAAGGGCTTATATATTTTCTAGACCACCCAGTTCACATTCACTGCTCCTGACGACGGCGTGTTGATACGCTGAAACGCGCATCAAGCTATTTGTTTATTTTTTTTCACCTTTATTGGTAGCACTATGCACTAGTTTTAGTTAATTTAAGTGTGTTTTGTTTATTCTAGTTGAGGAAGGGACAGAGGTTCAGGTAGGCATTAGTGGTTTATCCACGATGCCGAGGTATAATAGGGACAACCTTGCTTTATTTTAGCATTGGGTTTTGGGGAATTTCAAGAGGGGTTCTCCTTCTAAATAATTTAATCAATTTCTCCCTCCCCCTCTCCTTTTACCTCTGTATATCCCTCTTCCTCTGGATAGGCAGCTCGGCATTTTCAGCTTTTTAGCTGATTTTATATACAGTTTTTTCTGTGCCTATATGCCTTCTACTATATGTCTCTAATATAGACATTTAGATTGTTCTTTAGCCTGTACATTGCTCTTATTGGTTTATTCTATATACTATTTCCTTTAGGTTTATTAAAGGTAGGGCTTCCTTTTTCAACATGTTATTCTCTGATTGGACTTTTAGTCCGCTTACTCACAGTAAAAGTGGAGACTATATTTAAAAGAAGAAAAACTACCACAACCACAGGACATAGTCTTAAATTAGAGGGGAAAATGTTTAAAAATAATATCAGGAAGTATTACTTTACTGAGAGGGTAGTGGATGCATGGAATAGCCTTCCAGCTGAAGTGGTAGAGGTTAACACAGTAAAGGAGTTTAAGCATGCGTGGGATCGGCATAAGGCTATCTTAACTATAAGATAAGGCCAGGGACTAATGAAAGTATTTAGAAAATTGGGCAGACTAGATGGGCCGAATGGTTCTTATGCATCGTCACATTCTATGTTTCTATCACCAGAGGCAGAACCTAATGCTGTTGTGGAGATGTCCCAGCACTGGATACAAGGTAGGTTATCTATATTTTACTGAGCAAGAGTGGTGGGCAGTGCTCACTATTCTATATGGGACTCTATAGTCCCAAAAATAACGATTGTTAATTAAGGTTTATTTTAAAGTAGCTCTGTCACTAGGAATAGTCTATCCTCATTTTAAAAATGTTTACATCTTGTGTTTATAATTTTTCAGTTTGGTTAGCAGTTTTCTTTTTAATAATTAGTTTCCAGCTAACCTAAGAGACGTCATAAGCTAGAGTGAATCACATTAATTTTAAACAGGTCTTGACGAGCTATATCTTCCATAATGTGCAGCCAGTGAAACCAAATAGATTTATCAATGTATTTATAACCGTGACTTTTTTAGGGAGTTCTGTTTCAATTTATTAATTCTCCACCAAAATGTCCCACTAACTGATCATACTGCGTGAATATCCTACGATTATTCTGTCTTGCTTTTCATATTAAAATAAAAGTGTTGTAAGCGAGAAACAGAAATAGAATAAATTTCTGGTACAAAAAGAGGCAAAAATATTAATGAACACAAATGGAATGTACTATACAAATGTAACGCAAAAAAGAAAAAATTATGGTAAAGTCAAAAAGGTAAAAATTGTAAAAGAATTGATATTTCCTGCCATAAAAAAGGCCAGAAAAGGTGCAGATTAATCTCCTTCTTTGTCTCTATTTCACAAAACATTGTAATTGGCAGGCACGCACAAAGCATCAAGTATATATTTTTAAATCTGTCAGCACTGAGAAACAGCATCTATGATATATACCATAAATCAAATCGTTTGCAGGAATTTCACCAAAGTTTTACTTCTTTTTTAAAATAAGAAGAATGGTCGAGTTAAGACCATAAATACTAATATTTCTACGTGTTGCCCATTTTATAGGGGAAGCAAAAGATTTATCTAACACAGACAGTTTTTTTTTACCGCAATGTCCATTGCCAGATTGGTAGCTGGGACATCTGACCCTTTTTTAAATATGTATAATTCTACATGGCCGTCAGAAAGTCTCACAGGGCATCACAAAGCCCTTACCAACACATGCATTTTGTGTTTCCTATGTTTGCAGAATTACAATAGATTTTTTATTATTTTGCAGAGGTATTGAAGGGTTTATCAGTGAGCAGTAAACTGTTTATTTAGTCTTGTCAACTCTACAGATCAATGCTTTCTTAAATCCCTCTTTCCATTTTCACAATTGCTGATCCTATGTACTTGTAACTAGCAAATCCCACAATTTAGAGGCTGTAAAAATAGAAGTTAAACTGATGTTTTCTGCTCCTAATTTTCTTTTCACAGTGTATACCTATGTCAGTAAAAATGGGTTGGGTAATCCAAAATAGCAGGGGTAAGTAGGTTTTCAGAGCTTGTGAGGGTAGGCAGCTTGAGCTACCCAAACCAGAGACTCTACTCTGGTAGTAAGTAGATAGTTCAAAGGAGGAGGGATCTGGGTAAGTATGAAACAAGAAGAGAGGACAATAATATATGATATAGTGTAATAAATTGATTATTGATTGAAGAAAAAAAGGGGAATAGCACTTACAGTTTGTGCAGCTAATAATTAGCTCCAAGTGATGCACCTGGACGGTGCAATCCCCGTCTCAGGATATGAACTTGGAATGCCAACCTTGTTATTGTAGACTGGGAAGACTCTACTATGTGGTCTAACTCTAAATGGAGCATGACATTGGTCTTATACTGACGGTACATTGATGACCTATTTTATTTATCTGGTAAGGCTCAGATATTGTTCTTAAAGATTTTCTTTTTAGCATTTTTAATTAATGATAGGGCAATTAAATTGAGGTCAGAGACATACTAAACACAAAAAAACATATTTTTTAAAACATGCATCTTCCAGACAAACCCAACATTATTTTAGGGGTGCTCCTAACAATATAAAGTGTTTAACAAAAAACTATACTGTGAGAACAATAACTTAACAATTCCTTTTTAGATTAAAAAAAAGGGTTTTATAGCATTAATAATAACTATAACACAAAAATATTTTATTTTATTTCAAATCAAATTACTCACAAAGAAAGTACAAAATAAATGGTATCACTTGCAATTTTAAAAACATTATATACTTGTTGAATGTCCATGTGGCTGCAATACATGACCACTAAAAGTCTGAAAACTAGAATTTTCCAAAGGTTTCATGAACCACTCATTATCCAAACACTTTTTAATGCACAACAAAGACCATAAGCACCTAAAATTATCTGTCATAGATAAAGTCACCACCCATGGCAAGGTGGGAACTTCATTAAAACACTAGTCAAATAGGAAATGAAATAGATATTTGAACTAAACACAATCTCCCCTAATGGCTTAAGTGTAGATTTTGACCATGTTCAACCATCTCTTTAAGTAGCATAAGCTAAAGTGGGGAATGTAACATGTAGAGTAGGAGATAGGAGGAATAGTGTGTCTCCATCAGAGGAGATACTTATACCAAATTGTTGTTAGAACTATAGCAGGATGCAGTCAAATAAGGGAAAATATACAGATTTAAAGGATCAGAGCAGCTGTAAGAAAATATGTATATAATTTAAATTTTCAAAAAACTGATTATAAAAGGCCTACATTTCAAACAGATAGAGTGCTTATTGTTGTTATTAATTTGTTCTGCCATGTGTTTAATGTAAACATATTTAGACAGAGTGAAAAGAAGGAGTTGACAGATCTAAGGTATTTACTGCAGACACAAGAAGGCATAAGGAAGAAGAAACATAGCATGTGGCAAATAAATTTCCAAAAACATATTTTATAGTATGTTTTATAAAGGGAATGAATATAGTAAAACTAAATCTCAAAGGTTTCCGATCCTTATAAGATATATATGTTATATTCACTTAAAGCAGAAATTGAAAACAAAGTATTTTGTGTGTAATGTAATAAAGCCTACATAGAAATTGTACAATGAAAACATGAATCTGCCACATACATTCAAAGTTAGACAGAAAATAAGAACCTCTTAATGCCCTATTCAATCATGGTACAGAAACAAAAATATTAAACTAAAGTAAAAATATAATGGCGTTGATTGGACAGAAAATACTTGGACTTTGGTTCATGTAATCACTTTTTATGGAACCTTGTCAAGTTCCAAAGGAGGAGTAAGTGAAATAGCTGAAGACATGGGCCAATGTGCACAATAGAATACCTTAAAGTGGCCATTCAAAGGGGATCATTTTTGTATCTTGGATGATAAGGTCAGACAACATGAACTGTCTCTGTCGTGACCTGGATAAAAAAGGGAGCTGTTCTTCTGCAAAACCGTTGGAATATTAAGTAGATATGTATCTGGAGTCCAGAATTTATAAACCAAATACTTACAAATAGGCAATGTTTTTGGTGAGTTTTAACGACTATAGATTCAACAATAGTGCACATTGTCAGGTTATAGCATAAAAAGATATTATATACAAAAAGGAGTGCTAATGCATGGGTAGGAAATACAATGTTGTCATTTTACCATTCCTTAATTGGATCTAACCTTGAATACAGAATAAAGTTTTGGGCAACAGTCCAAAAAAAAAAAGGATATTATGGAGATGGAATGGGTCCAAAGAGGTCTTTGTTTACATTATAATATATGCCTTTGAGAGATTAAGGTTACTTTATTCAAATATTATTCAAGGTTACAAACTGTGCATGGTGCATTCGAAAAGTTACTCATAAACAATGCCATCGGAAATACTTTTGTAAATAATTTCAAGACAGCATGATATATACAAATGACAGGGGGTTAAATAACTGAACAAATGTAGGCTGATGTCAAAAATCTCTTTAGGATGCATGTCTAATTTAAGATTAACTTAAACCCATGGGACAAATTTGTGATGTACTATTTAACAAACAGATTTTGCATGCCAATATAGCATTTTCTAATTTTAGCAGCACAAGGTCCCCGAGCTAGGTATTCACGTTTATTACATGTCCTATGAGAATGAAGGAATTTTCATTTGACATGTTATTGGCCAGGATTCCTTATAAAACTGCTCACAGGTTTCTTACAGAAAACTGGAAAATGTTGGGAATTGACCAGCTGTAGGCCATATAGCCAAATCAAAAACGTTTTCCTATTTATTTTACTTAGTTTGAGTATATATATTTCCGTTTTGCATTGTGAATAATAGTATCCATGTATTTTTATCTGAAAGACACAAATTGACTGACTCCATGAATTACAACAGATACCCCTAAGCTCAGTGCTGAGCTATGACACCCATGCATTGGTCTGCCTGATGGTTGGGAGAGTAAAATTTTTGTGCAACAGCTTCAAAATGTTGGGTGTCAGCTTCTATTTACATGACTGGCATTTTAATTCAGCTATCTCCTGATCATGATATTTTGGGCATGGGTTATGAAAAAAAAACTATCACTTGATAGTTTGTTGAATATACAGATTTCCATAAAAAAATGCAGTGATTTGATTTTTGTCTGACTAATTGCTGTCGACAGGTAAAATTATTTTGTTTGCATGATATTCAATATCTTACAGCAATATACGTATCGCACGTTCAGGATGTACTACAAGCCTACATAAAGAGATATTGCTGGCATTAAAAAACACATCAATAAAATGGCCAGCTGTAATAGCCAGTGAGATCTTTTTAATAAACAATGTTTTTATTTAAACCGCCATATATGGCATATCCAAGAATGTTGCACTAACATCCAAGTCAACAACGTAGTTAATTAAAATAAAATCCATATTTATTCCTTCTCACCATTTTGTGATCATTTCTTTTCTCAGGTCTGACAGAAACATGGTAGATGGATGTAACTATAGCCCTCCACCCAGTCATTTTCTTTGAGTTATTGTACTGATGCCAGCATTGAATACATTCAACAGATTTCTATTCTCTAAACTGATTTATTAAAGTGAAATAAGACACTTGCAATACCAGTATACTTGCAATTGTGATACCCATGGAAACTGCATCAAATATGCTAACTTTATTTCAAGCAAAAACACTATTGTGAACAATATATGATTCGTATCCCCCTGTGGGCATAATACAAAGATTCATCAAATAAGGAGACATACTTGGCCTAAATTATTTATTTTTTAAAATTTCAGTTTTTTTGTTTTACTTTCCTGATTCTCCCAAACTGTATTACATAAGTTTCTGCTTACATTCTTCTCAGTATTTGATTTATCTAAATTGAAGCAAAAGTTAATATTCCTATTCTCTTAGACTTTTCCTTTCTTTTCATCTTTGCATATTTTGTTCACACATTGGTGTAAACAGAATAAAATGATTGAAGATACAATAGCCACTGTGGGTTTGATTTCCTGTCTAGATTCGTGATTATACAGAAAGATGAGATTTAATAGACAAAGATTTAGTATTACAGTGGCAGGAAATGTAATTTTGCGATATAGACTTTAATCTTGATCCCATGAAAGAATAATGGTACACAATGCAAGCCTATTCAGTATTACAAAGTAAGTAAATAATAGATAATATTACATGATTAAATAGTTTGTGATATAATGAAAAAAATATGGTTTTCTGATATTGTAGTTGTTTTTCAGACTCCAAAAGATTGGCTCAATGCAGGTATTTAATGAAAAACAATGCTCATCTGGGAATGTTCTGCAGCATTATAATCTGAATGTACCTTTCCTGGTTAAATACTTTGTTATTATTATTATTAATGCTATCAGACAGACTCCAGTAAAAGCAGAGCATTTTCACAGCAACTTTCTGAATACAGGTTAGAAATAATAAGATAATGGAAAGGACACAACAATACAAGTTTTTATATCTCTCAACTGTTCTTGTTATGGAGGGGTAGTCCTTTTACGGAACTAAAATATGTGCTTTCATTCCAAGTCCTTTTTCTAGAATATACAGGGTTAGACAGTAAACCACAAATTGCCAGAAATTCACTGGGGAATTGCAAATTTAAAGCCTGAACAGCTGAGGTTGATACATAGTAGAGAATTTTCCCAATTTCTATATTTTGACCTTAAATTTGTAATTTGTAAAATTGTAATTTGTAATTGAATTCCTGAAAATTCATGGTTTATTGAATATCCCTGTAAGTGTCTGGTATGTGAAAATGTGCTTTCTATGGCATTAAATATGATGATGCATGTTTATCTTATCTGAACAAACTAAGTAACTCTGCAATTATCTAAATGACTAATCCAAGAACAAATGTGTTATGAACTCCAAATGGTCACGTTAACAAGTTCAGTAGCTGAAAGGGTTGAACATCACTATTTGTCTGCACCATAGATAAAACAAATAAATAATCCCTCTCAATATCACTCACACTTATCTGTAGTATTAAAAGCTATAGTGGGCTACAGTAGGGGTTAGGTGGTCTATTGGAGTAGGTAAGGGGCTTTCATACAATAAAAGAAAATACATTTTTTTTTCCCACTCACTTTGGCCAGGAAGGTCCGGTGGGAGATGTAGTTTGTCAAAGTGCTCTCAATGACAGGAGCTTGCCAGGCAGAGGATCAGCCCAGCCTCAACACTGTTCAAAGCCGTGCTGAGTTTTAAGCAGGGAAATGCTGTGTGTTATGTCCCACCAGCTCCACGCAGCCTCCAGCATGAGGCTGGGCTGAGGTAGGGGGCTGCTATTGGCCACACTAAAGTAAGGTGAAGGGAAAATAGCACAGACAGCGGCATGCTGGATTTATTATTAGCCCCCAGCACCCTGTTCTGGCCAGGCACAGAATAGAGTACTCAGGGTTAATAATAATAAATGGCAAATTTTAGACCAGAGCATTTCAGGGGGAACACTTTGGTCTCTAGGTAAAGTCAGCCCCCCCTTGCCATCCTCCATGGCAGCTGCCACCCCCATTCTACCTCAGCTCCCTGGTTCCTGGGTGCAGTCACCCTGTGCACGTGCTCAACTTTTACAGTAGGTACTCTATCTTAACCCTGCATATACATGGAAATACAGAGGAGCAATAATTTAGATAAAGTAACCTGCTTGATCAGGCTTCACACAGGGACAAAAATATCTGGTTTGGGCCATTTGCAAAGTTTCCAGTGCTCATTGTACAACATCATTGTTTTATGGTAACTTGTATAGTATCGACAAATTCTGTAATTCTAGATACCGTAGTAAAGGGTAAAAAACCTCAAATCGTGGAAAGTAGAACTGTGCATGGGCAAAAAAAAAAAAGTTTAATTTACTTAATTTTCAGATTTTGTCTAATCCAATATTTATAAATTATTGATTTGGAACAAATCCAAAAAGCGTTTTACATTTCAGAAGAGAAACTAAACTTGGATTATTCCCATTATTCCAAAAGAGACCAAATTAGGATGCAATTTAGCAGATAGCTCCTTAATTTGGTTTCCTTAAAAATAGTAAATAAAAATAAGGGTACCAAATTGGGGAACTATCTACTAAACAGATTCCCTAAATATTAAAATTAATAGTATGTATTATGTATGTATAATAAGTGACTTTTTTTCTTAATTTTGATTTGCCAGTGTTTAGTGGATAGCTCTTATCTTATTTGGAATCCTTATCTGAGATTGAAATAATTAAGGGTACTAAATTAGAGACTACTAAACAACTGAAAGAGCAAGTTTAAGATAAAGCCCTTATTCTGAACTTTCATTTGCTTAGGAGGTAAATCCCTAATTTGCTATCCTTAAGAAAATTAATGGATTGAATTATCGGAACAAAATAATTTGTTTTCAATTGTTGTAAAGAATTCGGAAATGTGGATGTTTCTGGATTGCCTAATTTATCTGAATTCATCCGAATTTCGATTCAGAAGTAAACAAGTTGAACATATCTACTGTAAAGACAGAAGAAGAAAAAAACTAACACACAGACAGAGTCAATTTGAAGAGTTCTGAATGTAAATTTACAATTTAAAAGTTAAGGGAGTACATGAGACATTTGGAATATATAGGGGGTGAAGCTGACAGCGGTGTGTTGCCGAATTTTAGAATTAAATAAAGTAATTCATAAACCAGTTGGTGCCTTTACTCAATTGCCATTAGTCTATGTTCAAGAAGCTTACAATAAAAGAACAATAATAAATATCCAATTTCAATGTATTTCATGAGATGTGTGTATGGTACATTATGTGACAGTATTTTTACAGGAAGCAGAAAGCCTCCATTAACTTTAATGCTGAGCATATTGTTGCTCCTACTTAAGCAAAATTAGTCCGTATTCAATAGCCAGGTGGTGCAATATAATATGGCGAGCCAGCAGGAGTTTTCATTAAAAACATCACTTATTTCTTTAATGTGACACCAAAATACAAGAGGGAAATTAACTGCGGTCAACTCCCTATCTAGTTAAATATTGCAACGCTAGCATTAAAAAAAAATTGAGTAAAATATAACTGTACCTACAAGGTTTTCGCACAGTAACAAGCAATTACGTTACAACAGCTAAGAAGCCACCCACATAACAGAGCTGTGTCTTTGTTCTCTATCTTCAAAGAACAAGCCAATTGCATCTGGATCAAATACTTTAAACAATACTCAGACGCTCATCAAAGTGTTTCCCTTTCTAGAGATATTTAATTTAATTTGCATTAATACAGACATGGATTTACGCTCTGTTTACGGTGTATGAAATAATCCCCAGACACACATTCAAGAAATTAACCAATTTCATTTTTAAAAGATTTTTTTTTTTTTTAATTATCATTTTTTTTTTCAGTTCTATTCTCCGTACCTGACAGGAGCGCCTCTGCTCTGAGCCGGCTTCAGCATGACTGTCACTGTGCTGTCAGTCTGATTCAAAGGTGTTTCAAGTTCATAAGCTGGCATAGAGGGAGCTGGGATATAGGAAACAGCAAAAAATAAAAAATAAAAGAATTAATAAAGTGAATCAGAAAGCATCATTAACATTAATACAATTATTATTCTTAACTTTGCGTAATAAAATTCTCAGTATTATATTGACTCCCATGAACTAGTCTTTGCTTCATTAATGGGACAATTTAAATACCCAAAGGAACACTTCATTGTACTTAATTGCCTGTCCCTAGGGGATCATTTTAGAAAACTGACAATTTTATGAGAAATCAACCCTTTCATAAAACCTCTTTGTGTCGACTTACGGCTGTCACGCAGAGTTGGAAGTTTTCCTGCCTCATTCGCTGCTACTTTGATAGTAGCCCCAATGACTCTATAAGAAGCATCAGATTAAACATAAGTCATCAGGAATGATGACTTCACAAGAGGTATGTCGGACTGCAATGAGAAGAAACACTGCACATGCATACTACTACCACCATGGCCATTTCAAATCACTGAAGTGGTCATGGTGGTTGGAATAACCCTTTACATTTTGTGACAGAACATGTACTAGAGGCTTGTCCTATTCTAGGCACACACTTCTGCTCAGAGGTAGGAAAATGTTTTGTCATAAATATTAAAGTAACACTCCCACTCCATAATAACATCATCTCTATGAAGTCACTATGGGGGATGGTGTCCATTTTTTGAACAGTTTAACCCCAAAGTTGTCCCCTTTCCACACTTCAGCAATGCCTTTTCAGTCAGCCTATGGTCAACGCAATGATTGTGAAGTTGTTGCATTGGTAGCTGCTGAGAGATAAACATTGGCTAGGCAAAATCTTTCTGATCACTGCGGCTGTCAGATGAAGAGACAAGAGGCTCCTTGGGGGATAACTTCCAGGTTAAACCATTTGAAAATGGTTTAACTCTTGAAGTTAAGACAGCATCCAGTGACTCCAGTCCATTGAGATTAAGTTATTAATAAGGCAGGAATCAGCCAAAATTGTTCCTTTAAGATAGGGAAGAATTGTCAGTAGTGAAAGGATTAATAATAGAAACAAGACGTTTTATACTTCCATGTAACAGTAACACTAAAGACAACACATGCACCACAACACCTACACTAAACCCTTCAAAATAGCTTTGTTATTCTCTAAGCTTTGAATTTACAATAATTCACCAGAGAGTTGCAAATGTATGACCAAAGTAACTTAGTATGAAACATAACTGACTTGGAGAATTGTCCATGTAGGCCTACATTTACCGACCACTAGTCAAGTCAAAGCAATTTAAAGCTTTGTGAAAAATCTTGCTGCTTCAACAGGACCTAGTAAATTATAACCTGTGGGGATTTTACATTTGCACTAAGTGTACACACTGAGGCAGCATTCCTTTGAAACTGAGATATTTCCATTAATATCATATATTGTTGTACAAAAGGGGAAACAGGAAAAATAAATTAAATATTTAATCATATTAAAATATGTATAATCACAAGACTGTTTCACCTTCTTTACTAAATTGAAGAAAACTAATTGAGAGGTGGTCATTATACACTTACATGTCTCATTAATTAATAAAGTGCCATAGTGTTTTTTGATGTATTTCGAATAAATGATTGCATGTATTATAGCCTCTTTGTGCATTATGAACACACGTTTACCATATCTGAGTTTACCATTGCAACATGGGGCTGCCATCTTTAACTCATTGTGGCTTATTTGACTAAAGACCATGCAGGTACTCAATAACTAGTGTGTGTTTATGAATCCTGATATTATGCACAAGATCTGGGTATCTCCATCAAGGTAGTTAACTGAGGCAATACTCTGTATATGTTCTGCATAGTAGTGGTTCCTTTCTGGTTTTCTGTGTTTCTTATGATTTAATTTTTTATGATGGTGCAGAATCAGTTAACTGCATATCATAGTTTGTATGAGTGTTCTACTTAGATGTCCCCTCACAAACAAAGTTCAGAACGTCTTTAACATTAAACAGTGTAAGACAGCATATGTAAACATAGCATTACACTTGTTATTCTGCTATTTTGTTTTTCAAAACCTACAAATAAAGACTGACAAAAGTAAAAACTGGGTATCACAAAAATGCACTCTGGAATTATTTCAGTAGTTCACATTGTTTATGGTCTTAGAAGACAAGCAAACAAAATAGGGCTAAATATGGCTGCCCCATTGTAGCAAAGCAAGCCAGGAGACACACAAAAATAGGTTTTAATATGCATGTTTTCATTACACAATGAGGCTAAAATTCACAAAACTTTTTAATTACCCTAATAATAAGTACTGGTGACAATTTAACTTTAATTATGCTGGAAACCACCATGATTTTTCTTTAATTGTGAACTGATGATATTTCAAGATATATGTTCAAAGTAGTACCTGAAATTTTAGTTGTAAACTGGCTTGTAATAGAAGGGCCAAATCCTTTTGCCGTACTAGCCCTGATGGTGAAAGAATACGTTGTCCCAGGATATAACCCAAAGAACAGATAATGTGTCTCATTTCCTGATTTTAATATTCGTCCACTCTGATTGGACAAATCTATTTCAGGGTCGAACGAGCTGACTGCCTTGTAGGAGATCTGAAAGAGAATGCACAAGAAATGATAGAAAGACTTGAGTCGAACGAGTGAGATTACATCTTTAGCCGATAAACCCATCTGATGTATGCACTGTCAGACATTTTATGATAACATCATACTCCTCTAGACTCTTAAAGATGTGAATCCAATGAATGGCCGAGGAACACAGCCAAAACTACTCTGAATTATTAGTTCTACTGATGCAAAGACTTAGAGGCAAATGGATTACAAATGTAAAAGATGGGTTCGGGCTTAACCTAATACCTTCAAGTTGTTTGCTTTTATGCTAGGAAGGTATAGTCTTCTTTGTGGTGTGTCCTTCAGTAATTAGATTGCCTTAAAAGATTGTGTTTTCATGATGACAGAGACAATTTTTCAAGGTAAATTTTCTTTGAAGTGTGTGTTGAGATTTAAATGTGATATTAACCTTAACTGCCTGTGAATTTCTATTTAGGGCATTTCAAAACAGGTACATTCTGAGTTTATAAACCCTTTGTGTGCTTGTTGTTGCAATCTGTTATACTGCAGATTATGCAATCAGTATTCAAGACAAGGTCACAAGATAACTGTAATTTCCATTGCGCTAATCAAGACAAAATTATATATTGTATTTTTCGAAGATGACAATTCAGATTGTGTGTTTAACATTTTTATGCAGACATTATTTTTTTAAATGAGTCCAAAAAAAAATGTAGATAAAAAAAGTAAAAAATAAAAGATGATCTCATATCTGTAAAAAAAAATAAATAAATAAATAAAATAGCAGTTTAAAAAAGGTATATGAAAGAAAGATTAGTGAAGGACGGGAGAGAAATAAGAGAAAATGTTGAGGATGAATAGGGTATAAAGGAGTGGAGAAGGTGGGGTGGGAACGGTATTAGGGAGTGGAGATGGCGTGAAGAGGTTGAGTTGTAGAGGTAAATAGATTTAGTACATTTTAGGTAAAGAGGCAGATAGTTAATCAGCAAGAATTTCAGTTGGCTAATTGGCTGAGAGCATCAGCTGAACGAAGGCAGGGGAGGGGGGTTTGCAATGACAGTCCTGGCACCATAACCACTACAGCACGTTGTAGAGGTATATCAATAAATATGATAGACAGATGTATTCTAATTCATTTTTTTTCATTATAAGCTATATAAACATGTTGTAATAAGAGCATGGCTTGGCAAGACATGTTTGCTGTTGCCACTGATATGTTACACGTTAACAGGCATAGTCACTAATGTATGAATTTATAGTGAATTCAAATGCAAGGTCATATGAGCCAAAATGGGAAGATTCTCAAAGGCAGCCATGCTTCCCATTCAGCTACTTTGGCCTTAAATTTGAAATTCACTTTGAAATCACTTTGAATTCTCACGTCAATAACCCTGAAAGTTTTCCAGGGAAAAAAAGAATTATTTTTTTTAGCAGATTCAAATTGATGTGTAAACATGCTTTTAATCATATGAATGATGCTATCTGTAAATATGTGTTTTATGTAATAGTTGGCCTATTTAGAGATGAGAACTTTATATCTTCCCAAGTTAATTAGTGAATGGTGGTTTGCCCAACTGTTATTTCTCTTAATCTGTTATTTCCACGGAAACTGTGAGTTTCAGTACTATTTAGGGAAAAAAAAACAGATTTTGAATCCAGTGTCCCACCATCCCAGAAAACCAGAGAAAGGGGTCTTAAAATAAAATAAAGGCACGGTAAAAGCATGCAAATAAGTATACTTGCTCCACATGAGCTCATTTCAGGTCATTTTTACCCATGAAATAACACTTTTTTAGCATTTAGCATGTGGACATCCCCATTTGACTGGTTTGCATAAAGTAGTAAAGTTGTCATATATTGTACATTATTTTTTTAAGGTTTATGTGTTTAATCCTCAAGCCTCAGAAATCAATACAAAGGTATTTTTTCTTTTCTTTTTCAGGACAACCGCATGCATGACCCAAAAGGAAAAAATATTTCACTAACCTTTGGTTCCTTTTCTTAACATCAAAAACCCTTGACAAGTCTGACTTGGCAAATCCCTCTGACTTGTTCAACTTATTGTCAAGCATTTGACTGACAAGCTAAAAGGATTTTTTTTTTCTGTACACCGTCACATAATTTTAGAAATCGTCACATCAACTCCAGTACTTGAACATGTTCCAAACAATGTCTTATACCATAAACTTAAAATGCTTCTCTAAAATTGACCAAGTTATCTTTTTCGCTATTACATTATATTTGTATTAGAGTCATTAAGGACAGTGAGTATTGGGGACAACTTTCTAAAAATCTAGACATGCAAATCTTAACTATATATAAACATGTTTGGGGTATACTGTTTTTTTGTAGTGTTTATTTTTATATATATATATTTTTTTGTTCTGACAACTGGAATATTTTTTGCATTACAATGCCAGGACTTGTGATGAAAGTGACAAGGAAAAGCATGACTGCCATTGTAAGGTTAAAATTTTGGTTCAAGCCACTAAGAGATCAGTCCATGCCAAAAAAGTCTGACAGTTTAGCACAGTTCATTGCTAGTTTGCTACAGTACACATACTCTTAAGTGAAAGTCCCTATTCAGGTAGGAAAGATTTTTAGAGGCCAAGAAACGTATAATTTTGCACAATTTGCATTAAAATAAACGGTAGCATATTTTTTAAAATTGCACCTGCTTGTTTCTAATATAATAGACTTTACTGAAAGAAACCAAGCAGAAATGAGATGAGAAGAACCATTATGTTATTTCTCCTTCTTTGTCCCTGAACAATCCACTCAGATCTGCCTTCTCATCACTCACCCGTTTGATTGGCGCTGCTAAGGACTTCCATAGAACATATACTGCAGTTGTAAATTATAATAATGTGTTATTTCCATAGAATTTACAGTTTTTTTATGCATGTACCCAAAAACCTAATCTATATTCCGCTAAAAACACTGTCATTTACATTACATTAGGTCCTATTTTCTGGCTTTTTCTTCATGTCTTTTAAAGTCACATTACCTTTTTTCATATTCAGCTTTGTTTGTCACTGAATGAAATAAACACTTTTGCATTATAAAAAAACAGGGGTTATTTATAAAAAGTAATGCTGGTGCAAAGTTCTCAACTTTTAAAACTTTGACGCACAATCACACTTTATAAATAACGAAATTGCAAGCAATTAAAAAAAAGAGCACATTAAAATTATTGTATTAATCTGAAGGTTCTACAAATCTACAATTGGGTTGGAATATGCAGACAGTTGTATTTAGAGAAAAAAAAAAAGACAGACAGACAGATAGACAGGCAGACAGATATATAGATATAATGATAGGAAGATATAAAGAAAAATATGTAACTAGATGTATACCCTCTAGATTGTAAGCTTGTTTAACCATGGTTCTCGGTAACATCTTGTTAAATTTTATCATCTGTAATTTGCCTCTTATTTCCTCTTATAGCCCCACAATAAAAATGTAAAGTTCTGCAGGATATGTTGGCTATAAATGAATGTCAGTAATTATAATATACAGTATTTTATTCATAATTTGATTATTTGTTGAACCAAAGCCGGTTAGTATATGTCCCCTAAGAGTCGAGGAATCAACAGGAACATTCCATTGAATTACACTCTCGGGCCTTTGCTCTATTGTTCTTTAAGGAGTCCCCAATAAATGATATATGCAGTTACCTCATATAATGTAATAATCCCATATGTCTGTGCAGGCTCCCGCCACTGTAGAAAGATCTTCTCTTCAAATGTACTGCTCTGGATTGATTCTAGAGGTACAGCGCTTGGAACTAGTCAGGGAAACAGTAAAGTTAACAGCTATTACTATACAGAAACATTACTGTATATATAAAAGCATTTGTAAAACAGTAGGAATCTACTATTAAATAATACCACCAATCTGTTTCACACAGCTACTACCAGTACAATCAAGGAGACACAGGGACCTGTTCCCTGTATTGAACCACAAAGAATAATATGGGTTGTCAATACTGACTGGAGCCACCAGACCATGACATTATGTCTATGCACTCAATTTACGTATGCCTGATGTTGTTGTTGAGAATTTTCTCCTATACTTGAAATGACAAAAATCTCACAGGGTATCAGACATTGGCCAGCTGCTAATGGAAAAGTTATTCTTGGATAAGCGGTTTTTAGAGTCCTCAAATATCCTATTGTCTTTTTAACTAGGGGGCACCTAGGTTCGGGTTTAGAAGAAAAGGTATGAGGAGAAAGCTGTTGCAAAAAGACCAATTAACATGTAATCATCAATACCCATTAAGCAATGTTTATTTGTAGACATTAGAGGAGATTTATTAAGGCAAGGACAGGTGCTCTTCTGGGACCAAGTATATAATTAGGAGGAATCTCTATGGACACCAATAGAAGGTCTCTCAGTATCTAGCCTCAACATTGTACCTGCTTTGTAATAATAAATCCCCCCATTATCTTTCTCCTATTTATTTACATTTAGAGATATATCTTATAATTTAAGAATTGTATGTGGATTTTGTTCTTGCAACATAATAAAAATAAGACTATACCCATGGTATGATCGAGCATCCTAAACATAGATTAACCTAGACATACTATTCTTTAAGAGAATTAAATAATCAGATAATACCAGACGGTACGAGGAAATAATATTTAATCAGGAAGAAAAATAGTTGCACCAAATTTGTTTCTCAGGGAATATAACTAGCCTAGGACTGGCTTAACATCCCAAATGCAAGTGAGATACCCCTCACCTAAACAAGCAATATAAACACAGAAATATGTGCATATGCCTAGATACCGCAAACACAAGGATCGTGTCACGCACAAACAAAATAGGCATATGTTTATCTGCCCTTTTCTCTTTTATATCTTTTTTGTTTTTTACATATAAATGAGTGCCGTGTTTGCATTTACTGAAGATATTTATGAGATTGGCTGCTGCTAAGAAAAAATATTCTCATGTGTTTTATAGGGTGTGATGTAAAGCTCTGTGGAAACTCTTGTTGCTACCAACATGCAAATAAAAATAATGTAACATAGATCACCACAATTTTCTGTTTTTTTTTCATGTAGCTATAGGCAATCCCTACCCATGTAACATGTATGGCACTCCTCATACAAAGTACTCTTTTGGAAAAACTTTTAGTGCAAAAGTAAGAAACTTTAAGACTAGCAATGAGGGAAAATCATATATCTAACTTGCTCTGCTTCTGCTTTTTAAGGTCTATGAGCTGTCAAAAGTATCTATAATCTGCTCTTGTAGACTCAGTGGATATATAGATACACTATTTCTATAAATACACCATTGCCATATGGTTCTATGTATTCAGAGAATTGTCTGTGGGAAAACGTCTTAAGAAGCTGTCACGGACTGTGAATAGGCAGCCATGAGAATAAATTCTTATGGTACAGAATATAAGAGAGCTCTAACTTGCTTACTTATGCCACCGAGGCCTACCAGTTCAGTAACAGGAATGCCTGTAATTAAATTCAAATGTTTAAATTCACGTTTAAGTACAAGCTACTAATAACGAATATTTATAGCTGCTACTTCTTTTTTTCTTCTAAATGTAAACCATCAAACTGCATCCTTCCCTGGTTATTTCTCTATTGCAACTCACATCACACTAAAGCAGCCACATAATATTAAAAAAAAAAAAATTCTCAGGTGTTAAAAGGAAACCCAAAGAACTCATGACAACATAAGAAAAAAAAAATCATATACATTATTTAATTCACCAAAGACACACAAAAAATGGAGCAATGAATGAATATTTCACGGATTTGTCACAGGCATCCAAAAAATCAATTCATTTGTTATAGTGTATTTATTTAATGGGAATTCAATTTATTTTAGTACATTTATATGAGATATTCTGAAATAACAGGCGGGTTTACTGCTGAAATCTTTTCAGGTCTAATCTAATTTGGAACATGCTGGATGAAAGTGCATCATCATATCATATACCTATTCGATGTAAGTATAAGTACCGTCTCAGAGAGGTATCATAGAACGTGCATGCACTGATCTGCTTGGAGAACATATGTCATACATATTTCAAGAAACTAAGCTTCTACTTTCCCAAACTTTCTTTCCAGTACACGTAGCATGACTTATTCACAACGGTGATCTGCTTTCCTTGACTATAGCACTTTCAATTATTTTTTTTTGTACATTTTTCTTCTCAATTATTAAAATGCACAAAATAAAACAGTGATAATAACAGCCATTTATTTACAAATATTGAGACTTTTTGGTACATTTTACATTCACAATAAAGTATATCTATGCCGTATTTCTAATTTGCTCTCATAGATTGCCCATAAACTGTAGTAACATCTACTTAATATATTATATATATATATATATATATATATATATATATATAGCATTTTATCATTCATCCGAAATGTGCATTGTTTTTCCACTTGACAATAGTCCCTAATTGCTTCCTGTAGTGACAGACCATAGATTTTATTTGTAATCAACAAAGGAGACTCTTACTAAATATACATAAATATACATGGCCATTTTACACATTTCATGTAGCATATTTATTAAAATGTTTACTTCTATTAAAGATCTTTCAATATAACAATGATTTGAAACCTACCTGTCCATCATTTAATTAATGCCCTTCTCTAGTCAACTTACATTTTAAAACATTATCTTACTGAATTTAACTATGACTTCCACATGCCAAGAGATAGTTTCATTACTAGGAAGGTCGTTAATAAAGTGTGCCTTGTCAGGAATTCAAAGTGAATTTAAAATTTTATGCCACAATAGTTAAAGGAACACTATAGTCACCTAAATTACGTTAGCTAAATAAAGCAGTTTTAGTGTATAGATCATTCCCCTGCAATTTCACTGCTCAATTCACTGTCATTTAGGAGTTAAATCACTTTGTTTCTGTTTATGCAGCCCTAGCCACACCTCCCCTGGCTATGATTGACAGAGCCTGCATGAAAAAAAAACTGGTTTCACTTTCAAACAGATGTAATTTACCTTAAATAAGTGTATCTCAATCTCTAAATTGAACTTTAATCACATACAGGAGGCTCTTGCAGGGTCTAGCAAGCTATTAACATAGCAGGGGATAAGAAAATCTTAATTAAACAGAACTTGCAATAAAGAAAGCCTAAATAGGGCTCTCTTTACAGGAAGTGTTTATGGAAGGCTGTGCAAGTCACATGCAGGGAGGTGTGACTAGGGTTCATAAACAAAGGGATTTAACTCCTAAATGGCAGAGGATTGAGCAGTGAGGCTGCAGGGGCATGTTCTATACACCAAAACTGCTTCATTAAGCTAAAGTTGTTCAGGTGACTATAGTGTCCCTTTAATTTGGAAAAAAATTCTTTTAGCTGTGCTTTCAGTAGTTGTTTTTTTTAATTCTTTACTTTATTTGGGTTTCAAAACTAATGCCAAGGTAACTAGACCAGAACATTCCATAGCCTTTACCCCTCTAGCATACCCATGGCACAACTAACTAAAAAGAAATGAAAACCAAATCTAAGCAAATGCAGCCATCTACCTCGAGTCCATACCCTTAGAACAATATGATTAGTCATTCGAGGTTGTGTACTCCTTCCAGGGCATCCACATTTTAGTAAAGGACTTCATACAATTATGATCCATGCCAGTAAGCTTGCCCATAAAATAATTATCAATGATTTTACACCAGACTTCAGCCAGTAAAATGTAACCAGTCAGAAGCCAAAGTGCTTCTGGCTCCCAGCATCATTTTATTAATACATGTTTGAGGGCATGAGGGTACATTATCAAAAGATTTGAATATAGGGAATACTCATGGATCCAAACCAAAGGTCTGTGGAAAATTTGAGTAATTCCTTGACCGTTTCCCAATAGGGAATGACCCGGGGGCAGTAGTATCACATATGTTTATATGTGTCCGTCAATAAAAATGAAAATCCAGCGCACTCGCTTATCTACTAAACAGTCATTTTAATGCTGAACAATGTTCAGTTTTTTTAAAAACACCTAATCTAGGCAAAAAAATATAATGGGGGTTAAGTTCCAGTATATGATCATACATTGCATAAGCCTGCCACAACGCCAATGTACCCCATCTTTGGCAGGTCCTACTCTGTCTGCTAAATGAGCATCTCACTTGGGGAAATCCTTCCATCTCGAGGTCTCTGCAGTACAATACCCCTTATTTTCTCATATATGTGTCCTTTAAACCACAATTTCCCTAACAAAGATCAGTCAAGGTTTGTATGTTTTCAGTTTTTCCCTAAAATGTTTAATTCACATTGAATTTACTTTGAATTCCCAACAATTTACACTTTATTTATTTATTTTTATTTGCTTAACAGTTAATTTTTCTTAATTATAACTCCACTGAGCCTTAAACTCTAGGTTAAAGTAGCTGGACTGTTAATACAATACACTGGAGATGGAGACTATTTCCAACTTGTATATTGTGGCAAAAAGTTTCAAGTCCGGTGGGTGGTCTGGCCAGTCCACTGTTTAGTGATCAGACATACAGCCAAACAGAAGTTGTGAGGGTTGTGGGGCTGTACAGTTGATCTCCAATGCTCAGAAAAACTAACTGGACTAGCATGCTCTGTTACATGGTTACATGTTCCTGTAGAAAAGGAGGAATAGGCTACCCTCAACCAAGATATTAAGACAAGCTTAAGATTTACAGTCCAGCTTTTGTTCAACTATAACCATTAGCATTTGAGATTTTATTGGAAACTTGACAAATATGGTATTAGATTATTTGATGCTATCATAAAAATACAAGCAAACCATTAAAACATTTATCCAAAATTGGGCCAATATAAATAGCAGTTGTGGACCCAGAAACTAGTACTTATAAAGATTTTAGAGTGTTTTTCTTGGCCTGTCTTTTTAACTGAATGTTAGTTGCAAAAAAGATGAAGTTGGCAGAAGATAAAACGCTAGAAGCCTCATTGCTATTACTGGAATGTCAACAAAGGAGAGACATTTTTAGTCAGCTTTAAAATAAACGTGGATTAAGCCATCTTATACAGGCCTTAACCAGTTGTCATGAATTGAATTGGATGTCAAGTAACATAAAAATTGGCAGCTGAGTGAAAGCATTGGACATTTTTAAAAGGTTCTTCACATCAGGGTATCAGGAACACCTTAGGTGAAATACCGGACTTGAAGAACAATTGTGGTCTGAGATGGTGGTTTAATCACAGCTGACTATCAATGCTTTTTAACAATACTCTTGCTCAGAATTGAATTGAGCTGTGTAGGTTGCAAATATGTGCCCATGAATTTAACTCCAACACTGTCCAACTACAGCCAGTTAAGATGTTTCTCCCAGATGGTTCCTACTTCAAAATGTACCCAGTTGGTTTTAAGACTCATCTTACTTGATAGGTCTGCTAGTGTTACTGTGAATGCAGAGTATATATTTCAATACAGTAGGCTTGGATGGTTTTTTTTTTAACTTACCATCCTCATCAGTCTGTACAATGAGTTCTTGGCTTTCTTTCCTCCCTTCAGGATTCATAAGTACCAGTTTTACACTGACGTTGGTGAAAGGTGACAGGTTTGTGATTATATGCTGAGGATGTGTGTTTTCTGCATCCCAGCTCACTTCCTCTCTTACTTGCTCTAGACCTCCAATCTGGTACTTATAAAGAATAGTGAGGTTGTAGCGATGACACCGTGTAACATTGTATCCAAATGGTTCCCAGCGGATCGTGATTTGCCTTGACTTTATTTCTACAACTTGCAATTTCCTCGGCCCGTGCATTGGATCTGGTAAAATAAGAGGCCAATAAATAATGTTTTTCTTTTTTACATATTTTTAACAGAATAATTATACACTCGTGATAGCTCATGCACATATATATTTTACAGTTAGCCAAACCCAAACTATTGCAGAATTCACTTTTTACTTTAAATCTGTCATTCCATTGGAGTTCCCATCATTCCAATGGCAAACAGCATGTATTATTAAATTCAGACACTTGAGTGTTTGAGTATTACCATATTATTTCCAATCTAAAAAGAGTTTTATGCAGGAATTGTCATTGTTGCTTATGTTTCTTTTTCAGTGCAAATGCAGTTTTTTTGTTTTTGTTTTATTGTGTGTTTAGTGGTCTTATTGGACCAAACAAAATATCCAACTAACATGACTTTACCTTCAAGGGTTACTCCAAGTACTATGATCACTTCAGTGATTTGAAGTGTTCATAGTACCTACAGTCTATATGTACAGCAAACTTAACCACCCTCCTCGGTATATACATAATTTCATTTTGAAACACTGCACATAGAGAGTTTAACCCTTTTGCTTCCAAAAGTGCAACCCCACCTCTGACTAAAGTATTGGCACATCATTAGTCAGCACGGATTAAGTTCTGGGCTGGATAATGTCAATTCTGTGCATATTTCTATGCAAATAGTTGCATTCATTGGCAGAGAGCAGTCAGCTGAGATTCTCGAATGAATGACCAACAGAATCGACGTCCTGTATCGGCAACTCTGCAGAATCCAGATATCATCACTGGAAGACAGTCGATACCCAGCATGAACCCAGGTAAGAGGTCAAACGTTGGCAAAATAGCTTGCACCAGTACTGAGAAATGGGGCCAGGGTCACCTGGCATCAGAACCACTACAGCATGCTGTACTGGCTATGAGTACAGTATTAAAGGGTTTACTACAATCAATCCCACATGTTAGGAGCAAAGTGTAGGTTATGTTACAGTTGGTTATACTAGGTAGTTTTATATATATATATATATATATATATATATATATATATATTTATTTATAATTAATGCTTTTTATCCATATACGCACCCTTTCTGCTTCTCTTACCTAAAAGATGATGTTTCAGATTTTGCTTAGAACTTACTGATGTCTGTTATGTCCTCATCTAAATTCCTAGTATAGAAAGCTAATAGCTGAACTCTCTAAAGACCTTACCATGCCCATTATATACACCAGAGGTTCCCAAACCAGTCCTCGTGGCCCACTAACAATCCAGGATTTATGTATTTCTTTTTTTTATTCCAATGGAGATAATGACAAAACCTGGACTGTTGGTGGGTCTTGAGGACTGGTTTGGAAACCACCGATATATAAACCATATGTGGCTTGGTCACTTCCTGGTCAGGTCAGGCTCACTGTTTAAATTGGAAAAGCCAATAACAGCAAACGCATTTACTTTTTTTTGGTATTTTTTATGATTCGTATTCATTGTTTTTGACATATTTTAATGCATTATTCATGTAATAATTCTGGTACTTCCTCTTAACGCTACTCTTGTTGTCTACAAAAACATTATTACTTGTATTATATCATCACTTAGCAATCAGTTTGATAAAAAAAGAGGAAATCAGAGGAACCTCTTAAAGGAAAAGTCCAACATTAGACCTAAATACATTTATTTCTAACAGGAATCACAAATTTGCAGTGATGCTACTACCGCAAAGGATTATGGGTGGGCATATGGAAATTATTTCAACAAAGAATCACATTTTTGCCTCATTCTATTTTGGATTTCTTTGAGTCTGTGTTTGCTGTATACAACAGCTTTGAAACACAACTTAGGAAAAGATGCAAAGCCAGTGAACCACTCATGCACAGCTGTTTCATTGTTAATGCAAAGTTTGGTTACTGGCTGGCTAGTGAGGCTTGGTAGTGCTCGTGAAACAAGCATGTGAGGAAAAATTGTGATTGAAAACCCCTTCATTCTAAAGATTTCTAAAGGCATGCAAAGCATCATGGGCGTTGTAGTTTTACAACATCTGAGGATCTACCTTTGGGCACCCCTGCATTAAATACTAACATCTACATGAAACTGATCTTGTCATGGCTTGTGTTGCATGGGAGTCCCTTTAAGGCTCTAGTTTTAAATAAATCTATGTTCATTTTAATCTATTTTTAGACACTTACCCACCTGCTTGGATCATTTTCTGGAATTGCAGGTTGAGATACTGTTTAAAAGAGATCTAATTGCATCCCTAAAAATATTCCAGATTAAAAATGTAACCAGAATTATTTCTAGACCAAAAAAAAAAAAAGTGTTATAACTTGATAAGACTCTACTCGGACTTAATGATTTTAAATATAATACCGTTATTCCACCGACACAACTTGAAAAGCTCTGCAAACCATCGCTGAATTAACATTTATTAAACACTCAACACATGATGTTGCTCCAATTTGACATACATCGGTGGCATCGTATGCAATAGTACAGTGTCTTCTGTGCCAACAATTCAATCTGAAAAATGTGAACGTTTTTTTCTGACACATCGCAATATACCCTGTAGAGTTTCTTTGCCTTTTCTCCTATTTTTAAAGTTGGAGATTTCAGAGCATTTTTATTGTACACCAGTTCACATGACAAACTAGCTGTGTCTGCATCAGAATTATCACCATTTATGATAGGCCCCGTTGGCATGACTCATGAGGTCAGTCGAAATGCTCTGGGTCCACTGATTCATGATCAGAGAGTGGGATTGCTTCTCTGCAAAGTGCAGTGTTTGTCATGCCTGAAGTTCAGTCTAGGAATACCTATTAATTCTCCTGACTGTGCCTGTAGCAGTCAACATACACCAGTGCTTTCTTACTGTGAGCTTAAGCCGGGTATCAAGCAGTGAAGCCTGACAGATGCAGTTCTGACCTAAGGGAGCAGCAAGCCCATATCTAGCCTCTGGCTCTTTAGATTTTCTATTTAATCAGCGATCCTAGCATCTTCTGCCTCTGCTTCCCTACCTCAGTACATGGCAACGAAATGACTGATAGAATCAATTTCCATTTCTGGTTCAATCTAGAGTTCATTTCTTTTGAATTTTTCTACACTTTTAGCTTCTATTACATCCAAGATTTCTTTTTAATAAAATCGGAGTTTCCCCGTCTTGATACACTGTCATTGGCAGGATCCTGATATTACACCTTTAATCAAAATCCAGGTTAGGACTAATAAAAGAACTGTCTTCGTGGTCTTCCTTTGCAGAATGTGCGACTGCTGCATGGATACAAAAATACAGAAACTAGGAATATTTTGCTTTCCTTTTGTTATTTCTGTTGTTATAAATATAGCTTTTTTTTGCAGGAATTTGAAAATCTTTGCATTTTCATTAAACTGCAGTACACTAGTCTCAAGATCACAAAAGAGAACGTTATATGCAGAGTGTGTTAAATGATCCTGCATTGTGGCACTATAAGCACCATAATCACTTCAGCAAACCGTACTGGTTATGGTGTCAGGAGTCTCCTGGCGCTGATCCATTGTAAGCTGTCAAACTGTTTGCAAATGGTTTGACACTTACCTGTCATTGTCAGCTACTGGTCTGCACCGATATGTTAAAGCAGACGTTCATACTTTCAGTCTTGAACGACTTTGTACATTATTCATTGAATGAGTGTCAGCTGACATGAATAATGTTTGAAGTTTGAAGAACTTTAATGTTCATTAAATTGTTTCCTTTGCTTAAACAAACATTCTAAGCAAAATATATAATAAAAAATAACAAAACAAAAAAAACAATAACCCTATAGCGAACTGTTGAAGTTGCATTATCAAGAGTTCCATTGGCACTGTCACCCTGGGTTTTATACAATTTATTTAGCAATGGGCTCATATATATTCTATATTTGTTCTACCCATGCATATTGATGATGCATAATTAACACATGCATTTTGAGTGTGATTTGTGTTTAACCTGAATTGCCCTGATTAGTTTAAAGCACTTGTTTAACTATCCTCCAGTCAATCACTACCATCCAAGAGGGACAACTTTTAAACTAGACATGTTAATTTCACATAAACAATTCTGCCCAGCGGGGGCACCAGGTCTCTGAGGGGCCACAAGGTTGGCACCAGAAAGAATCCTGGTTTATATTAAACCATTCTAAAATCCAGGTGATCAGGCCCTCTAGCAGGTATGATGCTTAGCATATCCCTTTAAACCCTCTTTTTTCATGACTTGTTACATGTAACTCTGTTGTATATCTCAAACACCAGTTATACTACACAACAGGGGGCACAATATTTTGAAATTGCACACAGAAAGAGATACGTATCATAATTACAAGCAATCCTCTACATTTTCCCAACTGCATAGTGCTTAAAACAAATTAATGACTTAGCTGCTTAAATATTAAGCAAACTGTAAATATATACCAAAACGTGTCATTAAAACAGCCCCTAAAAAGAATTTAGTATGTAATGATGTGCAATATGCTGTTTTTACAACGTGATAACAACTTACGCCTTTCATTATTTTAAAATGGATAATTTTTAATGTTAAGCTATTGATAAAATGCAGCTCGTATTGCGTGGGCTAGAGACTGGAGATAGTCCAAATCAGATGGTACAGAGACACAGCTCTTCTAACTGTTTATTCTATTTACAAATAGTAGAGACAAACCACAGGTGGCCACATGAAAGAAATTAAGATATTTGTCTTGCTAAATGGACACTCTACTGCAGAGTTTATGGTCTATGGAGATCCCATGCTCCTGTAAAGCTGTAATTGGTTGCAAAAATCATTGCAATTAAAAGCCCACCCCAAACGTGCTTATAAGTGCTTATTAACTTACAAATGAAACCTCATATTATATCTTAGAACTCTTTTAGAGAGACTCTGTACTTCAGCCACACACTTGCACAGATGCATATAGCTTTCTTTTATCTAACCAAGTAGGTTTGTGCATGTTTCTTCATGAATGAAATTAATTGTAAGTGCTAAGATGCATATTCAATAAACCACTACTGAGCAGAGATAGGTGTTGATGATAAATTTTAAAAAATAGAGTTTATCTGCAGTCAAAGTATTTGGTTCATCAGACTTCAAGTTTCCCAAATAATAGTGAAGTGGTTAACTAAATCATAGAAATCCATAAGAAAGGTTTCTTTACACACTGCCGATGGGTTTGGCAAGTTTGGGTTAGCTTGAATGTTATCTCCACAGCATTCAATAAAACTTAAACTGCCATATGATGCAATATGATAGTTTCCCATACTGTTAAAAACCTCGATAAACCTCGTTTACAACTAAACTGCATTAAGAAGAAGACATTAAATAGACCCTATGTTACTGTGGGGTTTACTTACCAAACACTGGGTTGTAGTGAATTTGAAACTGAATTGGAAAATTGAGTGAAAATATTTTGTTTTGTAAAATTATCCATATGAACTATAGTAACAGCTTGGCTTTTTAGCCTAAATTTCTAAATTGCAATCAATTTACTATAATTCATTGTTTAATTAATAAAACCTTCTGAGATATCCAGGTTCAAAGGGACTAAGAAAGTATGTCATCCTTCACTTAATTAAGCAGCTGAGGAGCTGTAAGCCTTTAACCAATCAGTAGAGGCTGTTGGAGTGAGGTCTGTCAGTGGGTGATTATCTTCCACTGACACAGTGAGAGATGCCTTTTATCAGAAGTATAACTCACTGCACGATCTGTGATTAACAGTTTCTGACAGGAATTTTTTCAAAAAGATAATACGATATTTCCATTATTTTTGAACCACATGAAAACTAAATTTAGTGAATTATAAAAAAAAAATTTTTTAAGTAAGCAGCAAATAACATTAATTGTATTTACTTGCTATTAACCGTACAGTTTCAACTTTCTATTAATAAGGCAGTCCATGAAATTATGCTCCAAGTTTTCAGCAATTACATTAGAGCGTGTTTGCTTTTTCCGCAATCAAAGCATGTAGTAAATGCAAAATGATAGAAAACAAAACAGCTTCCTCAACTTAAAGAAAAATGTGATTCGCGATAAAATGACATACCCTGGCGCACTGTAATCACTTTATAATAACCCCTTTCATTTTCAAATCTACTTAGCCATCAGCTTGCAATAGAGAAAATGCTGGCAGTACTTCCAGAAAGTACATATTAGTTTTGAATTCCTTGACAAGCTAATTCTAGAGAAGGCTGGAGACAGACAGTCATGTGTTCAAGTAATTTCCTTCATTTTGCATGGAGCAAGCATGTTTCTCACTGATAAATGAGAAGTGGAGGAGTACAGAGATACATTTTAATTCTATCCATCTGCTAGCAACTGTATCCTTAAACCACACTCCAGGTGCCATCGGAAGATATGCAAATCAATACGAAGAAAATATGTAGTTCTACTTTTCTTTCACAAACTATTGAAAATAATTGCTCTGAAACTCACAAAGTATATTTATAACTAAACAAACTTCTATTTTACCACTAGATGCATAATAGCAAAGCTTGCGTTACACATAACATATTGAAAGGCCTCCGGTTAAGGGATTTCGGGACACCGATACAATAGGTTTAGAAATTTCGATAAGTAAATATTAAAGGTTACAGGGTATGATCCCTCTATTTCCCAATTGTGATTCTGTGTGTATTAAGAAGCATAAAAGGGAATTTGTTACAGAGTTAAATGTGTTGGTGGGAGGTATTAAGTTACATTTTAAAAGGGCAGCAAGATATGTTGTTCAGTTTAGGAATCTGGCTAGACTAGATGTATTCCTTCCTCTCCAATATTTTCTCTTCTAATTGCTGCATTTGTCACGTTGTAGTTTGCAGAATTAAATTATTGCAAGAGGATGCATTGGTCAGCAAGAATGTTTTAAAAAGTAAAGGAACAGCTCACTAGCCATCATCTAACCTTACTGTCCACTATATAGTTGGCCATCTAAAATCCATATTAATTATATTTGGAGATTTGTAACAGCAATTCATCCTATTGTGGACCAATCAGGCCATCATTCAAATTCCTCTATTCCTAATCAAAATGTAGTCGAATCAGGAAACAAATAAAAAGAACAATAGCCTGCCTTCCGCTGCCAGACTCTACCTTAGTCTTCAATCGTTTAAAAGGTGCCTTAAAACCCATCTCTTTAGGAAAGCTTATGGCTTCCCAGAGTAACCTCTTCCTCACATACCTGTCTCTTGCTCTCTCCTAAAGGGCAGCACTTTACTCTCTCCTCCAGCTCTGCTTCACTCCCACCTTATTTGATTGCTATTTCCTTTCCTAATGTGTTTTACACCCCACCTCCTGTAGACTGTAAGCTTATTTGTGCAGGGTCCTCTTCAACCTATTGTTCCTGTAAGTTTTCTTGTAATTGTCCTATTTATAGTTAAATCCCCCCTCTCATAATATTGTAAAGCGCTACTGAATCTGTTGGCGCTATATAAATGGCAATAATAACAATGGCCATGATCATTTTGATTTGTGGCTCTGAATTCTGCCCATGGCACCAAATAAATGATGATTGATGTCATAAAGATAATTGAAGGCTAGGAGACAGTTACTAAATGATGATTTTATTCACAGACCAAGTGAGTATGAAAATATATTATTCTTACTGCTCTACTTCTTTTTCCTACCATTGGTTACTTTTTTCTCACATGATCTGTCAATCAAATGGAGAACAGTATACTGACTGGCTCATTTTTATAACCTTTTTTTTTGTCTAGTTTTCCAGAAACTTTTTTGTTAACAAAATTCAGCTGTGCCGAACCACGGTACGATTGAAATTCGTCCATCCCGATGAATTGTTTATTTTCTGCAAAAGTGATTCTGACAAAACATTGTTTTCCCCCGTGTGCCCTAAATAACAGATGGTAAATGTGAATAAAGTAGGTATAAGCTGGATGAAATTTAGTATACAATAACATGTTAGAATTTACAGAATTGACAAGGAAGAAGATATTAAATAGGACATTTATACAGTTTATATATTTTTAAAATAAATTCTATGATTTCTTTTTCACCAAATATTGGATATCTAAAGTTTGTGTCTCCACTGCATATTACTCATTTGCACCCTTATTGAATCAGAGATAGAAAGCAAGCAATGGGGGGTCTATGTCAGTAATTAAGAATGAGCAACCCAAATAGCTATATGTGAGTTTATGCTAGGATGACAATATTGATATCTTAATCATAAATAATTCCAAAAAATGTATATGTAATGCTTGTTGTCACTTGAAATACATGACATTATTTTTATGTCAGTCTAATACTTTAAATATAATAACATATTTTAAATTTAAAAAACAAAAAAACTAAAACTAAAAATAACACAGCAAACTAACATTAAAGATAGATTCCTTTTTTATATATATAATTCTTTATATTTGGCGTGCATGTATATAGCAAGAATAACAGTACAGACATGTAGATATTGTCAGGAGTGATAAGCATGTCATAAGCAGACGTGTACATATTGTAATCAGCACCTTTTGTTAAATTAAAGAAAGAATAAGAGGTACCTATTGCAGGACAGTATAGACAAGATAGATAATGCTGGGTAAAGCTTAATCACTGCAAATAGATTTAATTGCTCAGAATATAGAGTGAAACAAGTAGCGTAGCTGACGCTTATATGAAATAGTATCCACTGAGACTGATCTGAAGACATTACTTATATGCCAAAATAAACTTGAAAAGACTACAGGCACAAGATAGATTCATTTTTAAAACTGAAAGAGTGTTTTTAGATTACTGTCCCCACTCAGTATAGCTCCTATGGAACATATTTTTATTCCAGCATCGGGGCATTCTCCATTCTCCAGACAATTCTCATCCAGTGAAGTAATGAAAATCTTTGTCCAACCCACTGGCTCTCATACAGAGTCATTGGAGACATAAGGCATGCGCAAAGCATTCAACACTCTCTGCCAATCCAATGCTTCTCATTGAATCCAATACTTCTCAATGTACTCTTGGCATCATCATGCTGTGTGTTAATGCTGAAAGACCTGTGCCTTTTAAAGGGGAAATTACACTTCCCAGTATTTTAATATTATATTGTAAATTATTATAGAACATAATACAATAATATTATATTTTCTACTATATTTATTAAATGTGCACAGGCGTGCTCTCAGTCACTCAGTTAATCCGTGCAACGCCAGGCTTAGCTCAACAGTTCAGCTTCAGGGCAGCAAAGGACTGGTGACCAGCGCTCGGCTGACACCAGGTAAGCTGTTAAACAGTTCACAAATGTCACTCGTAGGAATGATCACTACAGTCAACTTTAGTAGTTATGAAGCTTGGAGTTTCCTTTCATTGTCCTCATTGCATGTGATGCTACTCATGGCTTAATTGTTTACACCCATGGGTTGCCATATTAATTCCTTAATTAGTAGCATACACAAGTGTGATGTGGTACATATGCTCGCTAATTATGCCATACAAAGATGTGGACGGTGAATTACTGGTGGATATATCAGATTCTGACATAACTAAAAATCAGTTGAGATGGTTGGATTCCTAGGAAAATTCTCCCCCCAAAAAAGCCATTGATTTAAACATTTTTGAATGCATTTATTTTTAACGTATTAACTCTAAAAAGCCAAACAGAACATATGTGTTAAATTCACCCTGCAGTGTCGCTCTGATTAAAAAGTTAGAAACATCAAAGTTTCTTTCTAAAAACTAACTAAATGCAATTTTTTTCCCTCAAAGCCCAGCTACCTGTGCTTTTATACATTGATCCAACGTGAAGGTTTCTTCTTGCAATCAACAAGTCTAGCCTTTTATGTTTACTTGTAAGAGTTTCTCACACAGCTTGGAGACAATCTCCGGTTTAATTACTGTATAGAGCAATGTCAGTTACAAAACACTAACGGGATGGTACCATGTCAGCCAGCAGAACAGATTCTGACTTTCTTTTATAGTAAAAAAAAATTACTTATATAGAGAGAGGTGATTTCTTCAGTGGCTGAATGCTCTGAACAGATTGCAGATAAGGAGAAATGACACAGAAGAATAGCAAAAACAAAGCAAAACAAACCATTTTCTTTAGCATTTAATATGGAGTGATTTCACAACAAAGGATAGAGGTTATCATAGCCATTACATAGAGTCTTTCCAGGCTCGTTTTAACCTCCTTTTTTAGTGCAATATATAGATAATGCAAATAAATAAATACATTTAAATCCTGTTTTTGCTGCACATCTGTGACCATTTTCAAACAATTCATTTCAATTGGTTTGCTGTGAATATCCAAAATTTACTTTGGTCCTGTATCTGGTGAAGCATCTCTCTGGACCTGAAGTTCCAGATTTTTTTTCTCTGGACTCTGGACACTGGAAAACGTGTTACCAAAATTGAGACACAAGCAGGTTGTTAAATATGGCCAGTGCAAGAGCACTTCCACAGAACTCTATGAAAGTGCAGCTCAGACTGGCTGACTTGCTGGACTACCTTCTAAACTGGAGTGTATACATTCCAGACTGACATTCCTACCTTTCAGCCATTCACAATAATGGCACAATCCCCCTACATTACCTACCACTGCCTGCCCCAATTCCATGCCTTCTATTTTTTTGTGTGCTTAGTTTAGCTCAGCAGTAATTTATAGGGTGTATAATTTAGCACTCTCCGTACTTGCATTCATTAAAATACATAATCCCCTCTACATAGCAGCAGATGAAAAATACAACTTCTATGAGCTTGCCAAATAGCTCTATACTTTCACACTTTTTTTTATTACATATTTTGATTCAATAGATAATGATAACACCAATCTGTATTGACTTTTATCACAAAATAGGAACTTGACGTCAAAATGACCAACTGATTTCTACATGGTCCAACAATATTAACTAATATAACCTTGAATATTCTTATCTTCCAAAGAAAAATAAAATAAATGTTTTTTTATTAGTAATAGGACCTGGTAAAATGGTTTACTTAGGCAGAGAATTGTTCTTAGTTTCATTTATATAAATTATATATAATTATAATTTTTAGTTTTATTTATATAAATTAAATAAATAAATAATTCTAAACTTTTGCACTCCTGTCTCCAGCCAAAATGATACCGGGTGCCCAGCCACACTGTTATGTAGAAAGTAGAAGATTGCCGGCACTCCTGGATTTTAATAACAATAACATTTATTGTCACAAGTCAACGTTTCAGTTCCTAGCTTGGACCTTTCATCAGGACTTTCATCAGGACATAGAAAGCTATGAGGCAGCCCATACAAGTCCATTAGCAATAGCCATGTGCATGCACTGTGTGTACAGGCTGTACAACAACATCTACAGATATTAGGAACTATGCAAAATACAAAACAGAAGGTCAGTGCTAATTAACACAAGATTATTGAGTAGGCAACGACCCCAGCAAAGGGAATCCCTCAAAACCCTTTGGAGAGAACAAGAAGAACAAAAGAAAAGGTAAGGGCTGCACCACAGGTAAACACTAAAAGTACAACTTATTTGGCACAAAAGCAGAAATAGGTCTGGTGCAAAAGTCTCACAAAGAAAGTTTCTATAATCCAGATTAAATGTCCATAACTCGTTACACCTTTAAAGGCTTTATCAAATGGAGTAATGTGTTAGAGACATTTAATATTGTGTATTTTAACTTATTAACCCCTTAAGGACCAAACTTCTGGAATAAAAGGGAATCATGACATGTCACACATGTCATGTGTCCTTAAGGGGTTAAAGGTTTTTTGGTCACCTTTTTGTGCCAATCTCCTTTGTTATATGCACTTTCCCTGGTAATTTTAGTTTTATACTTCAAGCAATCCCAAGGTAATACCACCAACACTGTCAGCCTGCTCTATCCTTGTAAGTATAATTTTACTTCATTTTATTAGAGATTACCCTATTTTATTGAGAGCACTATCTGTTGCCTTTTTTATTTCTTTCTGAGTGTGTGGACGTGGTGGACATTTGCTGCATATCCTTTAAAGCGGGGATTATACCACTGTACGCCCATACTGCTAGAGCTGGCTATAGCTCTTCTAAATGTAAATGTTCCATTGTTATCTGATACTTTTATCTGATTGAATTATACAGTCTGCACTATCACCTGCATCTGTTTCCTGTCATTTATATCATCTTGGTATGAACATGGTTGATAGTTGCTGTTTATCCTTTAAAGCGGTTATTATACCGCTGTACGCCAATACTGCTAGAGCTGGCTATAGCTCTTCCAAATGTGAGTGTCCAATTTTGACGTTTTCCTTATATAAAAGACTGTACTCAACAAGCTACACTATCACCTATCTCTGTCTTTTGTCTTCCATATTATCTATGGTCAAGTTGAATGTTTCATGTTTGGATTATAGAAACTTTCTTTGTGAGACTTTTGCACCAGACCTATTTCTGCTTTTGTGCCAAATAAGTTGTACTTTTAGTGTTTACCTGTGGTGCAGCCCTTACCTTTTCTTTACATATTGGGAACTGTAACAAATAGGGATGTTGGGCACTTTTTTAAACTCAGATACTTTGAGTCTAAAGTTTACAAATTCAGTTTTCAACCCATAATTCACTGCTTAGTGAGAAAACCGTTCCAGTTGTTCAAACTTCGACATTTTGTGTTAAATATGTCTTTATTGGAATCAGCATACATTAACAAAAAAAAAGCATGCAGAGTCAGACAGTATGCGCAAAATAAAAAAGTCTACCCGATATCCATTAATTATGTAAGATATAGTAGGTGTTGCATTTTGCGGTCAACGTGAGCTTGAGGACCACTATAGTGCCACTCTTAAAGGACCACTATAGTGCCAGGAAAACAAACTTATTATCCTGGCACCTCAGGGTCCCACTTCCGCCGGGCTGAAGGGGGAGGAAGGAGGTTAAACACTCACCTTTCTCCAGCGCCGGGGACTCTCCTCCTCCTTCGGTCGTCAACGTCTGAGTGCACATGCGTGGCAAGAGCCGCGCAGCCAGTCCATGGGAAAGCATTCTCAAAAGCATTCTGAAAATCACAGTGCGAAGCGCAGAAGCACCTTTAGCGGCTGTCAATGAGACAGCCACTAGAGGCTGGATTAACCCATATGTAAACATAGCAATTTCTCTGAAACTGCTATGTTTACAGCAGGCAGGGTTAATCCTAGATGGACCTGGCACCCAGACCACTCCATTGAACCGAAGTGGTCTGGGTGCCTATAGTGGTCCTTTTAATAAGGATCAAATTGGTAGTCAGAGCATAGAATGTTGAAATCCATTCTCCTGCCTCCACCGCATGTAACTTCTACATTTTAATCTCAACAGTGAATAAACTCTTAGAGTTCAACAACTTTTCCCCCCCACTTTGTATCTTTATAATTTACAAAGCGAAATGTACGCAGTCTGTGTATCCTCCTCAAAAAAACGGTTTTAAAGTAAATAAAAGAACAGAAAAAAAAGTTAAAATAGTCGCATGTACTCAGCATGATTACAGACTGTATCCGGTTGCATGAAATGAGGTTACAGCTGTAATGTTTGTTCAGTCTGCATACTCCATTAACTGGGCTGCTTGGAGCAATGTAATACATATTCACAGCTTGCTGGATTATAGGAAAGGAAAGTTTAGCATGGGGAGTAAAAGCATTTTTTGGAAACGTTCGGTGTTAGTAATGATTTCAAGTGGTAGTGTATATCCTGAAAGAAAGAAAAAATCTTTACATCTGGACAGTGTTTAAATGATTGCTTGGTAACAGAAATAAACATAGAATATACAGACATAATTATATGGCTACCTACAAACTAAATGAAATGAAATAAAGTAGGTGTTCAGAGATGCAGAGGGACAGAATGGAGATCTATCAGAAAATTTCATTTTACTGCTGGGTGAAAATGAAAGCGTTCACAATGGGGGAAGTCACAGGGTTTAATGGGTTAAATATTGATAAACTACACAAATAATAAAAAAAACAATAAAATGCTATTTAGTAGATATAACCACAAAGGAATTTATTTATGCATTTATTTTTATGGTAGTATCAGTAAAAACCATGTACAAAAGTTTAAATTCTCTTGTTTGCAGCCTTTGCAAGCCCTCCCTTTATAACCTCACGTACTCTTTCTGTGGCTGTCCAATCACATATTTCCCAATGCAGCTCATGAGAAGTCTTTGCAAGGCAGGTGCTCAGGGTAATTGCTGCCTCTTGAGTCTAGCTCCACTAAGCCAAACAACCCAGGAAATAACAGGACCTTTTGTCTGATTGACAGCCAGAGGGGTGTAACCAGGTTAATTTGTTAAAGTGCCCATTTCTATTGAAATCTCCACTTTTTGTAAAATGAAAAGGCGAGGACACACTCTTCACACATAAAGCTCTTCAGCAAGTTAAAGTGCTTTAGGTGTCTGGAGCCAATACGCTTTTTTTTTTTTTTTTTTGTAATAAGCTTTCCAAATGATTTACCTACAAATATAGCCATAGCCTTTAATTGTGACTTCTGTAGATAAATAATTTGGAAGATTTTACTAACAATATAGAATTACTTATTGAATCGAGGTATAATCTATGTATGTAGGTAGCTCCAAAATACTACAAGACAGGTAATCCTTTTTCTGGCCAAGTAGTCAATAAAAAGTGTGAGCTAATTTTACATCCTATGTGTAATATGCAGAGGCTCATCCAGAACCTAATCTCAGGAGGGGCATCGGTAGATTATTTAAAGGAACCCTCCATGCACAATAACTACCTCAGCCCTCTTTAGTGGTTACGATGCCAGGAGCCCCCATATCTATTTCCCCACTACAGCCCATTATCCCACACTATATCCACGACCCCCAATTAGATGCTAGTGGAGGTAGGGGCTTTAGTGGGGGCTTTAGAGGCTGCAGGCGGTTACAGGCACCACAGCGGGGGCTTGAGGACTGTTCCAAGAGGGTTAGATGCTGCATTGAAGGGTTAAGGCCTGTATTAAACCATTTCCAGTTAAAAAAATAATCTGTATAAACTATAGTTTATTCCTCCCTCCCTGAAGCTTACCTTAGGCCGGTGAGGGTGGAATCCTGATCTCTGGTGGGAGATGCAGGCCGCTCCTTTCAGAATCAGAAAGCTATGGTAACCCACGGCAACACTGTGATACAGTAGTAGGAGCAGAGAACTTGGTCTGTATCTACAGGAGAGTCAGGCTAGCCATGCCTAACAGTACCTAGCAAGGATCTCATCTGGCACATGAGAGAAAAGTAAAACATAGTATAGCAGGATATTATGATATCATGATTATGCCCAGATAGTGTCCTGTTTTAGTCACCTATAGATGGAAGCAAAATAAAATAGAAAATAAATAATTTGTTAAAACTAATCAGGGAATCAGACATACAGTCTAAATTCCGAGTACTATTTAGAGTGAATAATCCAGCCACAGTAGACAAGAGATCAGGTAGCTGTGCTTGCGCATGTACCAGTTGTGCACATTCACACATTTTAAAATGTAATATGCAATCCACAGGGCACTTTCAAATTAACTTCTTACAGCACTATTCTAATGCAGTTCTTATGGTGTCTGAGTTCACCACCGAATGAGCAACAAACATTAGGATATTACTTGAAACGGTGAGTTCACTGCATATGACGCTCATTTTACTTCTTTTCTATTTATTTCAACACATATTGTACCTGACACAGTATCTCATCTGTTTGCTGCAAGAGCACTGTGGCTCAAAGCTTCACACACACATGAAGCCCCTGTTGAGCTTAACACTTGTTTTTCATTTCCAGACATTGATTTTTCTCAGTCCAGTCAACATATTTCATTGGAATAAACTGTTAGCACTATCAGCAGCAAGTATTGATCACTGTAACCCTGAAATCCCCACCTGAGAATATATAACCTTAATTTCCAGCAGGTTACACTGGTTATCTCCATCCAGCTGGAGATGTAAGGGAATCATTATCTAGTCCAAAATGTTCGCTGTCACACAAGTTATTCTGTGCACAATAATGGCAAATTAAAAAGACAGGGTGAATAATGGTAATTTCTATAGACAGGATTTCAGGTCAAAAGCTGTCTAAAGCTATTTTGTGTATCTATTGCATGTCTGACAACTGATGCTTTTTGTCTATTACAATATAAACCAAAAATAAGGTGAGCTGTTACTTTAAACAGCTATTTTGTGTATCTATTGCATGCCTGACAACTGAGGCTTTTTGTCTAATACAAAATAAACCAAAAATAAGGTGAGCTGTTACTTTAAATACCATTCATACGTTGCCCCACTCTTGTAAGTTCATATAAAGCAATCATATGGAGTGCACTATACCTTTAAGGTGCAAAGTACAGTGAATTTTTCACTTGGGGTTTTATTACATTTTTTGTCTATTATTGAATTATTAGTCACATGGTTCTCAGACTGTGTATGGCTCGGCAAATCAACTGTAGCTCAATTGCTCAAGAGGTACAACAGAATGGCTGCTTTTATTATGTGGGGATTATTCGCTAACTTGAGATGCGCATTATTCATGTATGAGCTAGTTGATGTTTAAGGCAGTCAGTGATCTATCCACATTTCCTCCAGTCTATTTAAGGATTTCTAACATGTATGAGTAGAGAAACCTTCATATTGATGTATCTAATTATTTTTCAGCAGTTTTTAAAAATGTTTTTACTTATAGTCTGTAATGTGTGCTAATCAAAGGAAAGCTCTGCCTCTCCGCCTCAATACCACTATCTGTATATAAAACTATATCTATTTCAACATAGAGAGAGCAGTCCGGTAAGTTGTCCAGTAACTCTGGTAGAGAATCCAGATTTGAATATAAAACTTAACTTTTCATATTTTTTTTATTTTAAAAAGAACATGAGATAAAAACAAATATAACACAATAACATCAATCATATAATAGTGGTTGTCAGTCAGCAGGAATAATACATCTGTGAAGGCTAGAAGGCTGCACATTGTTAGGTAGAATATCCTTGTACTAAGTACCCTGAAAAGGCACAGTATATCCAAGGATTGCAACATTTAGAACAGATGATATAGGAGCTGATACAATGTAGTCTCTAAAGAATACCTGTGATCACTAAACAAAGTATACCAAATCCTATTTTTGCTACAAACGAGAGTGAGACTATCTCTTAAAAATAATATCTACAAATGTACACCTGTAGCTGAAAAAGCTATAAGGAAACCGCTCCTAGATGTTGCTGTGATAGCTTAAAGAGACACTATAGTCACCCAGACCACTTTAGCTCAATGAAGTGGTCTGGCTGCCAGGTCCCTCAGGTTTTAACCCTGCAGATGCAAACATAGCAGTTTCACTGTATACTTTGTGACCAAGTGGCTACTACAAAAGACTGGACATACCCCTTTGGCAACACCCTGGGTTGTCTACTGTTGCAAATGGTATGCCATCATGGGGGTAATTCTCATTCCTGGGCACCATACGGTCTCAAAGGCAACGTAACCAATCTGGCAAATTGCAATGTGGAAAAATGGAAAAGTGTAACACGCTATATTTGACCCTGTAACTTCCCAAAACAAAATAAAACCTGTACATAGGGGTTACTGTTTTACATGTGAGACATCGCTGAATACAAATATGTGTAGTTTATTGCAGTAAAAGCAAACAATATTATGACATTCACAGTTAAAATGTCACATAGAACTAAAAAAATATATATATTATTTCTCCCATTTGTTTTATATTTTATTGATATTAAATTAAGTTTTATAGCTAAATATTTGATTTCAAATGAAAGCCCTGTTTCCCCTGAATAAAATGATATATAATAAGTGTGGGTGCATTTAATATGAAAGAGGTGAATTACGATTGGACAGACATATAGCGCAAATGCCAGGTTTTGTTTATGTTTTGTTTTGATCACAACGTGTACATTTGGCTCAGTCTTCCCTTTGCTTTTGTTTCACTATTATTTTTCATCCAGTGGAGAAACACATTTCTCTGCTGGTCCATCTTCTGCCCCTCTGCATTTTTGCATAAGGACTGAAAATAGGTGTCCCGTCCCACATTCTTTTTTTTTAACATGTATATACCATCAATCCATAGTTCATTGGTATCCTATTATGTTGTTAATTAACAACTCTCTACTCTGGCTTGTTTTAATTTAGCTCTAGTGTCGTAATTCTTTAATCATTAAAATATATACAATGAAAGAAAAAGCTTAGCAGTAAAAGAATAATAGCTAAAATAAAATGTTGAATAGATATTTGTTTAGCAAATTTACAGTATAACTTGCGTTCAGACTCAAGTAATTAAAATATTGCAGTTGGTCTTATGAATACATAAAAAAAAGAGAAAGAGAAGAAAAGGCTATATTTAAAATTATATGTGATAAATGTAAAGGATAAGTCTAAACTGAGTTATAAATGTACCACTGCTACATTGCTTTAATAGTTTGCATTGTCCCTTCTCACAATTCCATTCAAAGTCTGTGAAATAAAACCAGTCAATTCTCAAATAAAACGTCCTTGACTATGAACGAGATACCGTAAACTGAAATGAATTATAGATAACCTGGCTGCATTTTCAAACATTATTGAAACCCATTCCAAAATGAAATGGAATAAATGTTTTGGACGCACATTACCCAATATTTTTGTTCAACATACATTTGAGCATAATTAACCTTTTATATATTCTATAAATTATATTGTACAGGGATATAAAACACACTCAAAAATCATGTCCCTTGGTAAAAGTCCCAGCAGGGTCAAGTCAGCCTTTCATCCTTCTGATATTGATAAATTGATTTCTATAGAACTGGACATATGGGAAAACAACAGCTTTATCTCAGCTGATAATAACATTTGTTATTACTAGTAGTGAACAAAGGATAATACAGTAATACCCTGAAAATTTGCGCTTCTGAATCTTTAGTTTTTTTTTCCCCTCGGGTCCAGCAGATGTAATCGGTAGATTTGTTCGTGACCGGTAAGTTGTATATATAATTTTTAACATTAATTTGTTAAGATTAATAAAAAATAAAAAAATCATGTTTTACTTACTGTATTCACTTATACTGCATTTATTATTACCATATTTCTAATTCTATAAAACACAAACATAACAACCATTTGCATTAGTATTTACGTTTATAGTGACTTCCGCTGATGCGACTGTATCCAAATCAGAAAACGCGCTCACGAGAGTTCAGTGTCTCAGAGAAGACGCGTGCGGGCACAAGGTGGCGGACAGTAGACGTACATGTACGTACAGTATGAACTATTTTGAGGACATATTTAGTGTTTAACACATGAAGGTATTTATTTATAGGCCTTTGTTAGTTGTCCATCCAAAATTCACGCGTTTTCAAAATTTGCAGGGATTCTAGGAACATAATGCGAATTTTGTGGTATTACTGTACTATTTTTTTTTCATACATGTCATTACTATAAATACAATTTCCATAAACCATTATCACCTCATTAGTAAGGCTGATATATACTCACCTATGATAAAAGTATGTGAAACTGTATCTTTTTTACCAAAAGCAAAGTATATGCTTACTGATAAATCATTTTCCATCTGTGTGGGTACATTTCATGTGAATCAATTATATACGGGATATCTTTTTCCCTAAATGGTAAAATAGAACCAAGTCCAGAAAGCCTAGAGACACCTCCTTCTTCCTACTTCTTCTACAGGAAATCCCAAATTAGTTTTTCCAATCAAAAGAAGCTTTATCCTGGTACCCCACTCCATAGTTTGAACCTTAGTTCCGTAGGTACTACAGCATCCACCCTTTAAAGCAGTGTACAGCATATTTCCTGGAAAACCCTTCTGTTGGCTATTTCAGCTACAAGGGTTTTAGAGCTCTATCCTGCGCATACCCTTTCCTGATTTTTCAGGCAGCTGGCAGTACTTTGAACCTCTTACCTGTATTATACCTGATGTACAGTATAATGCCAGTTTATAAGGATTCATTATTTTTGGGGGGCAAATTAATATTTGTTGAACTTTCAGAAGAAATAAGAACACTATATCATTCAATGGATCTTATGGAATAATCACAGCAAGGCAATATAATTCCCAATACTGAAATTCACTTAATCATTCGTGGTAATTGAAATACGATAGTCTTGAATAAAATAATGTTATACTATTATATGCTCACAGTTTGAGTTTTGTGGCTATGTTTTTTTTATTATTTGTTTGCTTTATATTAAGTCATTTTTGGCTATGTAATTTAATCTAAATATGTGATATTACATTTCAATAATCAAAAACATAATGTGATTGTTCTTTTAGAACACCAATAGTTTTTTTATGGAAATCTAAATATAGATCTACAATTGTGCAGTTTTCAGGACTTTCCTATCCCTACAAGTGGCTTAAAGAAGCAGATGCCAGCTATTGCCTCAAGGAGAAAAAAGCTTAATGTACTGGAACAAATAGAGGAAAATAAAATAAAGCTAGATTTTTCGATAACCTGCAAATGATTTCTCATGCTTCACTCATAGCTTGAATTGTTCACCTCTGTAAGGAATGCACAGAGGAACCTAGAATCCAAACCAGGTATTAACTTGACAAAGGAAACCTATACATCTTAATGTTCAATATGTTCTTTTATACACCTATTGATTTAGACATAGGCCAGCTTCACATTCATCAAGCATTGGCTTTTGATCATAAAAAAAAAAGGTTTCTATTGTGTTTTGGCAAGCTAAATATATAAAAGTCAAAAGCTCCAAGCTAGGGCTATCACATTTACTGTCTGTCTGTCTGACTGTAAGACCTCAGCTGAGCCTCTGGGTGCCAACATTACTTATAGCTTAATATCTAAAACAAAATGCATAGCTGACAACTGTCCAGTTCTAAGGTTTTATGTGCAGAAAAGAATTCAATTTATTTGCAGGGGAGAGTGTTCTAGAGTCACAATACAGAGTTAGCTTAAACTAGAAGAAAGAAAGGGGCAGAAAGAGGAACATAATGAAAGTAGTTGTGAAAAAAATAAGTATATGATGTTTCAAGAACTGTAGGAAAAAAAGAGACATTTTCAAGACTGTCCTTCACCGCAGAGAGCTCTCCAACACGTTGGCCTATTCCTCCGGTGCTCTTCAACACCAGATCAAAATATTACTCTATTCCTCCTGTGCTCTTCAACACCAGATCAAAATATCACTCTATTCCTCCACTGCTCTTCAACACCAGATGAAAATATTACTCTATTCCTCCTGTGCTCTTCAACGCCAGATCAAAATATTACTCTATTCCTCCTGTGCTCTTCAACACCAGATGAAAATATTACTCTATTCCTCCTGTGCTCTTCAACGCCAGATCAAAATATTACTCTATTCCTCCTGTGCTCTTCAACACCAGATGAAAATATTACTCTATTCCTCCGGTGCTCTTCAACGCCAGATCAAAATATTACTCTATTTCTCCTGTGCTCTTCAACGCCAGATCAAAATATTACTCTATTCCTCCTGTGCTCTTCAACACCAGATGAAAATATTACTCTATTCCTCCTGTGCTCTTCAACACCAGATCAAAATATTACTCTATTCCTCCACTGCTCTTCAACACCAGATGAAAATATTACTCTATTCCTCCGGTGCTCTTCAACGCCAGATCAAAATATTACTCTATTCCTCCGGTGCTCTTCAACGCCAGATCAAAATATTACTCTATTCCTCCTGTGCTCTTCAACACCAGATGAAAATATTACTCTATTCCTCCGGTGCTCTTCAACGCCAGATCAAAATATTACTCTATTTCTCCTGTGCTCTTCAACACCAGATCAAAATATTACTCTATTCCTCCACTGCTCTTCAACACCAGATGAAAATATTACTCTATTCCTCCGGTGCTCTTCAACGCCAGATCAAAATATTACTCTATTCCTCCGGTGCTCTTCAACACCAGATCAAAATATTACTCTATTTCTCCTGTGCTCTTCAACGCCAGATCAAAATATTACTCTATTCCTCCTGTGCTCTTCAACACCAGATGAAAATATTACTCTATTCCTCCTGTGCTCTTTAACGCCAGATCAAAATATTACTCTATTCCTCCTGTGCTCTTCAACACCAGATCAAAATATTACTCTATTCCTCCACTGCTCTTCAACACCAGATGAAAATATTACTCTATTCCTCCGGTGCTCTTCAACGCCAGATCAAAATATTACTCTATTCCTCCGGTGCTCTTCAACACCAGATCAAAATATTACTCTATTTCTCCTGTGCTCTTCAACGCCAGATCAAAATATTACTCTATTCCTCCTGTGCTCTTCAACACCAGATGAAAATATTACTCTATTCCTCCTGTGCTCTTTAACGCCAGATCAAAATATTACTCTATTCCTCCTGTGCTCTTCAACGCCAGATCAAAATATTACTCTATTCCTCCTGTGCTCTTTAACACCAGAGCAAAACAACAGAAATTGCTAGTTTGTCTTTGCTTCAGTTCTGCACAGGATTAAGTACATATTGAGTGCACTGTGCATGTGAAAGTGTGTATATATAGTAAGTGCAGCTAGTTGGACATAAATGCCAAGACCAAATGGCTTTTGTTGACAAAAATAAGAGTCATTAAGCTCTCAGGCAATGGTATGCCTATTTGAATTACAGATCATTAACATGGAAAGGATGGGTACAGGAAAGAAAAGAAAAGAGGAGGAGAAACGGAAACGGACTAAATTATTGGGTGCTGCTGATTTGCTGACATTCTCAGCCTATCTTTGGCTACCCATAGTGAGTAACAGTAAAAACTGCAATTGCAATGGGAGTGTTAGCTGAAAACTTCATCCAATCACCAGCGCCCAATTCTTCTCAAAGATTCCATTCTCTATTTAGTAAGGCAAGAGCAGAGAAGGGAGCAGAGAGCAGATATAAATCTGTTCACAGATGGTTTAAAATATCTTAAGGAAAGACTTAACACAGGCCCTCTAGCCCACAAGAGATTACATTTTCTCGTGGAAAGAGAGTCCCTTTAAAAGGTCACTGTAAGCAACCAACCACATTGTCTTAGTATAGTGCAAATACCCGCAGTCCTTTATAAAAATGTTTCATAATGGAGATAACGTGTTTTCTTTTTATGGGGTCATTCTGCCAGCTTAAATTCTCTCTTCCTGGATGGCAATAACTGTTATGTGCAACTTTTTTTTGGAAGCCTGTAATCCAAAATGGCCCATGGCTGGGAAATTTACAAGTACAATTTCAAAGCTCATGCTCCTTGACAATCAGGCATTTAAACTAGTTTACTGCTTGATTTAAAAAAAAAATCAGAAATCAGTTCTTGTTTTTGACCTTTGCCCTCTCAGGTGCAGGGGTTAGATGAATAAAAACACAATCCTCTCTGTTAAGAATGTATCACCAATTAATTTGATTGCAAGAAATAACCAGTCTATGGTGGACTATAACTTATATCATGCTCAATAAGATTGAGGCTGGTGGGAGTTAAAATATACACCTGATATAATTGGATGGTGATGCAATCACATGCAGAATATAACTCCACATCATCGAGTTGACAATGCCTCATAAGAACTTTGGTCCACAACAACTTTATATAGCAAGTCACTATTTTAATGCACACATAAAAATGTACACATAACACGTAAAATTGGCTACACCAATACAGTCATAAAGTATGATTATTTTTTTTTGTGCACCTTAATAAAACCAACATTTTTTTAAGAGAAGCTTTGGAATTGAGATTTTTTACTCCATTCTTTACCATGAGAAGAGCCAAAGTCTGGACTTGAACCCAAAAATGTCTGGTGAGACCTGAAAAATGGTTGTCCACTGATTATCACCATAAAACCTGACAGGGCCTGGGAGGGTTTGCAAAGACAAATGTCAGAAACTACAGAAGACTAGATGTGCAAATATTGTCGCATTATACCCAAAATGACTTCAGGCTGTAATCGCTGCTTCAACTAATTACTGAGTTAATGGAGTAAAAGGTGTGACTACTTACGTCAAAGTCATATTTAAAAAAAAAATTCTGTTTAATATGTTTGCAGTGGTGTCAAACATCTCATTATGGGTTACTTACTGTAGATTGGTGTAAAAAATAATTTAAAAAAATATAATAATGCTACAACATAAAAAATATGTAATAAAACAAAGAGTCTTAATACTTCATGCATGAACTAGATATAATATATATTAAATACATATATAAATAGATTTATTTACTGCTGCTGGGTTTTTTTATCGCTCTTTTGGTTACTGGTTTATGTGATATGAGAACCAAATGGCAGGAAAATGCACCTATCATTTTACTTCAAAATCTAAACATACTATTCATACTATGTACATATCTAGCAAATCTCTGATTGTCCCATTTTTACACCCTTTTGGTTTATATGATTTGTTTTCCCAAATCTTTTTCCGTGCTAGAAATTCTGAAGTTCTAAACCGCCACAAAATTCTGAATTTTTAAGTGGTTTAAAGGGATAATCCATGCACCCGGACCCCTTCTGCCCATTGAAGTGGCCTGGATACCAACTCCCACCACCCTTAAACCTGCAAGGTAATTATTGCAGTTTTACTAGAGGGACGTCCGGGTTCTTAAAACACGAAAAGTGTTTTAAACGACGCTGGATGTCTTCATGCTATGCTAGAGGACCTCCAGCATCTCCGGAATCCCCATAGGAAAGCACTGAATTATGCTTTCCTATGGGGAGGTCTAAAACCATTTCCGCACATGCGCATTGGGTCTCCCCCAACGGCTGACGTCGGCGGGGGAGGAGCGTGGGTGCAGCCTCACCCAGAGCTGAAGGACATCAGCACTGGATTCAGGTAAGTCACTGAAGGGTTTTAACCCCTTCAGCAACAAGGAATAGGGGAAGGGAGGGGGGCACTTCAGGATACTGCAGTGCCAGGTAAACAGGTTTGTTTTCCTGGCACTGGAGAGTTCCTTTATGTGGTTTGTCCACAACAAATTTTATCGCCTTGCACAAGTATATTAAATAAACAGTGTCTTGTTTTTGTCACAATGAATAACTATATTCCTTTCTGAGAGATTTCCTTATGAAAATAACAATTGAAAAATGAAACCACGGGACATTTATTAAGCCTTTGACAGCTCATCTTACGTTACTTTTGTTAGAATAGCGAATACGAGCCCAAAGAATGCTAAATAGCAACACACTGCAGTATCTTTGAAAGTGTTAAGACAGAGATTGAGGCTGTTGTTGAAACAATATTATGCAACCTACCAATCGTGTCAACCAAACTCCTAAGCTGTCAGCTGGCCAACCATGAAGAAAATGCACAGAAGCCTGGACATGTTTAAATGAGTTGATTTTCCTAGTTCACCAAGCTTATATCTCTACCACTCGTGACCATCAACCACAGATTTAGGAATCAAATGTAGAGAACAAAGATGAGGAAGACCTTTCCTTCCTTAAATGGATGACTACCAGAGCATGTGTGTGTGTATTTATTTAATTTAGAAATTCTATCTGCACTTCTGAAAAATGTACGTAAGGGGTGAATAGCAACAGAATAGCTTTCTTCTTCCTCCACAAAAAATAAAAATGGAAAAAAATTATAAGAACAAGAAAAGACAAATTTGTCATACACAAGACACACAAAGAGACCACTTCACATGTTACAGAAATCATCAGTCAAAATCTTGAGCAATCAGAAATTACTTCATTCCTGTTCTCCCACTTTATCTACATGCTTTTTAAAATTTATTTAGTTGAATTGAAGCATAATGTACCCGTAGGAAGCATTTCTATCCACAGTCCTAATTACCCAGTAAGATACTTTCCTATATTTCCCTTAAGTGTGACAGCGCACAAATGTTTGCTTTCTTCATAATAAATGAAAAGCTGATGGTAATGTCAGATGTTCCATTAGTTCATCAGTGTTTCATTCAAGACTTTGTCCTAAATTCCGAAAACATACATAATAGAAGCACAGTCACAACAACTCCATTAAACTCTGCAAATAGCTGAAATATGCAAGTAAGTGGAGCCATTTTTGGAAGATTGTTTATGTGGATGGAACAAAAACAAGACTTAAATTACCTCTCACTGTGTTCCAAAATGGTTAATGTGGTTTGATTGTAAATCCTCTTTTTAGTTTTTTCAAATTTAGTTTTAAACATTCAGACTGATAAATAAAAGCTAACAGGTGGGAGAATGGGCAATATGTGTAAAACAAAGCATGTTTGTAATGTTTAGAAAACGATTACATTTGTTTTTAAATTATGCTGTAGTGATTTGAGAAGATTTCACAAACATGATTTAGAATAAAAATGATAACAATCATATTTGTATTTATAATAAGCAGTATAGAAATCAAACCTTTTTTTGAGTTTGGTATATATACCTATTTATATTTTTTGCTCTTATGATAAAAGCTATCCTAAACATTAAACGGACATTCATGACACAAACACAATTAATATATGTGATGGGTTATAATAGCATTTAAATGCAGTAAGTTTGTTCAGTGCTCAAATCAGTAGGGTTTTTGAGAAATAAAAAATATATGTATTTTGTAGAATTCAGTATCAAACACGTCTCATTAGCCATATCTCTCTTATTCTAAAATTACTTTCTTAAATGAAAATTATAAGGTCAGGGACGCAAACATGTATTTCTCACTCTAGGGTGTTAAAAACACTATCGAGCTCCCTAACCCCCCTTACCTTCTAAATATCGTAAAATCTTACTTTGATTCCAGTCTGCTGGTGCTGGTTCTGCCCCTGATCTGCCTCCTTGGCTGACATCATGAGAAGTGATGATCTCAGTCAATCACAATGCTTTCCCAAAGGATTCTTTCAATTCTGATGATCTCAGCCAAGGAGGTGTACCAGGGGGTGGAGCCAAACACTGCCCTGGCCAATCAGCATCTACTCATAGAGTCCCTCATAGTGTCCCTTTGAGTATATACATGCCCAAGCTAAACTGCTGAAATCCAATGAACTTCACTTGCAAGAAATAAACGCAAGCAAACATTTAATAGTACATCATTCAATATCTCTCTTTTGTCTCTCTGTCTGCTGCTCAGTTTTGAATTAAATCATGCAGGTTTCTATATTACAAGTGAATAGAGAAAAGCAGCCGTATGAGCCAAACATTGTATTCAAATCATAGCAAAGTGCAGGGAACACAGAATGGAAGTGAATCCTAGGGTTACTGCTGTTTGTTCCTGCCCATTGCAAAGACTAACTGCTGAAGAAAAGTAATTTATATATGGTTTTAAGAAGATAGTTTGCAAAGATTTTTTAAATGCCAATTTCCATCTTAATACATTATGAGTATTGAATTTTAACCTGTGTTCATTAAACTTGGTTGAAAGCAATACATAATGTATTTGATGCATTAATCACATTATAGTACTTGGTATGGTAATTGTGTTACAACCATGTTATAACCATGCCAGATACTTCACCCTGTTTTTGAGTAGTGAGGAGGGCTGTGCACATTTCTACACAGGATAATGTTTGTAAAATCATACTGACTGCTGTTTTGCTTAAGAAACAACTACTCCATCTACTTTATGAGCTCCTTTCTTCCTACCTATCCGCACAACCATCCTTGAATCTTTGTGGGGATACATAAGATGTCCTGCACTTCACAGGGGCAAAACTGTTATCTGGCACTTGGCCAGTATAAAGTATTAAGAAAATTGATTTGATGCACAAATTAATCAATCATCTGCCCACAATGTACTGAAAACATATAGAAGCCTTTAAAAAAAATGTAAATTTATATTACATTTAAAAAAAAATAAAAATCCACACAACCTCCACTGATGCACCCACGTAATGAGTCATTAAATTGAATGCTACAATTAAAAAATTTCTTGTCAGCAGTTTAAAATTGTTACAACAACTTTTAGTGGTGCATGGAATCTTCATGTTACTATAGAATGTGAGATAAAGATCAAGAACCACGTAGATGCCTGCAAAATGCTTAATGAGGCACAGTCACCATTTGGGGACTTTGCAGAATTTGCAAAGACCTGCGACTGACATTACTGCTGGGGGCTCGGTGGAGCAGGTACAGGTTAGTTCTACTTACCTGAGCCTGTCCCTTGCGGGCACTGCCATCTTCCTCCAGTGGGTTCTCCTCAGCTTGCGCCAGGATCCAAAATCATTGCTGTACTCTAGCGCAGGCTGATAGGATCCTCCATATACAAAGCCAATTCAGGAAGAAAGTCACGGGTAGGAATATACATAAGACAAAGTAATCCCTACTTTGTCTTATGTTTTTAGTTAGAAATAGATGAAACATGAAAAAAGAAAGAGAGTAGGAAAGAGGAAGAGAAGAGAAAGCGACTGGGTTAAGGTTAGTGCCGTTTTAATAATATATAATTAAATTTTCTTGAAATTTTTTCCAAAGGACCAGACCAAATGTAACAGAAAAGATTACCTACAAACAGGGCCACCATCAGGGCATGACATCCATGAGGGTTGTCATGGGCCCGGTGGTCCTGTCAGCCTGGACTGCTCTGGGAGTTCCGGGCCCCATATTGCCTATGTACACATAAATATAGCAATTTTTGCTATACATATGTGTACTTGCTGGGCCCCCGGCCCCCGGCTACCTGTTTGTTGCAGAGAGGGCCCACAGGACACTCTCACTTCCTTTCCCAGTAGCTCCCCTGTCTAATCTCGCGATGGCAATGCTCCACGCGGCACACAGGCCCCAAGAGTTAGACAGGGGAGCTGCTGGGAAGGGAAGTGAGAGTGTGCCCCCTCTGCAGAGTCAATGCCACCGGACCACTAGGGAACACGATCTCTCCCGTTCCTGGCCAGGTAAGAAGCAGGGGGGCTAAAACAAAATGTAAAAAAATTAAATATTTTTTAAAAATTAAAAAAAAAAAAATGTCCTGCCCCCATTTTACAAACATGACATACCTACACAAACACACTGCATTCACTATACACATATTACACAAACTCACACAATGCATTCGCTATACACACACTACACAAACACACAATGCATTCACTAAAAACACACTACACACACACTCTGCATTCACTATACACAAACACTACATCCACTATACATTACATGCACTACACAAACACACACTCCACATTCACTATACACACTGCATCTAATACACACAAACATCCTTCACTATACAAACACACACTACACCCATTTCTCAAACACCTACTCTGCATTCACTACACACACTACACAAACACACACATAGAATGCGATGGCAGATAAGAGCCATTCGGCCCATCTAGTCTGCCCAATTTTCTTAATACTTTTATTAGTCCCTGGGCTTATCTTATAGTTAGGATAGCTTTATGCCTATCCCACGCATGCTTAAACTCCTTCACTGTGTTAACCTCTACCATGTTAGCTGGAAGGCTATTCCATGCATCCACTACCCTCTCAGTAAAGTAATACTTCCTGATATTTTTAAACCTTTGCCCCTCTGATACACCACATCTAGTAGACACAAACACTACACAAACACACACTCTGCATTCACTATACACACTGCATCTAATACACACAAACACTACATCCACTACACAAACACACACACTGCATTCACTATACACACACACTACATCCACTACACAAACACACACTCTGCATCTAATATACACCTCATACATTACACAAATGTACAATCTGCATCCACTATACGCCCTGCATCCACTACACACACTCTAAAACCACTATATAAACACACTACAATCAGTACACACACTGCATCCCTGTGGGCGGACTCAGAGGCGACTCTGTGGGTGGACCCGGGGGCAGGCCTTGAGCTGTGTCAGGGTCCCCACAATTTCTGATGGCAGCCTGCCTACAAATATTACCTGGCCAAGCATCAGCTGTAAATCAGCAAAAAATGGTTAACAGCTGCACAACATTGAGAATACTCTCAAACAAACTAAAAACAGGGCAGAGGACAACAGACAACAACTCAAATAACATGCCCTTTGTTGGTTCCCCACTCAGTCTCCCTCACGATAGAAACAGCAATGTCACATGATTGTTTCAGCCTTCTCAGGCCCCACCAGTGAAGTAAAGTTGATGCCCCTTTAGGCACAGTGAGCAAGGGATCCACATCATGATTAGACTTTGAGGGAGAGCAGACAAACTAAAAACAGGGCACAAGAAAATACTGAGAACAGACAACAACTCCAATAGCTTGCCCTGTCAAACAGTTTAAATTCAATGAAAAATTAGTTCCGTTCAAAGATTCTGTTCAAAAGTAATTTAATAAATATTTTTAAAAATATAGATTGTGTGTGCGTGCGTGTGCGCACATGTTCACCTAGAGTAACAGAGTGGAATATTTCTGATTTAAGTGTGGTTAACGCATTCATTTTAAATTATACGAGAGGGGTCCGATTTGTTTTAAATAACAGTGCTATGTTCAAGAGATCCTATTAGTACCATGGACAGAGACATTTCCATTTAATAGAACATGGATGGGTCACTAAATCCATTCATTCTTAGCTTGGAATTACGAACCAGCAAGAGGTTTGTGATTGCATACAAACCAGTACATTAGCTTTAGTGCACAATTAAATTATAAACTCAAAATATATTTTAAAAAATCTGCATCTGTTGGTCCTATTGCAAATTATATTTTCTTAATACATTTTCTGAACCACATTCCTTGTGGCATCTTTAATATTCTATTGTTTTGAGCATTTAAAAAAAAAATATGCATGTATTGCATGCTGATACACTGTTTACATATTAAACATATTAAATTCCTTTGCACCGTTGAGGAAAAAATAATTCTCTTTCATACCAAGGCACTCAGAATCCCAAGGTCAGCTGGAGCAACAATAAATCAAACCATTACGAAGAAGGTTTAAAGGTTAGAGCACTTCATTTTTGTAATGTGCCGTTTTTGGGTGGTGGGAAGCACTATGAATGAGTCCTCATTCTGGACATGTTTTTAAGGAAAAAATATTTTAGATTGTAAATTGCATTTTCTAAAAAAAAAATTACAGACAACGTGATAAGTTGTTTACTCATGACATACAGACATCTCGGTTTCTTCCATAGAGCTCAACTCATTTGAGGAAAATAAATAATCCCCTTTAAGTCTGGAACAAAACAAACTACAAGGAACCTGAATAATATAGTCACATACATTCTGTGATCCAGTTAGGGTGCAGAAACACCAAAAACCTTACAATGTGGCACATTGCTTTCAGTGGAATAACAGAGAGATTGAATTGCTTGCATCTATGTTATGATATTATCCTGTCGACTTATATACCATCAACACCATAATCTGTAATATCAAACTGATGCCCAATCTACCATTTTTTATGGTTCCTCAGTAATCGTCAGAATTCAAATTCCAAAGATCACGTGCTATAATTAAATGATAGAAATCTGATTAACTTTCCGCAGGAATCGCCAACAGTTTTCACTGTGATCGTAATCCAAACTTCATGCACCATTTTATTGCTGGTAATGTTTCTGATGTCATAAAATGTTATTGACTTACCAAAACAAAAATTAAAACAAATAAAAAATAAAAAAAATAAGTTTTGTGGGCTTTTTGATTGCATCATAAGTTTGTCAACTTTCAAATGTATTGAAAATGCTATGATGCTAAGAGGTAACAGGTTTGTCAACCTATTATATTGTTTATGGACATAGCAGTGTTTAAAGGGACACTATAGTCACCAGAACAACTACAGCTTATTGAATTTGTTCTGGTGAGTAGAATCATTACCTTCAGGCATTTTGCTGTAAACACTGTCTTTTCAGAGAAAATGCAGTGTTTACATTACAGCCTAGTGATAACTTCACTGGCCACTCCTCAGATGGCTGTTAGAGATCCTTCCTGGGTCATGGCTGCCTAAAATGCATCCAAACATTCAGTGTCTCCACCCTCTGCATGCAGACACTGAACTTTCCTCATAGAGATTCATTGATTCAATTCATCTCTATGCGGAGATGCTGATTGGCCAGGGCTGTGTTTGAATCATGCTGGCTCTGCCCCTGATCTGCCTCCTTGTCAGTCTCAGCCAATCCTATGGGGAAGCATTGTGATTGGATCAGGCTACCTCTTCTGATGATGTCAGCAGACAGCTTGTTTTTCTGAGTCAAACAGCATGCAGAGTTACAGCTTCAGGCTTGAATACAGTAAGATTTTGCTATATTTATGGAGGCATGAGGGGCCCAATGGAGCTAGATGGTGGTTTTAACACTATAGGGTCAGGAATTCATGTTTGTGTTCCTGACCCTATAGTGATCCTTTAAATGTGTATTTGTTGTATTATCAAATTTGCTATGATACATTTTAGTAAAAGAGCTTATTTGTGATTAAATAGGTTCATGCAATTAAAAAGGAACCATTAGCAAAATTGAATGTTGCTTGCATACATCAGGGGAGGTTTTTGAAGGGTTTTAATTACTTTTCAAGTCTTTTCAGGTGTTTAATTTGACAGGCGGATAAAACAAACAGGATACAGCACTATACCTGAAAAGATACAATTTAACAGAATATAGTGTGATATTGTAATTTGAAACATATAAATGTATCCAAATTGATTGCACTCACAAACATATGAACGCTTCAAGCATCTCAATATACCTTCTCTGACTAATCAGGGGGCCTGGATCTCTTTCGTCCTACCTCTCTCTCTGGACCGGAATCAGGAAACCAGTAGGTAGGCAGGTAGTATGAAATATTTTATTATAACAAATTAACAGAAGATAAGAAATAATAAAAGGTCCTACGTGTTTCATTTCAGATCACGACAGGGAAAAAAGAGCTTAGAATGCTGTATATGAAATCTAAGTCTTTTTGATATTTTTCACTCAATGCTGCAGATATTTGGTATATATATATATATATATATATATATATATATATATATAGTTATATGTAATACTGTTTCTGTTGGCAAGTGTCTGACGGTTCAACTAAAGTGTTGATAACTCTTTTTCAGAGGGATTGTTATCACCAAAACATGTATGTTTAACATAAGGTATTGCACCCCATTTTTCCCATCCAATAATGATAAAAGTGTCGTAAAAAATATCTGTTTTGCAGGATTGTGATGTCTTCAACATTGTTACTCCTTCATCTGTAGCCATTAATATATTGATAAATATCAAACGTAAAAAAGTTTCTGGTTAGAGAATATAGTAAAAAAGTGGAAGGCAAAAAAAAGAAAAGAAAAAGAAAAATACTTATACAGATGACTTATTGTTGGTCAGGATAATTTCAAAGATCTAAAAGTGTGCAGCTGCAAAATTATTATATTAAGTTTCACATATATAATTGTTTGAAACAATAGTGGTATCCAAAATGGTTTTTCCAATTTTCCCTTCTCTTTTGAAAGCCTTTTTAGCACTCTTTTTTTGATTCCTGAATTTGATTTTATTTGTAAAAAAGTTTCTGTTTTGCTGGATTGTGATGTCTTCAACATTGTTAATGCCTCATCTGTCGCCATTAACACATTGATAAATACCAATTGTGAGATTGTAATTTATTCCTCTATTACAACGAACAGAAAAAAAATCTGTGAGAAATTACCAGGTGCCAAAAACAATACCAGTGACATTCTCATTTTAATGCAAGGACATAAAAGAAATGATTCCTCAATGCCAGATGGAGAACAGAAAAACTACCATAACTACCTCAACCCTGAATATGAATTAAGACTGAGGTGATTATGCAATAAACAGTGAATTTGTGGTTACTTGAAAACCATATTATGCATTATAAACCAAAAAAGCAAGATTTTACATAAATAATTTTTTTTGATTGTTAAAGTAAATCAACAATGATAAATTTGACCGACTTCTTAAAAACAAGCATTTGTACTTTACAGAGCAAAGAAACCTTGCAGTGTGTACATGGTCCTCACTCCCTGATTGCTACAGTGCAGTTATCATATTTTGAGCCATAAAGGCTCCTATCCAGTATATGGCCTTTCTGGCTCATATTGTGGGATTTATTAAAAAAAAAAAGTGAATTGTAAACCAGATTCCAAAATTTGGACAAAGTGCAAATTATAATGATCTAACTCCGCTATAATCAAAGCATTGTTATTTTAGCCTATATTTTTATTTAAAGCAGCACTGTCATGCCGAATGTACCTTTGTCCTGTTGTTTCCTCTTCTTTTCCTTTCTCAGAATTTGTTATTCTTTTTTTCATTTCTGATCTAGTTTTCTTTAAACCACAAGACAAAGTAGGGACTACTTTGTCTTATGCATTGTCCTACGCTTGACTTTCTTTGACCAAAGGAGGAGTTTAATTCAGCTCCATTTCCTGTGTCAGAGAAAGTTTTCACCCTTCTCCGTCACACAGGAAATGGAGCAGACTTAATCTACTCCTATTGGTCAAAGAAAGTCAAGCGTAGGAAAATGCATAGGACTTGCGTTTTAAAGAAAACTAGATAAAAAGAAATGATGGAAGTGCACTTAGCCCTTCATCTAGGAATCCAGGGTGCTTGATAAAGACCCTGAGGGGTTGAAACGTTGCTGTGTAACTTCTGGTTCTAATAAAATTGCCTATTTTTGGAATTTGTTGGAGTCCCTGGATTACTTTCTACAATTGTTAAAGAAAACTAGATCAGAAATAAATAAACGAAGAACAGCTTTTGAGAGAGGAAGAGAAGAGGAAACAATAGGAGAAAGGTAAGTTCGGCGTGACAGTGCCGCTTTAACTGCAATTTTAGCTTCAGCAAACAAGTAACAGATAGAATAAACAATGGAGAAGCATTTGATCAGGAGCATTTATCTCAATGAATTTTTAAGTATACTCTTCAATTTTTGGTCTATGCTCTATATAGCCATTTAATATTTTATCCCCACACTTATAAAAAATGCAAAAGTTATTGATCAAGACAAACCATCTCATCATACTACATATTCCATCCCTTTTTCAGATATAATATAAATCACAATAAAGCACAATGCCAATTAATCTGTTTACTGAAATGATGTATAGCTTAAATTAACCGTAGGAAAAGTTTCTGTTGCAAACAAAACACGTATGCTAGGTTGGTATCACTATCAAACTTTTAATTAAAACATAGATCTTTTTAGAGATAAGTGTTTATCTCATGACAAACAAAAAACAAGGTGTTTTTTTTAAATAAGCTATTTCTAATTCTACATTCAGTAGGAGACGACCAATAAATTAAAAAGTAAAGAATTTGAACAATTTTTTTTTTCTATTTGTTAATACAATTACTACAAAGTGCTGGTAGTTTGAATAACCTATGTACGGGGTCTTAATCAAAGTTGTATTGATTCAAGTTAAAAACTTTAAAGGACCACTATAGGCCAGGTCCATCTAGGGTTAACCCTGCAGCTGTAAACATAGCAGTTTCAGAGAAACTGCTATGTTTACATTAGGGTTAATCCAGCCTCTAGTGGCTGTCTCATTGACAGCCGCTAGAGGCGCGTCCTCGCTTCTCACTGTGAAAATCACAGTGATAATACGCTGACGTCCATAGGAAAGCATTAAGAAATGCTTTCCTATGGACTGATTGAATGCGTGTGGGGCTCTTGGGGGAGAGGGAGGAGAGTTCTCCAGCGCCGAGGGAGCCCGGCGCTGGAGAAAGGTAAGAGTTTAGGCCATTCCTCCCCCTTCAGCCCGGCGAGAGTGGGACCCTTAGGGTGGGGGGGACCTAAAGACCCTATAGTGCCAGGAAAATGAGTTTGTTTTCCTGGCACTATAGTGGTCCTTTAATATAAAGCAAAACTATAATTTAACAGATGTTACAAGAATGCATCATTGACAAAGGACTACACTGCAAGGTTAAATAGTTAGTAAAATGCAGCCTTAAATGTACTTTAAATTACAAAAATAAACTAATGTTTTAATATATACGTCAACTCTTTCTTAAGGGAAGCTGTGTTAGCAAACTACAATCAGAGCTGCCCATGCGCAGAGTATTGCTGAACCACTTTTTTATAGGCTGCATGACCTTGTTTACTTTACATAGAGCAAGCAGGTCTAACGATGCACTCATCAGAATATACTTAGTGAAAATATTGTTTTAGTGTCTCTAGAGGTTAGACACCAGAGAGAAAAACTTTGGATGGGGCCCTAATTCAGGATGCTCTCAACAATTAGGTGGAAGGTGTTTTAAAGCAAAAACATATTCTCAAATAATTTTCTGCGATTCTGAATATTTTCTAAATATTCTGAGGAACCACTGTCTGGTTTGATTTTAACAAATTTCAACTGACTACTATTGTTTTATTTTGCTGTCCGGAAAATACGTTTACATTAAGGTAAATTCTTCACAGCAAGCCAAGGTACCTGATGGTAACAAGGAAAGGGACCAGTTTACACGGAAATCAAATCGCTTCCAGGTTTACTTATAACAGTACAATAACGGGTCCTACAAGGGTGGGCTAGCTTGCAACATTCTTCTGTAAAATATATGAAAATACACTACAGGGAATAGTTTTTGCATAAAGGAGCAAACATTCTTGTTAAAAGAAATAAAAGTCTTTGTGCCTCACATCTTAAATGTAAGCAATTAATCAAACTGTGGAAATCTAAATGGCAATAAATATAATATTCTACATTGAATCTTGAATCGCCTTACAGATACACTGACATTAACATAAATACACTTGGAGATTTTTTTTTAAATATCAATTCACCAGAATTTGGGCCAATTGTGTGATTGTTTGAATTCCTGAACTCCAAACCAAAATGTAGTCATACTATGCACCATCTGAAACGCGCAATGGACTACCATGTTTGTGTTGTCTTGTATGTCAGAATTCCACCCATGGTTCCAAAAAAGATCACTGATGGGAAAAAGAGTTGATTGATGGCTAATGGACTAAAAGTTCTTTTTATTCACGGATCAAATTAGCAGTAACACAATCTATATGTATGCATTATATATTTATTAAATATATAATACAGATAATTTACTGCTACTCCTCTTTTTTCCACTATTGGTTATTTTTCAAACTTGATCAGTCATCCAAATGGCAGGAAAATAGTTTTACTTGAAAAATTTAAATATATGATAGATAGATAGATATAGATATAAGTAACAGATATATATATGTTTCTTATTTGTTAGAGAAATTCTGATGAGCCAAAACACCATATGACTTTAAATTTGTCTGTCCTGAATTATTTTTTTTTAATTTGTGGACCAAGTGTTCAGCCAAATAAATATTTTTTTTGCCATGCACAACTCTAAACATAAGCCTAGATTCTAAAACAGTGTAGTTTCTGTTACATATAAACTGGCAAAGAGTCTAAACTTTACCCTAAACATAATGTTTAAATCCTGTGGCTAATGGTAGTCATTGGCTATAGGGAAATAGTATAAACATATGCATCTCAAACTCATCTAATTAAACCCATCTAGTCTAATTAACGGCAAAAAACTAACTGTAGAGAAGTGAAAAACCTGATTGCAGAATCTAGCCTAACCTTTTCTCACTTCATTGACACTGGATTTATTGGGATTATTCGTTAAAGTGAGAATTCTAAGGAAAGTACAGTTTAAATTTAAAGTGGCTTTGGTTTTAAATTAATTATTTTTTGTCCCTCTATTTCCCCTTGTTTTTATGTTTTTGAAATTCGCTTTAGTTTTTTAGTTATACATAAGAAAAAGTAAGCATTACACTTTCTTCTGAGGAGCATGATGATTATGTAATGGGCAGAGCCTAAACGTAACTCATATCTCCATATAATCCATAATTAGGTCAACATTTATTCTTTATCTTCTACAAACTCTAAATGTCACGTGTCCCACTGTCCTTTTGTCTTTTAGATAGTAGATTTGGGACGCTCTCAGAACATACTGTGTAATTAAACACTTAAAAATTGGTTGGTGCAATGAAGCATAACAAGACAAACATATTAGCACAAATAAATAACCACTCTGAATGGTATCTACAGACGGACAAAATGCACTCCACTAATTATAAAAAAAGCTATTCTCAGCCCTATATAGCTAGTAGACATTAGATTGGGAATCTCTATTGCCATAGGCTTACTGACCCATTATGACCTCAAGGAGGACACCTTGGAAGAATTTTTGCATTGTAACGTATTCCCTTTCTACAGCAAGTCTGTCACCTTATTTAGTGTCCAGAGTGAACACAAAATCAGTGTCTGATTCACTTAGCAATGTCGCCCTAAATACCGTACACGCTAGAACGCTCTGCTACAGTTAGAAAGAGGCTCCATTACAATATCTGAAGACTCACAATTTCTCAATAACATTAAATCCATTAACATCCATCTGACAAGGCATTAAAACATATTTATGGATTTTAATGATCTACACTTTCCTCTGCTATGATCTTTCTAATCTCCTTAAACTGTATGTATGCTTGTAAAACACCTCGAGTCCCTCTCAAAAAAACGATTTAATTGCCTATTACAGCTGATACTGTAACAATTATATATATATATATATTCTAACTAAGATATAAATAAGACATGAAAATAACATTGTGTATTTATCAATAAATATTTATTATGACCAAAAATTTGCAATACAAAATAATTATATATTGATGAACTTTTAGGGCTTAAGAATAAGACTTTAATGGCCAGAAGACATTAAAAGGCATAAGATAAAAATAAAATTGAAAATGTCTCAACAATTTTTCACTGGAATTACATATTGCAGCAATAAAAGACTCACAAGATAGATTTACGGACACCAGACCATTGCATATCACTTCTCTACATCCACAACATTAAATGTTAAAAATGTTAAGACAATCAAATATCTTAGGGGAGCGATAAAGACTCATCATAACTCAACTCCACTGAGTGTCATTATAGAAGTCGAATTTGAAGGAACTATAACAATTTATTTCAGCTAACTTTTTATGTTATAACAGGTCAATGAACCAATTATCCAAAGGGGCTATATCAAAATACATGGATTAAAGAAAGAATTCCATAAGAACAGTCACTGTCACAGACTTTCTCCTCAGAATTTTCAGAAAAACAAAAACAGCTTTACAGCTAGGATCGTACACTATTATAGGCATTACTAAAGGAGGGACTTGTGGAGTTGAAGCCCTGGCATTTGGGCCTGTTTAGCTCTGGGTCACTAGAGATGGGGAATCTAGGGAGTTGGGGGATATTAACAGATTTTTTTTAATTTTAAATTTTATGTCAGGTTCATGCTTCTCAAAGCAGCCGACTGATATAAAAAGAAAGCTCAGTAGTGCAGTGCTCTGTAAGACTTAGCAGGTGACTGACAGGAGGGTGTGCTGTGGAATAGGAAGCACTCCCCACTATTAGTTAGGTAGTATGCAGAGATCAATTTAAATACTTGGCTGTATAGTAGCTTTACTTTCAATAAGATCCTGTACAGTAGGGGTGACCAATAGGTAGATCCCCAGATATTTTAAAACTACAACTTCCATGATGTTTTTCCTTTCTAAAGATGTGCAAAGTCATGCAAAGCATCATGGGAGTTGTAGTTCTGCAGCCTCTGGTAATCTACCTTTTGGGCACCCCTGCTGTGTAGCATCAAGAGCACATTGTTCACGGGTAGAGAGAAGGAAACATAAGCCCACAATAAAAAAACGTGTCGATACACTAAAAAAAGTTTGCATACCCAGTTGCAAGTGAGATTGCCAAAGGTTGTAACAATAGTAAAGAAGGCAGCATTTTAATAGGACCCCTGGGGTGCTTCCCCTGCACTGACCAAGCAAAACTTGGCCACATGAAGAAAAAGGCCATAGTAAAGCATTGAATAGAATGCTTTCTTATGCAGATGTTTGACTGCACAAGAAGTACATGCTGCACATACACATTATGTCCCCAATGCAGGTTTTTGAAGTGGTCTGGTTGCAGTGTCCCTATTGCTCTGCATGAGGACATCCAGCATCAGTGAAAACCCCATACAAAAGCATTGATTCCTATTGGGGGAGCATAATATACTTGTGGTACTCTCCATGCTTGCGTATTATCCCCCTTATCAGATGATGTTGGAGGAGGAAGAGCGATGAGCCAGTGCTGAAGAACATCTGTGCTGGAATCAGCTAAGTGACTAGTTTGGGGGGCTGTGCGGCAGGGGAGAGGCAGATGGAACTATAGTGTTAGGAATGCAGTTTTGTATTCCTAACACTTTTGTATCCCTTTAATTTTCTTGATTTTTATGACAAAATGGGGTAGGTTTAAGTATTCCTAATGCTATGGTGTTCTGTTAACCAACAAACCTTTGTACATCTTGATAGAAAGTAGTGTATCCTGAAATGTATATGATGTATTTGTAGCCTCCATAGTTCTAGCTCTATATATTTAAAATAAACATTCTGCTTGAATGTTAAATCTCTTTTTTGTTTGGCAATTTATTAGATCGACTTGTGGTCTCTGTTCAATTACGTAAGGTACTTGCACAGAGCATCTCTATGCCTGACCATATGCAACCTAAGTTCTAAAGTTCTGTCCTCTTTTCATGTATGTTTACATTTGCAGTTTTTGTCAATAGCTCTTCGTACCTGACTTGTCTATTGTGAAAATAATAATAACTTTCACAAACTTTCTTCCAAACTAGAATATTTTTTCACTTTATTGATTTTCTTCCACTTCTCTGAACCTTTCCCTCTGTGGACACAATTGTAATCCTCTTTGGCTTTATAATACATTGTTAAAAATTACACAATTTAAAACATGCACTTTGGTCCTTCTAAAACTATTTTGACAAAGAATAGAGGGGGAAAGTGTTTTGAATTGCTTACCTGCTGTTACTGAACAAGTTTGTATTGACAAGTCTAAAATTCACGGAACCTGCTCAAACCTTTTGTGACTATCTCAACGATCAATCACACCTTATTCTACTGACTTGTAGTCCGAGTGTTATTACAGGTCAGCAACTAACCTCACTTTTTCACTGACCCTTTCAGAAAACAAACATTTAATTTAATCATAGCATTTTTGCTATATTTAAAAATATCTTCTGTGTTTTTGAAGTGAAGTATTTTTACTTTACAAACTTTTAGAACCAACATTACAAATAATCATATATGTTAAAATTGCAAATGCATAAGTATTACACCTCATAGGGTATTACACTACTATACTTAGGGTACATACTAAAAATTCTATGTGTCAAAGTGTATTAAATTATTGCTTTTCTTATAGCTACAACGATCAGTACATTCAGCGATATAACAATGGACAGCATCTTTTACTAACAATTCAACATGGAACATTCTGTTCTTCTTCTATTCCCGTTAGATTGATTGTCCACTCAAAGCTGAGAAGGTTTACAAATAGAATGGCTTTAAAGTGGCTACATCATTAGAAGTATAATTGTTTTTGATTCTGATTTTAATTCCTATTAGTTTTCATTACTAAAAAAGCAACAATAAAATAAATAAATGTGTAGTGGCAAACTAATTGTAGAGGAAATGGAAATATTTATCAACTTTGAATGGGTCTAACTCTACATTGAGTCTTTTTTTACATACAGACATATGGGCCATCCATCCCGTTGACAGTATTTGTTTCTCTTCTCTATATATTACATGCCTATATATATATTTTTTTTAAACACAGTGAGCCCTGAGAACATACTATACAGGGATGCAATTTCTAGGCTACTTAGTTGGGTCTACAGTTTCACCAACCTGGCTCTCAATTATTTGCCAATGATAGTTGCTCAATTGACATCCTGGGCTGTTAAAGAAAGAACTATAAAGAAAGAATGCAGGGGTCTAATAACAGTATTAGGCATCAAGTTAATAAGCTTCCCAAATGATTCAGCATTGCTGGAACAATTTCCAAATTAATTATCTAAAAAAATTCCAAATAAACTTTAATGGTGACTATTACAGATAAAACACATTTTTCTAACAGCATTGAATCATTTGGAAAGCTTATTAATTTAAAGCCATAATGACTAATAATAATTTTAATGCTGAATGGCTCTATTATCACGGTTGAAAGTTAAAGTCCATATACTCATTACAGTCCAATAATTAATCACTACAGTATTTATATGCTATCTATCCATCTGTCTCTACATCTGTCAAAAATATAAAAAAATATGCAACCAATGTATTGCAATATAATTCTTACCAATGGAAATTCTCAAAACAAAAAAAAATTATAGACAATAGAATGGAAAGAAAACCAATTGCCAAGTTATACTATTAATTATATGAAAGTGCTCTGTCACACTTACCTTCTGCTCTGAAATTTAGATTTTTTCATAAAAATCATTGATGGTATACGTGTTAGGGCTTATGGGTTTAGATGAGAGGTTGGCAACCTTTGGCACTCCTGGTGTTGTGGACTACATCTCTTATAATGCTGTTACAGCCAAAATATTGTCACAGCAGTCCAATATTGTAGTCCAATACATCTGGTGTGCTAAAGGTTGCCCACTGCTGGTCTAGATAGTTAATTAAATAAAATGATTTTTAATGGCGGACACTCATCACATTCTCAGATATTAGTGGATGTGGAAGTGAACCATGCGTATAACATTATAAAGAAAATCTGGAATTTCTGATTCTGAAGTTGTCAACTTTATGTCAGTCTTGGACTTTTAGAGAGAGTCCTTTCTAAATAATTCCTCAATTAATCTAACACCTTCTGAGAGGACGCTTAGGTATCATGATTCAGGTAGGGATGCAATCTCAGTGATGCACTGCATTTCACAAAGCAACTCTTGACACTGTAGAGCACCCTTTTAGTTACTATGGGAGAGAGACCTCGGTGAAAGTCAGGACAAGGAATTTTCGCTAATTGTCACACTGTGTCAAACTGTATATTGCAAAACAAAAATAACTGCAAATGCATATGCAGGTGGTATTTGGCCACTTTTACCCAGGTCTCTCTCCCTTGTGTTTTCAAGGCTGTGGTTCAAGGGGCACATTCTTCTATATGTGGTGGTTATTGTTATTGTTGTCCTTTTTATTTTACTTAGGTCCTCTGACCCTAGGCTGGCTTTGCTTGGTAGTATGCCCACATCACAATGGTTGTCAAAAAACAGTTCTGAAACTCTCTATAACACTGGCTCAAATGTGTGCACATGGATGGAAGATGACAGTGCCTGATATTGAAGTTGTCCTCTGGAAAACTAATTTCATGTGCTCTATATAAGAAATGACCTCTGACCGCCTAGGTACCCTTGCTGTTTCACATAAAATCTGACTTCCCTGGAGGGAATACCTGAGCACAATTCAGATGTTGACTGTGACCTAAATGGCAAAAGGAATCTATTTTTTTTTCTTTTCCAGTCTACTGCTCTTGATCCCTTAAGTTACATTTTTGAATTCTACTATTGTTGTCTACTTATGTCTTACGTTTGTGTCTACAATTTGGTCTATGTTTTTTCTCTTTGTTCCATGTTTTAGATTGTTTATTTAACCTATGTTCTAAATTCTCTTCTCTACCCTGTTTATGACTTTTTCATAGTTTAGTGAAGGAATGAGTGTGCTGGATCTTGGTGAATTTTAATTTAGCCATGACGAGTAGAAATTCACCCTCCAAGCTAGTTGTAAGTAAGTTCTAAGGCCTGGCTGGTAGGTTAGGACCTGAAATCTTAATATATATATATTTTTATATGTGGCAAAGTCCCCTTTTTACCCGAGTTTTCCACAAGCTCCTGGAGAAGCCTGCTTGCCAGCCTCCTGCCCAAAGACTATGGGCCCTGCAGGGGAAACCTGTAAAAGACTACAGAACTTGACCATCTGTTAGCACTGATTTCCCTGGAACTGTTTTGGGCATAGGACCATGTGAATGGTTGGTCAAAACTATGACTTCCAGGAAATTCCTGAACCCCTGAACCGATGTGGGTGATTTTTAGATATGTTGTTCACTATCAGGGGATGTAACTTTATGGGGTTTTATGTGTTTTTAAGGTACTTTTTGGGGTTTTGTAATATTGTATGTTTTTCTGTGCTTGGAGATAATTGGGTTAGATTAGTACAGTTCCTGATTCAATTATCTCCCAAGCACAGACAAGGGATTCTATTGTTTCTGTATGGGAGTGCCTCACTGTATGACTCTGTTTTTATTGGTTTGTTAACTTTGTGTCCCAACAAGGTCCACCTGGGTGTCCTCCTTGTTGGGAAGCTTGCAGAAAAGGCCAGTGTGCCTCCATTAAAATCCTATTCCAGCTTGCACTCCTAAACTGTGTGTCGTCCTGCTATTGGAGGGAAAGAAGATTTACTCCTGTGTCTGCTGTTCCAGCTTGCAGGGGATTCAATGGGGGAAGTCCTTGTAAGGACTAGAGCTAATTCCCCATTCGGCTCCAGGAAGGAGCGGTTCCAGGGCCCCAGTCAAGCCACGGCGACTATGGGCAGAAGTGTTGCGGTTTGTCCCCTGTTCCAGCTAGGAAACGGTCCTTGGCCGAAGTAACAAGCCGGGGTACAGGGAGCTCCACTACAATATATATATATATATATATATATATATATATATATATATATATAGCTTATATATAGCTTATGGTGGTATCTGAAATATGTAGATTGCAAATTTCTAGCAACAAGCGAAGATCATTTAAGTCTTCTGAACCAGAATTCAACTCTGACCTTTCAAATTCAGTCTTTCTTTCCTCCACTTTCTTTTGTTTTAAAAATTCAATCTTGTAGGCATTTCATGTTAATCCAATTTAGAGTTTAAAAAGGATATTTATTACGTTATGCCATATGCACATACTTTCATCTATTAGCTTGTGCATATTAATTATTAATGCTCTTAATGACTTACAATATTAGTTCTTGCTTTTAATGCTGGTGACAATTTATGTCTTATGCACAGAATAATTGTGTATGAAAAACGTACTCTTATGAAATATGAATGCATTTTATGACTTGCATTATATTATTGTCCACAATCCGGTTTTACATTACTGGTCTTTATGCAATGTTATGCACTGCAATGGTTTAATATGACATTTTCAAAGCAATAAAAAAAAAGTATAATTTAAAAAAAGGAATAGGCATAACCCAGAGCCAAATAACACTATACAGTGCTAATTACCTTGTCGTTATAAATCATCTCTCTACAAATTAAAACAGCTACATAGATTATATATTTCCTTAGAAGAAATAGCTATAATTTCAATTAATTTGGTATTGCTGCTTTTAATAGAAACACCTCAAAGAATGTTAAACAACTTGCAAAAGGAAATACAGAAATCGGCTTCAAATAACTCCTTGATATCTATAAACATATAATCAACAAAATGAATATTGAATCAATATACAATTTTCCACTACAGCACATTTCCAAAACTGAAAAATGTAAGGGGAGCTTCATATATTAATGAAATAACTAGGTCCAATAAAACTAAAGTCTAAAACATTCATCCATTTGCCACTGGCTACCTGAACTTTATTAAATAAGAAGAATATACATCTATAAATCAGGGTGATTAATCCCCCTTTGACATCAGAAAATGATATCGAAGAGTCTTTGTGTTTTCCCCGCTGTTATTCTTTTAAATAAAACAATAATAACATTTCTTTCTGTTTGTGTTAAAAACAGTGGAATAACCAGATACCTTTTCATCGATCAAACCCAGGAAGTTTGATGCTCAAAAATAAAAGTGGCGTAAAGTTTAGAGCTGGTATATAAGCTTTCTTGAGCGGGGGCTTTAACACATGTTGTGTCTGTCAACATTTTTTTAGTCAATTATGTTTTTTTTCCGTTGTAAAGCTATGTGGAAAATGCAAAGAATAATGAAAACATAAGAGATATATCAGTTTACGGACTGTTACAGATTAATTTTCCTACATCGACACATAAATAGTAAAATCTGAAACAAGACAGGGGACCTTGTCAAACCAGAAGTTCTTCTACTTTATTTTCACCAACAGAGGATAATACAAAGCAGAAACAGAAGTTGGCTGGAAAATTTCAGCTCTATTTAAAATAACCACTTTACTGTACACCATACTATCCATAGATTTCCTACAGTATACAGAAAGAATATAAACTCAAAGTACTGATCACAGAACAAATACTTGCTCAGACATTTGTGAGTGACCATTTGTATGTGATCAATATGGGAAAAGTTTTCCAATTATATATATTTTTTCATATTTACCTGTTTTCTAGACAGTAACAAAACATACTTTTATACATGGAATACAGACAGGCCACACACTATTAAAATGTATTTATGCATAGACTTGGGAGTTAAAGGGTTAGAAATTAAACATATCTGCAAATTCAGGTTTAATAAGTGGGTACACTACAGATTTGCAAATCCAAACGCAATGGATTCACTGTGTTATATCCCAGATGATGTGCAAATAAACCTTAACGTCTGTATATCATGCAGTTTATTAACAAACATCTTGTCACTTCTTATATTTGGTGCAAGAAGTCGTCTTAGGATATTCTAGACACTGATAGACTTAGTGAAAAAAATATTTGCATAGATATTTGGAATAAAGTAGAATATGATTTTTTTTTATGTATTGAAAAAGTGTTCAGCTACTTCAATTGGAAGCATGTCAAGAGGACATCAATTATGAATATAACTTAATATCTTCAGGTCATTCAAATGTCAATAGGCGTCAAAGTCGTTTAAGTGTTAATAGATTATGGAATATAAGTTAATGTTTAATAATCGTTACAATTCTGCATTAGCGAGACAGTTGAAATTGTCAGATGTATGGTATTCCATATGGCGTGATAAAAGTGCTATCAAGGGAAAGTGCATTTTCTTTATTACATGAGGAAGTTGTAAGAAAATACAATGAAGAGAGGAAAGGTAATTGGCAAGTGAGATAAATGGCCATTAATGTCACTGCTAATCAATAATAATTAGTCAATTAAAAGCAAATAAAGGCTGCTAAGGGCGCTCTGTACATATTTTCATTGTCATAGAACATAGGGAGATGTAGACAGAGGGAAATGCCAAGTGACACTAGATATTATTAGTTTATTAAAACATTCTCTGTGCATGATACAAATTCACAAAAAAAAATCCAAATGTTTCGATCAGGAGTGGTCATAAGGCAGATCAAAAGATGATGAAGAGCCACACCTCCCATAAAGTGTTGCCAGCCTAACATGTGATTACATTCTAAATATGTATTTTAGTTTCTTTGTAGCAAGCACTGTATTTTCTTTATTACTGATCATTAGAAATTGGGTTATTTTTAAATGCAAACATTTTACTGAATGGTAGGTAAGATGGCATAGTTGGCAAATCTTCAGTGATGGTAGAGTCTAGCCTACTTATGGATGATCCATATGAAAAGTCACTTACCTCCATTCAAACCGTTTGAATATGTAGCTTCCAGTAATGGCATAGGTGTGGTATGATAATTCTTTATCTACCCCTTGTTGGAGACAGATGGACACTTCTTATGAAATTAATAAAGATTGTAATTAATCTTACATTAGCTGTTTATATGATTACAGTAAATGGCACATTAAAACATCATGGTGTAATATGTTATTGCTATGCTGTTAATATGTAGTTTATTTAGTTTTAATAGAATATAAACAACTTATAAGAAATGAGATTGACTACCTAGTTGATTTTCTATGGTGGGTGAATGCCAACTGGTTTAATCTGAGCTCCACTTATACAAAGATGCTTATAGTGGAAGAACTCCACCTAAAGGCAAGATTGTAGAAATATAATCACATAGAAAATGGAGGATTACAAAATAATAAATGGAGGATTACAAAATAATAAATGGAGGATTACATACACACGCAGTAACAATAACTAGGAAGATATTTACATTTAAACATCAAGTGCCTGGCAAATTATACCCTTTTACCTCGGAACCCAATTTCTCTATATCTATCAAATTAAAAGATGCATTCATGTATCTGTGTAAGTGCATGTGTGCATCTGTATGTGTATCTGTATGTGTGTATATATGTGTGTGTGTACGTGTGTGTGTAGCAGTATATGTGCATATGTTCATACATCTCAGCATTCAAATGTAAACACTACACACAAATACAACTCTGCGTTCAAACATCAGCACTACATACAAACACACCACTGAAATAAAATACAAACATTATATAAAAAACAACAATACATACAAATTTACACCTGCATTCAAATGCTACATACAAACACACCCCTACATTCAAAAGCAATCACTACACATTTCATACAAAAACAAGTTTACATTCACACAAAAACACTTCTGCTAAATGCAACCCTGCAATGATGGGCAAATGGTAGATTGCCAGCTCGCAAAGCATTGTGGGACTTGTGACAGCCACCATTAGGTGTAGGTTACACAGGTAAGTTGTATCTCTATAATGAAATAGTCATATAACCTTAAATCAATTAGGAATATCAGAATATTCTGAAAACTGTCCATTCTTTTTGGTCTCTACCCTGTTCATATTTATTAAATTATTCAATAATGGTCTAAAAAGTGTTAGTTTTTATCTGCTTATATGCCACCTTTATTTATTTTTCTAATTTTTGAAAAGACTGCCAAATTTACTGTGATGGAAAAAATATAAGTGACATCAAAATACTCCTAATGGAAATAGTGATGGTAAAACCCCCAAAAAAGGCATTGACGACACTTTGAAAAATCCCCCCAAATCCACAATCTACTGCAGAGATAACCATGTAATCGAATGCACAAACTGAATGTATACATCGCAAATGAACAAGAAATACCGTCTTTCTAAATTGCCTTTGATTTCACCCTACATGGGAATTACAGGAATGTTCTAAAATGTTGAAACCTCTTTGAAAGCTAAGTGTTTCTCTGAAAGGCACCCAAGTTAAGAAACTTGCAAAATAAATTATAGCTCAGTAATTCTCTATTTCTGTAAAATGTGCCTCTAAACAATTGAGCATTTTATTTGTCAAGAAATAGGCGCCCGCTTTATAATGGAACTTTAATTGTAGTGCCATTTTAAACAGTTGTCATCATGCTGCATTGCTAATGAAGCATAGGTCACTGAATAGAATTTTTTTGTCATTCGCATGGTCAAACATGCCAATTATAATAAACCAGAAGGTCATTCTATAAAATTAAACACTACAGGAAGAAATGATCAAACTTTGCACTGTTTGTTGCCTGCTGAAATCATTCTTGGTAGCTTTACACTTAATTACCTATGAAAAGCAGAACAAGGAGATGGACAGCAGAAAAACAATGACCAGGAGACAGTGAATTTATAAAATGTCACTTGTAATTACAGTGTGTGGTGTTATTTTGGGAAATAGGCAGCTGAAGCCTCTTTGAATCATGCTGTGTCTTCAACACCGTGGAAAGAACTCAAGAATACTTGAGATGTACATAAGACGGTTCGGAGGGACACTTGGGTAATAAAAACAAATTTGTACAAAAGGTTAGAATAGATAGACCAGCAGGTTCTAACTGAAGTCAGATCCTGCATTTCTATATTTGTACTTTGCTTTTATATAAAAACAAAATTCTTTGTTCACAATCACATCACATTAATACTGAAATGATAAATCTCAATAAGTTATACACTATTAATTAAAATGTTTGGTACACTATGCTTGGACCTCCAACTGTGGTTTGACTACACATCCCATAACTCAACTGAAAGAGAGCTATTGGAAATGTAGTATAATACGCGGGATAACACAGTTCAATCATTATATTTGAAAATATAGACTTGATTTTATACTTTTAAATATCTTTCCATACATTGAAACAGTTTAGCCGAAATGTCAGCATTAAAAAGACATTACACATTTCCATACAATTTGTCTTATAACAGACTATAGACTCTGTACCTCTTCTTTTACTATCTGTGTGAGAGTGAAGAGGTTCAGGGTATACCTGTGTACCTGTGCATAATAAATGTGATGTAAATAGTCAGGACTGGATAGACTAGAACAGTAAAGAAAAAGACAGAGATCGTTTATTAACATGATCCAATGTTCTAGCGAGCTTGGCATTACTTTCCAGAAAACGTTCACTATTTAGACATGAACTTAGCTCACAGCCTCCTTTGTATGTGGAATGTCTGACAAAATAACATCAATTAATGTTATTAGTTATATAACTGGTAGCTTAGAACATGTTTTCCACAAGTACATTACAGAATTCATATGTTTTTATTGGAAAAAAAATAAAAAACGTATGAATTCTTTATTTAGGAAAGCATACAAGTAGTAAACTGGTGGGAGCACAAGTTAGATCCACAAAAACAAAACACATTTTTTTACAATTATAACAAATTCAGGCCTTCAACCTTAAAAAAAAAAGAAAAAGAAAAGAAAAGATGGAAAAAAAAAAGGAAGAGACGAAAGAAATATGTTCTTTACATTGTTTCATGCCTTCCTTTGCTGATTACACACTGTTATATATTGGATTTGTGATGGGTCCGCCAAGTAAATCCTACAATATGTTCTTAATTAATTTCATATGGTATATTTCTCTGTAATTTTCATAAAACTTTTTTTAGAACTATATATGTTTAAAAAAATCCAGTAATTTTTTTTTTTTTAGTTTCTAATATATGTTTATGCATTTTCACACTTCCATACAGTTGCATCTTTGGAAAAATATATTTCAGTGATATACTTTGCAATAAAAAAGAAAAAAATATAGCATCTGGAGTCATGTTTATACAACCAATGCATTTATGTGGATGTGTATACGGTAAATAAAGAATAGAAAACGTGACATGGCTTGAATGTTTATCTGTATTACCAATGCATCATCTAGTAGTACACATAGATCTTTAGAAGGTATCTTGAATGTTTGAACTCTCATTTATATCACAAATGCATTTTTCATCTTACAGATTTCATTGTAGACAGTAAAATTTTCGGAACGGTCTGGCTTTGCAGAATACTTGTTAAATACAAGTGGACCACAAGAGGTGGATAGACGATAAAGCTAGCTACATCAGATCAGACGTACTGATTATTTAAAATTGATGCATGGTTCTTAAAGAACAACAATTACTATGGAAAGCAACAGCATCCTATTGCTGAATGTATTGGTTTTCAATGCAATTATTTCTTTAGTCTATGTTATTAATATTATTAGTAGAAATTTGAAACATAACCCATATAGAGGGATCTTTTTTTTTTATTTAAATGTCTGAACAAACACCTGAAACGATCTAGAGACCCCAAGAATGTAACAAAAAAGATAAGTGTAAATCTAATTCAAATTTTAGAACACTGGCAGTCCAACGTTTTTACAACTTGGTAGCACAAATAGGAATAGTCAACCGTTGGATCTTCTTTATGAACTCTCTAATACCATGCAATGGCACGTACCCTAGTTGTACACTTTAGAAGTATACTAATTACCATATTTATGTGTTATTGTTCTTCTATCTTCTCCTGGCATCCAAGCTGTTAATGACAAGACCATGTTTTATTCTAAGAATGCTAAAGAAATCAATAATCTATTAAGACTTTTTCAGAACATTTATGCTCCTTGATGAAAGTCTGATTTGTTTAATTGATTCATGAATAAAATAATATAGAACAAGCTAATGAAAATGAGAAAATAAGGACCAAATTAAATAAGCCTATTACTTGGAATGAAATTATGTATTTTAATAGAAGGGGCTGAATTGGTTTGCAGATAAAATAGTTTTAGTGTTTGTTTTCCCAGGATTACTTTGAGCCACTTGTACCAAAACAAGATGAAAACAAAACAAACAAACAAATCAAGCTTACAAAACAAAGACAGAATGGTTAATAAATTGTTAATATTCTAGTTTGCAAAACTACATTTTAAAGGGGCGCTATAGGCACCTAAATCATCTCAATGAAGTTCTGCAAGATTGCCAAATTTTACATTACAGGGTTAACAAAGCTCTAGTGACTGTCATACTGACAGCCACTAGAGGTGTTTTCGCCAAAATAGCCAAGTTTAACTCATAGAGACCATTTGATTGGCACAAGGAGGCATTTTGTCGCATAAGTGCACCAGCATCTTACCGATTTCCTATACGAGCAAACTAGATTGGCTGAGATCATCAAGATTGATGATCTCAGGCAAGGAGGCAAGGCCTGCAACAGAAATAGCATCGCAGTAGATAATTTAAGCAAGTCCCTTTCTCACTCCTAAAGAGGGCACCACATAAACAGTGAGCAGAACACTGTAATATTATGAATACATGTTTGTATTTCTAACCCTAGAGTATTCCCTTAACCCCTTAAGGACACATGACACGTGTGACATGGCATGATTCCCTTTTATTCCAGAGGTTTGGTCCTTAAGGGGTTAATTAACATGCCAAATACATTTTAATAAATTAGGTTATATTATTTGTATAATTATATTATAGGTTATATTATTTATATAAGTATAAAAAATACACAATAAAGATGTGTGTTATAACAAATGGCGCAGTCCTGGGGCTAGCAGACACGTAATGAACACAATTCACCATTATGTAGTAACTTTCTATAAACGGGGGAGAGACGGGGAAAGTGAGTAATTTGTGAAATAACTGGAGTGAGATTTTGAAATAGTCCATTTCTGTTCTGCTAAACATAACCAACTTTGTAATACTACAGGTTAACAGGCAAGGCATTAGTCAGTTAATATACTTACATGCATTTTCATATAGAGTCTAGTACGCTAATCCATCAAGGACCACCTGCGAACTGTGTTTACATTTTTCATAATCCTTTTAAATTATACTCGTAAGTGTTGGAAAGTTTTAATGTGGGAGATTAGTACATTAATTATTGCTTGCCATGGAAGTGAACTATGGATTTGTCCTTTATAATGCTAATTTGGGTTAAAGAGCAAAAACGAAGTAAAAAGATTATTTTATTTAGATCCAACACATATCTTGTAGTCAGTCTAATGCATTATGAAATATATCATTTTGATTTACTTATTACCATTGAAAGAAAAGTTGTAGGCGTTACAGTTAGGAGATTAGTCACTCCATTAAAAATTAATCTAGTTATTTTAGTTATTTAGTGTGAAGCTGGATGTGTATACTGTTAACTGATTATTATATAGTACTGTATAATCTGTCTGTTTTTTCAGAAGCAGAAAATGTTTTCAAATAGTGTGCTACGAGATCAGTGATGTGACACCACATTGAAGCCAAAGCACAAAACCACACAAGGTGCAGTATAGTCACAATCAAATTGAAAAGGTATTTAGCCTTCCAGGTGAGGTATAATGAAGGATTCCTCTCAATACTCAAACAGTAAAAACAAAAGTAAGATATACCTAAAATACAAATTTCGAGAAAAGCAACTAATAGGGTAATATAGTAAAAACACTTAAAATCTCCACATTTCAAGGTTATACTTACAAATTGTGAACAGTTAAGGCTCATCAACGTGATGTAGATTCCGGAAATTCAGCGTTGTCAAGTATTAGGAAGACCCATGTAAACAGATTTAAAATATAGTGCAACACTGTGATGCAAAATATCAAACACGCTTTAATTAGTTACACTTACCGGAAAATAGTGAATAAAAAGCCCATCAGTAAAGTCCTGTGGTCCCCAGTCCTGGTCCTTAAGCTTGTTGTACAAAAACAGCAGGAATCGTCACAGGTTCAATACTAAATTTGTCCAGTGTAAAAAAAAAAAAAAAACAACAAAAATACAGTAAAGTGACTGAAAAAAGCCTAGGGCTTTTCATTTACTTTGCAATAACTTTACTGTATTTTTTGTTGTTTTATTGTTTATTAACACTGGCCAAATTTAGTATTGAACCTGTGACGATTCCTGCTGGTTTTGTACAACAATCTTAAGGACCAGGACTGGGGACCACAGGACTTTACTGATGGGCTTTTTATTCACTATTTTCCTGTAAGTGTAACTACTTAAAGCGTGTTTGATATTTTACATCACAGTGTTGCACTATATTTTAAATCTGTTTTACATGGGTCTTCCTAATACTTGACAACGCTGAATTTCCGGAATCTACATCACGTTGATGAGCCTTAACTGTCCGAGTGTAACCTTGAAATTTTGAGATTTTAAGTGCTTTTACTATTTTACCCTATGAGTTGCTTTCTCGAATTCTGTATTTTAGGTATATCTTAGTTTTGTTTTTGATGTTACACCACTTGTTAGACATGTGGCCATTTCTCTGCAATTCTCGGTTTAATGAATATGAATTTTTTCTATTTAAAATAAATATATATATTTACTTTTAATGCACAATTTCTGTGAAAAACAGATAATATGAAGGTAATAAATGTTATTACGATGCAGCTGTTTGAATGTTTACTGGTGGTGATTATTTCTAGATACTATTATTGCGATAAAATGTTTTGTTATATAAACTATTATTGCTATTAAAATCGATTATTAATATATTATGAATGTGTATTTTTTTTAAAATGTCTAAAAATGTATTTTTATTTCTTAAAAAAATATTTTTATTTCTTAAAAAAAACCTTTATTTTTCTTGACAAAAGATGAAAAAAATAACCTCTGCTGATCATTTAATATATTTTATTTTTAAAAGTGTAGATTGAAACGTGACTTGTAGCTAAAGTTCTCTCTTTCATTTAAAGGATCTAAATGAAAGCAATAGCTAACCCTAAAAAAGGCCATCTATCCTCATTTATCTTGCATGGCTTTTCTCTATTCCAGTAGCAGAGTGACTATCTGCATGACTGTCTTCAGGGCAAGGATATATTGATTCTTCAAGTTGAGGAATGATTGCAGGACCAATATTTTCCTCTTTCTTGTTTGGCTCACGTCCAAGTGTTGGTGATGTACATGCTGGCAGAGTGTCTAAAGAGTATAATGAAAAATGCCACACAGCACATGTATTTGTGGTACAGGAGATGAGTAGACTGAAGGTCATTCCGAAAATTATGCAGACACTTGGTGTGATTTATTACGGCAGACAGATTCGTACAGGGTGAGAGTGATATCATGGGCAGTTGTGTTGATTACGCTAAATCCAGTTATATTCAATGTCAATAGGAATACAAAACCAGATAATCTGAGTATATATAGTGTTAAAATATCCCTGGAGGAAATAGGAGAACTCACTTTAAATGGAGCTGTATTTTGACTGATCATTTGAATTACCAGGCTTTATAACATATATTCAAATATCCGAGAAACCTTTTGGCATTATATAACTTTATTTAAAGCAGTGACAGATTGATAATTATTCCAAGAGTGTTCAGACTTGTGATTGTTATGAAGGTATGCTATAGGGAATATTAATACAAGTTTCTTAAAAAAGGCAGCTAAAGTCTATCATTATTTTGATCACACCTATTAAAGGGACACTACAGACCCCTATGTCTGAAGAGTGTGTTCTCTTTTTTTTTTATTTTCCAAAAAGTGAAGTCAGAGGGGGGGGTGGGGGGAGGGGGCGGGCCAGGCTGCCATGCTGAATGGAAGTAGAGCACCTTGATTCCAGGCCCGAGTCCCAGAAAATGGCTTTAAACTCATATGCAGACTGCCCCAAACCCAGATTATTTCACATTACGTTATGGAAAATCATCCAAGCTTCAAATTGGTACCAGATAGAGACTATATAGGAACCGGGAGCACAGTTACTGATCAATTCAGCCTACTCGCCATCATAAGCCTAGACATAGCCAACCTTTGAGTGAGCTATGGCAATCGGTCGCCTGACCGCCTGACCGCCTGACCGCCTGACCGGGGAGAAAGCATACCAGACAGCTTAGCTTCCATGGAGGCATGGAGGCGGCCCCGCATCCACCCCCCACCCCCTGGCAGGTGGGGGTAATCCCAGCCTCGGGGAGACGACACACTCCGAGGTGGGAGTCCTCGTGCGGAGACCATGCTGCTCACCCGTACAGGCAAAGGCTGCCGAAATGTGGCCCGCCTGAAAGTTACAGTTGGAACACAGAGACATTCACTGCCCATGCCCGGTACTTATCACGAGCCTGACCGATACGCTCACGCTGGCATCAGCGGATGGGACCAAGGAGGCAGAGGACTTAATCAGAAGAGATACCTCACCCTCACCCCCACTATCGGAACACCTAACTACACCCTTCAATGATCGGAGATGGGGTAGCAGTGAAGACTACTCACCGTGAGGGGCTGAGTTGGATGGCTCGTGCGGACTTGGGCAATGCTGTGCGCCAGACGAATCATCAACCACACTGCTTGCCCGCCCGCCAGAAAAGTGAGTGCCCTGGCCTTTGGGTTTAAGGGGTCCCTGGAGAGCCTTGTCCCTGATGCCGTGAGCCCCGTGGGGCAGGTTTGCGTGGTCCTCCTGGCGGATGTGTGGACGTGAATTATGTGCACCAGTCCCAAGTATGTGGCCGGCACCAGGAGAGACATAGGGGCACATGCTTCACAGGGACTTAAGTGGTGCTGGGAAGGTGCAGGGGGCGAACAGCCCGTGGACTCTAGGTGGGGGGTGGGGGGGTCCAGTGGATAGTTTCTGTTCCTGAGTGCCCACGACGCCACGAGGGGCCCAGCCGGTGAGCTGGGGTCAGTCTGGAGAAGACAGATGGAGGCTCGGAGACCCAAGGGATGTACTACAGCTGAGCCATGGGTGGCCCCCCTCGAACGGCTATTAAGACTAGCATTGCTCCCATACTGCTTTAATCTTTAATTTGTTATGTATCAATTTTTCTAGCCTACTTATTTTAAAGCTTATTAGGGGCTGTTATAATTCCAATAGCCAAGATTTATCACAGATAAGCTTAACGTAATTGATATGATTTTGCTTTTCAGACCAAACCACATCCATGCAGTCAGCGGAATTTGCCCGCTTAGCCTTATAATTCTTGACAAATGGCATATACGTTGTGTTTAAAACACCTAGCACCTATGTTTAGCCAAAGCAGCATCTGACTAATAATCGCAGGCACACACTTAACAGCAAACTATTAGGTTACCTGCACCCCATATTTGGTATATTTTTAAGGCACGCGCTACGTTTACCAGCCAACCCATGCCTGGCGTCCATATATGATACACACAAAATGCTATTCACATCAGTTAAAGTTCTTCATTATAACGTATGCATTCTTTCACATTCACACATGGAGATAATGTAATTAATATGTACCTCTTCCATCCTAATCTGTCCCATATGATAAACTAACTCGTGATGTCGGGCTCGCTTTAATTTAATACTCTAGTAGACAATGCATATTTCAGGTATAACCACAAGCGCTGCGTAATGATACACAACTCCCATGTTAACCTTAAGCTTTACATGTCTGACTTACTACAATGCACGGAGCCTTATTATTAGGATTTTCCTTCCAAGCCTATATAATTAGAATAGCGGTAGTGTCTAAGCACGGCAGCTAACATGGGACCCCATACTTACCAAATCAAACACGAGGGGAGGGGAAGGAAAAAGAAGGGGAACGAAAACATAAAATACCAGTGAACTAAGGAGAACACTGAAACCGATAACATTTTTTATTTTGTTTATATTATGAGCACTTATATAATTCTTGTGCATGTGAAAGTATCTTAATGTATATACCTGACTCTGCTAGTGTAGCCCATTTGGCGGGGTTGAGAGGACACGTGCTCTCGCCTTATCTTTGCTTAGGGAGCTTATAATACTAATTTTCACAGGACTATTACCAGCCAATTTATAATTGTTAACTGTAAAGAGTTCACTTTGTTACCTCTATATTGAAACCGTTGATTTGACTTGTTGCATTTGACAACTTACTGTTGTACAATGCTTTTCCACATCTGAGCTAAGCCTCTGCATAGGCAAACGCATGACAATTGTCATAAATGTAAATTACTTGACTTTATGCTACAAAAATAAAAACCATTTAAAACAAAAAGCGAAGTCACAGTTTTCTTCATAGTAAATTCCACCAGATTTGTCTCCGTAATTTCCTTGTCAGATGACCACTAAATTTATAGTGGTGGGAAAAATGTTGGAACTTAGAAAAAAATGACTGACAGCTAGAAGAAAATTCTATTTTTAAATAGGTTTTTCTCCCAACCTCTAGCATTAATGTATAGATGACATGTTATACTCTTTGAAAAGAGCATATACAATAATTTCAGTACAGGTATGCTTTAATGCCATAGTAATTGGGTATATCTATAGGGAGTCTGATCACTGTGGTTGAGGCAGAGCAGGCTCCGATGTTAGGTTTCTCTTTTCAGCAACACAATGATGCCCTAATTCTGGTGGAATCATCTGAAACTGCGTGTGGTGGGTAAAAAGGAGGGGGAGAGGCTAAATAAACCCTAACTGAGAGGTGTGCCCAATAATGCAATCTGGCCAAGTTTATAAAGGTTTACTACATATTTTTTCCAAAGTTTGTCTTGCTTAAAGGACCACAATAGTGCCAGGAAAACAAACTCGTTTTCATGGCATTATAGTATTAATAGGTCCCCCCACCCTCATGGCCCCCCTCCCGCCGGGCTGCAGTGGGAGGAAGGGGTAAAAATCTTACCTTTCTCTAGGGCCTGGGCTCCCACGGAGCTGGGGACTCTCCTCCTCCTTCGGACGTCATCGGCTGAATGCGCATGCGCGGCAAGAGCCGCGCACGCATTTAATCAGTCCATAGGAAAGCATTCTCAATGCTTTCCTATGGATGCTGGCGTCTTCTCACTGTGAAAATCACAGTGAGAAGCGCGGAAGTGCCTCTAGCGTCTGTCAATGAGACAGCCACTAGAGGCTGCATTAACCCATATGTAAACATAGCAGTTTCTAGCAGGGTCATAGTGGGGTTAAACCTAGATGGACCTGGCACCCAGACCATTTCATTAAGCTGAAGTGGTCTGGGTGCCTATAGTGGTCGTTTAATTTTGGTTTGTATACGTGTTTAAAAGTGTTTGCTTGATGGTTTAAAAAAAAACGACGACTATCAAGTGATGTATGTCCCTTTAAAGAGACATTTTTGTAAAAGATTCCTCTATGGAATGCTGATGAAATGCAGTGATACAGTAGGCTTTTTCTAATTAGGGAAGCATAAGAAATACCATCAATTGGTTCTTTACCAGCATGCACTGTCCATAGGCTTATTTATTAAATTGGGAGTCTGATTGGATGACAGACGCACAGAATCATTTCCAGGAATGGGTTAAACTTTGTGCAGTTGCGCAACATGTACAACTGAACATCTGACTCTGCTGCTTGGAATCTGAAGGAGGTTTGCCAGGCCTTGCAATTTCCAGGGCTGTAGCTTACAATTATCACTGTCATTAAACAGGTGCAGCGACTCTTTCTTTAAAATCGACTCCTGTTGTTAATTGAAAGGAGCACATTGGAGAATGGCAGTATTTTACTCCTACCTTCTCTAATTGGTTTGTCATTAGTTTATCAGCAGCCACTAACCCCATTAGTTAGCGATTAGTGTGTCGTTTGAAGGCTCCAAACCACCAATTAAAGATGCAACAACTCTACATCACCAAATAGTAATGAGATTCTTGACATTAAATGCAAAAAATATGTTTCTTTGTTATGTAAAATTATTTGATATTGAGAATTGAATGTTATATTACTAGTATAGATTGTTCGGGGTGATTACATATACATCTATCTGTCTCTTTATCTAATTCATATAGCATGTAAACAAAGCAAGCCATGTCTCTATATATATTTATTCTTATGGACAACAACACTAGAATTCTTTGGTAACAAATCAGGAAGTATTTTAATCCTTGTAAACCGTATGTCTGTTTAGTGAACATTGGGAATTTGGATTACTGACAATACAGATTAGTGAGTTGTGCTTAATTAGTTGTGACACCATTGCAAAAACATTTATTTTTTAAATATATCTATACCTATTGTTTGTAAATTGAACTTAAAATGTGTCTCTTGAACACTGCTTTTAAAATATTTGAGATGTGTTAATGTGATTCTTTAAATTTTTGTTTGTAAACACGGGCTGGGTTTTGCTATGCAATTCAAAATGAACTTAAAGGGAAACTTCAGTGCCAGGAAAACACTGCAGGTCCCCTCTCCCTCCCACCTCCTGGTTGCTGAAGGGGTGAAAACCCCTTCAGTCACTTACCAGAGGCAGCAACACGTTGCTGCTTCTTCCTCCGCCGCCGCTTCTCCCAGTGATTACGTCGGCCGATGGGCGAGACTGACCCCGCCCACCGGCCGGGGAGACCTAATGCGCATTAGAGCTCCCCATAGGAAAGCATTGAAAATGCTTTTCAATGCTTTCCTATGGGGAAATGAGCGGCGCTGGAGGTTCTCACACAGCGTGAGGACGTCCAGCGACGCTCTAGCACAGGTTCTCTGTGCTATGATGCAGGAAGTGGAGGTGGAGATAACCCTGCAAGGTAATTATTGCAGTTTATAAAAAACTGCAATAATTACACTTGCAGGGTTAAGAGAAGTGGGAGATGGCACGCAGACCACTTCAATGGGCAGAAGTGGTCTGGGTGTCTGGAGTGTCCCTTTAACATCCTACTTATATTCCCTCTACTCTGTCACTGTTCCCCCACTGCCAGAGAAACTAATTTATCTGCTGGGGCTCAGGTAAGACCTTGAGTAGAGGGAATAATTCTGTGCAGGCCTGAACTAATAAAGCTCAGTGTTACATTGTTAACAAGACTAGATCATTGTTAATTGGAAGTGTTTGGGTGCCCAAAGGTTCAAATTAGTATTCTCCTAGTTCTATGTAGTTAATTCATTTTTTTTTAAAATTTTTATTAATTTTGTTTTTTTATTCAAAGCGTGGCCAGGGTAATTAGCATTGAGGATGAAATAATTTTATAATTTACAGTAGTTGCAAAACCAAATACAAATCTAAATTATAAAATACAAAATTGCAGAGTACTTGTGAGAGGAATCTTCTGGTATTTTTAAGAAGATTCCAAGAATGCCATGCAAATTTAACCCCTTAAGACCGGAGGGTGTACTATTACGCCTTATTTTAGGCGGCTCTAAATGCCGCCGGGCGTAATAGTACGCCCTCCGGTCTTTCTATACTTACCGTTCGCCGGCGATCCCACTCCGGCGATCGCGGTTGGGGAGACTCCCAGGGAGCCCCCCGCGGCACATCTGACCCCCTGGCAGCCCCCCCGGCCATGTGAGAGTGAGGTCCTTGCGAGGACCTCACAATCACATGGCTGGGATAGCTGCCTCCTGCATTGCCAGCACGGGGGCTGCCTGTAATGACAGGTGGTCCCCCTGCTGGCTGGAAATAAAATTAAAAAAAGTTAAATAAGTGTAAAAAATATATATATATATATACTTAGATCATATATATATATATATATATATATATATATATATATGATCTAATTATATATATATATATATATATATATATACACATACACATACACACACATATACTGTCTAGGTGTATTTTACTATTAATATATATATATATATATATATATATATATATATATATATATATTAATATCAAATTACACGTAGACTGATACTGATTAAATATATATATATATAATTATTGTTATATATATATATTTATGTATAATATAAAAAAATTAAATATGTAAATACGTTAAAAATTAAATTAAAAAATTATTTTAAAAAATTATTAAATATATAAATGTGTGTTATTTCGTTCTAACTGTATTGTGATATTAATATATATATATATTTAAATCAAAATACATGTAGAACAAAATAATATATATATCTATATACATAAATATATACGTATATATCACTATATATATATATATATATATATATATATAAAACTATATATAAATAAAAATATTTTTAAAAAATTATATATATATATATATATATATACACATATATATTCACATACGTGTATATATATACATATATCAATTCTACATATATATTTATATAATATTTTTACATAATTATGTATCTTAATTAATTACAATTAGCGGGACCTGCCTGACAACCCATGCCAAAAGTAAAGGGAATTTAATTTGCTAGCATTATATTTAACCCTATAACTTTCCAAGACACCATAAAACCTGTACATGGGGGGTACTGTTCTACTCGGAGACTTCGCTGAACACAAATATTAGTGTTTCAAAACAGTAAAATGTATTACAACGATGATATCGCCAGTAAAAGTGACTTTTTTGCATTTTTCACGCACAAACAGCACTTACACGGACGATATTATTGCTGTGATACTTTTTACTGTTTTGAAACACAAATATTTGTGTTCAGCGAAGTCTCCTGAGTACAACAGTACCCCTCATGTACAGGTTTTATGGTGTTTTCAAAAGTTACAGCGTCAAATATAAGGCTTGTGTTTATTTTTTTCACATTAAAATTTGCCAGATTGGTTAGTTGCCTTTGAGACCCTATGGTAGCCCAAGAATGAAAATTACCCCTATGATGGCATACCATTTGCAATAGTAGACAACCCAAGGTATTGCAAACGGGGTATGTCCAGTCTTTTTTAGTAGCCACTTAGTCACAAACACTGGCCAAAATTGGCGTTTTTGCATTTTTCACACACAAACAAATACTAACGCTAACTTTGGCCAGTGTTTGTGACCAAATGGCTACTAAAAAAGACTGGACATACCCCATTTGCAATACCTTGGGTTGTCTACTATTGCAAATGGTATGCCATTATGGATGTAAATTTCTTTCCTGGGCTACTATAAAGTCCCAAAGGCAACGTAACCAATCTGGCGAATTTCAATTTCAAATGTAATGTGCTATATTTGACCCTGTAACTTCCCTAAACGCCATAAAACCTGTACATAGGGGGTACTGTTTTACACATGAGACTTTGCTGAATACAAATATGTTTATTTTGTTGCAGTAAAAGCAAACAGTATTATGACATTGACTGTTAAAATGTCATGTAGAACTAAAAAAATCAAAAAAAATCTTATTTTCTCCCATTTTTTTCATATTAAATTATGTTTCATAGCTAAATATTTGATATTAAATGAAATCTCTGTTTCCCCTGAATAAAATGATATATAATAAGGGTGGGTGCATTTATTATGAAAGAGGTGAATTACAGTTGGACAGCTCATGTAGCGCAAATGACAGGTTTTGTTTACATTTTGTTTCGTTCACAACGTGTACATTTGGCTCCATCCTTAAAGGGGTTAAATACAAAATTCACATACACTATATGCAATTGTCTGGCTAAATCAAACATCTGTATTTCAAAAGGCATTACAAATATGCCCTGATGTGTACACAGAGCCCAAGTCTTTCTCCGTCCACTGTCTGACTGATCTATGCAGGTTCCCCTGGTTTCTGTGAAGCAGACAGACAATACAGAAAACGTCAAACTTACTTTAGCACAAAAAGTTAACCTCAGGGCAATTCTGCTGAGGTGAGTTGACAGATATTACCAGATTAAAGGGACACTTAAAGCACAAAAACTACTTTACCAATGGAATAAGTTTTAGTGCATAGATCATGTCCCTGCAGTATCACCGCTCAATTCTCTGCCATTTAGGAATTAAAGCACATTTTGTTGTTTTGTTTTTATGCAGCTTTAGCCACACCTCCGCTGGCTGTGACTGACACAGCCTTCATAAAACAAATGATTTCTTTTTCAATCAGATGTTACAATACAGTGAGTTTAAGCATGTCCTGCTCTGCAAATTGAACTTTAATCACAACCACGCACACGAGGCTTATGCAAGTTATTAACAGAGTAGAATATGAGAACTTATAAATTAAACACACTGAATAGTAAAGCAAGTTTAAGTCCTGCAAGTTGTGAGGTGGGACCTCAGTGGATCAGATTGTTCCAGCTCATCCCACATATGCTCAATTGGATTGAGAGCTGGGGAATTTGGAGGCCAAGGCAACAACTTGAACTCTTTATCACTTTCCTCAAACCATTCCTGAACAATTTTTGCAGTGTGGTATGTTGCATCATCCTGCTGAAGGAACCCACTGCCATCAGGGAACACTACTGCCATTAAGGAGTGTATGTGGTCTGCAACAATCTCTAAGTAGGTGGTACGTGTCAAAGTAACATCCACATGAATTCTGGGACCGAAGGTTTCCTAGCAGAACATTGCCCAGGGCATCACTGCCTCTGATGGCCTGTCTTGCAGTGCATCCTGCTGCCATCTCTTCTTCAGGCAAATGACCCACACGCACCCAGCTATTAACCTAATTTAAAAGAAAATGTGATTCATCAGACCAAACAACTTTTTTCCATTGCTCCATTATCCAGTTCTGATGCTCACATCCCCATTGAAGGAACTTTTAGATGCGAACAAGGGTCTTTATGGGCACTATAACTTGTCTGTAGCTTCACAGCCCCACCTTTCTATAATGGCCAGCATTAAGTTTTTCAGCAATTTGAGCTACAGTAGCTATTTTGTGTGATCAGACCAGACAGCTAAGCCTTCATTCCCCTTGTGCATCAATGAGCCCTGAGCCCATTACCCTGCCACCAGTTCACGGGTTCTCCTTCCTTGCACCATTTTTGGTAGGAATTCACCACTGCATACAGGGAATACACCACAAGGCTTGCGGTTTTGGAGATGCTCTGACCCAGTTGTCTTGACATCAATATTTGTCTCTTCTCAAAGTCACTCAGATCTGTTTGCTTGCCCATACTTCCTGCTTCCAACACATAAAGGTCAAGAACTGACTTGCACCTCTTGACAGGTACCATCGTAGCAATATAATCAATGTTATTCACTTCACCTATCTGTGGTTTTAATGCTGTGGCTGATCAATGTATCTGTCAACTCCTACTCATTTACATATATCCACCCTTTCATATAGCCACTCATGTAAAAGGTGTAGGTGTCCATTTCAAGTACCCTTGATGGATGAATACTTTACAATGTAGTCACATTGACATATCTAGTCCTTTTCAGTGCCAATTAACCTATATATACCCTCCAACTGTAAATGTGCATACTCCAAATCTACATGAGCCAGTGATAACTAACATTTGCCATGCAAGCCATGGTTGACATTTTTTCCATGATGCTCAACCAGTAGTGAAACAATCAAGATCTTCCAAAATACGCATTACTTCAATAGGTAAAAACCTATTCCCCTACTGCTGTAGCACCGAGAGTCTGTTGTTGACCAGTTTTCGTACATGCGCTATTTTTTAAATCCACAGGGAGCTGAGGGAACCAGTTGTGTGTTTTTTTTTTTAAAATACAAACATTTGCGAATTCATGGCCTTATTAAATGTAACATTTTCCTCTAAAAGCAAAACTTGTTTTTCAGGTTTGAAATAATATTTTTCAGAAATGGTTTGTGCCTCTTCGATTTACTCCAAACCTACACTTTTAAAGATCAGGACTTTAGAAAATTGGTGACTTTCACAATAAAATGTAAAATAATGGACCATTATTCTGAAATGCCTGGGCGGCATGCAGAGCGTATTTCTACAATAATTCTGTATCTTCTTTCTGAATTAAAGGTTATTTATCATTCTTTTATTAAAATTTGCCTATTTTGGAGATTGCAGTATACCATATAAGTGCTCTTATTGCAATCCATGAAATGGGAATGGAAAATGTCAAGAATTATCAAGATAACTGTGTATAGTTTCCAATAATTTCAACCTGATTACCAACTTCAATTGATGAATTTTATTTTATTGAGCATCAATCCTACTAATTGTCATTTTTTTTGTTATTTGTTTTTGGCACATTCTAATTGCTTACTAAAATTTAGTTTTTTTAATTAACCATTCCTTTTTCTTTGACAATACCAATCATTTTTATCTTTCTAGTTTGCACTTACATTAAATTCAACACTGGCATTCAATGACTGTGGATATCTGTGCAGGGAATCATGGGAAAATGAATGTCATACAAACATCATTTAAGAAATAGGGTGGCACCTCATTATTCGTTTCTCATTATCTCCACAGTATGTTTTAGCAGAAATGTAAAGGACTATGTAAACACCACCTTTACCCTTCATTTCATCTTTACCTTGACTATTTTATATTTGGTTTTGTCTCTGCATTTTTCAGCTTATATAGGCGACAGAGAACAATGTTACATGAGAGTAAAAGTGAAGGTAGTAAAGGGAGGAGATGTTCAAGCACTGGTACTCTGTTATTAACATGGCAAGTAGCAGAATAAAGATTATCTACATTCAAGAAAGGGAGGAATTCAACACACAACAAATACTGGCTTTAATCAGCCGTGAAAACCTGTGATGAGTTTCTATTAACAACAAAATTGCTGTACTGCATCTTCCATATTTTAGCACAACATTAAGCTATTTTTGCTCCATTCGGTTGACATTGGCTCATTACTACTGTTTTCCCTCATAACCCATGTCCAGATGGACGTGGTACGTTTCTTTCAAACTGTTAAGATGGGTCTGAACACAATGTACAATAATGATAACGCTTTGACGTTGCCAGCGAAACCCTTGGTTTCACTGAATTTGGTTTCTAAGCTACAGTTCCTGTTTAATGCTATCTCTTCTGATGATTCCAGCTGTTTTTTCATCTGCAGGTCATTCAGTGCTTCTACGTTGGTTTTTATGAATTATGGGAATAGCAGCAAATTGAAAAAGCAGAGGTGCCTGCTATCATGAACCAATGAAGGGCTCGTCTATTCAACTTAAGCACTATGTGTACCTTCATAACGTGTAATTTGTCAGCAACATAACTCACATCATTGTGATGTATATAATCTAAACAGGAGTGAAGAGGACAGAGTGTATGGGTCTGTTTTGCCAACAGTGTCCTACATTTTGGATTCTTGTTTCATTATTAAATGAATGTCAATTCCTCTAAAATCTCCTCAGTTAAGATTTCTAGTGGAACTACTGGATCTTTCTGATTAGCATTGTTTTAAAAAATAAAATATTTATTTTGCAGGTGGTGAGCAGTTAATATTTGGTGGAGCGAGTCGGAGTCACTTATTTCACTGGATGAAGTAAGATGATATCGATGATGCTAAGAACAGATCGGCCAATCAGTGGCAGTGCTACTATGTGTAATGCTATGAGATAATGAATTCAGGACAGTTGGGAGGTTAGCAACAATTATTGAATTACATGTCACTACTGCACAACAGTGGGAAATTATAATTACTGCACTTTTTCCGAAGAGGTTTGTGAGATATAGTGCTCACAAAAACGCTCCTGTACAGCTCTCAGATATCTCCAACAAAAATGATGGCATGATTTCAAATAACAATATACCAGAATTACTGAGCTGGAAAAATTCTTCAACTCAGTTATTTTTCCAGCTTAGTTATTTTGAATTAGCAATTCCATTTTTAGTGAGCAAACCCTTTCATTAAAACCACAAGACGTGTAGCAAATTGTCCACCAAGGTAACACATTGCCCTATACATCTCTTAACTGCAAATAGAAAAATGAGCAGAATTTGCGTGTCCCATAAACCCTAATACACTATTTATTCCCAATTTCATCACATACACATATTATATGCCTCCCTTTTATCAATTAACTACATAACATAACCTTTAAATCAATGCATCTATGGTAAATAGTGATGTCGCGAACCGTCCACGAACTTCTCGCAAACGGTTCGCCACGGTTCGTGGCGAACCGTTTGTGGCGAACTCCGGTCAGCTGACACATCCCTGCCAATCTCCGGCAGACCCTCCCTCCCAGACCCTCCCACCTCCTGGACAGCATCCATGTTGAAGCTGCGAGAAGTTCGCGGACGGTTCGCGACATCACTAATGGTAAACAATAATTACTGTGACAAGGCCTTTGTACATGTATTAAACAGACATGTCTTTATCATTACAATCAGATACATCTCTCAAGTAGTCAAACAGAATAACATTTCTTTTATATATGCATAATGTGTTATTAAGATATTGTATGTAATATATCACATGTGCTATAACTTATTATTAATTATTATTAGAGTAGATGAGTTAGAAATGTTTTGGCTAGTTTTTTATTCTAGTATATGCAAGTTGCCAGTGAGATTAAAAATAGAGAGGATTTCAGAAATAAATTTATTTAAGCTATGTGTACATGTTCTTCCTGTCTTCCTGTAAGCCATCTTTGCATTTTTTTGTCTCCCTCCCTCCTCTTCTTTTCCCGTAAGGCAGCCGTATAACAATCGGGACATAACACGTCTTTGGATTGCTTAGCATACTGTGCATTATGCAGATGTTTAATACGGTATGTCTGCTAACATTAATTATTCCTTTATATGATTCCAGTATGATTACATTTGTTAGAACCCTGCAGGGCTCCAAGGTCATCATGCTCAAATATTAAAAGTATTAAGAAAAAAAACAAAAAAAGACAAGATGAAAAATGTTTGTTACCATTTGGCCAGCTGTAATTAGACTTTATCTCCAATTATTGACTTACAGTAAACTAGAAAACATGAATAAAAAGAATTCAACGTGAATTTCAAATTTAAAGAAACACTATAGTGTTAGGAATAGTGATGTCCCGAACTGTTCGCCGAACGGTTCGCAAACGGTTCACCACGAACGGTTCGCCATGGACTCATCATTGAGTAAACTTTGACCCTGTACCTCACAGTCAGCAGACACATTGCAGCCAATCATCAGCAGACCCTCCCTCCCAGACCCTCCCATCTCCTGGACAGCTCACTAAGAATGCAGCTTCACAATGGATGCTGTCCAGGAGATGGGAGGGTCTGGGAGGGAGGGTCTGCTGATGATTGGCTGGAATGTGTCTGCTGACTGTGAGGTACAGGGTCAAAGTTTACTCAATGATGAGTCCGCGGCGAACCGTTCGCGAACCGTTCGCCGAACAGTTCGGGACATCACTAGTTAGGAATAAAAAAGTGTGTCCCTCTGCCCCCGAGCCTGCCCAGCCATTAAAGGGTTAAATAACTCTTAAAACACTTACCTTGGCATTGGGTTGGGCTCCTCTGATGTCAGATGATGGGGGTAAATAATGCACATGCACGGCGAGCACCGCACACACTGGTAAACAGCCACTAGATGCCTTCTTAACCTTGTAATATAAACCTAGTATATTCATAATACATTGCAAGGCTAAGGAGACATGGACACTCCTACCAAACCACTTCAATGAGATGACGTGGTGCCTATAGTGTCCATTTAAGGCCAAAGTAGCTGAACTTGAAACATAGTTGACTTAGAGAATTTTTCTAGTTCAGCTAGTTTCACCTTAAATTTAAAAATTCAATTTTATTTCTCTTTGAACTCTGACTTTAGTGAATAAACGTGTGTATAAAACAATTTTAGATTTCTTACCAGCACATTTAGTCCTAGTTCTCAATGCTGGACCTGGAGAACCAGTCCCTCCTTCTCCTGGCCTGGTTAACAGGACGCTTATTTCATATTCTGTGTCAGGATCCAGGTGTCCTATCTTATAACTAGAAGAGTCCACTGGTTGAATGTCATACCAGCTTCCGCTAGTAGTACGATACTCAACCTCTCTCTGTATGATGGGTCCGTCTCCATTGATCGAATTTGCATTAAGCTGTATCCACATATATGTAGCTCCCACAGATGAAAGCTGAGGTGGAGCAATGGGAACAGGAGGTTCTGTGAAAAGAAAGACATCTCTGTTAGTTGTCAGGCATTCTAATCATTCTAATTGTTGAAATGTATTTTACCACTTAAAATGAAATTATACAATTACCTCTCTTAATGGGGAACTTCTCCCTTAATATATCTTGATCCCTAACATACTAGCAGATAGGTACAGAATTTTCTGCAAGCCAAGAATTCAGTGAAACTATTTTTTGCAGAATAGAGAAAAACACAGTATACTCCTTTTTCAAATTACATGCTGTAAAATGCATGTTACTGTAAAGTCATTCATTTCGTCAAGTGCGCTTAAATGGATTCTACAGTGTTAGGAATACAAATCTGTATACTTAACACTAGAGCACCCTCATCCCCACCCTCCCTTGCACTCCTTCACCGCGTGGCACATAAAGGGTTAAAACCCCTTATTTTCACACGCGATTCCAGCACTGATGTCCCTCTGTGCTGGGTCGGCCCTCTGCCTTGTCTGAAGTCATCTGATGGGGGGATCAATGCACTTGCACGGCAAGCACCACAAGCGCATTAGGCCATCCCCATAGAAAAACATTAAATCAATGCTTTCCTATGTGAATTTTAATGACGCTGGATACCCTCATGCACAGCGTGAGGAAATCCAGAGTTGTTTAAGGGACACAGAGATTAGGAAATGCTTCTAGTGGCTGTCTGTCTCAAAAACTGTCATGTTTTACATTGCAGAACTAAGGAGGACAGGGACACCACTCCCAGACCACTTCAATGAGATGAAGTGGTCTGGGTGCCTATAGTGTTCCTTGAAATTTACCTTAAGAACCAACAATAGCCTAAAAAAAACAACATTTACATAAATCTGTTCCATGGGGATATCAATAAAATTTCAACTATTGTCATTCCAAAGAACCTGTCCTATTTCACAATTCTGGAACAAAAACACCTTTATTCTCTAAACAATACACTGCAGTGATTTGAAATAGAAAAATTGTAGTCCAAGATAGCTGATCAAGAACAATTTGGCTACAGTGATAGCTTGACTCCGTTATCCTCAATTTTGTCGTTCAGATTTCAGTTCATTACAGTTTGGATTTTAGGGAGTAAAACCCTAATATATCTGTTTCTGGGTACATATTCATATAGATTGATTGTTCCCAACATTGCTAACAAGCTATTTTCTATCCTCATACTAAAAACAATAATAATTCAGAATAGTTTCTCTAAAAATAAGTTGTTGATAAAGTGATTAAAAAGAACAAATTCTCATCCAGCACATGTTGCTTGCTTGTTTCCAAACATAATAAATACTAGATAGAATAGACACTACAAAAACAGAAATTAATAGAATGAAAAATAGAGACCATAATTAAAGAAGAGGCCAACATTTTAACCATTTTCTATTTAAGCCAATCTTTAAATTTTAGCATTTGTTTACAGAGCACCTGTCGCACAAAAAAACAAAACAAAAAAAAACAATCTCTTGACATTAAAGTTGACAAACAAAATAGAACAAAGTAATTGAAAAAAATACTTAAGCACAAAAAACGTTGAATTAAAGTCCAAACACAAAATATAGCTTAATAATGGATATATTGATTTTTGGCGAATGCAATCTTTTACAAGTGCTTCAAATTGTTAGAAAAACATTTGAATAAGCCATTATGACATTAAGCAGACGTTTTATATGCTTCTACAGCTGCTTCCAATGGACTAAAACTGGCATCTAAACCTGTATTCAGCAATCGTTCCCAATCAACCCAAAAGTGAATGCTCGTTAGAACAGGGCTATTGTTTTTGTAGTGATTGAGTTTATGTTTTGTGCAAGAGCCATGTGCTGTAAACACTTCTGACTAAACTCAGAATCATTTAACATCAATTTAAGTGATTAAGCGATTTCTTGAACCAGGACGTGATACAATGCCTTCATCGAGAACCCTAAGGCAATTGTGTACCCAAGCTGAAAAAAAGTTAATTACTTTCAAGTTTCCCTCTTAATTTAGCTGTGATGAACTGAAATGCAAAGTCAGGGGCAAGGTCAAAAGGGTTACTAGATACACCAATTAGTTCTCGTGGTACAATTTGTTTTATTTTATTGGGTAGTCTCTTGAGCTCTTTCAATATACTTGTAACTAACAAACAAAGCGATGTGAAAATTATGAACTCAGAGAAGCAAAAAGCTGTTTGATTGTAATGTGCATTATATTTAATGATAAATAGATTATTTATCACGGCAAACAGTGATATTTATTTAAATGAATCTACCATTTATTTACTTCCAGAATATCTCAGGATAAAGGAAATTGTAGAATAGTATAATACCAGTTTAAAAATATACATGGTACTTAAGTATACATCCATATATAATCTATATATTTTTAAAGTGGTATTATACTGTTCTACATATTTACTTTATTCTGAGAAATTCTGGGAGTAAAAAGTCACCCCTTAAAATTGCTACATAGTAGAGGGGAGTGGTTGCCCAAAAAGGACAAAAATGTTCTACATATCAGAGCTAGGTTAATTAGCTCTGGACTATGTGAGTGTTACATTAGCACCTTATTATCGTATACAATTTTTTAAGGTTTTAAGGTTTAAACGATTGTATATATTTTTACTTAAAGGGATATACACCTGACTGTCAAGACAAAAAAACAAAAGATGAATGATCGTTTTGTCTATTTTTTGTATACTACTTGCACAAGTATTGCAATTTATGGATTATATAGTGCTCCACTGTTTTTTGGTATTAAACTAATTTTTTGGTATTAAATTCTTACTGATGGAAATCATTGCACAGTTGCAACCTTCGCACTAGGAAATTTATCCTATAGTTTGGTCTCCACTATGGACTTTAATAAACAATGTATTCTCTTCCTTCCCACTGGTCTCTTACCTACTTCGCCCTAGGCTTTGTCCTCTAGTATAAGCCCCTTACGTGATTTGACCTACTTTGTGGGACGCAGACAGCAGACTTTAGAATTTCTCGCCTCTGCCTAGATTTATCATCAGTGCACTAATATACATCTATTTCACATCGTATTTGTACTGTTGGCTTACTTAAACAGGCAAACATTTATTTTTTTATTAAATAGATCTGTTTGTTTTTTACTGTATTAAAAAGTTTATATAAGTTTATGTCGGTGGCATGACAATGCATATATTACCATTAGGTGGCAGTGTAGTAGCACTATAAGCTAATACAAGATGGGGGACATCTCTCTCTGCTCCAGTTGTATACATAGATCTACCAATCAAGATTGGCAGAGTTTATGGCATAGTAAGTAAACTTGTATAGTAGTCTATAGACACAGATTTGTTTTGGGCTGAACTGCAATTCGGACAAATTTGTGCCAAAATGTAATTTAATCATAAACCAGCCAAGCTGTACGTTGCCGAACACGTTCTGTTTGATGAAAATTATTGATGCCAGGGTACAGTGGGAAATGAGCTACGTAGAGAAAATAGGAGGAGCAATAATAACAATCTACATATATGTTATATTTAATAATTATAAAACATATAAATATAGTTTTTTTTTACTGCTCTTCCTGTTTTCCTTCTATGGCTTAGTTTTTCCTCACTTGACCTATGAACCAAATTGTGAGAACAAAAAAAGTCGCAAGAGAGTGCTGAGAATGGACAACTGTTCAATTAGCCTGCTCTGCGGTGGGTCACCGCTCAGTCCTCAAGCTGCTTTTAGCTCATCTTGTGCCATTACAGTGAGAATCAGGTCATTTGCATCTCACTCAAATGGCAGAACAGATCCAAAATACAGGTCGTCTCTCTCTGTACGAGACATACAGCAACCCTAGACGATTGGTTCATCCCTGTTAGGCATCATCGGTGAGGTATAGCCGATATCCCTCTAGGCACCGTGAGCAAGGGTTCCACGTCTGGATTACCCTTTAAACTTAAGGAGAGCAAAAAAAACACATAGTAAGAGAGTGCTGAGAATGGACAACAGCTCAATTAGTCTGCCCTTCAGTGGGTCCCCACTCAGTCCTCAAGCTGCGACTATTTTTTTGCTCTCCAAATGGTGAGAAGATGCACAAACCAGTATATTTTAAAATGTATATATATTATATTGTTTAGTCATTTTGCAGCACACTGATTGTCCCATTTTCATGTTGTTTTTTGTTCTCTGGTTTCTGAGTAAGAAATTATGCTGAGTCGAATAGACATTCAGCCAAAATTCAGGTGTCCCAAAAAATTAATATTTTCTAAAAAAATAATCTAACCAAACTTTCTCATAGGGCACACACAAATCTAATAGTTTATTTATTTTATTTTCTTATTAACCTTTCTGATATCACTGCACAAGAATATGAAAGAAAGAGGCAGGAAAAAATTCAAGAGTCAAGCATTGCATTTTATAAAAGAAATTAAAATTCTACAGTGGAATTATTGTAGGCACTTTAGTTTGAATTAAGAAACACATACATCAGGATTTCTCTAGCTACATTTGTAACAATTTATTAAAATGTTATCATATAGAAGAAAAATGGAGACATTAACTTCAGCATAATTGACTAGACTATATGATAATATATTATTTTGCTATAAAAGCACAGCTTCACCAATATTCTTCAAGAATCGCGTCCTTTAATGTTTTAGAGGACAATTTAACTGGCATTTTGCTAACACGTCTAGAGAACTGTAGATTTGAAAAGCCACAGTATTAGTTGGAAGCTTTATCTTTTAATGTCATAATATTTTTCATGTTTGTGATAAGTTAAACATTTTATCACTAAATAAAGCTTACTCAGTTCTTTAACAAACACAGAGAATACATTAAGTCACTTTCTTTCAAGAAACACAAAGAATACCGCAGATCTCGCTATTTCAAAGAACAAATAAGAACCCAATATTTCAATAAATGCCTCCACTGCTTAAATAATGGCAGAAGTTTGATATAATCTTAAATCCTCCTACAGGCTTAGAAATGACAGAGCTGCAGAATATAGACGTTTTTCTAGTTTTTTTTCTCTCTTGTCTTCTGAGAAGCAACAAAGTTTAGTTTGCGAAGAAAAAGCTAAGCTTTGAATAGAAGTGGGTCACCAGTGCTGCAGATGGCTTACCCTATGCACCCGCAGTTAAATACCTAAAATCAACTTCTTCGAAAAGCTGCAAGACACCTAGACTCTCCTTGCTTGAACTCAATAAGCAGTCTGAACTCTACAATAATCGGATGTCTTTCCAGACAGAACCATTCAAGACCTGTTTGTCTAGTTAATAATGTACCTGTGACCCGACTGGTATTAGAGAAATTTAGTCAGTGAACCATATGTAGAAGACTAATATGCTTTTCTAAGCATATTAAATCAATATCGCCCTTCTGGTTCCCTTTTGTTCAATGGCTTTTTCAATAAATCAAGAAAGGAAAAATCTACAGTCTTTAAAAATAAATAATCTCATATGTTCCATTATTTCATAAAAGTCACATAATAAAATTCATTCAATTCAAGTCGTAAATAAAAATAAAAGTTAATTTGCAATTGTTTAGTAGAAAAACAGTGCATGCATTCTGCTATTTGAACTGCGTAGTCTGAATAATAAATATATAACGGTGTTAAGACCACTGCATGTTTTGCATATATTAAAATTAACTTCCCATTTTACAGTCAGCAGACTTTAAACCTTTGGCAAAATCTTTTAATAGAGTTGTTATATTTCTGACTACCAGCAACTGTATACTAAACGTAAGGAATATATTTGCAATGCGCATTGCATATTAGCATTCTGAATAAAGTTGAATAAACTGCAACAACATAAACAAAAAAGAATCGCAAGGATGAAATTGGGAATTTTTCAAAAATATAATTATTGAGAATCTTTTCAAGAAAATATGTTTTTCTAAAGCAGTACCATTCACAAGCACCTCCCCTACATTCTGCTCTGTATCTATTCTCCATGAATGCAAAAGTTTCACTATATAAATGAATGATATACAAATTCTTGCAATTTAAGTTTAAAGTTCCTATGTGTCCTATGTGTCAACAGAATATATTGAGTCTGTCCCTATTTTGAAGAGTGACTTTATGATGCCCAATTGTGAGTGACGGCACTTGATCTACTGCCATATGTGTGTTCTGCATGGGATGATTGACCTGTTGATACATATCCATAAACAGTTTAGTATATTTTTCCTGAAAACTGAATGTTAACCAACTAAATATTAAATACCAGGATTTGTTTAGAAAAAGTGGGTAATGTACTTAAAAATATGCTATTTAGCTGCATAGGTACATTTTAGTGATCACCCATAAAACAGACTAGAATAAAACTGGACTAGGCACTAATGTAAATTATGCCAATTATTGGCTTGAGACAGGAATGTGTATCACTCAATATCACTTAAATGAGCAGCAATCTCCCTGTGCAGTAAACATGAAATAGTCATAGTGGAGACAGCCCTTTCATTTGGGCACAGGTGTATAGTTTTGAAGTGTAATTTTAAGCATCAAGATGACACTTTAGCCTTTCATTTTCATTAGTAAATGTATATGTGTAGATGTATCGTCGCAGGTACTGTATTTTCTAGAAGTTATACTTTTCTTTTTTCTTTATTAGTGCAGTTGATGGCAAACTAATTTACACACGAAAAGTACTTTGGAATGAAAAAAACTAAATCCATTAAAAGGTTATTCCAAGAGCCACAACCACTTCACTGATTTGAAGTGGTCATGGTGTCTGGACTTTGTAGCCGCAGTGCTTGCTTTGAATTGCTGCGCATACAGAGATTAAATCCTTTGCTGATAGAGGTGTGACTCCATCTCCAGCAGTATAATTAGGAGTCACATCCTCTTTTTGAACATGCCTTCCTCTTTCCTACGTGAGCGTAACCATTGTCGCCTCTTATTTCTGCCCTAGCCACCTGTTCCAGGTACAGACCTCCAATTGTCAGAGGGTATGCAGTGTGAATCTGTGTATGCATGTCAGTGTGAGTCTGCATCTACTTTTCAATGTGTCTGTATATGTGTGTTAAAGGGATAATTTAATAGAACTTTGATCATTTAACAGTATGTGTATCTGGTTTCATTTACTGTCTTTAATGGCTTCCCCAGGTTCATACTTTGTCCATTCTGAGTTTGATGGAAGCTTTCTGCATTAAGCTATGGTCAGGGTTTCTAAGTGCTTGGTTATGGAGTGGTTAAAGGCAAAGGAATCTACGACCTCCAAGCTCATCTACGTGGAGACCTTGGTTCCAATACTAAAGCAGGAAATATAACATTTCGACATCAATATGCTACAGAAATCACACAAAAAAAAGGTTAATTTTATCCGATTCGGAAAAATGGCGACCTTGGTAACAAGAAAAGCACAGAAAATGTCAGTTTATAGTTTAGGTGCAAAAATTCCATGAAAACAACCATGGCATGTATTATACACCCAAACTGACAAAATCCTACCTCATGTGCTCTACTCTGTTGAACCTTGATTATGTCAATATATATGTCCTTGTCTTTGCATTTCACAAAGGTTGTAAATAACTGTATTTGTGTCTTCTAAGTGTATCTGTGAGCTCTTTCATTTAAACAAATATATATTTTGGTTGTTTTTTGGTAAGGAAGAAGCTTAAATGGAAACTGTAGGGACTGTAACTGCTTCATCTCATTAAACTGATTATAGTGTCGAGAGTCTCCTTCCATTCTAAAACCTTTTTAATGTTTAATGCTATATGAGAGTTCCCACCAGCCCATCCTCTCTGTTGAGGATGCATTAGCCTGAGAAGCCTATAACAGCACTTGTTGCGGGTATGAATTAGGATGGCTAGAAGGAAGTGTGCAATCTTTTCCTTAGCCATACCTCCAGCAGAACCCGGGTTTTCCCATGGACTAGCAATGAATGGATTTCTATATTTAATTTAATTTAATAAATTAGGGAGGGTCTGGTGCTTCTATCAGCTATATACATGGAGATGGTTTTCTAGAAGAGCCTAGGTGAGCCAAGAACTATCTGTTCAATATTGATACCTAGAGCCTGAAACCTTTCATCCTGGACCACTGTAGAGACTTGATAATGACTCATATTCATATATGACAGTACTAGCCCATTGCCACCACCCCTGGAACAGCCCCAAAATTAATGCATTCCATGCTTTTTGATAACAGCTGTTTTCTCTTAAAATTGGTTATATCCCATCATCATCTGATATATTAAGTCTTGATATATATTTTTAAATGCATGATGCCAAATGACTCTGTGATCACAATCCTTGTTGACTGTAGAATAAAAGTCTTGTCATAAGCCTTGGACAAGCAATGCAGTTGGTGCTTTGCAAATCCGATACCAATTTCAGAGCAGGCGCTCAGACTGGCGGCAACAGGACTTTTCATATGATTCCATAACTGATGGCAACTCCCTGATGTTGATCTGATTAGGGATTCCATGGACTTTACCACAGCTATTTGGACCTACATCTTGGAAAAGAGAAGGAGGCTCATCCCACTACGGTAAAGTGAAATAAATTCATATACATACTAAACTTTCACTGACAACCACTGAGTTAATCATTTTAACATTAAAGATTAAATTGGCAAAACAATGTGTGTTAATCCTACTCAAGTAGACGTTACACTCTGAGCCTGTTGACATATTTCATATTCAGTGTATATTAATACAGTCCAGATTCACCTGGAAAAACAAACACCTACAATATTTTGTTGCATCGCCAAGCTGATTAAGGAAAAAAAAAAAAAAACTGAATAAATAAAATAATCAGAGGATAGGAAATTGTAAGGTACCTTTGACAACTAATTCAGCATAGTTTGATACTCCAACTCCGCCTTCCGTTCGAATCATGCAACGATAATTGCCAGCATCCCTTTTCGTTGTGTTTACTACATTAAACGTGGCCACAAATCGACGATCATTATGCACTTTTATTTCCTTTAACGGTGCATCCCTTCTATTGGCGCCCTACAAAAAAAAAAAAGAGATAAAAATGTTTTTCAAAATGTTTTGTACTATTTTTCATTTCAGAGTTTTGCATAACTATGTATTGAATATCCACATTTCCATTTCTTGAAACAGATGTTGCTCTGTGAAAGAATAGTTGATTGATTGCATTGTTCTTAAAATGTTTGCTCTGTTTTTTTGTTGTTTGTTTTTTAAAACATCCAGCTGGCCTCACTTTCAAAGCAAGGTCCATACTAATAAAAACCGAAATAAATGATACATTTCTTAGTTGTTGCATTTACGTGGGTTAGTTTCGGAGAAGTTACATTTGAATCAAAATTAGCCCAATATAATATAAACACCACCAAATTTCCAAGGACACCTGCTACTAACCTACCATTCCCATATTCCTTGCTGGCCAAAGTCTGGCTCACTATTTTAATAGGAGCTAAGGGGTTAATGAGAGGTATGAATGTGTAGAAAGATTTGACACCAATACTTCTCTGTCAATAAGTGAAAACAATGACAAGACTTAATTGATTACTACAAAAAATATTAGTACCAAAAAAAGACCTCTCTCAACCGGGAATGAAAGAAAATATCCATTTGTACAATTTCTTTACTTTATCATCTATGTTTTACTTGTATTAGTAATAATTTGCACCTCCCAGTTTTTCTACCAAAATATATATTTATTGCCATATTTTCTCTATTTTTTGGGGGGTCCTTGATCTTTTTTGTTCTTGTTTCTATGAAATTCTCATTTGTTAAAAACAAAAAAAGTTTGGAATTTGGGGCAGATTAGCAATACAGAACAATGAATGTACGAATGTAAGACCAATTTTTTTTTTTTCATACAAAACCACATAGTAGGTTTCAATCAGCAGAAAATAAGCATGTTGAACCTAACTATTAAGAACAATGATATTTAATTTGAGGAATAATAAACCTAATGAGGTTATTGTTATGGAAATCTGTCGTTTGGCAACCTTGATTTAAGCATTTCTAGTCAAGAAAATATTATTTAGAAAACCAAGAGAGACTATTGACAACATTGATAAAGTTTCAATTTACAAAATGCATTGTCTATATTTTTTTGTAGTAAACATATTTTACAGAGATGTACAATTGCAAACTATTATGTTCAAATGCATTACATTAAATAGTCGCTAGATAAGAGAATGCTATCAAGAATAACAATAACAAATATGAAATGAGTGAAGATGAAACATTTAATTTGGAAATTTGGAAAAATGTATTCACTAAACACCGATGTTTGCCCACATGGAAAAAATCCAGAAAAATTGATGAATTACAACTGGAATGGCAATTTACTAAAACCAAATTTGTTTGGAATTTGGCCATTCTGAATGAATTTACAACAATCACGTGGATGCATTCATTGTCTGGATTAAAATCAGTGCTTTTTTATCCTAACCTTATACAAAGTATAGAATTTAGCATAGAAATTCCAGCAGGATCACAAATTATCATTCACTTGCTTTTTCAGAGTGAATGATAATTTCAATTACTATTTTTGGGCAAATATTTAAATAACCATTGGCAGTACACAGATTAACCATGTGGCAGCTGGCCAACACTTGCTTAAAATCAAAAAAGAATTACCATTACTGTACTCTATGAGGATGCATTGGACTGGCTGAGATCATCAGTACAGATTATCTCAGCCAGTGGCGAATCAAAATCTGTGCTCCATGGGACTAAAGGTACATTAAAAACATAATTTTATTATTTTTGGGGGGATCCTTGATCTAACTAGTGGAGAAAACACTCAAACATTAGAAATACATATAGGCTACATGGGAGCTCTGTAAAAAAGGCAACTGAGGAAACACTGGCATGTGGGCCTCGAGTTGAATGGTACCAATATGATAAACAATAAAATTGCAGAATTAGTAGCTATAACAGTTTATTACTATCAAGAAAGTGTAGGCCCAGCACCCGTTGAAGACTCTGTTAAAGGGAATCACAGGGTACCATGTTGTCAGAGCAGGATTAACCTGGAGGTGACCTTGGGAGGGCCTACAGTTTAGACAGGGGCCCTGGATCCATGAATCTGCTTGACCTCATTTATCATCCATACTCAAATAATGAAGGTAGGCACATCATCCCAATTTGAAGAAGGAAGGGGAGCACATCATCCCTATTTGAATAATAAAGATGGCCGCATCATCCCTATTTGAAGAATGAAGGTGGGCACATCACCCCTCTTTGAAGAATGAAGGTGGGCACATCACCCCTCTTTGAAGAATGAAGGTGGGCACATCATCCCTATTAGAAGAATGAAGGTGGACACATCATCCCTATTTGAAGAATGAAGGTAGGCACATCATCCTGATTTGAAGAATGAAAGTAGGCACATCATCCCGATTTGAAGAATGAAGGTAACCTGCCTAGGATCGTGTGGAAATCATAATTGTGCATATTTTGAACAATTAGCTCTTTTTTCCTTTGCTAGCTGTGTTGTAATGATGAAATGAGATCCCATATATATTGTCATATCCAGTGCATTGATTCACATTAACACGAAGCATCAGGATATATCCTTAATTCTTACACCAACCATCATATATCCTCCTGAACAGGTAAGAATTGCAAGTGTGTCATGTGAAGTGGTTGGAGGTTTAAGAATGGTCCAAGATGGACTTGAATGGGGCACCTTCTGCAATGTTCAAAAGTACTGATATTACATTATTTGTTTTTGAAACCTACAATCTACAAAAACAGACAGACATGTAAACTATTACAGCCATTCCACTTTTTATAGCTGTGTGACTAACCCCTTAACCCCTTAAGGACACATGACATGTGTGACATGTCAGATTCCCTTTTATTCCAGAAATTTGGTCCTTAAGGGGTTAAAGGTAATGACATAACTATATCCTTTGTAATCATGACTGCCTGGACAGGTCAGTGGTACTTTTTTTTTAATTAAAAATTAGATTTTTGATTTGTTGAGCATGTAATTTAATGACATATAGGGTGGCATTTCTGTATTGATTTCATAACAAAAATTTAGTCTTTTGTTCTTAACCCCTTAATGACACATGACGGAAATATTCTGTCACGATTTTTTATTTTATTTCTGAAGTTGTGTCCTTAAGGGGTTAAGGTCAAAATCCATTTTACTTTTCCAAGTCCTATCATGTTTATGAATACCATCCGTGAAAATAAATGTTTATATTACAAATGATAAAACAGCTGGTACTTACAGCTCTGCAACGGGGATTTGGATAACCCTAGAACAGGTCGATCCAATTTTTAAAATGGCAAGCTAAACTCCCAAGGGAAATTTGCCCAACTCACTAAATTCTTATGCGATTTAGATGATACAAATATTTTTTTAGAAAATGACTTCTGAGAACAGATGACAGTGTTAAATATTTCATTGGCACCAACTATAATCATTTAAGATGTTCATTTTCAAAATGGGATGATGTAGTCTATTAGAAAAGTGAAATGCTCATTAATCTACCTGGATGTAAGGTAAGAGATGATTGACCCAGACTTCCCATAAACCAGCAGTTACTGAGCCGATGAGTTCTAAAATCGTCTAAGATTGATTTACTTTTTAAAAAAAACCTTGGTTCTGGAATCTCAATTTATTTAAAATTATGAGTCTGATTATGGCTGCAACTATTGCTGAAACTGCATAATAAGTATTTTTTTTCTAGTAAATTGCTACTTGTGTGTTAAGATCTTAGGAGTTAGCACATTGCACAAAAGTAGCTGTAAGTCTAATTTGCATAAGAATAACCTCATTTTGGTTGCAAGCTGCACAAATTAAGATAATGTAATTCTTTAAAGCTACATGATCACTTACACAGCATATTTTACTTAACCCTTTGCTACAATTTGTAACTATTAACCTAGAAGCTATTTAATGATCTTGAATCTAACTGTACATAAAAAAGGGTAACCTGGATGACCCATTGCAAGGCTAGGTGACCTCTCAGTGTTCACCTGCAAATAAAGTTTATATGATATGTGACCTGACCAACATATATACTGTATTATGTATTTAACACATATAATAATAGTATATTAGTTATAATATTGTAACCCTGACAGCAACATTACACAACACTCTAGAAGCTAGATGTAATTTATTTGTTTTGTTTTTGTTTAAAGGAACAGTGTAGTTACCCAGACCACTTCAACTCCATGAAGTGTTCTGCATGCAGTGTCACTGTCCTTTTAACCCTGCATTGTAAACCACAATGTTTATCCTGCAAGTCCAACTATGACAGCCACTAGAGGCACTCCCACAACACTAACCAATTGACTGACTCAATGCTTTCCTATGGGGAAGTTTTAAATGTGCTTGCTGCGTATGTGCATTAGGTCCCTAATGCTCCTCTACAAGGAGCATTAAATTGGATCATAGCAGAGGGGGAGGTCATGTATCTGGTGAAGATGGTGCTGGACGGACACTTGCAGAATACATTTTAAAGGGACACTGTATACACCCAGACAACTGCAACTCAATGAGGTGCCATGCCCATCTCGATTTAATTACATTTTTTAGATTGCAGCATTTAATGCCTCTAGTAGTGTTCCACAGAAATGCCCAAGTGAAACTCTGCTATTTCTATCAGATGACCTCGTAGACACCATCTGCTTGGCACAGTGTGGTCCTTTGCCACACATGTGTACTGGTCTCCCAATGCTTTCCTATGGAAAAGCATTTGATTGGCTGAGATTATCGAGATGTATTGCACAGAGCTGGGTAGACTGCAGAGATACGAATACAACACCCAGCTGAAACAGGGCAGATTTCAAACCAGCCACAGTTTGTTGATATGCCTAGGTTCTCTCAAATAGCTACCAGTTAGTGGGGAGTGGCCCTGCAGAACTGAAACCTATTAATTAAAGAAATTTAAAAAAATCCCCATATTTGTTTTTGGCTCACTACCCTCAAGAAAAAGAATCTTAGTGTTTCTAAACTATGGCAAATACATTTTTGTTCCAACATAAGAACTGAAGGGCGCTACCCCAAATGCACCTATGGATGCGTCTCCACTGGCGATTACCTAAACGGTGACTAGGACACTATAGCATTAGGAATGCACGTTTGTATATAACATCACACAAGTCCTAGATCAATCAAATCTTCTCTCTTATTAATCACAAAGTCTGAATCCTATCTCACTAATTGCTCATCCACTCTTTCCTTCCCTTCCCCTCATACTAGCTGGAAGCAGTTTTCTCCTGGTAAACAGACTGGGACAGAGAAAGAAGTGGATATAGAGAGTGTAGCAGAAAAAGGGATATGCCACACTGCCACATGATGGTACAAGAATGTTGGGCTATTGGAGAGATAGAAGTAGCAAGATCATTTTGTTTCCCTGCATCTCTTCAAGGTTCCATTCTGCTTTCCTTCTGCACATTCAGAGCACGAGCATGTGAGGAGTAGTGAGATAAAAAATGGCTATTCCACTGAATGGGCCTAGAGCTGCAGCTCCATGAGCCCCTATGTTTATCTAAATTTAACTTTAAATTGTGAATTTCAGAGAATTAAAAGTGAATTTCAAAATTGATTTTAAAGTAACTAGTAATAAATGGACTTGTGGAATATTTTCATTTTGGTTATTTTAGTCTAAAATTTTAATTTTCAGAATGCCAAAGAACTTGCTTGAAATGCTCCAGTATCAGCTGAGAAAGTTGACAAGAGCTGTCATTTTCTTTTAATCATGATATTGTAGGACCATCCAATCTGTCTCTCTAGACTTTTATTCTAATTTGCTCAAATATCTTTTGACTCTACTCAATTATATTATTCATTTTAAGGAGTGAACACACAGAAAGCCCATGCCTTACACTAGTCTCTAAATTTCACAGATTCCCTTAATTTGTCTTGAATACCTACTTTTATTCCAAGATTATTTTAATATCTTCTGGAAGTGGCAATATGTAATTGGTATATGTGATATCTAGTTTGTTTCATTAAGCATGTTCTCTGTTCCTATGAAGTTAAATAGCCAAAAAAAACAGCAGATCACAGGTGCTAAATGGAAAAAAAAAATGTGATGTTTCAGGTTACAACATATAATGAGTTACTGCAACTGATGTTCAATCTCCTTTAACTTTTATTAATTACTTTTGTACTTAAAAATGTCAAATGTCTGATCTTCCGGAAACAACATTCTGCAATCTAAATTTCCATGGTGACAAGCTTTTCCTAAAACCAATTTTTTATTCCTTTGCCCACATCATAATTACACACTGCAAGTGAGATATAAACACCTCTGTTAACATATGCATTAGAATTATTTTTCTTGTGTAGTCAGTCAATACAAAAGAAATATTATCCCCATTTCAGTGCTATGCTTGTGTTGTCAGCAGATGTGACAAAGAAAATCTAAGCAGATGGGATACATCTGTTAATCATGAGCATCCTTTCATTAGAGCCATCATCCCATTTATTTGGTGGTATGTTTATTTTTTTACAGCGTCGGCTAATGAGAACTTCAGATTTAAATTCTCCCTACCTAATGCCGTTTTTTGGTTGTTTTTTTTTAAACTGATTCTTAGATGGCAGGGGTTATAATGCTGAGCTGGTATAATGCTTTACTATAGTATACCATTTTAATGTTACTACTGCCATGACTCACACCCGCTCTTATTTAAGCAACAAAATAATGTTTCTCATCACTTAATGACGTGTTTATTATACCTGTGGCAAACAAGTGCCAAATCTGTAGACTGTGAATCTGCATGTAGACAATTGGATATAATAATGAGCAATAAGTGGAGTGCTTTTTGAAGAAGCAAGAGAATAGAAAACATACAAGTGAAGTGAAGAGAAACAACCACAAAAAGATTTAACTTACAGAAACAGGTGGTATAACCATATAGATGGTGTAAAGTTCTATAGTTTGTATTTGGGAGCTTTTTCTGAATTAGCTCCCATTTATGTGAGTATGATTATTGCACCTTTGTCCTGACAGCTTACTTTCATTTTCAATATTACAATATATATGCATATGGTAATATTATTTCTATTTTCTTCCCTTCTTTTGTAATATCTCTATGGTATATGTATATCTGGAGAGAATATTTATACACCGATGTGAATGGTATTAAAAAATAAGTGCCTATGTCCTGGGCTCACACAACAGTCCAGAGGGACCCTTTTGGGCCTGGAGCTCCGGCTCTGAGTTGGCCATCCTTGAGAGATCAAAATACCTCCCCTGCACTCCCTCACTTTGTTGAGGGAGCATGATCTGCATTAATATTGATCACTTTAAGGGTGCCCTTGCAGTCTTCCATCACTTCTGGATGATCCCATTAGGGATCTATTAGACCACCAGGGAAGATAAGCGTGAGGAAGGGGGGGGGATACATACACAAACACAAACTCGAGACTTCCCTACACACATACACACAAACACATTCAGCCTCTTCCCATACAGCTCTCACCTTCATCCACACACACACAACACTCAGCCACTACATACACTCTCACACACACAACTCTCAGTCAATACGCCATAAACAGAGAGCCTCAATCTAGCACCCTGAGATGGCCCTGGACAACCGTAATCTGGCTCTAACCCCAGCAAGTGATTTATGGTCTTCTTACTCCATGGGAAGAAGAAGGAGTTTGTGGATAAGCAAAATAAAATTCCTAGGTAGAATGACAAGAGTGTGAGAGTTGGATTAAGTTGCTAAATATAGCAGTAGTATCTCTAGCTGTATGTCTACATATTTTAACACTATAAAAATAAACACAAACTTAAGGGAATATAAGACTATATTTCAAAGTCAATAACATATTTAATTATAAAACTAAGCTATGATTGATTATGTTGATTGAATTTGTAAACTATTACACAAGATGAGATACCATGTGTTCCGTGTTTAAAAACATCTTTCAGACTGTCAGATGCTCCCAATCTATGTTTCTGCATCCCATAACAGAGTTTTTTTTTTTATTCTTTATTTTTGTTGTGCTTTAAATTGACAAAGATATCATAGTATACTTTGTATGCAACAGAATTTTATTTTTAATGAATATATTAAATAACGACCAGGATGCGGATAAAATATAGAGCTAATCTCAGGACAAATGCAGGGATAGCACAATATGAGTAGTGAATCAACATCGTACATCTGCTAATGAATATGGAATAGCATTTTTCCATCATATAAGGTTATAGAAATGCATTAGAAGTATATAAAGGACTTATACCCTTTGTGTATTTGATGATATCCTGTAGGTTATTGAATTCTGTAGAGCGCACAGATGTTTTACAGATTTGGTGTGAGTCAATATAAGATTAAAAGTTCACATGAGTGAAATCAGTACATTAGAAAATAGTGTTAAGTCGGTAAGTAAGTAGTGTTAGCAGATCAGTTCACAGTGAGCACTGGGTATTAAGATAATTAAAGGTTCGCATCAGTTAACTGTAATAATCTGCTAAAAGAAACCTCACTTGCCACAGACATTGACTGGCTTAGCATAAACTGGTGTCAAAGTACCTTCTGGCACCAACAGAGAGCCACGTCTGGGTAGCACCAGCTGGCAGACATCTGTGAATCCGGCCTAAATGTATTTATCCAGGGAATCTACGTGTGGAACCACAGTTAATAAGTGTGCAATCGTCCATGCCATCTTTATCAAGGACTGAACAGAACAATGGGAACTATTTTAAAATAAGGAACAGAGGAGAGCACAAGAATGCACAATATAGTGTGGTGTGCCAATTCCTCTATTACAAGTCGTTTACTTCTCGTTGCACTGTAATTGACCCAAATTTTGTAAATACTGCTTAATAGACAATTGGTTCAAAACCAAGTTCTCAAGATATAACAAAAAGTCTGTTTCAGCAGGGATACTGACAAAACCTACAGCCAGAGACACTATAATAGACATGTATTCTACTAATTATTATTGTAATGAGACTTGGAGATTATTTTCTTTATGAACTGCAATATATCTGAATTTCACGTAATAAGTAGAAATTTTTGACTCCAAGCTTAAATTTAGCCAAATCACAAAATAAACTAAATGCAATGGCCAAGCATGTTCTTCTTGATTTGTGATTCTGAATTCCAATAAAAACAGATGACTGATGAGACAAAATGATTGATGACTAGGGCACAGTCACTAAATGTTGATTGGAAAAACGGCGCCTCAAAGGGGATATGATAACATTATACAAATATATTCGGGGCCAGTACAAACCATTTTCTGGAAATCTATTTATAAACAGGTCTATATATAGGACACGAGGTCACGCATTTAAACTGGAAGAAAGGAGATTTAATCTAAGGCAAAGGAAATGTTTTTTTTACAGTAAGAACTATAAGGATATGGAATTATCTGCCTAAAAAGGTGGTTTTATCAGAGTCCATACAGATGTTTAAACTGCAATTGGATAAATACTTCCAAAAACATAACATACAGGGATATAATTTCTAATTAGTGGGGTAATAGCTGCTTGATCCAAAGAGATATCTGACCGCCATTTTGGGGTCAAGAAGGAATTTTTTTCATAGTTTGTTGCAAAATTGGAAATGCTTTAGACTGGGTTTTTTTTGTCTTCTTTTGGATCAACAGCAAAAACAAATGTGAGGAAGGCTGAACTTGATGGATGCAAATCTCTTTTCAGCTATGTAACTATGTAATCATAAACCAAGTGAGAAATGAGCAATAGAAAAAAGGAGGAGCAGTAAAAAAAATGTATATTTATATATGATAAATTTAATAAATATATTTTATATTTAGTCTACATGGACTTAATGCCAAACTTTATTCTGTTCCATGTCAATAGCATCTACCAGTCAGGCTAGCAATGTATTTTCTATGTGCTTGTTTTTTTTCTGTACATTTTTTTCTGTACATTTTGTACATTCATTCATTTATGCATTTATCCTTTGCCATTCATTCAGTTATTGATTGTATACTCTCACAATAGGCTTTATGTGTGTATATTCATGTGAACATATTTTTGCTTATATGATTGCCATTAGTCCTGTATACACCTCTAGGTTGGTCCAGCTGAGCAGTGTAACTAGGACATTTTACTAGTATTCTGCCGTATTTACTATGCCTAGCTTTATCCATAGTGAGGTCCATAACCTTAGCCTCTGTTCCCATTAGTTCGACACCTTTTACCCTGCCGTCCAGTTTATTTAGAGCCCAGCTCCATTCCCTTCCACTCCACTGTTTTTTTCTACTGGTCTGGCCATTCTTTTTTTTTTTTTTTTCAGCAGCAGCTGCAACCAGACCAAGGGGTTAACTGTGAGTACAGCCTGTATACAGTTTATTGATTATGTTAATGCACTTGTGGGTTATTTAAACACTGTTGTTTGTATTGCACTGTATCCTGACAAAAGTTCCTTAGGGAACTGAAACGTTGATCTTCTGTGGCAGATGCCTGAATAAAAGCTAAGTTTTTTCACAATATTTTCGAAGTCCTTGGAGTGCTATCATTACTTTATTTCTATTATTTGGCTGTTAAGCACCGGGCTTTTTACTATTAATCCAGGAGTGCATATATATATATATCCATATCCCTCTGTTGGTTACTTTTTCTCACTTGATCAGTGGAAAATGAGCCTTATTATTTATTACTCATATCTCATTATTTCCTTTACATTGTAAGGTCATGTGCCTTTTCATCCTGCACATTGTATAATAGAGCTGCACATGTTATATTTTAGGTTGACTGGCAGATATCTTCTTTCTTTTGTGTCTTTTTTGTATAGTTTTGTGCTTGTACCATCTACCTTGTTCAAACTCACCCACGATTCATGGTTGTGGAAAATATTAGTGATTAATATAGAAAAGTAATAATAATGCATAGATGAATTTATTTGGCACACAGCAAATCCTACAAACATTTATAGGGTTATTCACTAAGTGAGAATTGAAAGTGAATTTCAAAGTCAAGGCCAAAATAGCTGAATTAGAAAAAATTCTCCACGACAGCTCTGATTCCACCTCAGCTACTCTGTCCTTAAATTTGAAATTCACTTTGAATTCCAAACAATTGTTACTAATGAATAACCCTGTAATAAGTGAGAAATCAGAGTGAATATCAAAGTTAAAGGACCACTATAGGCACCCAGACCACTTCAGCTTAATGAAGAGGTCTGGGTGCCAGGTCCAGCTAGGATTAACCCTTTTTTCTGTAAACATATATAATAGGGTTAATCCAGCCTCTAGTGGCTGTCTCATTGACAGCCGCTAGAGGGCTTCTGCGCTTCTCACTGTGATTTTCACAGTGAGAAGACGCCAGCGTCCACAGGAAAGCATTGATAATGCTTTGATATGAACTGGCTGAATGCGTGCTCGGCACTTGCTGCGCATGCGCATTCAGCCGGTGACGGAAGAAGTGGGAGGAGAGGAGGAGGAGAGTCCCCCTCCCGGCGCTGGAGAAAGAAGTAAGTTTAACCCCTTCCACCCCCTAGAGCCCGGCGGGAGGGGGGCCCTGAGTGTGAGGGCACCCTCAGGGCACTATAGTGCCAGGAAAACGAGTATGTGGTCCTTTAAGGTCAAAGTCATTGATGTAAAAGCGTAGCTGGCTTAAGGAACATTTCCAGTTTGGCATTTCGTTTTTTTGGACAATCTTTATTTTAAAGGGACCCTAACAACTACAGCCTAATGTAGTGGTTGTGGTGTCTGTTGCCTGTCTTTTTCGTGTAAACACTGCCTTTTAAAAAAATAGGCAGTGTTTACATTGCTGCCTAGTAACACCTCTAGCGGCAGTCACTCAAACAAAAATTAGAAGTATTTCCTAGTCCTGTGCTGTACAGTGTGCAGCACCTACATTCAGCGTCTCCACATCCTGCATGGAGGTGCTGAACATTCTTTATAGAAACACACTGATTCAATGTATCTCTACGAGGGGATGCTAAGTGGCAAAATAAACTCCCAATGCTTTCCTACAGGAAAATCATTGGATTAGTTGGGACAGTCAAATTTCATCAATAATACATCATCTTGCTCAATATTTCGGGTTAAATTGAGTCATATCCTTGTGCTTTTCTCAGTTTCATATTAGAACTAAAGTAATTAGTTATGTGATTGTTGTTCTTCACACTTCATATTAGCTTTAACACAAGTCCAATCCAGTATATAGGTTTATAAGGGGTTCAAACAACATTACTAAGTGCACTGCAAAATTTACTATGTGTCTCGTTGGAGTCCTGCTCTTATTGCGTCTATTACTCCTATTGTCTACTGTGAGGTCCTTGAACTCCTAGGCCCATGTCTGTCTGAGAACCATGAAAAAGTAGTCTAGTGACTACCAGTTCATCCACTGCACCTGATCTTCAATAATTTGCTGGTATCAGGGACTTAGCAGCATTGAGAAAGTGTTTAGTAAGTGACTTCTAGTATCAGGACAGTGGGGACCTCATGTGATGCAATAACATCAGTAGTGGTGGAAGGAGAGATTAGTATCTACTATCTCTACAATTGTAGAGAGAATCTGTCTCCAGAAAAGGGCAATGATAGAACACAGTCACCACCACCTCCCCATATCTTCAACATGTATCCGGGACCTCTGCACACATGCAATGGGGGGTTCTGTACCAATTTGTAAGTAACTTGTGTTTAAATTACTGGAATTTAGAACAGATTGAACTGTGGTGGTAAAGTATGAGTATTTTCCCATTGCTGATCCTTAAACTTGAAATTCACTTTGAATTCTCACTTTAGTAAATATCCCTGTTAATCTTTGGATACTTTATTGACAGTCACTATCATTCTGCATTCCGAAAATAGTTATCAAGCTCAAAAACGTAATAGTACATATTATAAACAGGAAAAAGTATTCAACACTAAAACAGTGTTAACACGTTAGTTATATATACATACACAGAAATATATTTAACAATTTGCCTACTGTTATTGCCGAAAAATCAAGTTTTAAAACGTTATCACTCATCCAAATGATGCTATCTGTATGAATACTTTCCATAATTCAAAATAAATTACATGGTTTTTGTATGTGAATGTGTGTGTTGCATTTATGAGTGCAAGAGTGTGTCTTCTGAAATGCCAGTGTGTATGTGCAATATGAAATATATTTAGAACAAAATTGAAATATTTACCTGCAACCAGAGCTGATCACTAGTCTTTGCCTTTCCATTTGCCATACATACGAAAGAAGCAAACTGACCCGCATTGACATCCACGTTTTTTACCCATATAAAGTGAGGCGTTTTGGCTAGAAAATAAACAGTGGAACATCAAGATCATGAATAAAACACATCTGTCAAAATATATTCTCTTTTCTTCACAAATTTCACATTAAAAAAAAAAAAAAAAGTCAGATGAAACAGAATGCTAGAGATCTTAGTACTAAATTCTAAATACTAAATTCTAAATACTTAATACTAAATACTAAATTTTTTCTAAATATAAAAAAAAATATTTATTTTATAACAAAATGATTGAGTAGAATCTTTCCAACTTTACTATTGCAATCTAAGATTTGGTATTGTCTTGTCATTTCTCAACCATTCCCAGTTTACCAAATAATTTCACAAATCAATAGCCAAAATCATGTAGAGTTTGATAAAACCAGTTGATTAAAACAATATCACAAACCCCAGATATATGTTATGTCACATGTGATATGGCAGCCTGGACTTTTGAGAAAGTTACTGCAATTTACAAAAAATGATCGTTTGCAGTCAAAAAGTGTCATTCACTAATCCGAAGGCAAGAGTATAATTTTTTTTGCCGAAATATAATAATTGGAAATGTTCTCCAACTAAGATATTTGTTCAGCTCAGATATTTTGGGATTAAATTTGCAATTCCCTTGTCAATTTTCCCCCAATACCCAGTTGGGTGTGACTATACACCAAATACATCAATATCAATCTTTGGACTGTTTTGCAATGATTGTGTCATGATTGCAATATGTGTATGAAGGTCAAAATAATAATAATAATATGTCATGCTAGTTTATGATTCCGAAATCTTATTTTGTGATAAAGTCACATTGTACCAACTTTCCCCCTGTCTGCTGAGCACCAAGATATAATTGCAGGATTTGAAATTTGCTAACAAAATGTACACTCCACACAAAAAATAGTACTAATCAGGTCAAACGGCTGGTCTATTTTAGTCAATATGAAACACTCAGTGCACATACCATTTTTTATTAAGCCAATTTATGTTTAAACAGATACAAATTTCTAAAAGCTTCCGTCAATAACTATGTCAATATTTTATTTGGGAAAGAGAATTGACTAAATATTGCAAATCATGTCATCTTTTAGAATTCTATAGCATGGAGTAGGCTGCGATCAGACATTTATGTCTGTAAAACATATTTTAATTAGCTTTATTAGGAATATTCTGTTTCTGTATAATTAGCTTTGAGAATAGCTCAGAACATCAAGAATAGTTATGTTCAATTGATTAAAAAAACAGTCACATCATATCCCATTATCCCATAACTTTAGCACATTTGAGAATAAGTACTTTTGAATTACAGAATCAAAATTAATTGAAGCACATACTATTTGGACTAAGAAAACAGTGCACGCTTTTCTAAACTGCATATAATTCATACCATCAAAGCCTTCTCTTACTTTGACATTGAATTGCGGTTTCTCTAAATTAAATGAGATCTTATAAATATACTACAATTCTTTGTTCTGTCTCTCTCTCTCTCTCTGTAGAGACAGACAGACAGATAAATGTCATGCCAGGCAATATAAAGGCCTTTGCAACAAAAACAGAAAATATGAGAATGGACAAAACCTTAGAGAACCAGGTCCAAGACATGCGAGACTAATGACACCCATAATGGCAATCCAGAACCAAAATGCTGGCAAGTTCTCTCTTTACCTTACACCCATAGTTATTGCTGTGGGGGGAACTTTGGGTGCTGAAGTTCCAGATGTGAGGCTCTTTAGCACTGGATCTCTAAGGTTGATGTATGGGGCTAACGGTTATTTATTTTCTTTTAAGGTTACATTAGGTAGCTGCTTCTCAATAGGATATAGCTCTAGCATGCTACTTAAGGGGAATGTGTGACTGCTGGGAGGGGGTTCTGATGAACAGAACTTTGCTTTACACACCCTGTTGGGTGCTTGGAGGGGATGCTGTGGAACATAATTTTTCTTTACACCTCTATTAGGTAGTATGCTGGGATCACGTTGAATACTTGGCTATGCTTTCACGGAGTTCTTAGGAAGCATCAGTAGCATGCGGTCAGGGGAGAGGAGAGGACAATATATACATATAAAGGCAGGTTTAGGTCATGACATAGCCACACCTTTTCTGTTAGTATAAGGGTCATTGAGTTTTACTTTGGCCTCAAGAGCCTGATTTTTCTGGAATCTAACAAAACCCCGCCTTTCACTCCAAACATTGTAAATTATAAATGCATTTTGGTCAGCATGATAGCTAATGAGATAAAGGGTTTACCCAATGGATAGACTAGAATCTCAAGGTTTATAGTGCAGCCCTTTATCTCTTCCAACTCCCACAAGGCTCTGACATTTATAATAATGGAACACAGGCTAATGGAGGACTGTGGGATTTGTAAAAAGTATATGCTCTTTAGAGTCACACATCTGCTGAAGACACACATTTAGCATTAAAAAAGAAACCCTGTATATATTTTTTTAAGTTAACTTCTGTTATTTTCCTTTTTTATACAATGTAGATTTCCTGAGATTAACACTTCTTCAAAAGTGTAGCGATTCGAATATAATGGGTAATTAGAATATCTGTTAAACTGTACTTATTCTAACCACAGGTATCACCAAATACACTTTGTTAGACAGAAAATGTTCAAGTTGATAACAGGATTTCTTACAGACATGCCTATCTTTTAATAGTACATGTAACCCTCTGGGCAGAATTGGTATGCAATGGAATTCTGCCTATATATGCAGCTATTATACATAATAACAATGCACATAGAATAGCAATTTAACACAAAAATTACACTGTGTCTATGAAACCTGGTAGGAGAACTCAAGATTCTTATACGTGGGTGGGCAATGCATGCGACAACACTTCACATGTTAGTTAGTTAGTTAGTTCGTATGGACTCTTGCTCTTTGATAATAGATTTCAACAACCACACATTGGATGAGAACATAGGAGGAAGCATTGTGCTCCTTTGTAGTTATTATAAAGATCCCATTTACTCTTAATTCTTCATCTGCTGAACATTGGTCTATTATTTGGGACAAAATTAGTCCTTACATTATTTACACATCTCTTCTCTGCTATCTATGACTGATTCACTCCCTTTTTTCTGAATCTCAGTCTTTCCATAATTGATCTACTCATATATTTCTTCCTTCAAATATTCCACCTGCATCTTTCTCCCTGAAATAGTAGAACATTAATTACCATAATCTTCCAATATTGCCGCCTTGGAGTTACTTTTGTTATCCGGTCTGTCTCCAATCATGTAACTTTAACCTTAAAATTATTGTTTGCATTTGCCTATCTAACATGTAATGCATAATGCAGCTGAGGCACTTAATGTTCTTATTATTTCCCCCCAAGACTCTTGTAACTTATTTTAACTCAATACTTACTGGCCCCCGAAATATCAGCTTTGCTCCTCTAGAACCTGCAATGAATGTTGATGCAAGGAGTATCTTCCTGTTCCTGACTCATCTCCAGTCTCACACCTCAACTCTTTGCAACTCCATACTTTGGCTTTCTGTACCAAGCAGGCTCTAATTCAAACTACTAGTTTTACCTTACAAAGTCCTGAACAATTCCACTCCTCATTACATTTCCTTTATAACTAAAACTTTTCTTCTTGTTTCCTTCACCCTACATTTGACCATCCCCTGTCCTCTGTTCGGTCCAACATTTCTAAATGTTATTTATAGGTTTTCTAAAGAGCTGCTACAATTCTGTGCAATGCCCTCCCTTGTCCTTGTAGAAATCCTCCTAACCTCTAGACCAGGTGTAGGCAATTTTCTGCACTCCCAATGTTGTGGATTACATCTTCCATAATACTCTTACAGTCATAATGCTAGCAAAGCATCAGGGGAGATGTAGTCCAAAATATTTGCAGTGCCGACGATGTTGGAGGTTTTTTTAGGAAACCTCCAACATCTTCTTCATCTTCATTATAACAGCCTTAATATTTTGCAAGTTTGCAAGCTTATTTAAGCAAGACCTTCTTCACCTCTGTGTCTGTCAAAATATTTTTTTGTCTGTTAATTACTTAGTGCTAACCAACCACACAATATAATTATAAAGTGCTGTAGATAATGTTGTCATTATATATATGTTATTAATAACAATAATAATAACTAACCATTTTAATAAAATGTAATTTGTCACATCTTGATAGAAAGGCTAAAAGGTCCAATTGAAACTCTTTGTCAAACGCTTTGGCTATCTTCTTAGCATGGGCATATGACAAATTTGCTTGCACATCTACAGCATTTGGACCTACTGCATATGGTCTCCGAAATGAAAACTAACTTAACGACCATATAAATTGTGTGTGCCTGTGTGTGTGTGTGTGTGTGTGTGTGTGTGTGCGCATGTGTCTGTATACATATATCATCTACCAGTAATTTCAAACAGCAGACCCTGTAATTCACAGAACTGTATCACACTGTGAATGTTCTTCCTTAATTCCCAGAAATGCATTCAATTGTACAATGCGGCTCTTAAAACATAATAGCAGCAGTGGGGACTGGATATAATGCTGCAAAGAAAACATACACACAAAACTAAATTGAATTTCACTTTCACATATATTGGAAATAGAATACTACAAACGAGAAACCACTTTTTTTTAACAAAGTCATACTTAACGTAGGCACAGGGCAAGCAATGTATCGAACATATAATAATGCATGGTAACTTACGACAAGGATGTCCTAGAACCTTAACTTCATCAATGGCCAGATATCCATTCTGTTCAGATGTGATGACTTCAAAATAAACCTAAAAATAGGAAAATATATCATTTGTTATAATTATAGCACCAGTGATTTTGTTAAACAGAGTCATATTTCGATATAGAACTGACTTCCACAGAACGTAGATGGTTTCTTAATTTGAAATTGCCACAAACAGGTTATAATTAACAGCCGGTAGCCTTGTTTTAGGACAAAATTTATAATTGAAATGTGTTTTGCATATATACAAATATTCTCAGGGTACTCACTACAGTGTGAATTATAAATGCCAACATTAAGGCTGCAGCAGCCAAGCAATGAGTTTAGCTGAGCTGGAGATATGTTTTCCTAACCAACAATTTTAGACTTAATTTTCACTACAATTCACAGTTGAGTGAATTTCAAGTTTTCAGGCCAAAATAGCCAAACAAAAAACCGAGCCAACCTGTGAATATTTTCCAGTGTTGCTAGTCTGGCCTAGAATTCAGTTTAGATTAACAGCTCATACTTAAAGGGACACTCCGAATGTATAAAGCACTTTGCCTGCAGAAATGTTATATGTGTGAAGAGTAAGTCCTATTTATTTCATTTTACAAAAAGTGGATATTTCAATAGAAATTGACACTTTTATAAAGTAATCTTATTACATCCTCTGACATTCAATCATACAACCACTCATGCTACTTCCTGGTTTTTATTAGCTCAGTGGAGATAAACTCAAGTGGCAGCAATTGCCAAGTGCACCTGTCTTGTAAAGACCTCTCATTGAGCAGCAATTGGAAGTCTGTGATTGGACAGTTACAGAAAGTCTGGGCAGAGTTAAAAGGGGAGGGCTTGCAAAGGCTGCAGATAAGAAATTTGTATCTTTTGGAAACTGTTTTTAGATATAACACAATAAAAAAAATGCAGAATTAAGCACATGCATATTTTCATTTGGGGTTTGTCTACTAAACTGTATGTGTATATATATAGATTTTAAAACAAACATCTCTACCATTACATATCTAAAACATTTCACAAAATATTCTATTTAATTAACAACACATTGTGGTGAAATAAGCAGACATTTCTAAAATAATGGCCAAAACTGGAGAACTGTAAAATTTGAATTAATCGTAAGTGGGGAATATTTCGCTTGGTTATATTAACCTAAATTTTGGAAGTTGATTGTAAACCCACAAAACTGGCTGTTGAATTTGGTCAATTTAATTTGTCAATTTTTGGTACCATAAAATTAATTAATAACCAAATCTGTGTCACTGAAATTTTCACTTACAATTTTATCAAGCTTTATTAACAGATTCAGTAGAGAAATCATTGATAAGTGAAACAAATAATCATGTATACACAATCCATAAAGCAAATGAGGTAGAAAAACATAAAGGTCAAAAGGCATGAACCATTATTGAACAAAAAGCGAGAGCATTAAGCCATATTCATTCAGCGTGCAAGGACTAAAACAGTATGTTTAATGGTATGTGTCTCTCCTCAGCCTCTAAGAAGCAGGAGTCAAGGGATGGAGATATAATGAAAGAGGTATTCTAACTTGTTTGCACAAAAGTGCATCTGGTATAATACAAAAATACAAACCAGAAAGAATTTTGCAAGACTCTTACATTTTTGTTGCATTTTTCATATATATGGATGGTAATTCAATATCTTCATTTATCTGTAGTTTTCTTTTAAAAAGATCAGATTTTCTGACACTTGAGAGTCTAACTCTGCATGTAAGATTAATAGATTTTACATTTATTGGTGATTTTAATTTTTATTTTTTTTTAAACTGGTAGAATAACGGATTTATCACAGTCAATTTATTAATGATCACATGACATACAGAATTATTTGACAAAATAAGATTTTTTTTTTAACAGCATTCTATGGGCACAAAATTATCTTTTCATGGAATTTCTTTAAAGTACAGCTGTGAAACCTACCGGTGATTATTATTGTTTATTATGTTATTATATTATTTTTGTTTATGATTTTGCTGCATGTGTTGCATGTTCACAAATTAATGAAGTGGCAGTGGTATATAAACTAATATAATCAGATGGGGATTGCTTACAAAAACACCCACAATATTGGAAAATGGGCTGCTCTGAATATTAAATAAATATATCTTTTTTGCAGCCTAAAATGCTTGTTTGGTTCCGTGCCATTAAATTAGAATAAATAATGTAATATTATTTAGGTAGAGATTTGGTACTTCTGTGCCGGTTGTTATTCAAACTGTCATTACATTTTCACTTCTCATTTTTTCCAAGTTTATTACATTTAATGAGATTTTTTAAATGTTTTTTTTTTAGAACATTTATCATTTATTTATCAATTATCATTTATTACCCAGGACTTGGGAATATATTACAAACGTTCATTAACTTCTTAAAGGACCACTATAGGCACCCAGACCACTTCAGCTCAATGAAGTGGTCTGGGTGCCAGGTCCATCTAGGGTTAACCCTGCAGCTGTAAACATAGCAGTTTCAGAGAAACTTCTCACTGTGATAATAACAGCGAGAAGACGCTGCCGTCCATAGGAAAGCATTGAGACGCCAGCGCATTCAGGAGAGGGAGGAGAGTTCCCCAGCGTCGAGGGAGCCCGGCGCTGGAGAAAGGTAAGAGTTTAACCCCTTCAGCCTGGCGGGAGGGGGGCCATGAGGGTGGGGGGACCTAAAGACCCTAAAGTGCCCGGAAAACAAGTTTTAAGTGTTTGTGACCTGTTATAAGTCACTTTGCCACAATGTCGCAATGTCGTTGTACACTATGTTTTAATTGTATTTTTGGTTTATAATATTTCCACTATGGTATATATTGTACTATCTGACTAACTCCTGCTCAGCTTAACGTGCCTCCTTCTGTGCTGTGTGAGAACCTACAGCAGCAGGCAAGTTAGGTTAAGCAACAGTTGGTGCAAGAAAATTACTTTTCTCACAGTTATGTCTAAAACGCATCATGAAAATCCACATTGTTTTCTTACTATTAAGCTGGCTCATAAGTAGTAGTTTTTTGCATGCGGTGTGTGCTTTTGCTATATAATGTTAGCTGTGTGTATTAGATCTCTATGGAGGTTTATTATGTATTTAACACTATTTTAGATATGCTGCCAGCTGCCAATCTGCTCAAAAATTATTGAAATTGTTAAACTGTAATCAGGCTATAATCATAAAATAGTATTTAATAAAACCATCATACATTTTGACATGGCTGGTTTCTATGTACAGCTTTGTCTACAAGCCAAATGAAAAACTGTCCAAATTGGGGTAAAGACCCATAACAGACATACTTGCTTTAGTGACTATGGTAAGGGACAGAGAATCTTTCAATAGAAGACTAACAAAGTCATAATAAGCCACTTTGAATTCATCTTGAAAAATAACCCTGCTGAAATTCTGGCAACAAAATGGATATCAACCCAGACATTGGTATATATTGGTAAAACTTTTGTAATACTTAAACTGTCATCCTGGAAGGATATAAGGAAAATGAATGAAAACAGCAGTTGGAGAAAGGCCGCAACAGAAGGGATAAAATTGCTCCTCTCAATATCACTTGGGACTCACAGAGTTTCAAAATAGATGTAAAGCTACTGGATACTAATAGCAAATGTAACTGGCTTCAAAGGAAGAAGCTGAGCGGTACTAACAACAGACAAGCTACTTAATAGGGATGTCACGGCATCATTCATTTCATATGTAATTGTGTTTGGCAAACTGAACAGTAGGTGGTGATGTAGCGAGCTAAAAAAGTTTGTTTACTGCTGTAAACACCCTCTGAGAGATATTTACTAAAGTGAGAATTTAAAGTGAATTTATCCAAAGTTGCCAACCTGGAAGCATGGCTGAGAATTTTTCCACTTTTTTTTTTTACCCTGAATTTGAAATTATTTAGTGAAAAGCCCAATTTTCTAATAGAATAGAATATGTTCTCTGTTTTTGTTGTCTCTGTGGTTATCTGAATGTGATGTTGTTTGTTGTTGTGCTTTTAATCCAAAGCTTGCTTATACAAGTAAAGTTTAATGTTCTGCATGTATTTGACTCCTGCTAAAGTTCTTCCAGCAAACATAACTGTGAAGTGTTTATAGTACTGTTAAAACCAGTACAACTGTGTGCATTAGATCACTGTGGATGATCACAGCGTGTGACTGCAGCTCTAACCTAACGAGTAGGAAATGTCCTATTTAACAACTAATTACGGACACGTAGAAACACTCACAATAGGAATGTTTACAGCAACTCTGAGACCGCTTAATGGAGGTAAAAGCAAGTGAACTAGATAAAAGTGCTTTCTGCTCTGTTTGTCTTTACGAAAAAATAAAACCCAAGACTTTCCTGTGTTGGCTGCCAAGTATCTCATAATGAAAACCCAAGGAAAAATTAATGGAGGCTAGAGATTTAACAGTTAGGAGAAACTGTTTGTACAGGCACATTAATATCATCAATGTACTGTAGTGCACAAAATTAAAACCTCAGAGTGCTGAAGGTCTCTAACTCGTCCGGTTCGATTACCCATAAATTGGATATTTAATGCTCCATCTGCCTTTTCGTAGACACTGCAGCTATGTGGTTTTTGAATGTAACTGAATGCCTATAAAACCTTGGAGTGCAAGTACATTGGCTGGATTGCAGGCAGGGTAATCAACCTTTAATGTGAAAAACAATGCAAAGGAACACAGATGCATCGATGTATTGTCATTGATTAGCATAGCTCGACATCAAGCTCTGCACACATAGAATCTATTTCCCATATCTGGGGCAAATATTCAGCCCTGTGTCTGATTTAAGGGAACACTCTAAGGACCAAAATCACTAAAGCCAACTGTAATGTTTATGGTGCCAAGAGTGTACTAACATAATCCCAGGATAAGTAATCAAACCTTTTGTGAATGGTTTAGCAATTTACCCAGGCATCCACTGTAGTACTGAGCACAACCCAGCAGCACAAGGTTAAGATCATTCGCTGAGAGTACTCAACTGATTCTCTTAGCCAATGAGCCAGCCCTGCAGCAGCTTAGGCAGTGTCCTGCGGAACCCACATTTGAATGGTTTGACTACTTAGCCTGGGAGCTCACCAGGGCATTTCTAGCACCATAACCACTGCAGTATGTAAGGGTTATGGTGCTTGATGTGTTCCTTTAAAAAAATTACGATTTCTTTTCTCAAATTTAATTAATCATTCCATTTTCATTCAGGCTACATTGCTTTTAGACGAGTGGTGTGTTTAACATGGAGATGAAATAGATTAAATCACACTTCATTACTGTTGCCTGTCCCTCTTACATGTCATTTGATTTCACATTTATATATCACCATATTTTATTATGTCTTGCTGCATGCAGTGCTAAGCAAAAACCTGGTTTTATTGTTCAAGGAACATTGGCCAAGCATTGATTCATAATTATCCTTCATCCTACAATTCCACAGCAATCATTTACATTTTGTATCCCTATTTCTGGTCTCTCTTTCCTCCCCCTGCATAAAACCCCACTTTTACTTTCATGCCAATATCCTTTTCCCTGTCCTATAACAAGTGTCCTATACCGCTCTATTGGGTCTTAGCCTAATAGTCTATGTAACCTTCTCCGTATCAAAATCTCTGCACTGCTGCTTATGACTTTCAACATAGTCCCCAATCACTTCACTATTTTTCTCTACTCTTAAAATGTACTAATCTTATAGTTCAAGATAGTCCTTTTCATCACGCAGCAGAACAGCAGCTTTTCCTTCTACATGGCCAATGACATGTAATTTTTCGCTAGTTGCTCACTTATTCATAGACACACTCACCTCTACATTGCATCTCACACACACGCACACATTCATGCCCATGGCACATACATAAAAAATAGATCTGCTCTCACCCAGGGATATATAGTGACATACACATTCACACACATAAACAAATACGAACACACATACATATATACACTACCAATCAAAAATTTTTGAATACCTCAATTTTTCCAGTTTTACTGAATATTTTTAGGCAGATTAATATCGCAATATATTTTGGTTTTAAAGGAACACTATAAGGTCAGGAACACAAACATGTATTCATGACCCTATAGTGTTACAAATCCATTTCAAGCCCCTCTGCCCCTCCCTCCCCCCACCTAAATATATGTTACAAATTTGCCTTTACTCCAGTCTGCTCGTGCTGGCTCTTCCTCTGATCTGCCTGCTTGGTTGACATCAGAAGTGGGGATCTCAGCAAATCACAATGCTTTCCCATAAGATTGGCTGAGACTGCCAAGGAGGCAGATCAGGGGCAGAGCCAGCACAAGCCAAACACAGCCCTGGCCAATCAGCATCCCCTCATAGAGATACATTAAATCAATGTATCTCTATAAGGAAAGATCATTGTCTCCATGTAAAGAATTGAGACACTGACTGTCAGTGCTGGACACTGTGCAGCACTGCTCCAGGAAACACCTCTAGCCGCCATATGAGTAGTTGCCTGTGGAGGTAGCCCTAGGCTGTAATGTAAACACTGTATCTGAAAAGACAATGTTTACTGCAATAAACCCGAAGGGAATTATTCTACTCACCAGAACAAATACAATATGCTGTAGTTGTTTTGGTGACTATAGTGTCCCTTTAAAACATAGAAAGCAAAAACAAGTGAATAAAAAAAAAATCAGGAACTGTTATGTTTATCAAAATGTATTCTAAATTATTGACACGTTAAAGTTGCCACCTTTGGAAGTTATAACAACCGAACACAGCTGTGGCATCCTCTCTACAATGGAAATCACGTATTGTTTGTAAAGTTCCTCCCAGCTATTTTAGCAGTCGCACAAATATGTTGTAATTCTTGTTTGCTTTGTTTTCAAGCTTCTTTCTCATTCCCTACCAACCAGCTGTGTGGGCCAATTTGAAGGTATTTCTGACTTTTGGGTCATTGTTTTACTGCAGGATAAACCCCTGACCAACTAGGCATACACCAGAGTGTATCAAGTGGCACTGCAACATGCTGCAGTAGTCTATTTACTTTAGTGTAACACTCATTCTATGCAAGTCACTGATTCACCATAAGCCCCTGTCCATCACAATTCCTTCTCTATGTTTGACAGTTGGTGCCAAATGATGAAGACACCCCAGCCCTCCATTTTCTAAGTGCTACCTGTGTCCACAGGGACCCTTTATTGAGAACTTATCATACAAACCCATTATATCAATACAATTGTAGGCCTTGCTTCCTTTCTCATGGCTAGTCCTTTTTAATAGTTTTAGATGGCTCAGTGCAAGAGGAGCACTATATATAAATATATATATATATATATATATATAGTGCTCCTCTTGCACTGAGCCATCTAAAACTATATATATATGTTACAACACCCAAAGCAACTTGCCATAAGGAGAATTCTTTTACATTAGAGGCACTGAAAGGCTTAACTGATAGAAAAAAAAAATACTAAATAAACTGCATATGAATTTTAAAAATATTTATTTTGTCATTCCTCACAACTACTCAGGCCATCCTATCTGTAAATAAACCTATAAATTAAATATACTATTAAACTAAAGAGATTGCATTTGCAATCCACAGCATGTTAGTGCCAATATTATCCCCAGCTTTGATTCCACTTTCTCTACTTACATATTTTAGAAATAATGAAAGATAAATGATAGTCATTAGGCTAGCGTTCCCATGCACTTGTACTAAAACAACATTGACACATGCAATATATCTCTGGTGAGAAAATGTGTGTGTAAAGACAGGGCTATGCTTTCCATCATTTCTGGCTGATGACTTGCTCAGCTTGAGAAATGATGATATTTTTATTCTACCCTCATCAGCATGCATTTTATCATATCGGACGTGACTTATACAGGTGCAACTATCATATGAAATACTTAAGAGACAAAAATGTTTTTCGAAAGCCATGTAACAGTTACTTTCTTTGAAAGGAGAGATGGATTCAGCAAAACGACTAATGCATGATCAGTGTACAGGTAAAGGATCCTTTACTATGCTATGAAAACCAAGATGATAATTATTCTGCTATTGTAACACGGACTATGCTTTTGCTCAACTCACATTTGCAGGTCTAAATACCTGAACGATGGGATGTAACATCTCTGATATTCAGTGTCTGTTTAAACATCACAGTCTATTTGGAAGGACTAACATGAATAAACAATGTGCTGTCTCTTTAAGAACAGGATGCATGATGAAATGTTTAAGGATCCCAATATCAATCCCAAACATCCTTTCTCTTTTGAATAAAGCTATATAATTCAATATCTGAGGTATACCATACCTTCCAACAGTACTGGGTTCGGCAGGACACTCCAAACGTAGCTGACCATCCAGGGTTTTGTCTCTGGTATCCCATATTTGGGGACAAAAGAGTTCAAGCTTCCATACGAAAGAGTGCGAGCTTGTCATTGGATGAGCTTGCAATGTAAAATAATGCACTGAGGACATTCAGCTAATGGGCATAGCGCTGTAAGAGCACTCTACACATGCCCTCTCTTCAATGGGATTAGCCAGGGCTATGGCTCCTTTTTAAATGGACCCCTGGAGCAACAAATCTTGGGCTCACTAGCCACAGACTGTGATTGTTATTTCCAGACTTGTTAGTAAATAGCAGTAAGTTGTTGCTATTAACAACAGCTAGTATTTAGTAATGGTTGCTATTACAAAAAAGCTTCCAATATTGTTGATATTTCAATAGCTGATTTCAATAACCAGACAAAAAGAAAGTAAAATAATGCATCCTACTATATACAGCATATACAGAGTTGCTACCACTCCCAATGTGAATCTTTACTTTTTGATAAATAGACTCCAATAGTTTCACTCTGTCATCCTCAAATAGTCTTGAGTGATGGCCAACAGAGAGGACACTTACACACTGAACACTGAAATGCTAGGAAAGACTACAGAGACCGTATAAGACCGTATGACCCTAAACAATGACTCTAAGCCCTAATACAAATTTCAGGGAAAACGGAGTGAAGGTAATGCGGCTATTTGTCATAAAGAAAGACAGGTATAGAAAAGCTCCCACCTAGGAAATTTGATGCTAATTTATAAATACATTAGTGATACAGGTATATCATGGGGATAAAATGTACCTTGAAAAGAGGTAATCTACTTAGCCAACCATACCAGAGAGAAAATCTTGCATGACCAGAAATATACAATGTCAAATACAGCTACCTCCATATTGCTGCGACTGCAGTGGCCAACATCAACTTACGTAACAACAACACTAGATAAGAGTGTCCTAATACCTCGAAAGCTGTATGAATAGGTAACCTACTACACCATGCTCGATGCTGCAACCTCCATCGCTACCGATAACAAGCGATACATAGTGAGTGTCAAAATGAATCATCAACTATCGGTGCAAAGAAAAATAAACTACAAAATCAGAGTGACCACCATCAAATCAAACAAAAGCTGAATGCCCAATGCATGTTTTGGTGCTTAACACAGCTTCATCAAGGGCTAAAGATTCACACTGTGCACAAGTCTACTATTAAGCTGTTTCAACCAGCGGGAGGCTGTTTAATATCCACCGCTGGACAGAGACTGTTGTAGTTCCAAACCTAGAACTGCTTTGCAAATGACAAGGAACTTCGCTATTGACCGTACTTGTCCTTAGCTATACGTTCACTTCTTCCTTAGGCCAAGACTTTGCTTACATTGCTATCGACCTTTTTAAAGACTTAATAACTTTCTACTTTATCAGCTTGCTTAGCTTTTCAATAAGATTTGTAGTGACTCCTTAAGGTGCCGTTATAGCCATAACTGTAAAGATCCCCCCCAATCAGTAATTGTCCCTACATCTCATTTCTATGCTGACTTCCTTTCTAATTATTTTATATTGATCTAGGATTTTCTGAGACTGGCCACAAGATAGCCAGATGTCAGCAGGGTAGTGTTATATTTTCTCATTATTTACCTCGTCATCTTTTCTCATTTATCTTTTATTCCTGCTTTCTTTTTAATTTCTTACTCATCACTCTCCTCTTTACACTGATTCTATCACAGCTTTTACACTTTTACCACCTTCTCTTGCAATTTTGTCAAAATAATGTCAAACCTTTGTATTTTGGTTTGACGTTTCCATATATTCTCCCTTTCTTTGGATTGGTTAAAGGGACGTGCTTGGCACATTCCGGGCACTAATACATTTTAACTACACAGGGTTTGACCTTCTATGGATGCTGTATTTTTCTACACATGCAAATGTCTTAAAAAATAAAAACAAAACATCTCCCAAGTTGGGTATAATCAGTGTATTCACTCAGTTCACCCAATAAAAAAATCAATATAAGCATAAGCGTATGGACAAGGTATTCTGGGTGTGCATAGGCACATTCTAATGTAACTGGAGTGCTAGCTTTTAGGGAGCAAGTTCTCCCTTAATGGCTCTGTGCTCCCTTATTCCTACACGGTTCGTGGTTTGCACCTTAGTCGGTTGCAAATCTCTTTAAATGCTTTTTAGTGATCTGCTCCCAGGGGAGGTGCAGACTACAAGCTTCTCCCAGTTTACCACCAAGGAGCTTCTTGATAGGCAACACTGATCTAACAGGGACCAGACAGTGTCCAAGGGAAGCAATGGTAATATATTTGATAAATATATCACATATAAAAATAGAGTTTAATTTGTCTTTGGTCCATTAATGGAATGGGCAAAATTCCTCTGAAACAGAAAACTGTGTAAATGAAACTCAATTTGCCCGAAACAAAAAACTGATTAAGGTGAACAGAATTTTTTCACCATACACATATCTAGTAACCAAAATTGTATAACAGTACTCCACAGAAAGTTTTGAATGCATGGTTATATTCCAGCGGGTTCAATATGTCATCCTCCATTACCACCTGATGTCAAAACGAAAATAATATATTGGAATTTTCTAAACAAATGTAATTGCGACCCAGTCTGAGAGTACAGATGACTATTTACAAAAACAGTGACCTGCAGTTAAATTAAAATTGAATTTACAAAATTTGAAGATTATACCAGAATTGCATGTAAAGCTAAATTTGACTATTTTCCAACTCAGTCATTTTACCCTTTGTTTTGCAAAATATGTTTGCAGCACTGGTTAGCGAATAAACCCCAAAAGCAATAAAACCTGAGGTTGTCTTTGCTGACAGTATTGTCTGTCTTCAGGAGAGATACTTTCCTCAATGTTACAGATCAGCTGAGCACCAAACATGAGGCAGTGAATCAGCAAGCCACAGATCCTATCCTCTCTGCATCAGTGAAGAGCAAAATTAGCTTTTCATTCTTTCCATTTTGCCCAGCTGTGTGTACTAGGCATGTTCAAGTTCATCGTTACAAACATAAACATTGAAGGAAACACGTTACAGTCCGCAAAACACAATTGGCTTGCTAAACAAGTTCATGCGTCCACTGTCAGCAAAATAAAATAAATATAAATAAGATACAGAAAAAAAGAGAAAAAGTTCAGAATCAAACATGACAGTAGTTTTACTTATACCTTTATTATAGCAAAGATCATTCCAAAAGTGGCAATATCATGCAAATCACAATCATGTACAAAACATGTGAGTAGCCACTGGTCAGTCAATGTGAACACCTTCAGTCATATTAAAAGTGTTGAGCAAGGGTCATTATAAAAACCTTCATTATTGCTATATTAGTAATAAAATAAAATTCAGGTTAATATACTCCCAACATTTCCAATACAAAGAGGGAAACTTACATTTTAGAGGTTTGAGTGGGTGTGTGACCAAGGTCAGGGCTGTTCTGAGAACTTTTAAGTGACCTACTAATAATATATGCAACTAGAATGTAGTTTAGAGCAAGAACAATGTATGCTATATACACATATTGATTTCTAAACTCAGTTTAAAGACACATTGACATGTCAAGCATATGGAGCTCCTTGAAAATAGGGACATTAGCATATACAAGAGGGACAGAAGAATCTGGGCTCAAAATAACATCTGTATAGGTTAAGGAAGATGACAAACCCTTGGCCTGAGCAAAATAACTCAGCTTGAGGCACAAAATGATGTATGCGTGTATGTGTGAAAGGAGGTAAGTACAAAACAGCCACAACTGTCGGGAAAGTGGATATAATATTTATACGTACATATATTTTCCAAACCAGCTTATTTTCACACCCTATTAAACAATCTAAATCCAGTCGGAATTTAGTCAACCGAAATCTGACCGAATCAAATATTATTTTCCGTTCAAATGTGATCAAAATTTACGATTTTGAGCATTTGATTACTTTTGAGCATTCAACTGCTAATTGTAAGGGTTCAATCAGGCTGATCACTCATTTTCTATATTTTTTATTAAGTGGCTGTCCCCTCACCAACAATCATGGGAGATTTTTGGCACCATGGACGTAACACCAATCATGAACAACTGAACTGTCTTATCCAATGTCCATTTTGGTTGTTTTGAGAATCGGCCATACACTGTTTCTTAGTTACGGAACTTACACAATCCACAAAATTAAAAAGAAATTCCAATTGTACTAAAACCAGTCTACACATTACTGCAATACTCCAAAATCGGGGACCACGACAGCATGCTGGAGATAGGGTAACTATTCAAGTAATAGTTCCTAAAGTAATACAATATAGTATAGCATAGTATCTTGTGTTAATTACACATGCATTGGTTAAAGAGATGTTAATGCCCAAAGTGAGTCTTTCATGACAGTTTCAGTCTATATAAAATAACAATGAATTTCTCCTTTATCTGAATTCAGACTGTAAAAAGGTTTAAATGCATTTGGTAGCTTTAGTAGGAAAGGAAATCAAGCACAATTGTTAGAATGTTGCTGGAGTAAAACCTATGGTTGGAATGGAGGAACTTGGAATCTTTGACTGCACAAAACAAAATAAATTAACCACTACACGAATACATACTTACTAATATAATTAAATATATATACATAATTTTAATACATATATGAAATATGAACCTTGCCTTGTTTGTCTTTATTTACCTAGCTGGACAGATTAATATGCCCTAGGAACAACAAGGAACGTTTAGTCAGTGACTTAATTATGTCACATTCTGTTCAGCTTTCCGATCAAATGATATACTCAAACTGATGTATGATAAAAACCAAAGAAAAGAGTTACCTGCACACTAGCTCAAATCCCTATGCATTTTTAAATAAATGGAATCCCATTTCCACTCCAATGGCGATTAGATGTAATCCCACCTGCCAAGACAAGGCAAACCTCTTAGGTGGGTCCTACACCAACAATTCACCTTGCTTCCTTCAGCTCCCGCTTGCCGTCCACCCCATGTGTTCCCTATTAAGGATTGCTAAGTATGTGAGTTTAGAAAAATACTCCTCTCTGTCTCATTAGAGATTTTATTTGCCTGAAGCTGAAGCAAGCAAGGTGAATTAGTGTAGGACCCACCTAAGAGGTTTGCCTTGACGTGGCCGGTGGGCTTACATCTTATGGCCATTTATTTAAATATGCATAGGGATTTGGGGTAGTGCGCAGGTAACTCTTTTCTTTGTTTTTTATTGTATGTATAGGAGCTGATGTGTACTATGGTCATTACTGCCACCCAGGAGAAGTGGAAGTCCGTGTGCAGGACTTATTTTTGTGTATTTGTACAAACTGATGTATGAACTTGCTATCACTAATTATTACTCAGGTAAGGAAAAGCCAACATGGTATGGATTTAGAAAAATGAATCCAAAAACAGTGTGGTTGGTATATTGCATTATCACTTCGTAGATCAACATACTTATAGATACATTTATTTGGTAGAATAATATTATAGAATATTACAGAATATTACAGAGGCAAGCCATAGTTTAAATGGATACTCTAAGCACCATAAATTTATAGAAACATAGAATGTGACGGCAGATAAGAACCATTCGGCACATATAGTCTGCCCAATTTCCGAAATTACTTTCATTAGTCTCTGGCCTTATCTTATATCTATAGGATTATAGGATAGTCTTATGCCTATCACCACATCCCACATTGTGTTAACCTCTACCACTTTAGCTGGAAGGCTATTCCATGCATCTACTACCCTCCCAGTAAGGTAAAACTTGCTGATATGTTTGCGGCACTAGAAGTCTATGGCAAAACCTCTCAGAAAAGTTTTGACTCTCATGTCCAGATCAGGATTTGTCTGCTTGTAGCTCACAATTTAAGCACCTGAAATTCTTTGTTGTACTACAGTTTGCCAATTTTTATGCAAATTTCCTTTTCTTTCTTTCAAGATTGGACTCTTTTTGATACTTCTGTATCATTGTCATTTGCAAACTAAATCTTAAATAGAGAAATAAAGAAAGAAAAAACATTTCAACCTAATTTCCATGTAAAATAAGTAAGCAACTATGGAAGAAACTTTGAATTTATTTAACCGCAAAATTAATATGAACCTTTCTATGAATCATAACACTGAAAAAATAGTGTTGAAATAAAATATCGTTCGATTCAAATATAGTTGCCAGCCTCCAAAATATTTCCATATTAAATTGCTACAAAGTGATAATTATAATGCAATATATACATTTTTGATTTAAAAAAAAAAAGTTTTATTAGGAATGGCCCACAGACTGAAAACTGCACAATTCAGTCTGCAATGATGAAAGTTAAATGGGGACATTCATTTAAAGTTCACACATATTTCTTGTTTCATTATATGCTTGAGAGCTGTTAAATATAAGGCACATTCATCAGCTCTCACTCCTTGGTGAATATTTATCAAGTTTGCAATCCTTACAAGATAGCATCATGAAAAGTAATAATTTCTGTCTAAATAACTCTCTAAATGGTAAAATCATTGTGCTCCACATGCCCAGGGATTTTTAGTCTTGCCTCTATCCTTATCTCTAAAGTGGCATATGCTTGTTTTGCAAGTTACAAAGCCTGTCACTAAAAAAATATACAATACTGCCTATATATACAGGGTGGCCCAAAGTAGGTATACAGTATAGTTTTTTGCATGTTATTACATTTATATTTGTTTAACACGATTTCATCTCGTAAGTGTTTGAAATGTCTTCCATCCCCATTGCAACATTCCTCGAACCTGTCCAGTACACGGTGACACACAATACATCACACACGCTCTGCATTTTCAGCCTTCCAGGACTGCTTTAGAATCCACTTTCTTTGTTCTTGACTCAAGTTTGCTGTCATCATTCACAATAAAAGCAAAGAAAAATAATTATTTTATCTGCTCTTGACTATTCTTTTCAACTGCCACACTGATATTTAAATGCCAGAAATGTAAATGCCACTTTGATGTGTGTCAGTGCTTATGTGTACCCATATAATCTGTTGTGATGATAAAATGTAATAGATACTGTATCTCCTGCTTTAAAATAGTAGTTATGGCGATCAAGTAATGATAGGCTGTGGTGAGCAAGTGGTGATGTGTAGTGGTGATCAAGTAATGATGGGTTGTGGTGAGCAAGTGGTGATGTGTAGTAGTGAGCAAGTAATGATGGGTTGTGGTGAGCAAGTAATGATGGGTTGTGGTGAGCAAGTAATGATGGGTTGTGGTGAGCAAGTGGTGATGTGTAGTAGTGAGCAAGTGGTGATGTGTAATGGTGAGCAGGTGGTGATATGCAGTGTTGTGCAAGTGGTGATGTGTAGTAGTGAGCAATTAATGATGGGTTGTGGTGAGCAAGTAATGACGGGTTGTGGTGAGCAAGTGGTGGTGTGTAGTAGTGAGCAAGTAATGATGTGTAATGTGAGCAAGTGGTGATGTGTAGTAGTGAACAAGTAATGATGTGTAATGTGAGCAAGTGGTGATGTGTAGTAGTGAACAAGTAATGATGTGTAATGTGAGCAAGTGGTGATGTGCAGTGGTGAGCAAGTGGTGATGTGTAATGGTGAGCAGGTGGTGATGTGCAGTGTTGTGCAGGTGGTGATGTGTTGTAGTAAGCAAGTAATGATGTGTTGTGGTGAGCAAGTGGCAATGTGTTGTAGTGAGCAAGTAATGATGTGTATAGGTGAACAATGGTGATGTGTGGTGGTGAGCAAGTAATGATGTGTTGTAGTGAGCAAGTGGCATTGTGTTGTAGTGAGCAAGTGGCAATTTGTTGTAGTGAGCAAGTGGCAATGTGTTGTAGTGAGCAAGTGATGATGTGTATAGGTGAGCAATGGTGATGTGTTGTGGTGAGCAGTCATGATGAGCTGTGGTGAGAAAGTAATGATGTGTAGTGGTGAGCAAGTAATGATTGTTGTGGTGAGCAAGCAATGATGTGTTGTAGTGAGCAAATAATTATATGTAGTGGTGAGCAAGTGGTGAAGTGTTGTGGTGAGCAGGTAATGATGTGTAGACACTGCATTAAAAAATAATTAATAGAATCATTCTTCAGTTAATTGTTGCAGCAACTCAAGTTCCACAGAGGAATTAAATTTGTAAGACAATGTGGGCACTTACATGATTAAATGTATCCCAGATCGTAATATTAAATTGATTATAACATTATGTTGATAAAGCGTCAGGACAGGTGCAAAACGCTTCCAGAGTTATTTTCATATTTTAGTTTTCCCCCTCCCCTGGCAGATGCAGGTTTTTACTTGTTTTTATTTTTGTATCACAGCATTTAAAAAAATAAAAATAAAATAACATTGGACTCCCCTAAAGGAGGACTTTAGGGGAGGTCTGCACATCTTTTTATGACATGTTGTTAACCATTTCTCTACATAAAGTATGCTCTTTCCATGATCTACCTGGTGGATTAGTCTGAGATCATTATGAGTGTGAGCTGTTTGGCTGGTTTTAGTGAAAAAATAAGTATCTGCAGACACTGCATCACGTTCTGTTGTCTAAGGGAACTGGTAAACAAGCAATGCTGACACTGCAACACTTTTTATTGTCTATAAGAAGTGTCATTGGTGAACTAGTAAAGATAAACAGACACTGCATTACTGCCTATGGTGTCACACTGGTGTCAGTGGTAAGCGAGTGATAATGTGCATGCACGGAATTCATTTTACATGCATGGTATGAGGCTACTGTCAGTGGTAACTAAGTGATGATATGTAGAAATTGCATCACTTTCACAGTGCAAGGCACATTTTAGTGGTGAAAACGAAATGATTCACAATCATTGATTTACTTTCTGTAGTCATATAGAAACTGCATCTCTCTCTCTCTCTCTCTCTCTCTCTATATATATATATATTTATATATATATATGTGTATATATATATAGTGTAATCATGTGTATTTATTGTGTATAATACCGTTAAAATGCCATGCAACTGCAGAGTTGTTCATCTTAACCTGATTTTAACAAAATGAACAGATACCTCTACAAATCCGCAAACTCTAGATGAACCCAGCATACAGCAGAGATCAAACTGAATTCATTTAACTAGATGTATTTTTTTCAAATATAGAGTAAGATGAAACTTTAAAGATATGGAATCTAATATACTAACGTTATATAAAGTAAACTTGGAAATTCATTTCACTCTGAACAGCAATTCGTCTGAATTTGGGCTGATCGGGCGATTGGCTGAATCCCCGAACTCCAAGCAGAAATGTACGTAAATCACAAACCAATCTAAAAGGTCCATATTAATTTGCTAGTCTAAATTCTGCCCCCCCCAAAAAATATTTATTGATGGAAAACAAGATGATTGATGGCTAGAGGGCAGTCACTAAATGTTGGTTTTATTCATAGATCAAGTGAGAAGTGAGCAATAGCGGGGAAAAGGGAGAAGAAGTAAAAATAAAAAGATCTATCTTAAATATTTCTAATACATATATAATATATGCAGATATAAATATAGATATATAATGTTTTTACTGCTCCTCCTGTTTTTCCCTCTGCTAGTTTTTCTCACATGATCTGTTAATCAAATGATGGGACAATGTTCCTATCAACGTACTGCAAAATATATATAATATAATATGAATATATTTTGCAGTACACAGATTGGCCCATTTTCACACCTTTTTGGTTTGTAATTCAGTACTTGCATCAGTATTTTTGGTACCAAAATTCTGCTGCGCAGAACTTACATAAGGCCAAAATTTCATGATCTGAAAAATGTTCTATAGTGATGTCCCGAACGGTTCACCGAACGGTTCGCTGTGAACGGTTCGCCACAGACTCCAGTCAGCAGACACATTCCAGCCAATCAGCAGCAGACCCTCCCTCCCAGACCCTCCCACCTCCTGGACAGCTCACTAAGAATGCAGCTTCAAAATGGATGCTGTCCAGGAGGTGGGAGGGTCTGGGAGGGAGGGTCAGCTGCTGATTGGCTGGAATGTGTCTGCTGACTGGAGTCCGCGGCGAACCGTTCGCGGCAAACCGTGGCGAACCGTTCAGGATATCACTAATGTTCTAATTTAACAAAAATGGTTCGGCCAAACTGAATTTTCTTTGCACAAGTCTAAAAGTCTAATAAAAATGTATACTCAACTACTCACATTTCTACTTAAAGGATGCATTTTCTTCCTAATTGAATACTATGACCTGGATGCTTCAAGGTACTGTTGTCTGTTGTAATAATGATGTCTTTATTTTCTGGATAATGTTGCATTGTGTTTAGTTTAAGCAACTCTGCTACCCTTTCCAAGTGAATTTGCCACAAGTTCCTGGAGAAGCCTGCTTGCCAGCCTCCTGCCGACAGACTATGGATCTTGTATAATGTGATATAAGTCTCCATTCGTGTATTTGGACTATATGGTTCAGAAACTGAACAGCCACATGAACTGCCCACCACCCTGGAGCTTGTTAGGCCTAGTTGATACTTTGTAACAATTTCCACCTCAGTGTTCTAAGTGTTTATCTGGGTGGCTGTAGTTTTTATGGACTGCCACAAGGTGGCGGCCATTTTGTTTGCATGAACGCAGGCAGCGGTGTTTGGGCATGAATCTCATGGAACTAAAATGGGACACAGAAAGTCTCGAACACCGCTGGACTTCCATGATCGCCTTTGACAACACTTAGAACGATACTGTTCAGTGGAAACGTCCCCACAAACAAGGGGAACAAGCTCCAGGGTAAGACTATTGACTATGTTTGGTAGTTTGTTCATTTTTAAAACTACTGAACTAGACCGACCGCATGCTCTGATTCTCTGGAACTGTTTTGGGAATGGGGCCATGCTTGCGGTCAGTCAAAATAAGACTTCCAGGAAATTAGTGAACCACTGAACTGATCTGGGTGATTTTTTGATATATTGGTCACCCAGATCAGGGCTTTTGGGGGATGTAACTTGTGGGGTTATGTGTATTTTTAGGGTACTTTTGGGGTGTTTATAAAACTCGTGTTTTTTGTGCCTGGAGATAATTGAGTTAATACAGTATCTGACTCTATCTCCCAGGCAGAAGGGAAGAATTGTATGTTTGCTGTGGGAGTGTTGTGCATTTTAACTCTATTGTCATTGGTCTTTGACTTTGTATTGAAGATTTAACCCTTGTGTCTGCTGTTCCAGCTTGCAGGGGATTCAATGGGGTAAGCTCTCAGGAGTGTCGTCCAGTGCCTGGGAGTGTCTAGAGCAAATTCCCCATTTGGCTCCAGGAAGGAGCGGTTCCAAAGCCCCAGTCAAGCCACGGCGACTTTAGGAAGAAATGCTGTAGTTTGTCCCCTGTCCCAGATACCCAGCCAGGGGTACAGGGAGCTCCATTACAATACACATGTGATAGTATTACTTTAGGGAGATTTAACCTAATACCAGAGTAGTAATACAATTAGGCATAAGCTGCTACTGGACATTGTAGTCAAGTACCAGCAGATGTGCAGATAGTTGAGGTCACGCTAAGCTAATACACATGACTTCAGATCTAGATCAGGAATGTCCAACTAGAGGTGATACAGTTTAAAAGACTACACTCTATACCATAAAATTGGTAATGATGTAAAATAATTAAGGTGCTTAGAGAGTGACTAACTTTGATCCAGAGATGGATATCATGTAATCATTTCTAAAAGTAACATGCAGACAGAGACAAACAAAAAAAACCTTCTTCCTTAATAGCTCTCTTCTTTAAGATAAAATAAACACATTTTTGTTGAATTCAGTCAAAGATGGTACTGAATTAAAATAGCAATTGTGATAGCGAAGTAGAATGTGTTTTCAGTCATATTACCTTTATGCCACGTTTTCCATAGATGTTTGTCCAATATATAGCATATGGATTCCTAGACTGTACTAATATCTGGGTAGACTGTGTCAAATAACTGCAAAGTTCTCTACTCAATGTGATCCTTGTCTGCAGGTAGCACGGTCCTCTTGGGCACAAACATGCACAGTGTTTTAAGGCAACTTAATTCCAGGCATGTTATTGTTAAACTCCACCACAGATACAGCAGCAAAAAAAAAACCAGTAACACAAATCCCTATAAACAAAAACCTAGCTCGGTCTGAGCACTAACTAACATCAAGTTCCCTATCTCTCAAGGGTTTAAACTATAACAGAACAAAATTTGGTTTCACCAACCTAGTGCCTTTGTCAGATCGCTGCACTCCACACTCAGTTAGCGTGTGGCTTCCATTCCTTCTAGAAAAACAATAAATTCTCTCTCCTTTTACCTGCCTAGCAGGGAGGGGTTTATTCCTACTGCTGCAGCTGATCACCTGCCTGGATCTATGTCTCCCAAGAAAACCACTAAACTGCGGAGTGGAGCACTGGCCCACCCTGCTCTCCAAATGCTCCATCCCAGGGGCCCATAAACAAAAACCTAGCTCGGTCTGAGCACTAACTAACATCAAGTTCCCTATCTCTCAAGGGTTTAAACTATAACAGAACAAAATTTGGTTTCACCAACCTAGTGCCCACCGCGCTCTCCAAATGCTCCACCCCAGGGGCCCATAACTAAATATTCATTTAGGTTATATACATACACACACTCCCCCTGGGGTTAAAAATCATATGCCTCTCTGAACAATTCAGTCGAAATATAAACTCCCTCACAGACCACCCAATTCACCTTATCACCTTAACCGTTCAACCAAATATCTCCAGGAAAGAATTTTAACCCTAGGCTTTGGCACAACTTTTTAGACTTGGCCTTAGACTGAATTGGCGGCATCAAGTGGTCATGGAACAGTACATAATAATTAATCTGGCAACAGATCCACTTGGCTTTTCCTTTTCCTTTGGTTGCAAATTACCAGGAGAAAATGTATCATTGTGCAAAGTGGAATTGGACAAGTTACAGTAACAGCCTTAGATTAATTTAGAATATATTCAGTATAATTTAAAAAAATGAAATATAGTCCACCACCAAATAAGATGTTATATCTCATACAGCTGTGGATGTCAGCAGGGACACTTTAGAAGCCACTCTCTAGTCCTGGGATAGGCAACCTTTGGCACTCCAGATGTTGGGAACTACATCTCCCATGATGCTTTGAGAGCACTATGGTTGTACGAGTATTATGGGAAATATACTCCAAAACATCTGGAGTGCTGAAGATTGCATATCCCTGCTCTAGTCTATTCTATCATCAGATGTTCTAATCTTGCACACAATTAAAATAATACATCCTGCATAGAAGCTGCACCTCTGAATACAACCACCTCTAAATATATGAAGCACAATCTGCCCTTCTACATTCTCTGTATAGTTCAATGATGCAGTAGTTACCTAACCTGCTATAGTACGTGTATTGAGGCTGATAAGGTTAAAATACATTTTTAATGTTTGACTACTGACAACCGGCCAGTGAGAGAGTAATATTAATTGCAGCATCATTAGCAAAGCATCGAAAGATTACAGATGCAAACTCATGAACAAACATATGTCCTTAAATAATACACTCATAAACACATATATATACATACATGTATAGAGGTTGATAGACACACACAACAGGTACACACCTATAAACACACACACACACACACATTTGTGCATATAGTTAAAGAGATATGTCAGTGATGGACTGTATACTCAAACAGCATGGTTCTGGGTTCAGAAGCTAACATGATACATGATACTCACCACTGGTTTCTGCAAATTCAGAATGAACTGCATAATTTACATAGAACCTTTGGAAAAGTCAACTTTGGGCACATTATTTTATTTTTAAAAGCTCTGTAATACACACAATGATCAATCTATCCATCCATATCATATATTAAACATGAAGAAAATAACCATAAATAAAAGAAGAATACCTGGTAAAAATTTGGCCAGAAGGTGCTAATTGCCAGCTCTGCTCTATTCCATGTACCAGTTGCAGTCCCTGATATATTCCAGATCGGGCTACCGAGAGGACCATTGTTCACCGTGACATAAATATTCAGGAACCCAGGAAGTGACCCACTTTTACTTGACACAAAATAGTGAAAGTCAATACAGTGGGTGTCATTCTCTTTTAGTTGAGGTAACAGCAGCGTTGCTCTTTGCCCAGCAAATCTTCCCGAAGTATTCACCATCATGAATGACCCTAAAATGTAGAAAGAGAAAAGAAAACAAACATATCACATTTTTATTCAAGATGATAAATAACCAACAGACAGAAGACATGAATGTGAAAAGCAAAAAGTTATGATAACATTTGCATAATAATTATTTTGAATCATTATACAATTACCATCAAATCTGCACTGTTGTGGTTACTGTCTTATTTTGAAGTTCATTACTGTAAAAGTATAATAAGTATACGAACAAACAATCATTGCTGATGGAATCCAATGAAGATAACAATACTACCTAATTCTGCTCTCCATATGCTTGTTCCACCATGTGAAAACATCACCATACTCCGGGCCGGCTAAACTATACGTTGGCACAGGTGGCCACCTAGGGTGCTTCACCCTAGTAGTTGCAATCTCTTGGTGACCAGCTGAGGTGGAGTGCCTGTCACTCCATGTAGCGTGACTGAACAGACCACAGTGGATGATCTTCTATATCCTCTACCCAGTTTGCCCAGAAGTGCTCACTGAGAGCAATGAGCAACGAGCAACTTCCTGTCAGACCTGAAGATCCTCTACCACGGTCCACACGGAAACACTACAAGGAGGTAAGCAGGAGGAAAGGTAAGTGAGTCCTACACTAACCTTTCACCTTGCTTCCTTGAGAAACAAGGTGAAAGGCCATTGGAGAAACTAAATAACCTCCATTTGTTTAAATATGCATAGGGATTCGAGAAGAGCGCCGGTAACTTTTTTCTTCGGTTTTTACTACATGTATTGGGGTTGATGTGTACTATGCTCGTTGCTGACGCCCAGGAGTGATGGGAGTTTGAGCGCAGGACTTGTTTTTTTGTCTAAAACATTTATGTGGGGTGGCTAGCTCCTCTTCCCTTATGAAATACCTAATTATATGTAATTTCTCTGTAAATATGTGAGATATAATGTAGAAACCATTGGATCCTACCTGATCTAACAAATATCTACTAAAATAGCAACTTTTTGTCCAAATGTATTTTAATGTGGGCATGATTACAGGATAGCCCTCCAGCAAACAATTGTTAATATAGGTTCTTCGATGATAGATCTATCAAACAATTGATCTAACAAAGATCTAACAATCTTCATACATCTTCAATAAAACTTTTGATTGGGGGGGGGGCTAACCCGGCTGTGGTATATTTTCAGTGTTCTAGTGTTTTATGTTATTTTATGATCATTAAAGTTACCAGCATACAATTATAGACTCATTGTCCCTATACCAATTTGATGAGGAAACATCTTGCAATTTCAGTATTCCTAGGAATACAAATTTAAAGGACCACTATAGTGCCAGGAAAACTTGTTCAGCCACTTACCACTTAGCCCCCTCCTGCTGGGCTGAAGGGGTTAAAACCAGTGCCGGGCTCCCTCTGTGCTGGGGAACACTCCACCCCCTGCCGACGTCAGGTCCGAATGCGCATGCGCAGCAAGAGCCGAGCGTGCATTCAAACCGCCCATAGGAAATGCTTTCCTATGGATGTCCAGCGTCTCCTCACTGTGATTTTCACAGTGCGAATCGCGGAACCGCCTCTAGCGGCTGTCAGTGAGAAAGCCACTAGAGGCTGGTTTAACCCTCAGTGAAACATAGCATAGGGTTAAAACTAGAGGGACAGGGCATCCAGACCACTTCATTGAGCTGAAGTGGTCTGGGTGCCTATAGTGGTCCTTTAAGCCCGAATTTATTTAAAATATTTGTTTTCCACACAAAAATTAAACATCTAACTTTCATATATAGTACATATTTCAGTTAAATATGAGATGTATTATGTAGATTACATGGAAAAGTGCACAGAGAGATACCTTGAAATGTAATATTAACATCAATAGTGTGAAAATATGTCAAATACAAAAATATGGCAATATAAAATTACTGTAAATTATACACAGTGTGTATGTCAGTTTGAAATATATTCTGCCACTTCAGATATTATTTATGTGTTTAAAGCATAATTTTATTCATACTTTAAATTTAATGTTTTATTTTTAGTTTACTTTATTACATATTTGCACATTCTATCTAAGTGTGAAGCATTAACACGAACTTTTACAGGCAATGTTGATACTATTTAGAAATATATATTATTCAAAGCAAATATTTTAAGTTGTCTCTCTGATCTATCAAAAGTCATACGCATTAGTTTTTTTATGTGATTGATATAAATTATCATAAAACAAATCATTATATTTATGATGGATTAATTTTCTAAATGCACTCAGCAGCAGGGCTACAAGTGCTTTTAAAATAAAGTATGTCTGGATAAATACTAAATCCATCAGTTTAATAAAGCACTTTTGTGATCAGAAATAGGCCTTTGTATACATTTTTACTTTGCTTTATACATATCAACAACTGAAAAAAAACTCAACAAAAGGCTAAATATAAACACCAATAACAATTTATGCCACTTTTATTCTTTACAACTAAACTGTAAATGTTACATGGGTAAATTCCTATGAAGGTGAACCCTCACTCAGAGAGGGTTCTAACATGTTATAGATGGTACTGGAGTCACTAGTACATCACACTTACATTGGATGTTAAACTGAACTTGAATAAATAAAAGACTGGGTATGGTTTTTCCAGATTTTGGTGTGAATTGTGGCTTCCTTGATAATCATGAATATTGCTATATCTACCGACAACCAGGGTTCCTTGTTTTTGTGTTCATTAGTCTGTTAAAGGGACACTCTAAGCACCAAAACAAGTTTAGGAATTTAAAAAGTTGCCCTAGCCACACCTTCCCTGACTGACACTTATACATTATCTCTACACACTTCCTGACACTTCCTTAGAAAAGCATACATTTCGAGCTTTCCTTGTTCTACAATGTGTTTAACTTAGAATTACTGATCTCCTTCTCTATGAATTGCCTACTAGAGCTTGCAACAGTCCCACACGTATAAGTAATGTTTAATTAACAGAGCAGGAGGTAATAACTTCTAAAGTAAACACACTGTGCAGTTTCAGCTGATTGAAAATAGAACAATTTCTGAGTCACAGGTCTAGGATCTAGGACTGTATAAATAGAAACATAAGCAAATTAACTCCTAAATGCCAGATAATTAACCCTTTTGCAGCATTAGGGTGTGCTAAGCCTTCCCATAAAAGATTTAATGTTGTTATGATGGCACAGCATGTGTTAACGATGGGGCCCTTCCTGCATCACAAATACACACAGATACACACCGTCCTTGCTGGTACTGATTGAGGCTGACTGCCTGACCACTGTAAAATTATTTTCAAAACACACTAAGAATAAATGATCAGTGAAATAGTTTTTTTGTGTGAAAAAAATGCAAAATACAAATATGAACACTAACTAGTGGCTACTAAAAAGACTGGATAACCCCCATTTGAATACCGTGGGTTGTCTACTTTTGCAAATAGCATGTCATGATGAGGGTTGTTCTCATTCCTGGGCTGCCATATGGTCTCAAAAGCAACACAGGCCTAGTAAACCATTCTGGCAATTTTGTATGTGTATAAACTGTTGAAGTAGAAAGCCCTATATTTGACCCTATAACTTTCCAAAACCCCATAAAACCTGTACATTGGGGGGGTGGAGGTATCTCTAAATACATATTTAAAAGAGGCAAATTAAGGTTGAACAGATGTATAGCTCAAATTCCAGGTTATGTTTTGGTTCAGAACTTGTACAATCACCTCCATTCTCAAGAGGGTAAGCAATAAGACTACAGTAGAACTGCTGGCTTCATTAAGCTAAAGTTATTTATAATAATAACTAGTATTTATATAGTGCTTTTCTCCCAGTGGGACTCAAAGTGGTTTTTAGCACGTGCTCGGAATTAACCAAATCGCCAGCTGAATGCTAATAGATGTTATTATTACCCAATTGATGGTACTCATTTTATCGACCTCCGAAGGATGAAGAGGTGAGTTGACCCTACTGGGATTTGCACCTGTGACCTTGCATTTTTAAACAGGCTTTGTAGTCAGGAAATTTACCAACTGAGCTACCTCACCTGTGCTTAGAGAATTTTATTAAACATGTAAACTAGTGTTAGGACCGAAGCCCAATCTTCCTCCGGTGGAGTCATCAAGACTGGTGACATTTGTCCATTCAGATATGACTTATAGAGCATCCAATCACTGAATCCAAAATTTATTTTTAAGACTAAGACAGAATTTGGTATCAGCATACTTTGTATGCTGACACTGGAAGCCAAAATGAATCAATATTTGAATAGTTTCGAGTCCAGAACCCTCTAAAAGTAACTAGTAGAATTGGAAACTACAAAAGTAAAACATTTTTTCAAGAATTTAGGGGAAACGACTATATTCCCTTTTGTAGTTTAACTGAGAATGTACCTATTTGCAGTGAATCTGTGGGTAATAATAATTAGAGTAAACAACACGCAAAACAAATAATTAAATCTGATAATTATTCCACTTTTAAGATTCTTCTTAAAAATAAATAAAGTCCTCTGTGTTCTTAACACTTACACCAACAATATGTCACGTACAATATGTCAAATTATGAGGTTTTAAGGGCAGCGATGGAAATTTTAGTATTTTTGAGGACATTGAAAAGCAGAGGCTTGGTAGTAGAGGATTCATTTACATATGGCATAAAGCAAAGGAAATTATGTTTTTCCAAAGATGAATCCAACCTGCAGCCACCACATTGAGCAGCTCTGGATAAGTAAGTGTTCACAGTTACAACTTTCCTGGTTTTAAGAGTATTCAGTTGGTTGGATGTGACTTGCTAGATGAAGATTTACATAAATATATAACACACTAGATAACGTAATTCCAAAGCACTTATGCACTGAAAAGAGTGTTCATCAATCACAGCTATACAAACATAATAGATTTGCCCTTTCTTAATGGTGTGAAATCTATTTCCATCAAACAATTGTGCTAGCCAGAAAGCCAATTGGCATTAATGAGGGAGTATCATGCCATCACATCACATTGAAAGCAATCTCATGTCTACAACCAACGCACAATCTGTCAATCATTAGAAACATGAAGGACATTTAGGTAGCTGAGGTCTCAGTAGAAAATAGATAAAGTACCATGCAGATATACAAAGTGCAATCTTTAAATGACAAATGTGTCTGCTTACTAGAAATCATTGTGTTGTGAGATAATTGAATCATTGATACAGATCATTGAGTAGGCCACAGGATGACATTAAATATTTTAAAGAACACGTTCACAAATCACACTAAAGACATTATGCCCACATATGCAGACTGATAAAGCAATCAGCTTTGATTATGTATTACGAAATCTGCAACTCGGTATATAAGACCACTTTTTCTTTTTCTTCTCAGCAATTAACAAAATACATTTTGTTTATATTTCCTATTTTAAGGTATGTTAGGTACTTGCTTCAATAGAAGAAGAAGAAAAGACCTCCCACTCAAAAAAAAAAAGAAAGAAAGATGAAAATGAAAACTGCCGCTAATACATTTTTCTTATGAAAGGTTTTGTTTTTTTGAGTGTTGGGAGTAATTTTTTTTAGTATACAAATACAAGCTCATTACATACACTTTCTGGCTGATTACCACTTTTGGGTTGGGATGTGATCCTTATTAACTGTAGTAGCTCTGAGTAATCGAGATTATAATGTCATCATAATATTTCAGAAATTCAAGATTCTTCTTGCTGAGTGATAACTACGGTCACTGCTCCCCTGAATGTTGGGCAAAAGTAAAATGCACAAGATGTACTTGGAAACCAGAGTAATCAGAATATACCTGTCCTGCTAAAATACTTTGTTATTATTATGGCAAACATAAATGTTCACAAGCAAAGAATAGTGATCTGTGGTTAGACAGACATTGCTTCTAAACAAATATCACTTAAAGGAATACTATAGTGTCAGGAATACAAACGTGTATTCCCCACACTATAGTTTTGAAACCACCGTTTAGGTCCCCGGTCCTCTTGTCCTCGGTTAAAAAAGGTGTAAAACTCACCTTTTTTCTAGCGCCGCACAGGTAAAATGTGATGATATCAGCCAACCCAAAGCATTGGGAGGCTATTGCACATGTGCGGCATCCCTATAATTAATGGTCAGAACCTACATGCAGACTGTGGACCCAGGAAGAACCTATATTGGCCATCTCAGTGACTGCATTTCTGTGTTTAGATTAAAAATCCTGCAGGAACAGGCAGTAGACGTCAGAGTTGTAGCTTTTCTGGTGACAATAATGTCTCTTTAAAATGTCAGTGCTCCAAAGGGAAAACTTAATTACCACTCAAATTCTATATACAATTGTATATAGATGATAAAAAAAAAAAAACAACTCAAGTGAATAATATTTTTTTATTAGAGAATATTGTGTATATTGGATCTTTAAGTCAATAGCATCCGGAAAAACAAGTAAACTAATTTTAGTTATTATTTTTATAATTAAATTATTGTGATTTGGACTTGAAATATTTAGAAATCCTGTGTACTTCTACTTTCAACATCAATTACATATATGTTGATGGCTAAAATAACACATTTATTGGGCAATCCAGGAAGTTTGTATTTTAAATACGAGAATGCATATTTAGTGTAAAAACAACAGAATATTCTGTTATAGAGCTCATTACACTTTATTTACTAAAATGTGAATACGTGGGAATTTAACCCCTTAAGGACACATGACATGTATGACTTTTATTCCAGAAGTTTGGTCCTTAAGGGGTTAAATTGAATTTCAATATAATTTCAAAAGATTTCAAAGTCATTACAGGTATTATGACCTAAAATTTTAAATTAATTTTGGACAACTCTACATTAAGTGAACAATCTTGGATGGGTTTTATTATCTTTAGTTAATATTATTAAAATATGACATAATCTAGTGTTTAAATTCCCTTCCTGAAATATTTCCTCCAGGCTCCTGTTTTTTTCCCCCGTTTGCAATATTCAGCTTTCTAATACCATTGTGTTAATGAAGGGTACGAATATAAGGCCAGGCTTAAAATTTACTGAGTCTGTCATCCTTAAACTAATCCTCTGCTACCATTTCTTATATTTCTTATAATAGGAATCATGCAGGTCACGCAGAAAAAGAGAAAATTAATGACGAGAAAATGCCAATGCTAGGCATTTTCCTATTACTTTTTAATAGCTAGGATTTCTTTCCATCTACAGGGGTTAGTTTGTAATGTAAAGTTATTTAACTTTCAGGCAGTTTCTGGGTAGAGTGAGAATCTTTTTCTCTTAGCATCAACCTACTTGGTTCGACAAGTTTTTCGGCAGCAGGAAGTAACTAAGTCGCTGAAAGGGTTAAAAATGGGTATATTTAGCCTCATGAACGATTAAAAATAGTTTACAGTTAAAAACCATTTAATTGCATTTAACTGTGAAACCCTGATTAGTCACAGGTTGGCAAAAAGCAGAATTGGTGTGCTAAATTTGTATCTAAGTGTAATTCACTAAATGTTTGGGTTTAGTAGGTAGATCGCGATTACTTTGAATTTGTAAAGTTACAATGCATTTCTTTTAATATACATGTGCCAGCCCAATAATACCTTGAAGGGGATCAGTCACTTTTCCGGATATTACAAATTCAATAAAAATTAAAAATGACCCATGTTTATTTTCTACCCACATGATGCTCTATTTTGTTTCAAATGTATATTAAAGATTTAGCCATTGAATCATAATTCAGTTCAGTCCTGGCACAACGAAGGCATGTGATGCATTGGAAGCCAATTTATTATTATTACAATGTATTGCGTGCCTTGGCTGTGCCAGGATTTAGTTTCATTGTAACTCAATTGCTAAATCAGAAACATTGATTTTGGCTACTTCACTTTCAGTGTTGTCAGGTGCAAAGGGCAGATCTTATAACAGTGATTGACTGCAAGCCAGGAAGGACGTGGTCAATTCCAGGACAGAATTAATTAAATACAGATGAGTGTATTTCTACATTTTTGTTAAATATAGAGGATAAAAACAGAGAAAATGAGAACTCTGGGAATGGACAAATGCTTAGAAAAACTTGATAGTTTTCCCTTGAGTAAATTCCCACTCGGGTCTCAAAATAGTTTTTGCTCACTTGTGCCATTACAGAGTGAACCTATACCATTGCACATCAGAGTGATCCCACCCATAAGGGAAGTCCAGAACCAAAATGCCATCCAAGTTCTTTCTGCACGAGAGATACAGTAACACTAGATGTTTGCAATGGCATAGGGTCACTCTGTGGTGGCACATGTGAGCAAAAACTATTTTGAGACCTCTGTGGTGATTTACCAAAGGGCAAGCTATTGAGTTTCTCTAAACCTTTCGCCCTACTCAGAGGTCTCGTATTCGGTGTTTTTGCTGAAATAAATAAGATAAGTAAAAATAAGGATAACATTTCTGGAAAGAGGTGGCTTCCCATTAGGATAAATGCCTTTCCACTAAACCAGTTTAGGGGTTTGCCGGGTGCTGCTCCCTGCCTTCACTACTAATGACTGATAACCAGAAGAGTCTATCTTAGCTAATGATCTCAGCCAATGAGCTAGTCTTGCTCTCCATAGGAAGTCGTAGAGTGGGTAGCGGTGCCTGGAAGACCACAAATAAGAAGTCAAACCATTCTATATTTCTGAACAATGGGACAGAGCCAGGGCACTCCTGGCACCATAACAGCACAATGTAGTGGGTATGGGGCTTGGAGTGTTCCTTGATTAAATAGAGCATCTCCGTCAAACAGGTTATTCCATAATACAGCTATATCAATATAAACGGTTTTTGTTTAGATTTTTTACAAATTATGTAGACTCTACATCAATGTGGTCTACCACAGATAGTGTGTACACTGATGTTTTCCTACACACAATATTAAAGCCATTTAAATGTTAAATAATACACTTGCTCCAACAATGTCAGCTCTTTATCAAGTACCTTTTGAAGAACAAGAGCTGACATTACCTTAGAAACCTCTATCAGAAAACCTTTTGCAAAGTATTTTTTTGTTCTCCATAGCAACAATTGCTGTGTGAATGCGTCATGCGGAAATATACACAATAACTATGTATTTTTCACTTAAATTTCTTTTACACATTTAATGTTCCACCTACTTATAATCAGAAAATACTGTATTTCTGCTTCTCTACAAGTAATAAAAGTATAATATTTTCTTATCTAATAATTGCCAGCCTCTTACCCTTCAATTGTACAACTTCAGTTTCCCGCGGAGTTGCTCACAGAACAGTATTTTTAATATATAATTAGATACTCATTTCTTGTGCTCTTTAATATGTTCATGCAGGAGGTCTGCATACATAGTGTGATTGGTAAGCGCAGAGAAAATTCAGCATATGATTAAGTATTCTTTTTAAATAACCTTTATCCTCTAATACTGTGGGATGGATTGTACGGCAACCAAAATATTTTAAACATTATATTTATTGAATTATACACACAGTGAAAATTGTGCATTAATAGAAGATGAAAACTATCACAACTTATTCTATTCTCGAGTGTCCATGAATGACAAAAATAGCAGCAAATCTGCCGTTATTATGTTACATCATTGACAGTATAATAACCACAGCTGTGGCCAGATTTTACATTAACGGCTGTATTATCTGAAGATATGCCATTTCAATTATTATAGCAGGGGCATCAAGGTTCACAACCTCACCTTCTTCTTGCCTTATTGCTGCACCAATTCTAAAGCATTTTAAAGCAAAGGACATTGTAGCATATGCAATTATTGCATGTTTGTTGGCTGCACAGTCATACTGTGGATCTCCCATTCCACCACATCCCAAATATTTTCCATTGAATTACAATCTGGTGACATTTTATTTTAATGTTTGTTTTGTTGATTATTGTATAGAATACATTATCTCATTAGTGCTTTTAAACCTGAAACCCATTTTATATACTCTATAAATTTATTTTCTGCATCCACAGAAAGTCTCATTATGGAACTAAACAATGTGTCAACTCCTGGCCACCTATGTCATGGCTCTTAAAAATATGCTACAGTCACCAAAACAAAATTGTTTAACTGTTTATTTCATACCCCAGTAGTCTCACTGCTCAATTTTCTGCCATGTATGAGTTAAATCACATTTGATTTTTGTGATAGTCTCTAGAGTTTTATTGAGATTTTCCAAAGAGTAATATTTGTTAGTGAATTTGTTTTTTAATTCTAGAGCTTGCTCTTCAAAGTCTGCAATGTGAGAACAATTTCTAAGTAAACGTAAAAATTGACTCTTGTAATCCCTTCTAGCCATGATTTGTAAAGGCAACTGGATTGATTGATTACTGTATTGGTACATACTATTTTGAAAAAAAAGTTAGTGTTAATTGTGCCATTGTGGATAAAGATATGTAAATCTAAAAATTTAATACAATCTCTACAGTGTTCAGAAGTTAAAATAATACCGTAGCTGTTGTTATTTAAATACACTAACTCCTTAGTGTATGCCTGCCAAGTTTGTCATAGGCATTCAGACTAGTTATGTCAGTAGTTCCCAAACAAGTCACTGTGGCCCACCAACAATCTAGGATTTATGTATTTGCCTGTTTTATTATAATAGAGATACTGACAAAACCTGGACTGTTTGTGGGTCTTCAGGACTGAGAAACACTGAGTTATTGTGAGGTGATATTATTTCTTAATTTAATGCTACCTATTTGTTTAGCCTATATGCTTGAGACTTCCCCTAACATGTGCAGTGCATGGCTGAGCACTTGAATTCTTGTTCAATGAACTCTTCAGGATGCCACTTTGCTATTGCTCCCTCCTTCTTATTATGCAGCATTTGATGCAGGTACTGGTTTATTCTGGTGGCTGTGTGGAGGGGGCAGGGGCATGACATGCTTCATCTTCCTACCCCCTGTGTCCCACATGGTGCACGCCCTTGGCTAAAAGAAGACAGGGCTAGCCCTAGGGTTCCAGCTGTCCTCACGAAAATGGGACAATGGTGCACCACCATAATATGAATAAACATAATCTGGATTGACAGTATACTGTATATAAGTATTTGGAGGTAATACTACTAGTACTAATATTGATAATAATACACCCCATAAAATAATGCAGAAAGATTATTCTTTGTTAAAAACAATCAATTTTAACACATCTGCATCACATGCACACTCTTCCGCCACATTCTCATAAATACTCCCCATCCACACATCCTTTACTAACTTCCTCTCCTTGTCATGTTACAGCTCCCTTAAATTATATCATATCTTCGTTAATATTAGCCCACATTTCATTTATCCAAATTACACAATGCATCATTTGACTACCTACTCTCCATCCCTCCCTGTGTCATTTGCAATTTCTAACTGTGTCTCTCTTATTGAGGACTTGCCCCATCTGTGCCACATGTCAGACTCAGTTTGGATATTTAATTTGGTCAAGGATTTATCGTAAGTACAAGTTCTCTTCCTCATGGCAACAGACCGAATACCGAAACTTTAAGTGTGTGATATTAGAACAAACCTTCTACCCTGTGACATATTGCAATCACTCAAGCATACAGCCAAGATTTCACATAGAATGGCTGACAAATATGTGTTTCTTAACCATATAACATGGATTGCATTAACATATCACCATGCATTGTATGACCTTGTGGCCAGCTAGCTTAAACATAATACTATAAATAATTAAGTAATTAGAAAATCAAATTGGTCCTTAATACCCTTTTAACCAGAAGTGATCTAACAGTTGGGCACCTTCTTTTCCCTCACACCCCGCCTGGAGGTGTACAAGTTATTAAATAAAGTGCATGGACGTATACATGCCTGCATGTTTATTCCACATTTTGAACACTGGGCCCTTTGTTCATTGAATCTACTTGTAGAGCTAGATGTAAGATATAGTAATTAGTTGAGCTATGGTTGGCGAGGAAGAGAGAGGCAAATTAAATAGTGAAGAGATACTCAAGGGAGGTATGAGTACAAAACCAAATAGTGGGAAGAAAGAGAGAGAAGAGGTAGGGTATTTAAAAAAAAAAATACATACACACACACACTTACACCTCATAAAAATACCACACTGCACACACACACTGACACATTACATAAATACACTTCGGCATTTACAACTGATGCTCCACAAAAATACACTTACTCATTCACACACGGTCTGATGCTCCACAGAAATACAGCCCTGCCATAAGAAAACTGTGGAATGGGGTAAAGTGATTGTGGGTGATGGGGTCTAGGGGTGCTAAAGGGCTTAATATAGGTGATCTGATTTGTAGAGTTGGCTCTGGCAGCCTTGAGTGCAGTACAAAGTGACCTTGAGTGCCATGCATGGCACGTGTCATAGGTTGCTGACCCCTGCTGTAGCATTAGGAATACAAATATGTATTCCTAATTCTACAGTGTCCTTATCCATAGTAAGATTCAGAGTCCCCCTTTGACTTTTTTCCAGCTCCATGACTCACTCAGTACTGCCGTTCTATCTTATTATCTTTCTTAAACAGTGGAATATATGATCTTAGTGGTTATGATACCTGGATTGGGTTAAGGGGTTATGAAAAACATCATAATATTATTAAGGACAAGGGGTATTGTAATGAGGACTATGTTGCTATGATTTGGAAAAAAGTGATGGATTTTGTCTATGGGAAAAGGCCTGTTGAAGGGATGAGGGATTTAAAAGGCCTCATATTTAAGCTTTGCCTAAGGCTTCGCAAAGTCTAGAGTCACCTCTGGAGAGAATAATGTGTTTCAAAGCACAATAAAGTATACAAAAATGTGGTAAGCTTCTGAAAGGGCAGAGGTGATTTGCAAGCTTGCTGCATCGTAGAGCATAGAATCGTCATTTCAGAACTGATTACTTACTTACGTATTACTTTTATTCAAGTGCTGCCACTACCGCAATTGTATATTGATGCATATACAAAAATGCCTGATCAAATTAGTCATTTAATATTGGTCAATTAATCATTTCTTCCAAATTATATTACCTGTGACATGTTGGTACACTGTAGATAAATGAAATTATGGTAATCCAGAAATCATAATTATTTATATCGGAATGCATGAATGCACCTGCCCAAGGAAGATGTTACATGACATATAGCATTCAGCAAACATATTTGGTCATCTAGGACATTCTAAGGAGCAGGCCTGCCATTTGGATGATTTAAGTGAAAATAATAAATACAAAGAGATCTAAGCAGGAACAATAAAACATGCATAATGAATGATTTGCGCTGGATATATGTAAATAAATCCATACCTCACAAAATGTAGAGGTGTTAATTTAGGTAAGGAGGGTGAACCAGTGATGTATAAATAGGCAGAACTTACTCTAACAGGGGTGGTCTTGTCCAAATAAAATATGGTGGGGGGAGGGGGAGTTATCTGTTTTATGTGAATGTTCATAAAATGTGAATGTTCATGTTTTATAAAGATTTAAAAAACAAAAAACAACATTAAATTACATTGCTAGAAAAGTGTACTAAATTGTTTTTTTTTTACAGTTTTCCTTTCCCCCAGAAAATTAGATGTGCTTATAAAGGGTATTTAAAGCTTTTTGAGAGAATTAGCTACATATCCGTTATCTATTTTTTTTTTTCTGAACAGAAACATATGTCTAGAAAAAGATTTCCTCAGAGGGGCTGGGTAGATAAGAATTCACATATCGGTTAAATGGAAAACCTGTTTCTCAAAGAATGCACCAGCGAGATACTTTTTTATTTTGAACAATTGAAGTCTATACGAATTGGAAAATTGCACTACTTGTGCTGGCACATAACAGTAAATATGATTATATATAATTTCATGGATAGATTTCTGTAGAGGCAGGTATCCCAGAATGCATGCCAGTATAATGAACAAAAGATGTGAGTAATTGTTGGATATATTGTATCTTAAGAGATGGTATATCCTGTGCATTTAAAGCCATTAAGCTTGGTAAGTCTACCTGAAGTAAATTGTTACAATTTGGCCTTTATCTTTGTTGATTTTTGTTGTCAGCTTCATACTAAGAGTATGTGATCACAAATAAACATAGTTGATGGAATTCACTATAAATTATAGAAGAGTATTATAGCAAGAGATTAAAAAGTACATTAACGAGACATTCCAAGCACCAAGTGGTTTTGGGGTTTAGATGTGGCCCATGCAATCCTGCAGATAAACCCACTGCCATGTTTGTCATTTAGTAATTAAATCTAATATGTGTTTTGCTACATTGCTCCAGCATCCAAACATTGTATGCTGACATGCATGCTAGATGGGTGTCCAATGGATTTCTACCAGAAAACTCCACTGTTGGAGGAATGGACTGCAGTGGCTGTGCATTCTTAATCGTGTTTTCAAAGTAATTTTATTTAAAGGGGGTCCAGTATTTATTTCCTCCTGGGAACCGAGGGAAAAAAATGGTCTTTCAATTTTTGATGAAACGGAAGAGGAAGTTTCCCTAGATCCCAGCATATTACTGGAAAGCCTAGGATGTCCTCTTTGCAACACAGCAGGGATTGATAGGGTAGCTCAAAAGAAGATGCATGTGAACGAAATGCCCAGTACAGAGGACACAAGTTAATGGGCTGGGTCTCAGGAGTTTGTAAAGTGTGATAACATTCTCAAAAAGTCAGTCAGGAATAGGTATTAAAACACACAATATGGCACTTAGTTTGGTCACATTTCTGGGGTCTGTTAATATTAACTGTGCAGCTTTTGGACCATAAGCAAGGAAGTTTAGATTTTTTTTTTTTAGTCTTGAATACTTTTGGTTCATAGAAAGAGATCTATTCCAACAAGGTTATTCACCAAAGTGAGAATTTAAAGTCAAAATACCTGAACAAGAAATATTCTTTAACTCAGTTATGCTTTCAGCTGTGTCCATGAGTAGTTTGTGGTATTGTTTAAGATACCTATTAATGCGGGCGGTGTATGGGGGCTGCATTGTGTATCTGGATGTTATGTCACTTTGTGTGTTTGGTGTGTATGTGTGGGGCTGCTTGTGGTATTGCATGAGAGGCTGCTTGTTGGGTTGTGTGCATGCATGTTGATTGTCAGTGGTGTTGTGAATATGAGGACTGTGTGTGTGCTTGTTTGAGAGCTGTTTGTATTATTTATATGAGCTATCTATAGCTGTGTATATCTAGCGGTGTGGGTAGCTTAACTAGGGAGCAGTGGGGACAAGAACAGGCCAAGGGCAGGATCTGTGATAGCTGCTGTGAGCTGTTCTACTCCAGTGTGCTCAGATCACTTCCTCTAAGTGCTGCAAAGCGTGCATTGAGGATTTTCCTCACCATCTGCAATCACCACTCAGTTTCCACTAGCAGATATCTAAAGACCCACTGGGACACCTCATAGGCCAGAGCATGTTTTGCTCTGGCAGCCTTGAGTGCAGTACAAAGTCACCTTGAGTGCCATGCATGGCACATGTCATAGGTTAAAAACGAGAGGGGGAAGTGTCAGCGCTAAATAACTAGAATATAAAGCAGCAACCCAAAAAAGGGGAATCCCTCAAAACCCTTACTACAATAAAAAGAAAAGATGGAGGTAAGGGCTGCGCTAAAAAGGCCTGTACTAATAGACTAAGGGTAGTGGAGACCAGACGAAAATGGTCTGAAATGGTAAAATACAAATCTATAAATATATAGGAGATAGCGAGGGAAATTTTCACTAAAAACAACAGAATAAAAAACAAGGTACAAAATAGGTAAACAGAATAAAATCAGTCCAAATGATAAAATATAATGAAGGTAAAAAAGTCTAAAAGAAAGTCTCACTAATATGTAGCGTAAGAAAATGATACATTCCTCAGGAGTTGATCCGTCCGGATTGATAAAATTTCCGTATATGTGGAGACAAAAAGGGGAGAATACGACAGGCAGCCGATAGCGTAATATTGTAAAATCCAAAGTAAAATAGATAAAAGGAAAATAATACACTCACATTTGTGAGAGCTATTAACCAGCTCTAGGATGATAGGCGTGTAGTGGTATAATCCCTGCTAAAGGATATATGGGAGAAGTACGTCTGTCACTCCGGCTTGGTAGAATCAGTGCTCCAAAATAAAGTTTGTAGGAATAGGAAAATAAAATATATAAAAAATATACTCACAATAGTAGAGCAGGAGGTACTGCTCTATCAATACAGCATAGGTGGAATGATCCCCACCTTGGATTTCTTGAGTCAGGATACAGAAGGTGCCAGGAAAGAAAAATATAAAAAAGTGCATATAAAATCTAATAAAATTAAAATTGGTCCTTATAAAAGGGATAACCAAAAGACTTTTATTATTAAAAATGCACAATTAAAACCATTAACGCGTTTCAGCATTTAAGGCTTTATCAAAATGGTATATGACATTATTCCTGGCACAGAGAGTTTATATAAGCATATGTAAATTTAACATTGGTGCCAAAACTTTGATTTTTTTTTTTTTGAACACTGATTGTTCATGCCTTCGGGAACCACTTATATACAAGTGTGAGTGAAGAAACCCACTACCTTAAACTTATGAATAAATAAAAAAATAAAATAATAAGAAAAATTGCATATACATGTAAGCATATAAATGAAAGACATAAAAGAAAAAATGTGCAAAACCATGTATAAGATAGAGATAAAAAGAGTGTCCTTTATATGAGGAAAGGTTAGTGACATTCCATTATATGAAAGAAGGGAATAAAAGAGTACATAATAGCATAATAAAGAATATAAATAAGAATAAGACATTTTAATTTTATTAGATTTTATATGCACTTTTTTATAATTTCCTTTCCTGGCACCTTCTGTATCCTGACTCAAGAAATCCAAGGTGGGGATCATTCCACCTATGCTGTATTGATAGAGCAGTACCTCCTGCTCTACTATTGTGAGTATATTTTTTATATATTTTATTTTCCTATTCCTACAAACTGAGAGCACTATTGCTGTCTTTTATTTTTTTATTTTGGAGCACTGATTCTACCAAGCCGGAACGACAGATGTACTTCTCCCATATATCCTTTAGCGGGGATTATACCGCTACATGCCTAACATTCTAGAGCTGGTTAATAGCTCTCACAAATGTGAGTGTATTATTTTCCTTTTATCTATTTTACTTTGGATTTTACAATATTACGCTATCGGCTGCCTGTCGTATTCTCCCCTTTTTGTCTCCACATATATGGAAATTTTATCAATCCGGACGGATCAACTCCTGAGGACTGTACCATTTCCTTACTCTACATATTAGTGAGACTTTCTTTTAGACTTTTTTACCTTCATTATATTTTATCATTTGAACTGATTTTATTCTGTTTACCTATTTTGTACCTTGTTTTTTATTCTGTTGTTTTTAGTGAGAATTTCCCTCACTATCTCCTATATATTTATAGGTTTGTATTTTACCATTTCAGACCATTTTCGTCTGGTCTCCACTACCCTCAGTCTATTAGTACAGGCCTTTTTAGCGCAGCCCTTACTTCCATCTTTTCTTTTTAATGTATCATAGGTTGCTGACCCCTGCTGTAGCATTAGGAATACAAATATGTATTCCTAAGTCTACAGTGTCCTTATCCATAGTAAGATTCAGAGTCCCCCTTTTGCCTGTAAAATAAATAGTGAAAAAAGGTTTGACTTTTTTCCAGCTCCATGACTCACTCAGTACTGCCATTCTATCTTATTATCTTTCTTTAACAGTGGAATATATGATCTTACACGCTACCCTCCGATTCTCAATCATAGATCTACGTCATTTAAAATTATTACATTTATGCCCATAGTTTAACTAATATATATATATATATATATATATATATATATATATATATATATATATATATATAAACATTTTTAATTATTTATAAATGCTAACACAGGATATAAAAATACCCTGAAACTGACAAGTAAAAGGAATAAAATACATTCTCCCTCTTTGTTCAATTAAAAACAGGAAGGTTAAAAAAATTTCACACAGCTCGTTTATCTGACAATGATTTGACAAGTCAATATAAGTGATCACAAACAAGCCATTGTTATTATCTCAAATAAGCAGGAGAGATGTCAGTCAGAACCTTGGGATTCAACCACAGATCTTTGGGCCACAAACCCAGGTGCTGTTTTTCAGATAGAAGGAGATAAGATTAATCTTACAAAGAAATTATCAAAACGGCTAATCACAGAACAGTTTCTCTACATGTTTTCATTTAATTACTCTTGTAATTATGCCATTGTTGTGAATGTTTCCCCCTTGAGTAGCCAACTTTTCTTCATTCACCACATCATTAACAAAAAAAAAAAAATGTTAGGCATATCTGAAAGCACTTGTCTAGTCTGGCAAGGAATAAGAAAGATGCATTAAATTTTAAAACAAAAAGCTGCATATTGTTTTTTCCTTTTATTTAATGACTGCCAGGATATTCTGTGGCACTGTGTAGTTTGAAAGTAACATTTAAAGCAGAATGATTAAGAGAAGCGGATGCATATTGCTGATGTTTTTGGCATTAAAGGGACACTATTATCACCAGAAACACTACAGCTTAATGTAGTTGTACTGGTGTATTTAGTATGTCCTTCCAGGCTCAGCAATGTAAACATTGCCTTTTCAGAGAAAAGCCACTGTTTACATTACTGCCTAGTAACACCTGTAAGTGCAATAACTCAGACGGCCACTATTTCAGTGCTGCATTGTGCGTAGCTCTTGTGTTTAGCGTCTCCACGCTCTGCATGGAGATGCTGAATGATCCCCATAGAAATGCATTGACTCAATGCATGAGTAGATGCCTGATTGGTTCAGTGCGGTGTTTTGCCACACATGCACAATTGCCTCCCTTCATTTTTGTTTGGTAAAGCATTGGACTGCAAAGTTTTTTAGGCTTAATCAGGCAAATACAATTTTGTTCTGCTCATCTCAGTTTTATGAGGGGCAATTAATGTGTTCCAAACCTGGCTGAAAATGCACACTGTGGTATATTTTGTACAGTTGTTTCTGATTTCTTTGCAACCAAATCAGATGTTATGAGTAATTTCAGACAATTTATTTGAGCCGATATATGATCTATGTTTAATATATAGGCCTCAACTTAATATTTTTTAAATTGAAACCTGTTAGAAAAACATTCAAATTTATTTATCTATAAAATCCCCACAGGTTTCCAACAGATTTGAATCATTTAAAAAATGTATCAAAAATATTAAATCAAGGCCATAATACTGGAAAACCAAAATAACATCAAAAATAACTTCCAAAACGTTAAAGTAATTCATCCTTGATTGAACTTTCAATATACATTGTATGTGTTATGTGGCCTCTCCACTCTGACAACTTATATGGTAAGGCTTCGGTAGTAATATTGTAATATAGACCAGAGAACCTGTCATAAATTTCTCTACAATGTTTGGTTTATAAACAGGAAAATAAAGCATGCCTTAATTACTATACCATTTTAGGTATTTTCCAGACATCAACACGATTTAAGTCATTGCTTCATAGACACAGTTCACCTTGTGGGTCTTAGTAAAAGGCAGCCAAATTAACAATTGCCATGCTATAATCAATCATACCAATCTCTTTTGGGTACCACTACATACATCCAATTGTTAGCATGACATTACTTAATCATATTTTGCAGAGATTAAACCCTGTGCATGCAGTACTTCATAGCTAAAACGCTAAACATAGAGACTCCAGACACCATGATCACTTCAAATTACAGAGTTGGTTATGGTGCTTGGAGTAACCCTCGAAAGACTCACTGTGGGATGGTATGATTATACAGGTATGTGACAGTGTATATGTGTGTGTGTGTACATGTGAAAATAGTTTTTTTTTTTGTGTGTGTGTTATCTGTGTAAGATTTGCATATGGAATGGACATAGTTGGGACACATCAAGATCACACAGTGGATATTCATTCCTACATGGCCAGTTTGTACTCAGCAGTGACATCTCCTGGTGATATCTAAACATCATGTTGTTCACTAGCTTCCTGGAAGTATTGCCAGCTACTGCTCTCCTACACCAACTTTGATCACAAATATAATGCTATAATACGTTGATGTCAGATCAAGTATCCAGTTTGTCATGTTAGTAAATTACCCTGCAGGGTGTTTATTCACTAATCAAAAAGAAAACAACATTACAAACAACTAATCATAATAAACCAGTCAAAGAAGATGCAGAATTACTCATAGATTCTGCAAATTCACATATCTTTTTAAATTCAGATTTATTTTTATGTACTTAAGACACTTGTGCTCCCTTCAAAAGCACTGGGGAAATTCTTGCTTTTATCATAAACCTTGACCTTTATTAATTATAATTAACTGTGCTGCAGTGAATTTTAGTATTTAATAAAATGAAGATCGTAATAATAATAATTATGATAATGTTGTCAACAAATTACATTTTAGCAAGAAACTTAGAAGCTCCTGTTTTACTATTATAGTGCCGTAGCATGTGTGCAACGCATTGCAATGCAACACAGAAACATAGCATTAATGGGTTAAAGAATAAGGTATTCCCGCAATGTTTAAAAATATATATATAGAAGGCTGTGTCCCGGAACTTGGCAATGGACAAATGTCTTTGAGTCCATAGCAAGAAAAACAATTAACCTTCAAAGTTTTAAAAACCAAATAATATCCTGATTGCCCTTTAAAATGAACAATCATCTAAGTCAATATGTTTTGTTTTGGGTTTTAAGTCAAATTGTGTTTATATTGATTACATCCTTTAGAATAAACTTCACGAGGATATATTGGCTGAAAATAGAATATTTATTACAAATGCAACAAACAGGAGTAAGGCATATTTCAGAGACCAATATCCCTGCTTGAGGGCTGTGTCAATAAAAAAACAGGGGTCACAATCTCAGGTCTTGTAAAATAGTAAAAGATGGAAACGCTACCTCTCTCATCTATGATTATTTTTTTTATTAAGTTCACCTTAAGAAATTGCATATATTTAGAGTTTTAATCTTAGTAATGCGTCTGTATATATATATATGAGTTTCTATTTCAAGATTAGTTTTGTTCTGTAAAAATATAGATTTTGCTTTATGCCTCCTTTCATTTTTATCACTCATCTGTCCTTTGCTCCAATTCCTTTATATAACGCTATCGTTGGAGCTTGCTGCATTTTACCACCACTTTATTTGTATTTACCTATGGGATTAAAGTAAGAATTCATAGTGGATTTCTGCATTCAGCATCTACTGGTATAATTTTACGCAGCCGAGCCACAGGCTCACACTAAGACCAGATATACTGCGATCTCCGAGTGTAGCACCTACTGGTATAATTTTACGCAACCCATAATTTCCACAGACTCACACTAAGACCAGATATACTACGATTTCCTAAAATGACAAAATATCCACTAAACACCAAAAGTGCAATATATGGAAAAAAGCTACTTAGCTTATATGTACAGCTTCAAAGGTCCCTTCCCTGATGGTGACCTCAAATAAACTAGATATGATAAAGAAAATATGGGATGCAGCTGAATACCTAAACTAAAATAATAATAATAATAGTGCAACACTGTATGATAATGTTAACAGTGCCCCCACTTTGTATAGAACTTACAGACTCCAAATGATTTAGCGGAAAGTTGCCTTCCCTTACAAGGGAGGTCTGGATGCTCTGTCGGCTTGTAGCTCTCCGGATCACAATCAGGAATCGGGTAGGTAAGTATAAAACAAATTTATTTGATATAAAAAATCCCATTCATGAAAATGTATAAAAACAATAGTAGATCACCGGTCCTATGCTTTTCGCTTCCTTAGAAACTTCCTCAGGGACCAATTTTCATACAATTACAATGAGAAAACCTTATCAGTAACAATAAATCATTCTACCCATCCCCTAGCCCCATCTTCTTAAATAGGGCTGTTCCTGACTTCCTCTGGTGTGTTTGGGGGAGTTCTCATGCATTCTGACAATCGATTTCTTTAATTTCTCCTTCCTATGGCTGTTTAGATTTTTCAATTGCCGCTGTGTGTGCCTCCATGTTGTTAATCAATATCCGGCTTGTGTACCGCCCCCTCCTTCCGTGCCTTCCAATTTTCAAATCATGCTTTATTGTTCATGTAGTTCATGAATTTACAAAAAAAATCACATATTTATTTTCAACTCTTTAGTCTAGTGAAAAAACGAAGTTGTCTTAGTGAACAGTTATCATCTTTATATATTGGTTTTAAACCAGATTGTAATATAAAAATATACAGTAATGGTGTAATATATAAATAAAAGAAAGGGTAGTTCCACACACTCACCAGCGGCTAATATTGAGTGGAAGCTCACAGACTGTAAAAGTGTGGACACTTACCCAATCAAATAGTAATTATAATCATAAATAGATAAACCACTGTTTATTCATCAGAAACAGTTAAAAAATAATTATCAAAATACACAAAATATGATCTGGACCAATTATATAACAAATAAAAACAATATCGCTATCCTGAAACAAATGTAACCACACAGCTCTCTAATAAGTAAGGAAATTGAGTGGTAGCAACACCCAGACTCAATGTGGAGATATAGTAACAAAGTGTCTTAGTGTTGCCCCATCCCAAACCCTAACACAAGTATAATAGCGAATATACTCTGATGTAAAAATATATAGACACAGTACCTGTCCTCGGTGTGGGCCCCCACCGAGGTAAAAAAAGGAGAGCAAAGAGTCTAAAAATGTGATAAAAGAGGAATACGGCACACTAAATATCCATGGAGGTCATAAGCTGATGCACCGCGGTCGGAATCTTCGAAAAAGACCGCGGTGGAGTATAACCAGACACCGTAAGGTACAGCTTCAAAGGTAAGATCCAGCAAACAGAGCCCAATGAAGAAAAGACCGCCAAAATGGATATGTGCTTCCTGCTTTCACTCCAAAACAGCAATCAGATAACAGCAGGTTAAACCAGATTGTATCTTATATATTTGGGTGAAAAATTAATGCACCATACATCAAAATGCTATAATTTAAGCACATTATGCATCACACACTTATGCTCTATTAATAACTGTATAAATTGCCCCACCTGACAAGCCCAAATGTACAAAATGACTGTCAGCCACATATTCCTACAGATGAGAATATATATACCATGTGTCACTAGAAATATTAAACTCAAAAGAATATATATATATAAAAAAAAAGGAAAAATGTAAGAAGATATAATCAAAAATTTTAATTTGTGTGCAGAGTGCTTTGGACATTTTTTTTTTAACCAAACTTGAGAAAAACAATTATGTGGTTAAAGGACCACTCTAGGCACCCAGACCACTTCAGCTTAATGAAGTGGTCTGGGTGCCAGGTCCAGCTAGGCTTAACCCATTCTTTTATAAACATAGCAGTTTCAGAGAAACTGCTATGTTTATGAATGGGTTAAGCCTTCCCCCTAATCCTCTAGTGGGTGTCTCATTGACAGCCACTAGAGGCGCTTGCGTGCTTCTCACTGTGATTTTCACAGTGAGAGCACGCAAGCGTCCATAGGAAAGCATTATGAATGCTTTCCTATGTGACCGGCTGAATGCGCGCGCAGCTCTTGCCGCGCGTGCGCATTCAGCCGACGGGGAGGAGAAGAGGAGGATCGGAGGAGGAGAGCTCCCCGCCCAGCACTGGAAAAAGGTACGTTTTTACCCCTTTCCCCCTTCCAGAGCCCGGCGGGAGGGGGTCCCTGAGGGTGGGGGCACCCTCAGGGCACTATAGTGCCAGGAAAACGAGTATGTTTTCCTGGCACTATAGTGGTCCTTTAAGGCAAAACTGGTCAAATTCTCAGCTTTGCTTCTAATTAGGCTTCTTTAGCCTTAGATTTCACTGTGAATTCTCAATTTAGTAAATAACTTTAATGCTTTTAGTTTTATATATAAAGAATAAATAGAAACTATGATGATGAGCATGTGTCTGATCACAGTGCAGCTGCCCATTTCCTACAGTCTATGCCAAGCATAGGCAGCCTTCGGCACTCCAGATGTTTTGGACTACACCTCCCATGATGCTTTGCCAGCATTATGGGTGTAAAAGCATTATGGGGAATGTAGTCCATAACAGCTGGAGTGCTGAAGGTTGCCTATCCCTAGTCTATGCTATAGTTCTGAAAACACTATTGTGGCAGAACTACTACTCATTCATATGTTTTTCCCCTTGTTCACAAATCATGTTTGGGCTTGTTTAGAAGATTGTGCAGAATTACATTCTGAATGTAATAGAAATGAAGCTTAGTTATTAATCTGAGGGTAAGTGTTAGTGTGTCTCTAATATGATACTGGAGCACATGGGGTTTTCTTGAGGGCTGATGACTATTCATATCAAAGGACACCTTATCTAGGAGGAAATCAGGACATATGGCAAGTGAGATAGTTGGTTTATACTGAAGCCAGACTTCCAGGCCACTTGTGTGTGACATCTCACACCTTGCAGAGTGGCTCAGTTGGGGTCCCAGCTTCAAAGAGGAATTTGCATTGTAACCTCTGACCTCCCATGCAATCAAATTAGCCCCTTTTGAAAATGTATCTTTGGAGTGTTTTAGAATATCGTATATTTTTCTGTAGAGGATTCTGGGAGGAAAAGCCCTGTATTATTATATGGGAGACCCCATGTAGGAGTCTGTACATAAAAGCTGTGTGTGTTCCACTAAACCTCAGTTGACTCGCAGGACTATGTTTCGTCTGGTTACTGGGGGAATGGGTATTTACTTGTGCTGATGGTTCCAGTGTGGCTGAAGGAAGGTATTAGCGAAGTTAACCAGTTGGGTTACCCGTGGTCCGCTACAACTATAGACTATTTTCAATTTAATTATTTTTTATTGTAAATTGCAGTCAAAGCTAGCAGCACCAGAACAGTTTTCTATTTTCCGCAGCTATTTTGGTGAATTCCAAACAATTCATGACATAGTAAATAAGATTATTATCAATAGCTTCAATGCTCTTAATTCTAAATAATACTTTAAGGCAAAACACACACACACACACACACACACATATATATATATATATATATATATATATATATATATATACACACACACACATATAGGGTACATATAATAATGCCAGAAAAAATGGAACATATAGTAAATGATACGTTTCTTTGACATTTCTATCCATACATCATACTTCTCATGACGCATGGCCTTAAAAGTTGGAATGGTGATATTGATTCCAATAAACTATTGAGCACATTAAATTGGGCCAAATGGTATTATAGCTGTAAGTGAAATCATTTTCAGTAGGTCATACTTGTGTTCTCTGCTTCTTTCTGTCAATGGGGATTAGATGTAAGGGACACTGAATAGTATCTTAGAAACCTATTCCATTTCTGTGTTTCATTTAATACAGATTTTTCAGAAGTGGTTATTGCAGAACATTTGCCTATCATTCACACAACTAGCAATATTGTATAGAAAACAGTTAATAACTGTGTTTTGATAGATGCATCAGTATTTTATTCTTCTATCTCTAACAGGTGAATTTTACAATTTGCACATTATAGTACTGTAGAGGAGAGGTAAATAAACATTAGTGCAGACACTATAAAAAGTGTGCGATACATATACAATTGGGGTCTCAGCCTACATAGTTTGCAATCTGAATGGCATCTGAATTTGAATTATACTAAACAGTGATTGGACCACAAAGAGGAATGGAATGACACAGACAGATTTCACATGGGGTGTTGAAGACCCTCGTCCACCACTGGATATCAGGAAATGTTTAACTACTTTTATATCAATTTATAAATGAATAGGGGGTGGTGGTGGGGAAGGACCTATTAACTAGTGCCACATGGAGTAGTATAAAGAAAATGAGCCAAAGATGGGAACATGGTTAATGTAACTCTTTATGTTAGTCCCTAAATCATAGCTACATGTAGAGGAAAGCCCAGGACAATTATATTACTTTCCTATGTGTTATTGAGTAGATGGATACCGCTTTGTTAATTGAACAGATGCTTATGGTGACTAGGAAAATTTAAAACAGCAAAATATAAGAAATATAAGAAATAACAAAAATAATGAGCTGAAAAAAGTATTCCAACTCTATACGGAATGGAGTTGTTCCCAATCTCAGCCTAAATTTTGAGTGTTGGCAAATATAGCTAATTGTTTAGTAAAAATACATCATCACATTTTTTATTAGACTTTACACAACTGTTCATTTAAGAACTGTATTCTCTTTTATAGTTAGCATATCATCTTTACTCTAAGTTCATCTTGTTTCTCTGAACTAATGGCTCTTTTATATACAATTATTAGTAGCCACTGTTTACTTATGTTCAAAGGGAGAAATAAATTCACAAATATTGTAATTTTGCAACCATAATAATCCAATTAAAATAAAATATATGAATCTCATTACTGTAGGCTTAAACTCTACAAAATCGGTATGTAATTAGAATTAAATGCTATTTACTAAGTTGCCTTTTGGTACCTGCAACAATCAATAGACCTGTATTATAGCAATGTGTTTTGCTTGGAAAGATCACATTGCTCCTACTAATATTTGAAATATATTATGGTATAATCAACATGGGATTTTATTTTTAAATTTTTGTATTTATTTTTTTGTATATGAAACTCAAACAGTTTCCTAGATTGCAAAGAGTGAGATACATTAGGAAGTAGATTGATTTGTATAAGTTTCACATGATAGAGTAAAATAATTATCAGCATCCATGAAAGGAGATGAAATATTGACTGATACAAAATAAAGGCCAATGTCAAAATAAAGCAGCTAGAATATTGGACAGATATACACTGCTTAATGAAAAGAGAGCAATATGCCATTTATTAACTAATGCATTGACATGTCTTGAAACATTGGCCCCATGCTATGCAAACAATCATATAGCACAGCACGCGAGAATGCATTTACATCAACTTATTCTATATGGAAGTGAATATCGGGGTTTATATGAGACCATAGTCCTGCTTTTCGTAGATAAACTACACATGGGAAAAAATGACTATTAGAGTCTGTTGCAAGAGTTAGGAAACGTCATGCCAGATGAATCATTTCCTTTCTATATCTTCTATACAGCTCATTTTTGGTTGGTGAATTCTATAGATGGCTAGAATATAAGTAGGAATATATATAAAGATATATATATATATATATATATATATATATATAAAGGGCTGACATCAATAGTATAAGATTTTGCATGTAGTGTTCGGTTGAATTTGATGAACCCTCTTTTTTGCATATATGTACATGTGAGAACAGGTTGCTAAGTCAGAAAAGTTTCATAAGATAATTTATTGGCAGGCAGCCATGTAAAAAGGACTCTGGGGCTAGTAAATGGAAATCTTTTAATACATTTAAAATAAATACTCTACATGGGAATCTTGTGGTATGATATGAAGAGTTTACATATGCTATTAACAGGAGGTCCTAATTCTTTTCACAGCTTTATTAGCCTGTCACTACTTGTAATAAAGCAGAGTGCACATACACTACAAAGACCATACTTAAAATGTTCAGACCACAAAAAAGCATTGGCAGAGGTTCACCCCATAGCAAGCATTGACCTAAACTTTGGGGCAATCAGAATAACATTTTAAGGGATCTTCCCAGCAGCAATAGATTTGGGAATATCAACATAAAGTAAGATAGTTTAGATAGACAGACATAGAAAGATTAGACAGCTAGATAGACAGACAGTCAGTCAGACAGATTTTGAATTGTAGTCTATGTGTTAAAATATATAATTGTATTATATAGTCCAGGCAAAGACATTCTATTTAGGAATAAAAGTTAGAAAATACATTTCAAGCAAGATTTATGCAAAACCAATTCCAACTGAAATAAAAAAAAAAAAACAGATTAATCTAGCACTATCTAACAAAATATCCAAAAGTGTTATGCATCAGTAACGTCACATTTTCCAGAGAAACACCACAGTGTGAACTCCATTATATGTGCAATTTCTCTGTTCAGAACATGGTGTTTTGTCATCCTAACCTTATACACTGATGCGTGATTTCTTCGAAAATCCACAGTCTGCATAATACCAAATTAAATATTAGTAACACGGATGAGCTAAATGTTTTCAAATCTTCTCTGTGTAATGATTTCTCTCTGTTCACAGGCTGTATGGCCACTGAGGCAGATTGATGAAGTGTCATGTATTTGAGTGACAGATGCCTGCGCCAAAGGGGGTTCACTGACATTTACTTTGTGCAGCGATTGCTGCCTGAAACATAAAATTACTCATATATTTAATAAAATCTCTCTCTTTTCTCCTCCTTTCTCCCTCTTTCCCTGACACATTAAAAAAATATCTTGAAAGAAGAATATTATTACACGGAGGCTGCCATTTTGTATAGATGTTTCTGCAGGATTCTCTAAACAACAATAATGCTGTCTGTCAGTCAGTAGTTCATGCAAACTGTGAGAGTTTTGCTGACAACAAAGCGTGCTGGTGTTATATGTCTGGCACCTGGCACTCTGCAAGTGCACATGGCACATACGTGTTGTTGGGATTGTAAATCTGTATATATTTATCTAGTTTACAATTGTTTCCAGAATCACAATATGGCAGCATTATCACTGGGTGGGGACGTGTTATGCAGCTTCAAAATTGTGCAAATGCATGTTGGATGACATTTAGACAAACAGGTGCTTTTCTACAATAAAGTGCTGAATAAGGACCAATCACCATGGAAACAAATAGAATATCTTTAACATTTAGCATTCTACATCCAGAATAGCCCACGTTTTGCCATGAAGATTCTACACTTCAATAAAGTCTACAGTTGGTAGCCAAATTATAAACCAATTTTTTTTTTCACTAGACATTGATTAAATCACAATTTATAATTTACTTGAATGTTCCCAGGGTTCCGGTAAGTTCTTTATTTTTTAGCTGCATCAATGAATAATGTTGGTATTTGATGCATGACAGGGTGCCATAATATGAGTTCAGTAAAGATTTCTCAGACATTTTTTCTGGTTAATCTATTAAGTAAAAAAAAAAAATCTAGAAAAAAAAACAATGCTGTAAGGGTTTTCATGGTGTGAGATCTCACATACTGATGTCTTCAAGATGAAACCCACAACAGGCATCACTCACATATCAATAGTGCATGGAACTAATGTGTAATTTCATGTAAATCTCATTATCAACAAGTCCAATGCTTGATTGTGTCCTCTGGTGGTTATAATAGTGTGTTAATTTGGTTTCTTGACCCTTACCCAATATTTGCTTAATATTATGTAATTTCTCTTCTATGGATTCCTGAACATTTGGTACTTGCTTTGACCACTAGACTGTGTGGATTATTTTACTTAGATCTATCTTGCCTGCACTCTGTTATCTCATACAACCCCCATGGTGCTATATAGTTTCTGTTTGGTCTGCTTCTGTATCATTCATAACAATCAGTGCTCCTGGTCTTCAGTCACTACATGTCCTTGGCAGTCGGCCCACTGCATATTTAAAAGAGAGCAAATTTAGTAAAAGTGTTTGAAGTATCACAAACCTGACGGCATCCAGGGATCTGAAGGCGGCTTTAGCAATGTGTTCACTTGCTCCCAGTTAAAGTCATTGTGTTCTGACTGACTATAGCCACATGACTGGTATGGTTCATCAAAGGAACAGCTACCTAGAAATAGAACAAAAAACAAATAATCAGTTAGGATCCAAAATGCATCAGGGTTTACAAGACACATCGTTACAAGGTAACACATTAGACAATTTGTACCATTCATCTGTTAATGACCCTTTTAACCGTGAACGCAAGTCATGACCTGCTATTTCACTAATGGATATTCACTCCGAAGGCATTTGTACTAAGACTAGCAATTACAACAATGTGAGAAATACAAATGTAATGTTTTAAATCTTGTGTGTGATGTAGCTTGCATATGCTGCTTTTTCATACGGTATATAATTGAACTCGACTTTGCTTTACTGGGTTTTAGCTCAGGCACCTAATTAAAGTGATTATTTTTTTTCTGTACTTTCCAAAATCTACTTTAAAATAATGGTAATTGTTTCCTGGTTCTTCCTCAAATTATTACTATGTGGGCACGATTGGAATAACTGTATCTGGACATTGGAATGTCTTGAAACTATAGACTATAGACTCAATTAGTTGCTCCATGTGGCGACAAAGTCATTAAAACATTGATTACTAAAACAATATCTCTTCTCGAAAATAACAGGGCATCTCAGTTACCCCAGACAGAGTTTTTATTATTAGTATTATTATATCACTGGAAAGTGGTGGAAAATTGCGTAAATGTCAGAAAAATTATGAAAAAAAAGTCTGAAAAACTACAAGCAACCCAAAACTTGTTTAAAAATAAAGTGATCATCAGTGAATGAATTCGAGTTAGTACAGTTGTTTATTAGAGCATGTCACTGACATGGATAAAAATGTTGCAGAGTACACAAAATGTCTGTTTAAATGTAGTTATAATATAGATAACCAGGGGGCAGGGCCTGACTGTCATGGAGGGAAGATGTGCCTGACTGAAGCTCCCTACAAAACCCATGATGGCATTAGGCCTGGAGTGCACTGGACGGGAGCGGCGGGCGAGCTCCCAGCCTGGAGTAGCCCGGGGACTGAATGCTACAAGTGGGTTCCCCGCAACCCCCCCCCTTGGGACCGGTGGGGGAGATCACGGTCCACCCCTGGGAGTACTCCCAGATAAGGCAGCAACGAAAGGGACAGCGGGCAGAGAGCCAAGAGACCCACCAAAAATGGCGGAGACCACGCGGCCTGACAGCTGCCATACAACACGGCAGGGCTCCTTGATCAGCCTGGAGCAAATCCTCACTGACTTCTGGCTCAGAATAGAGCTCAAGCTTCGGCAGAGGACACCGACGATGCCTGCCTCAAGCTGCACACCCCGCTGCCCACCGCCCAACCCACAGCAAATACCAACAGCCCTGCAGCAGCCCAAAAAGGCGGGAAAGCGATGGAGAACCAAACTGCCATCTTACCGGCATAGAATGGCGAAACTGAAACTGCCGCCGAAACCAAGAGCTGGTACACCAAAAACACCCTCCATCCTGAGAACAGCCATACCCCGGCTCAAAGACCCTCCAAAAACAACTCACATCACGCCCAGAGATCCACCGCATCGAAACACCACCGCATGGGAATCCATGGTGGGCCACTGCACAACCCCAATGAGGAATCGGATGATCTGATGAAACGCAACGCACCCCTGGCACTCTGATCAGGAGACCTGACACGGCACACCACAACAAGATACCGTGAAATACATCCTGCCGACCTGCCCAGAGACGGACTTCATCCTGGGGGACCCCAGGGGACTACACAGTATTGTAATAGCCTACTATGTAGCACATCCCGGCAGCAGTAGCTAATAGATCTGCTACCTGGCAGATCAAGATATTAACCGCTTGAAATGTATTACTCTTGTTATGCCTACAGTTTTATTTTCTTTGTTTTTATTTTCAGACGCGGGCACACAAACGCTGTGTGATCCCTTATCTCTTTTTTCTTAAGTTGCCTGGGCAATTCACCTTGCCAAGTAGCACTCAGATCTACACTAGCCATCACAAAATCACACAACATGCTTAACCAGAGTTTAACATGTGTCTAGCAGGCTGCCACTCTTGACTACCACTAAGGCAGTAAACACACGACATATCGCACACCCTACAGCTGTCACCATACTATACTGCTAGCGAATATGTAGACAGAAACATTCCCGCCTGTTACTAGTTATCTCTCTACTAACAGACCCGGTCAGTCAATATAGCCTGCATACTATACTGTTAAGTTTCACTTACTGACCAACATTTCAATCTTGCCTAATAATCTTGTTACCGTGGTAACATGTACTAAGCGAGGTCTTTATCGCTGCTTGTTTTATGCCTGCATTTATTTTATTCCCGTGACTGCAATTCAGACAACATGACTAGCCTGTGTATTAATACACTTAAAAACTGTGCCATTTTCTCATGCCATGTATATGCTCCATATTGTTATCGCTGTTTGCCTATGCCGTCATGGCACCGTGAAAATCTGTATTGTCTTGCGCACAGAAAAAATAAAGAATTAAAAAAATAATAATAATAATATAGATGACCAAATATTCTTTGTATATCATATGGTTCTTTCATGTGCATGCTTTTTGTTACCTATCCTGGGGCATACCAGACCCTGGAACACACGATGACCAGAATTGTGATTGCTTGAGCTGCATTATTTGTATTCTAAGCACCTTAATCTAATATTCTTGGATAATTTATTGTAGAATAAGGTTGTCTATGAATAACTCCCAATTGTGTGTATTTAGGAGGTACAATGTTTTGCCCTAATACTTCTGTATCTCCTTTATGACTCTTTTTTAGGGGATCATAATTTATGCTGTATAAAAGCAAAATATCAGATGAACCTCTGGTCACACCAGTGAAATAGAAAGCAGGGCTCAAAATGTCCACTCTCCAGTAGCCATTGAAAACTCAGCCCTGACAAGTAGATATTTTCCCCTGGTAAATGTGTGATTGATCCTCCTTGCTTGCAGAGATATTTAACTTTTAGCCCTGGCTAGTAACATACGACTTGAAATTTTAAGCCCTGTTGAAATTATACCTAATTTAAAGAGTTGGAATGCATACCTATATCCTTGTAAACAGTAGCTTATAACTGTAATAATTTACAACAAAATGCTGCAAATCATCTCTGTCACTCACAGATGTGACTGGCAGAATCAATGCTTTCTTCTTTCCAAACAGGAGAGCCTAAGGCACTATGTTGGTGGTATGGGCCATGCCTGTGTGGTGGACAGTCATTCAAAGCAATTATGGATTGGTGGAAGAATGTATCAATATGTTTGGAAGAGGTTACAAATGTTTCCACTCATCACCCCTCTTCCTGCTTGATTCCTGGGCAGCAAGTAGTCTTCAAACACCCACCCTCTCTTCTTTTCCTATTTTACCTGCTTGTTTTCCTTCTTTCTCTGTCTGTCTTTCTGTTTTTCTTTCTTGGTATGTTTTTTTTTCTCCTTTATTTTTCAATTTATTGAAGAAGCAACAGAGTTTTCCCTGCCCAGTGCCTGAGGAGATGGTAGCTCGATGGTAGCTCATTGAGACTGGGGTTTCCTGCTCATGTTGGTTTGGCAGGAACTGAACTCTGGAAGACACTTACCCATGGAGCCAATGTACTGCAGACAACAGTTTATGATTGTAGCAGAATTGAGAACTCAAATATACTTTATTCCCTTTTGTTTGGCTGTCTGTATGCCATGTTCATTTACCAAACTCCCTCCCTGTGTGGCCCCTTGTTTGCACCTTCATAATCACTGACCACCCCTGGCTGTTAACCACAAATTGGTTATTAGTTCAAGTGCTTTCCCTGTGTGGCCACCGTTTGTATAACCAAACACATGTGTTGAAACAATTGGCAGCCATTTTGTCTCCCGAACGAGGGCAGCGGTACATGGTCGTTGACGGCGTGGAACTATTTTCAGATACAGGTCCCCACGAATGTCTGGGAAAATGGTACCGTTGCCCATCCAACTTCCCAAACAGTTAGGAAAATGGCGTTCAGGAGGCATAAACTACCAAACAGGGGGAGCATTCCTAGCCTAACAGCCAGGGAATGGATTAATCAGTGTTCGTGTGAGAGCCCCCGAAAGATGACCGGTTGTTGCCTTGTTTTCTCTGGAACTGTTTTGTGGCATCACCTCGTGGCCGACCAGCCAAAACTTCATTCAAATGGCGTTCACGAACCACCGAAGGGATCTGAGTGATATTTTGGCAAAGTGTGCACTCAGATACAAGCTATTCAGTAAAATGACTTTCATGGGGTTCTGAAGTTATTAAAATGGATTTTTGGGATGTTTTAAAATATTGTAGATTGTTCTGTACCTGAGAGATAATCAAGTTATAGCTTTTTTTCACACAATTATCTCTCAGGCACAAAGGATCTTTGGAAGAAAAGCCCTGTAATTGTGACTGAGAAACCCCATGCTAGGGGCAATTTATAAAAGCTGTGTGTGGCAGGAATAAAATCAGTTGTACTCCCAGAACTGTGGGTCGTCCAGTTGCTGGGGAGGAGGTGGGATATCTACATGTTGTTTTCTTGTTCCTGATTTTAATCTTGGGTGATCCAGCGGAGGGAAGCCCCTGCTAGGACTAGGGCTCCACTACAATGATCATTAAGTTAATTGTGTAAGTAATTTGCGATATTTAAATAAGGCTGTGGCCAAGCCCTTTTCATCTTATGAGCTGAATCTTGTGCTTTACTGGGATGTGTGGGTTGACGATTTTTGATCTGTGTTTGGCAGTCTGCTTTGACAGTCTGGAACATAGAAAAAGGGGCCATCAATACCCACTCATATATATGTACTCAATCCTTGAAGGTACAAAACCCAGACTCTCACTCTGCAACCAATCAATATAGAATCCAAAAGGAAAAATGGCCAGCACACAGCTATTAGAGTAGGCATGGCATAGGCATGCAATGACGCAGTTGCATAAAAGGCTTCACATTAGACTCATGTTGCTCTACAAAACAGGCTCACCCAGAATAGAAGTGTACCTTCATTCATTCTTTTTTCTGAATGAAGTTTGAAACAAGTGTACCGTCACGGTCACTGCCACTGCCCCATTCATGCAGCACCATGAATAGGAAGTCTATGCAATGTTTCTTTAGTCTATGAGTTGATGTAGCAGGAGAGATGATTAATCTTTCATCATAGTGCAGGCAAGTAATACTGCATGCTAATGAATATATAGACATTTATCCATGTATTACAATTGTACAAATGGAGTAAGGAGGCCAACTAGTTTATCTACGATACTACAAAGCCTTGCTCTCTCAGCTCAGCATGGTTTCTGTCTGCTGGTGTTCTGATTGCATTCCCTTTTCTTTTAAAATGGTTTACTAAACAAATAATATATGACAAAAGCATTTCAATTCAAATGCACATAAAATAAAAAAAACTTGAAGTGCATAAATAGTACATAAAATGGATGACCTTTACTGAAACAATTTAGTATTCGGTCATTTCTGTGAAACTCCAGCATACAAATATTTTGTGGTAAATCCTGAATATTTATATAATTGAATAATTCATCAAGTTCGCTTCATTAGTAATGCTATATTATTATTTTTATTTAATTAAACAAAACTATGTGCATTTTTCAGTATGATTTTAACAACTGTTAGTAACAGTGAGCAGGCTATCGTGGGGTCAGTGTCCCCAAAAGGGGAGTACAATAAAGTTGTACAGGGCCATGTATATATATAGCATGCCAGGCTCGCAAGAGAAGACCTGCTGCCTGGCTGCCGAAGGTGGAACATGGAGACTCCTGGGCTCCCTCTGTGCCACCAGACTACCAGGAAGTGTAATACCCTCACTCCCTGGCCACAGGTAAGAAGTAGGAATGGGAAAATAAAATAAAATTAAAAATGTATATATTTTTTGTAAGTGTAAAAAAAAAAATTATTAAACTTACTGTCCATAAAAGTCCCTATCTTACCCCAGAAACTGAAACACACACACAGACACACTGAATCCACTACACAAACACACACTACATTTAATGCATAAACAAACACACCGCATCCACTGCTCATACTGCATCCATTACACACACACTGCATCCACTACACAAACACACACACTGTATCCACTGCACAAACAAACACACTGCACCCACTACACACACACCTTGCATCCACTATACACACATTGTATATCCACTATATACATTCACAAACTACATCGACTATATACACATACTACATCTACATCACTTATAATTGTGGGTGGACTTTGGGGTGCTCTAGGACTTGGGGTGAGCCCCGGCGGCCAAGGCCTTGAGCTGTGTAAGGGGCCATAACATTTCTGATTGCAGCCTTGCTTGTGGTACAGCTGGAAATTAGGAGGTTTAAGTAAAATTACTTGGGATAGGAATAAATAAGAATGCACAGCATGTTTCTTCCAATGTGTGTGTGTGTGTGTGTGTGTGTGTGTGTGTATATATATATATTTTCACAAAGATATTTTCCAGTAGGATTCATGGGTTGAATGATGAATTGCTATTAAAGCATCTTGATAGCACAATTGACAGTGTAATAGCTCATACAATTTCAGAAAACTCAGAGTTCAAGAATGCACAAACTGTGACAACGATGAAACATTGATAGATCTTTGTCAAGTGTTTTCAGATTAGCATGTAGATATTGGCAGATGACATACACACTGTTTCTCAAACAACAAACTGAATTAAATTCATATTTCCCTGCGGTGTCACCGTACATCAGCAGAATAAATCTATAATTGTATGAGGTCATTGAAATGAAATAGAATTGACATTTTCTATGCAATGAGAAATCACAGGGAAGCTGAGATTGCTAAATTAATTATGGCTCAGTAAGTTTAGCAATTCTTAGCAGCCTGATACACGGTGCATGCCTTTCATTGGTATCAAAAACAGATATTTTATTTGAAGACAAGATACCGGTATCTTGATTCATATTAGAGGTCTATAGATGTAGAATACATGTTTATTGGTTTATTAAATGGTCTATAGGCTCTCCCATAGACACAGTGACTTGTTTATCACACAATGGAAATAGAGAGATATATTGATGCCTCATATAATGAGAGTGGTATATTTCTTGTTCTCAGGCTTTGGAATTCAATTTTGACCCTTGTTTATGTTTGCTAAAGTTTCTGTATCGATTCTGAATTGCTCTTAGGTTATAATTAAACAAACATGTTAGGCATATGACTTATGTATCCACCCTTGTAATGATTATGCAGATGAGACAAAGTAGATTAAATAAAGTTTTAATTTCTGAATGAAGCGTTCTCTATGTGCTGCATATAGTTGTTACCTGGAGCAACACAACTTCTCCCACTGCAAGTATGGTATATGCCCACAGTTCCCTCCTTGGGTTATCTATCTGGGTTAATTCCGTATGAAACCACTGATAGTGTATTAGTATAGATAGTTAAGAAATGTCAAAGGGCCGATCCCCATTGCAACGCAGTTTGATTTGTTTCAAAGGCTTCCCAACAGTCCAACTGTCAAAGGGACAGACCCCAATTTTGTGTTTGTCTCCTGTCACCTGCTTTAGTTCCCTAGTTTCCAAGGATACATTAGATGCACTTGCATTGTGAAGCAAGCTCAGAGAGCAATTACGCAGAAGGCTTGGGGAAAGTCAAAGAGCCTGTTAGTGGGACCCCTTTTCCAGGTGGACCTACCCATTATGGGCATGATTAGTGACACAGGTCTTTCACTGGCAGTGCACTCTCATGGTCCCACCCACCCCATTTCAATTATTCTGCCATAAATGTTGGGAGGTAAGGTAGTTTACCTAGAGCACAAATAACTTTAGGCAGTCTTGCATACTACCTCTGAACAGGTAGACCAGTGGCTCTTAAAGGGACACTATATGCACCCATACCACTTCATCTCTTTGAAGTGGTCTTGGTGCAGTGTCCCAGTCCCACTTAGTTCTACAATATAAATCATTGTAGTTTTTGAGAAACTTCTTGCTTGCTTGTCAACGTTTGGTCACCTAACGTCATTATTTCAGAGCCCCCTTAAAAGGACCATGCACATCATATTCAATTAGGACAATAAGTAGTTTCCTGTAGCAGATTGACTTTCTTCAGAGGAATGGATATACTTTTAATAATGAAAGTCTAGTGAAAGTATGTCAAAATAGCTATTTAAAGGGACACTCCAGGCACCCAGACCACTTCTGCCCATTGGAGTGGTCTGGGTGCCAACTCCCACTACTCTTAACCCCGCAAGCGTAATTACTGCAGTTTTTTATAAACTGCAATAATTACATTGCAGGGTTAACTCCACCTCTAGTGGCTGTCTACTAGACAGCCACTAGAGGGCACTTCCTCCTTCACAGCACAGAAAACCTGTGCTAGAGTGTCGCTGGACGTCCTCACGCTGTGTGAGGACCTCCAGCGTTGCTCAATTCCCCATAGGAAAGCATTGAAAAGCATTTTCAATGCTTTCCAATGGGGAGCTCTAATATGCATGCGCGGCATTGCCCACCAGTCTCGCCCACCAGCCGACTTAATGCGGATTGTTTTCCTGGGACTGGAGTTTCCCTTTAAAGTGTTAAATATATTTGATAAAAATTGATTACTAAGTTGATTTTTCAAGCTCATACAATTTGCATAATTTAGTTCTCTGTAAAAAAAAAAAAGTTTAAGAACCACTGTGCGTTAGACCACTAATATGACAGTGACCTTACTATATAAAACAGAGAGTACCATATGATCTATATGAAGAGTGTAAATTTTTGGTCAACCATCTGTTTGCCATAATTCACTGACAGCATTCTAGGATTTTGGAAACGTTATCCCAACAACAACTGGAGGCCCATATTCATAACCTACATTATATACAGCCAGATACACAAAATCATTTCAAATCTTTTTTTTTATTATTATTATTGAAGGCCAGTATATGTAATTGTATAGTTAACATGCTTATTTTGTAAACACAGACATTTCAAACTTAACAAGTACATTAGATTAGAATGGTAGATTATATTTAACATATAAATATTAAAACATATTTTGCCTGCCGTAGTTCTACTTTAATTCCCTGAGCTGTCAGAATAACAGGAGAGTAAAAAAATATTTTATTCTCTGTACTTCTCATACATTATAAGGCCTTAAGACATCCAACAATTTTTAGGTTACAATTGACATGTCCACTTTGACTCAACTCACAGAAAGGACAATTGAAAATGATAAAGAGAGGTGAGTAAGGTAATAGTTGAGGCTGTTACCCTGGTAACATAATTTGACATTAATGTGTTTGAATGGCAGTGGAAAATTTCTAGGTCTGGATATCAGTAGATTGTACTGGGAAAGAGCTTCTACAGACAGCTGTGCGATCTAACTGGTGCAAATTAACATAGACATATACTTCAGAAAAAGGCAAGAAAATAGCCATTAAGGAGAATGGTTTCACTGTATCAGGTTTATTGTAGACATCAGTGTCAATCATTTTCACAAAACCGCTGCAATCTATAATGAATGCGGCTGCGAGGCTTATTGTCCTGTCCGGTCGCACCTCCCACGTCTCCATGCTCTGTCAGTCCCTGCATTGGCTTCCAGTTAGATATAGGGCCCAATTCAAATTTCTGGCGCTTGCTTACAAATCCCTACATAATGCTGCTGCAACATACCTATCCTCCCTCATACACAAGTATGTCCCGTCGAGACCCCTGCGCTCAGCCCAAGACCTACGCCTATCCTCTGCCCGGATCCCACCTCTGATGCTTGCCTTCAAGACTTCTCCAGGGCTGCACCTATTCTGTGGAACTCCCTTCCCTCCTCAATCAGACTTTCACCAAGCCTCCACTCCTTCAAAAAATCTTTGAAAACTCACTTCTTCATTAAAGCGTATCAGTTAAACTGTCAGCAGGTTTCTCATCCCCCACCCCATGACTCCTTTCCTGCAACTGTCAAAAATGACCTACCAAGCACTCAATAAACCCTTCTCCAACAAACTATGTAATTCCCCTACTTTAACCCTTTGTGTCACTGTACCCCATTCCCTCTAGCATGTAAACTCATTGAGCAGGGCCCTCAACCCCCTCTGTTCCTGTACGTTCAGTGGTCTGATCTCAATTATGTGTCTGTTAGTCCACCCATTGTACAGCGCTACGGAATTTGTTGGTGCTATATAAATAATAAAATAATAATAATAATAATAATAATAATGAGTGGGTAAATGAACAAATAAACAAACAAGTACTATATTACTCTAACATACCTTTCAAGTGTTCTTATTAAGTGGGACGGTCCCAAATTTAGGCCTCTATCCTGCCATCCCAAGCTTCTTCTCTGATAATCCAATTTTAAGGACTAGTGAAAAGTCCCCCAAAAGCAAAGCATGAGCAGATCCTTAAATACACTCGTACTGTGCTAAATTAACTATTGTGATTTGAAATCAATGCAAGTACATGGAGTACTATAAGGGGTCTGGCTAGTAAGGCTGATGGCGAGGCTGGCACACATGCACATTTTTCTAACACACTCCCATTTCACAAGCGGCCATTCCTCACAGAGTTTCCAGTGAAGTGCGTATCGCCACTGCCCTGCCCCTAATATTAGGAAGCCTGTTCTATTGGTGTTCTAATACCTATAATAATGATATAATATAAAACTATTGAATTTATATATACACTTTCCATGAAGGTTTGAGTTGTCTACATTTAATGTCTTTTTAGTAATCAGACATAACATTTGGCAACAGTTTTACCAGAAGATGGCTGGCACCATTTTTTTGTCTCTTCTTCACTCTATAATGCCGTTAAGTTGGGCAATGTAGAGTTTAGCTTATTGGCTGAGAGCAATCAGTTATTGCTCTCAGTCAATGATCTAGCTCTGCACTATAGAACACAGCCTGGTATTCCTGAGTTAAGGTTAGACATCCAAATGCTACCAGACAGTTTGACTGCTTAGATTGACGATTGCCAGTGCCCTGCTGGCACTATAAGCACTGCAGTGTATTGTGGTGGTTATGGTGCTTGCCGTGTTTTGTTTTTTTTGCAATATCACAAGAACCTCAGGCTTTTACTAGGGGTAGAGTACCTGCCTTTCACCAAATGACAAATAATGCATTATTCCAACTTGTGCAAAGGTTTTCCTGAAGCCGTTTTGGTGAAGAATCTTAGGTAGGTTGAAACGTTGTCATAAAAAAAAAAAAAAAAATTAACAATTGTCTGGTGATATTGTTGAACCTGAGCAATGTAATCAGACAGTGAATGGTTACTTTGTTAAAAAGGAGTTAAGCCATTTCTCTCTACGACCTAATATTGTTCCAGCCATTCCATAGGAAATCCAACAAACTGAATTATTTATGCACCAGAGCGACGAACTGCCTTGTTCACCCATTTGGAAAGCCATAGTTTAAATGCATAAAATGTTGCCATTTAGAAAAGTGAAATAAAATCCCAAGTACACCCACAAGAGACATCACTTAATCATATTTGTATAGAAATGAGCACCACAATAATAATTATTTAATCGGTTAATAGTGGATTATAAAATACAGTTATTTTACATAAGATAAGGATGGATAATTTCAATGATCAAGAGGACTATAATTCCCAATGATTTAAATTTTAATCTCTCACATAATCTTCACACTTGACATTTCCATCACACACTGTTCCGCTCCTTGCTATTTTAATAATGGTTTTGTAGACTAAATGAGATGTGCTGACAAGCCAACGAAGCTGAGTGCAGTTTTAAGCCATAAATTGAGAGTCATGAGTGCCGTGAAGAGCTACCAAAGCACTTAGTATAAAAAAGAAAATAAAATATTTTTACTTATTTTAGCTCTGTGTGATGACAAGTATATATGTGATCATTTGACATCAACCAGTTTTCTCATAGTTGTCATTTAGATTTAACAATTGTTAGTATTTTATATATATTTAAACTTCCCCAGGGAGTTTCTGAACGTTAAGGCCATAATAACATGTCAATTTTTGGAAAAAAGAAAATTATGAAAATGCTACTTTTGTAGTTTTCTCTATAGTTTATATATTATAATGGGTGCGGATGTAGAATATAAAACAGAATATATAGAAAATTTTTCTTTTTAAACATGCCAACAAATTTAACCAGATGGGAATGTTTTGATTTGATGAGCGATTGGAGGCAGCATCAGCATATAATTATGCCTGTAGTCTGGATGTTCTTTCACCAAACATAGATAGCTGCTCTTAAAGGAACACTATAGCGTTAGGAATACAAAATTATATTTCTAATGCTGTAGTGTCACTCTGCCTCCGTGGCCCCTCCACTAAATCACTTACCTGTTTCCAGCGCCAAGGCTGCCTCCTTCTCCAGTGATGTCCTCCAGTGACGTCACGCCAATGGGGGGAACTTAAATCGAGCATTAAATTGGTGCTTTCCTATGGGGATTTTACATAATGTGAGAGTCAAACAGCATTAACAATATACTCCTAAGTAGACCAGCCACATTTTTTTTTTAAAGTAATAGAACAGGAACATCAGTTTGACCATGTTTTGGTGTACAAGAGTAGATATTGATACAGGCTGGGTATCCTATGGGCATTTTAAAGAATTAAACTCTGTGAGAATGCAGGAAGAACCTCTAGCGTGTAAGTTGAAGACAACCACTAGGGGTAGACGTTACCTTGCAATGAAAACATTTCAGTTTATCTCAAACTGCAATGCTTTACATTGCAGGGTTAAGGGACTGGGACACTGCACCCAGACCACTTCAATTAGATGTCCCTTTAAGATTTCTCTCTTTATTTTATGGCATTTTTGTTGCATTTGGTTTTGTTTCAGTTACTTTTACCATTGCAGAATATGCAGGTGCTTTTGTAAAATTCATAGTTAAAGGAACACGCTAGGCACCAGAATCACTATAGCTTAAAGGGACACTCCATACCCCTAAAGCACTTTAGCTTGTTGAAAGCATTGTGTGTGAAGAATGTGTCCTCTTTACTTCCCCCATTTTGCAAAAAGTAATGATATCAATAGACATTGACACTTTTATAAATTAACCTAGTTACACCCACTTGACTTTCAAGCAGACAGCTGGTTCTGTTAATTCCTGGTTTGGTTATCTCAGTGGAGCTAAACTCAAGAGGCAGTAATTGTCCAGAGCATCTGCCTTCTCATTAAGCTGCATTGGGAAGTCTGTGATTGGACAGCCACAGATATTCAGCCTGAGGTTAGAAGGGGAGGGATTGCAAAGACAGCAGACAAAATATTTGCAGGTTTTTCAAACTGGTTTTAGATATAACTCCAATGAAAAAATGCATGATTAAACACATGCAAGTTTTCATTTGGGGTATACCTACTAAACAGTGATTTTTATGTATTTTGTTTTTGGTCAGTGGAGTGACCCTTTAATGTTAGTGGTTCTGGAGCAAAGAGATTGCCTTTGAGACTGCTTTTAAACAGTCATTATAACACATGGTTGTATTCCGAATGCAAAAATGTTCCTTTAACATAGAAACAGCCCACCCCATCTTGCCAGGTATCAGAATATGACTGCTTATTACTTTGTGACTAAGAATCAAATTCCTCAATCATTGTAACACTTTCCACCTTAATAAAGTCAGAAAGAGTGGGAAGTGTTTTTGTCTTCCTGTATAAAAATATATGTTCCTTATTTGTTGACAGGTAGGAATGTAATTATAGTTACTTTAATTATACCAAGGTAGCAATTACAACAAAACGCTCATATGTATTTTATATAGATATTTAGCACCTATACACCTATATTCCCTTCTGCAAAAAATGTTTCTCTTTTTACTGTTATTCAGAAAACATGTGTAGCGGAGCTCCAATACCCAGCATAGGTATCTCCGCTTTATAATTCTTGTAGCTGAGGAAACCATACAATATCCAAGGCAAAATCCCCTCCAGTAATTGGACGACACAGTTCTGGGAGTAAACTGGTTTAATGGGAGCCACACACAGCCTTTTATGTAACTCCCCATGCAGGGGGTTTCTGTAATCATATTTTCTGGACCTGAGAGGAGACTGCTGCAAAGTACACAACTAAATTACATTAACGCTCAGATCCAGAACATATACATGAATTACACCCCAAAACATATACTTTACAATTCCAGAACCCCACGAAAGTCACATCACTGAACAGCTGGGACCTGAGTGCACACTTTGTCAAAATATCACTCAGATTCCTTTGGTGGTTCAGGAACGCCATTCGGCCACTAGGTGAAGCCCCAAAACAGTTCCAGAGGAAAATCAGGCACAACCCGTCATCTTTCAAGGGTTCTCGCACGAATACCGATGAAAGCTCCCCCTGGCTGTTCAAATACGAACGTTCCCCCTATTCGGTAGTCTATGTCTCCCGAACGCCGTTCTCATAACGGTTCGAGAAGTTGGATGGGCAGCGGTATCAGTTTACCGGGTGTTCGCGGGGTTGTGTAGCCAATATCAGTTCCATATCGTCGATGACCATGTACCGCTGCCCACGTTCGTGAGACAAATTGGCCGCCATTTGATTGCACACGTGCATTCGGCGATATGAACAATGGCCACACAGGGGTAACACTCTATTTAACAAGAAATTTGCGGTTAACAGCCAAGGGTGGTCGGTTATTAAAAGATGCAAACCCATGGACCACACAGATGGGGTTTCAGTAAAATAACGGAAGTCACGAACAGCAAAGGGAATGAAAAGTGTATGACAAGCGTTCTTTCCGCTACAATATGTATCTTAGTATTTAACAAATTTAGAACCAAACTCCTACTACAATGCCATAATCACAACAGCATGTCATTGGTGCTATATAAATTGGGGAAAACAGGACATAACCGCAATTGTCCTACCAAACCTAGGTATGTGTGTTTATAAATATATGTGTTTATGTATGTGTATGTGTTTGCATGTCCCTCTTGTAGCACTCTCCCTCTCACCCAAATTGCCCTTACCAACATTCTTCCCCCTCCTCTATTGTGCGTCCTTGCACTCCCTAGTGTTCCATGTATCTTATCTTTTAAAGCACCACTTTAGGCACCCAGACCACTTCAGCTTAATGAAGTGGTCTGGGTGCCAGGTCCAGCTAGGTTTAACCCTTTTTTCTATAAACATAGCAGTTTCAGAGAAACTGCTATGTTTATAATAGGGTTAATTCAGCCTCTAGTGGCTGTCTCATTGACAGCCGCTAGAGACGCTTCCGCGCTTCTCACTGTGATTTTCACAGTGAGAAGACACCAGTGTCCATAGGAAAGCATTGTGAATGCTTTCCTATGGACTGGCTGAATGCGTGTGCGGCTCGTGCTGCGCATGCGCATTCAGCCGAGGAGGAGGATATTAGGAGGAGAGTCCCCTGCCCGGCACTGGAGAAAGAGGTAAATTTAACCCCTTCCACCCCCTAGAGCCCGGTGGGAGGGGGGCCCTGAGGGTGGGGGCACCCTCAGGGCACTATAGTGCCAGGAAATCAAGTACGTTTTCCTGGCACTATTGTGGTCCTTTAAATATCCTCATTGACCCCTTTTAGCCTCTGCTTGTGGAACTCTCTAATTGTTTCTGTGTCACACACACCCTAATCCTGGTTATTAGGACCCTTCCCAGTCCCCTGTAATACTCCTACCCCATTCCCACTTTTAGTAACCTCCTTGTCCACTCCCAGTTAGTACCCCATTTAAAGGGCTCTGCACAGTGCAAGGGAGCAGAGACAGGAAAATGAGCCAAAAAGAGCTCACTCCTCGGGCACCATATGGTATATTGCCAGGGATGAGCAATATCACCTCCAGAGGTGGAGGCATAATGGAATGGGGTTAATATTGACATTTCCTTATAAGCAGGCCCGGACTGGCCATCGGGCACACCGGGCAAATGCCCGGTGGGACGCGATGGCCGTGGGGCCGAGGCCGGCAGGGGAGGTCTCAGGATCTCCCCTGCCGGTCTATGCAGGGCCGGCACTATCCGAGCGCCGGCCCCGCTGTTTGCCATGGAGGGCCGATGGGGAGATCAAAGATCTCCCTCACCGGCCCATTTAAACAGACCTGCGGCTGGGGAGGGAGGAAGAGGACCCGGCGGAGCTCTATCTTGTAGCTCCGCCCGGTTCCTCTCGCGAGATCCGGCGCGTTGCCATGGCAACGCGCCGATCTCGCGAGAGTGAACTCTAGCCCTCAGGCTAGAGTTCACTCACCACTGGACCACCAGGGATGATGTGAGTGTGCCGGTCCCCCTCCTCCCAGCTACCACGTGCCTGTCCCCCCCTCCCAGGCTAAAGGTAAGAGGGAGGGGGGGATTTAATGCCTACTTAGTTTTTTTTTTTTAGTTCTTTATTTACCCCTCCTTAGTTTTTTATTTGTTTATTTACCCCCTAACACACATTTATACACAGCACTCTCACACTCATCACACTCAGCACTCTCACACACATCATACACTGCACTCTCACACTCAGCACTCTCACACTCAGCACTCACTCACATACAGCACTCTCACACACATCATACACAGCACTCTCACATACAGCACTCTCACACACATCATACACAGCACTCTCACACAAATCATACACAGCACTCTCACACTCAGCACTCTCACACACATCATACACAGCACTCTCACACACATCATACACAGCACTCTCACACTCATCACACTCTGCACTCTCACACACATCATACACAGCACTCTCATACACAGCACTCTCACACTCATCACACTCTGCACTCTCACACACATCATACACAGCACTCTCACACACATCACACTCTGCACTCTCACACACATCACACTCACTGCACTCTCACACACTCTCACACACATCATACACATCACTCTCACACTCTGCACTCACACACATCACACTCTGCACTCTCACACACATCACACTCAGCACTCTCACACATAACACACACAGCACTCTCACACTCAGCACTCTCACACACAACAAACACAGCACTCTCGCACTCTCACACACATACACAACACTATCACACACAACACTCTCACACATCACTCTCAAACACATAACACTCACAACTCACAACAGTCTCACATACATCATACACAGCACCCTCACACAAATCAATCACATACAGCACCCTCACACACACAGCACCCTCACACAGCACCCACACCTCACACACAGGATCCATCACACACACATACTGCACCCCTCACATACACACACAACCCCCTGATACACTGCATCACACACATACACAATACTTCCAAACATATTTATATAATATATATACACATATAAATATACACACAGCACCCCTCACACACACACAGCACCCCTAAACACATTTCATTCCAGACACACACTAGATCCTCTACCCAACTCTGGATCATCTACACACATACACACACTAGATCCCATATACACTCTGAATCCATTATATACGCACGCTCACTAGATCTCCTATACATATTCTGGGTCCTTCAAACACACACACACTCTGGATCCCCTATACGCACACTAGATTCCTTGTAAGCAAACACATACTACATTCCCTGAACACACACTCTCTACAAACACTACATCACCACACTTGCTACATCCCCTAAACACACATTCTCTAAAGCCCCTAGCCACATATGCATTACATTACACCACAAACACAACACGACTAAAACCGACCTTATTACACAATACCACACCACGACCAGCTCACTCTGCACACACGCAATACCCCAAGCAGGCTCCAAACACATGCACAATACTCTTTCCTGGCCCTTTTGTCTCCTGGTATCCATTTATAGAGACACCAGAGACAAGTTGCAAGGAAACACAGTGCAAGCATGTTATTAAATTTGCTTGCACTGTGCAGAACAAATACAGGGCTTTTTTCTCATGCTAGAGCTCTTCAGCAGAGCTCTGTGCATGGTCTGCCCTGGAAGAGCATTGAACCAACATGCTCACTTTGAGAGGAGGCGTGTTTGTCATGAGTGATGACAAAACACACCCTCTCTGCCCCGCCCCCTTCTTAGTGGGCCGCTGTGATAAAAAAATGCCCTGGCCGAATTTTTTTCCCAGTCCGGCCCTGCTTATAAGTACATAAAATAAAACTATGGTTGGGGGGAACTGGGGGCATCCCTGCTTGGCATTCACCCAGCATCCCTTTAGAGCCCCCTTAGCTGACCCCATGATTTTTTGGGGTTCTTCAGCCAAAGGATTGTGCAACAGTCTCTGAGGTGTCCCTTTAAAATCCAAACAGTATCGCAGAGCATTTGAAATTGGATAATAAAATAAATCTGTTTATCTAGAGCTCTTGGTCATTTCAAGTCTTTTTTTTTTACATCTCCTTGGTGAGAAGGCAAATATAGCTTTCTCTTATATATTGATAGTATTTAACTCTTGAACCATAAAAAAAAATGTGTTCTTGATGCTCAATCATCATCTATGGAGAAGTCTCATTTTTAATGAGCATCTAGTCTCCATATATCCCAAAAGACAATATGCACAAAGCAATCTCAGGTAATTTAAAGCCGGCGTCTGATGCCTCCCCTAACTACTGTCTTTTTGAGCTGAAATCTTCCTGTTAAGTCCATGTGGGACTGCTGGGCCATTTCATTCAAACCCAATTTCACTTATTTATCACAAGCCCCTACTAAGAAGGAACTCCACTGTGAATAGCGTGTACATACTGTCTGTTCCAGGATTTGAACTCCAGAAAGGATTTTAAAAGCCAATCTCAATAACATTAGAAATCCGAGTGCATTGCTTTTTCATTGATTGTGAGAAAATAAAAAAAAATAAAAAAGTCTGAAGCTTGATTTAATGGCTAATCTTTTCCATTTGCTTGATGAACACTGCAGATGCTACAAAACAATCACCCATTCTATTAGACAAAAAGCTGCATGCCGTTTACTGAGAAATTGGACTATTTAACATAAAGAGTGAAGAACGTGGCTGTTGTGCTGGCACTTTTAAAGTGTTGTTCTTATTTTTCTTTGTTTTATTATTTCAGCATAATGAGTGTACATTCAGACATGGCGATATGTATTCTGTGCAAACAATTGTTTTAATTTTGCTTCAGTGGCTTTTGAGATTTCTAAAAGCCCAACATTTGTGTTTCACTGTGAAAACACACACACACACACACACACACACACACACACACACACACACACACACACACACACACACACACACACACCTCTCCCAAGTGTCCCTTTTTATGAGAGACAGTCCATAGTTTGGACCCAAATACCTCTGTCTTTCATTTCTATACTAATGTTTAATGTATATTGTAGGTGTGTGTAAATTAGACACATTGTTTTGGTTCTAAATTACATTTTAGTTGCTTAAATTATTTGTATATCACCTAAAAATTTTCAGAACAGCCTTGCCCCTATCCTCACCCACAATCTCACCTATAAAAGTTTGCTCCGGAGGTTTTGTTTCCTGCATTCTCCGCTCAGTTGATATTATGGTCCAACTATGGTGGAGATATGCCTGGATTTACTGCCTTCTTGTAAGTGCAATTTTAGTCATCAAAGAGTATTTTTTACTGTGTCACGATACTGGCTCTCTATTTTATGATCTACAGCTACAGATTAAAGATCAACTTATACAGATTTTTCCCATTCTGGTGCTCTCACTTCCCCCTCGTCTTAATTTTATTACACTATGTGCAGTTTTTGTCTTTACCTAGATCTGTTAACCAGGTTGGGATATATATTATATCAGGTGGTATCTTATCACTGTTTGTAATTCCTCTTTCATCCATATCTGTGTGATATCATTATGTAGCTTGTTCATATACCTTGTGTATATATTATTGTTTGTTTTACCTTCGGGTGGTGGAGTGAGGTTCACCATTATAAGCTCCATTTCATTTGCACTACCTCTAAAGTGACCCTCTTTCTCCTATTTGGAATGATGGGAAGTAAGAAGGATATATTGCATGAGCTAGTCTTTTTTTTTCAATGGCTGTTCAAGCTTTCAAAACCTGTACTATACACTGGATCATTTGTGTGTTATTCTCCGTAATGCACAGTTTAACTAACAGCAATATTGTAGAACCTGCTTAAAATTATTGGGACTAAGCTCCCAGGGAGTAGCTGCTACTATAGTTGATTCAATTTAAATGTAGCCCTCTCCTATAAGTCAAATGATTGATTTAATTTCCATGCTTGTAGTTTAAGGGACACTATAAGCCGCCCAGATGTTGCAGAACTACAACTCCCATGATTCTTTAAATTACATAGATAGCCAGAGAATCATGGGAGTTGTAGATGAGCAACATCTGGGGGCCGGAGTTTAAGAACCCCTGACTTAGAGCTTACAATTCTTTAAATGAAATGTACGTCAAATGGTGTATTTTCCAATTATTACGTAACTCCACAAAGCAACTATACAAGCTTTCACTCAGCACATCCACACGTTACCTAATATTGACTAAAGCGGTTTCTCATACTGATTCCATACAGATTATTTCCATAGGTATTTATTGGAAGCTACAAACACCATACTCATATTCAAGCTCTAGTGCTTGAATAGACTTAGATATAGATAAATTATTTGTTTAAATTTAGGCTCTATTGAGGGTTTTTAGTTGAAAGGTTGTATTTTCCTTTTGTCAGGTGTAATTTTTAGTCAGATAATGGCACAAGGTTATTACAACGTCTTACAAAGAAACCAGGTGCTACTTAGTGTTTATTTACCACTACAAATCACTATGGGAGACTTTAAAACATTGCTAATTACCAGTGGTTAACCGTTTTTTTTTTTTCCTGCATGAAAAGAGCAAGTAATTGGTAACATTAGTGACAGTCATTTCATCAATTACTGACTGACAGATAAATGGTTGCAACAAGCATGGAAATGAGCCCTCTGTCGAGAGTGGAGCTGAGGAGAGAGAGAGACAGCTCGATTCTGTCTCCCAAGTTCCTCGCCCAGTTTTCAAAAGAAACAAGAAAGTGGAGACAACATTTCGGCTCCTCTCTGAGCCTTTATCAAGTCAGACTTTGTATATGTGGTTGCAAAGTCTCACTCCAGATGGAGGTCAGGCACATGAGACCAGACACACAAATTCAATTCACATTTTGTATTTATGTACTGAAAACTAGCAATGTATTGCCTGAGATAGTTTTTTTGTTGCTATCAGCAAGTCAGACTTGATAAAGGCTCAAAGAGGAGCTGAAACGTAGTCTCTACTTTCATGTTTAAAATAAAAAGACTGCCTTTTAGAAGAAACCTCAGGTGTGCGTGGATATTTCTTTTTTTCCATTTGATGTCTTTCTGGAGCACCCTGCAGGGAGTATTCCCCTTGTTTTAGTGTGTGCATTATACTCTTGTTTTTTTTTTCTTGTTTTTTGCAAACACATTGCAGTTATGGCACCAAGCAATATAAGGCTGCAACAGATCACACAAAGAAAGCACGGGCCTCGAGCTTCAGCTTCAAAAGAATTTAACATTGTAAAACTGTTATAAAGGAAGAAACCCAAACGTTTAAGAATCCATCTACTAAAATGTGATTTGAGATCTTGCAAAACGTAAGCCAAAACTGCCAGTTTGAAAGAGAGAACAATTCACTGCTTTCACCGTTTAGTCAACAGATCCTTCAGTGCTTTTCATAGATTCTAGGTAATATTGCACAAATTAGTATGTAGTCATACTGTGCTCAACAGCAAACGTCTACAAGTCATTAATTGTAAAACTATTCTGAAATCAGCCGCTATGACATTGTGTCTGAGCGTACAAATGGCATTGATTGTTAAACTTGGCGTACCCACTGCACATAGGATGGTTGCTTAGTTTTCTTTGAAGCTCTTTAGTCAATTAATGACTGATTAACTTTATGTGTTTTCCATAATGAAGCACATAATAAAACGCAAAACCACAGCTTGCCAATTTAATCTATACAAATCCTTTCATTTACATTGTGTTCAAACATTTTATTTGCAGATCCTTAAAAAAAAAAAAAGGTTGCTGTTTCAGGAACAGAGAATTAAGATTCAAGACCCATAATACGTGTATCCATTTCCATTTCACAGGGCCCCTAATTGTATTTGTATGTAAAATATGGCTTTTAAAGGCTGCGATTGACAGAATAATGGCCTGCATTTTGTTAACAATAAAAGAACAATAAAGGCTAACTACAGCTGGAGATTACAATATGCCTATCCTTAGATAACTCATGCATTGCTGCACCTCTAAAGCATCAAAACAAGCACTACCTACACACACATAAAATATTACTGGCATCCTCTCAGAAATATATGGCATTCATATTTAGTTTATGACGATTTGTCATGGCATTCATAAAATAAAAATGTTGTGATACAAGCCTTTTCTTTTCTGTTTAACCTTAAAATAATGTATTTTTCAGACAAGATACTTGGTTTTCAAAAAAAAAAAAAAACCCAAACAAACAAAAACAAAACACAGACCGTTTAAACTTTGCAGAGATTTTTTAACGATATACGTGACTTCTCAAAATTGGGTATGGCAGATGCATGAATTGTAAGGGCCCGTGCCAAAGTTGGGGAGTGCTATCAAGGATTTGCATAGCCCTCAAAGGGACATATCAGTATGGTGGTCATGTGTTTCATGTTAACTGGCAGCCTTAAAAACACTGTCCTTCTTTGGTCATTTGAACTGTGCCATGATGAAATGGTACCATTGCTGAGGCTGACAGCAGAACATGAGAATGTAACTCTAGAATAGTTTGATAGCTAACATTTAAAACCATTTAGTCAGAACATTTAAAGGGTTACTCCAAGGACCATGATCCATTCAGTGATTTGAAGTGGCCATGGTGCCTGGAGACTACATGTGCAGTCTAATGAAGATGGAGGTGTAAATCCACCTCTGGCAACATCATTAGCCAACCGAGAACAAAGTTCCAGGCTGGCTAATATCAGTTCTGTGGGAAATTGGTGTCTAACTCTAGCATGCACCACATTCTGGCACCAAACAGCCAACGGTGGCACAAACCCCCCTCCCATGCCACTCTATCCTTCCCTGAGTCCATCCTCCCTGAACTCCCACCCTTTCCGGTGGAATAATGTTAGCCAAGCAGGAACTGGGTGAGGGGAGAACTTGAACTTGGTAATGGAACAGAGTTCAGCTCCAGCATATATTTTTTTTTAGTTTGTGAGAAGCAGACCACCTGAAAAAAGGTTACTCTAACCAAAACCAGCGTTTTATGAATATGAGCATTCCTTTAACAAGATTATTAATCCAGTTGTTCCTGGGTCACTCCAGCTGACCATAACTAGTGTAAAATGGTTTTGTTAACAGGAAATTTAACCCTTTTGTAATAATAGTATTAACGATTAATTTTAAAAGGTAGTTCCAAAAGAGAATTGTTTGTGTTCTAAGTGGCTGTGTGACAGATAATCCATATTTAGCCATTATCCCAGTAATGTGTGTAATCTTTTTACTAGTCTATATTGGACCTCTCAAAACCAAAATAATAATGTTTTGATTTTGTTTGTTTTTTGTTTTTTCTAAAAAAGATGCTACATTTTGACAAGCACAGTGACTAGTTCAAAGATTACTGTGCTATTTTTATATTGGACTTTATTTCAAAAAATGAAATTATTCAAACACGCCTTCTCTGTATGTGTACTTCACTAAGGTCACTATTTCTGTTTTACAAGTCACCTTGAGATCGGGAAAAAGGAAACAGCTGCACAGGAAGAAATTACTATAATGGCAAATCCAGATATAGCTAGGAAACCAGTTATAAATATAAAGCAATATCAAAATGTAGAGGGTTACTACTCCAACTTAAGCAACAATAGTCATCCTAGTATATTATGAACTATAACCCCATTATGCACAACCAAAATAGTTCATTGAGGGCAGAACGTTTGCCAATTCCCAGCATGAGCAATGTTGGACAACAAATTATTTTACAAATCCATTCACCCTTTCAAAATAACATGTGCTGTTGGCTAAAGGGATAACCTTTTTAAGTGGGCCACTTAAAGATAATGGTATAGAGGAGGAATAAAATGAACACTGTCGTGTACAATGCATTTGTTTTGAGTGACTAATGCGGATGAATCTCCTGTTACATTTTTGCCCATTAAACCTGCCATGATGTACAAACTATTATAGAAACAAAATTTCACAAATAAAAAGCAATAATCTTAAACATATGCAGAAGATTTTATCTTTATACTTTTTAACCATTTGTCCATTTACTAATATACCACGGTCAGGTATTTTAAAAACATTGTTCCCCCAACCCCCAACAAATAATTAGCAAAATCACATATTAATATACATTTAGAAAAAAATATATCTTAAAATACTCTTAGAATGAAAATATATGTGTGTGTGTATATATATATATATATATATATATATATATATTAGTGTAGATTGGATTAGCCATATTAGTCCCGTAGACAAGATGCCAAAATACAGAGTATTGCAGAGCATTTTCGGCACACCACAACCAACTTTCATTTCAGATACTATCCATTACGTATTAAATTCCGAGCACAAGTAGAAAGGCCATTAGGCCTGAATTTGTGGGAGGAGTAAGTCCCCTACTTAAACTCCCAGCCCCTATTCACCGCCGTTCAAGTTGATTGTCCCCACCCACCTTCACCCTTATAGCATTACAACTCTCCTTGGTGGGCCCTCTTTTATTTACAGGCCCACAGATACGTGGGTTTTCGGCACACCACAACCAACTTTCATTTCAGACACTATCTATTGCGTATTAAATTCCGAGCACAAATATATATATATATATATATATACACACACATTTTATTCTACGAGTATTCTAAGAGCCTAAGAGCATTTTGAGGTATATATATATATATATATACACACACACAATTGTTTACATATATATGTGTAAAATTTCATTCTACATGTATATTTATGTATTATTTTTACAGAATTATGTAATTATTATAGAGCAGCTAAAAAACTTATAATGACGATGATATCATCTATGAAAGGGCAGTTTTGCTTGTGAAAAAGGCCATAAACATTTTTAACAAAAATTTGAAAACAGTGGGAGGCCTGGTGTGCTAAATCTAAAGCAGTAATTTGGAACATGTATATTTCAGCAGTGGTGCTGCTGTAAGACCAACATTTTTGCAAAATACAGATTAAGGAACACAGCACACACAAAAAAAATACAGTTATACAGTTTTACATTTTTAAAAGCTATTTAAAAATCAAATATCTCAGCAAACAAATATTTGGACTTCCTTGATGAAATACTTGATTATAGTTAGCATTGTAAAATGTGTATCTATCTCTGTGTTTTTGGTCTTTACGGCAGCATGACTGCTGAGAAATGTGTGCTTCGGGTGTGCCACAAGTTCCCCTTTTTATCTCATAGGGAAGCATTGCTGCATGGGTTCTAAAGTCTAAACGCTGTTACACTAATCCAAGCTTAGCACCAATGCATTGAATCACTGCACTGAGTTTTGATATGCACTGATTCTAGAAACACCATAGCATAGGTCAGGGGTAGGCACCCTACGGCACTAGTGCCATGCACGGCACTCGAGGTGTCTTTCCACGGCGCTCAAGGCTGCTAGAGCCAAACAGGCTCCGACCTATCAGGAGTCCCAGTAAAACTTCAGATATCTGCTAATACGAAGAGGCAGTGAAGGACAATCCTCAATTTATGCATTGCAGCATGTAGAGGAAGTGATCTCAGAGCACTTCATTCCAGCACTTGTGAATGGGAATCCACACAGTAGTAGAGCAGCTCGCAGTTGTTGTTGCAGCTCCGGTCCTTGATCTGTACCTGGCCAACAAGGTCCCCACTGGAACCCAGGGGAGCCACCCACACTGCTATATATACACAGAAATGCAGAAAGACCCTCCCCTCATACAAATAATACGGACAGCCCACACACAAACATACACACAATCCGCACAAACATACACACAATCCGCACAAACGCAACACCACTAACAATCCACATATATGCACACAACCCCACATACAGCCTCTCACATGCAATACCCCAAACAGCCCCCACACATACACACACTACTAAACACACAGTGTAACATCCATCCACACACACAATTCCACAAGCTGCCCCCATACACAGCCCACATTTATATGTATCATACACGATACCACAATCTACTCATGAACATATACAATATAATAGCTCATATACGCACAAATACAATGATACAAAGCAATTACAGTATAAAAAACACATGCAGAATACGGCAGCAAACACACTTCGATGTAAAAAAAAAAAAAAATAGGACCGGCACGCTACGGGACATCACAATCCTATATCGGCACAGTGCTGCTAAAAGGTTGCCTACCCCTGGCATAGGTTTTAGAGACATGGAGACCACTGCACTGTCTTAGAGGTTAGATGCCCCTATTCTGCTTGCTGACATCTGGCTAGGGATGTAGTTTTATTTATTTATTTTTCTATTATGTTAACTTGGGAACTAGTAATGTGAGATAGGTTGTATTTCTCACATTCTCCATATGTAATAATATAGGTTGAGAACTCATGGTAATATGTATGCTGAATTTACCTGACATTGTATCATGCCATAGACATTAACTTCCTCTCAGGAAAGAACTCTCTTCAAAACTATTCTACAAGATTGCATGCTTCCCACGCTAAGGGAAAGCAAAATCAGGATGTACAATCTAATTATTGCTGTTCCTAAGTCATTACTAAATCAGATCTATTGAGTAAGAATAAGTGTTTTGCGAACCATAGTGTTTTTGATTGCTTTACACTTGTACAGTATTTCTTATGCTATGTTAACATGATAAATAACTAGCACTAGCTGCGTCATAATAAACGACACGACATAACATTTTTGTCTTTGTCCTGTAGAACAACACTGACCTGTTTTGGAACAGAATAAGCAAATCATCAGCTTAGTGTGAATAATGCATTATTTCTATTATATGAAGCTGCAAGAGCAGTTGTTCACTGCCCAGCTGAATTAGGAATCAAAAACAAGCAGCTCAGGTGAGTACCAAAAGGCTAAAATGCTAAACTGTGCATCCATTCAGGAAGCTTTTCAAAGAGTGGCAGAGAATTTGGAGAGTTGTATATGACAACATCATTAAGATTAGAGGCGCTACAGTTCGACACCTTTGTTATTGGCTTTGTTTTACACATTATTGAGTTCCTGATGCTTCATTAATTCAATTTAAGACACATCTCAATCTCTCTCACATTTACCCTGTTTAGCTTCAAACGATCCTTTATATGAAATGTTGAGTACTAGTTTGTAATATTAATAATAACGTATTTGATCAGGAAAGATTCATTGATATATTTTATCAGTTTGAAGTATGTTATGGAGTATAAATGGTTTTACTGAGTTCCAGAAGTCAACTGGAAAATCTACAGTTTGAACTGATTCTATAGCAGGCGCATTAACCAAATGAGATATTTCACAGGCAATCAACAGCAAATGTACATATTAATTGAATATCACTTCTGTCTCCTCCAAAATAGCCCCTACAGTGTATGTGAGCAGATGGTACATTCGGTATCAGATACCGAACATAAACAGGCACATTGGAATTTGGCACCAAATGCTGGAGATGAGGCAGAAAGCATAATTCAATTCTAAAAAACCCTTTGATGTCTACAAATCTGGTAGTCATTTGTACAATATGGAGATACAATTAGAGCTTTTAATTTTTGATAAAATAGTTGAACAGCATTGATGCTATTAAATTAACTACATGCTTACTCCAGTTGTGTCAAGACATCTAGTCATCCAATGTAAATCAAATAAAAAATAAAAAAAAATTGGATATTTTTGTTAATTTAAAATAGCATAACCCATAGCTAACTTTTAGGTATTTGAGAAAAAAAAAAAATCTGCAATGTGTCAATTTTGTTTCAATAGCATTGAGTGACCTTGTTGAATTAACTGCTCCCTTACTTTGCCGTTAGATGCTCACCTGTTAAGAATAAATCATATTTCTACAATCAAATCAAAATCGGACAATACAAGGTAGTGCTATTTGGCCATTCTAACTAATCCAAAAAAAAGAGAGAAAGCACGTCCATCGAATATATTAAATTGCCTAATAACATTTTTCCAATTACTCTGTCTCTTCTTTAAAGCACTAAAAACAAGTGTTCTCTAAGACTTCCAGACAGTAATCCTTCACACAGAAACAATAGCTTAAACTGCGAATACATGTTTTTGCTGATATGATTTTTCTTGCTAACATGCCAAAGATAAAGGTTGTTAAATACAATTTAATTCACTCTGGAGTGCAGTTAAATAGATATGACGGATGGCAGCTTGTCTGAGCCCTTTCCATTTGTTAAATTATGATGGATGAGTGATGTACATTACTGAATTTCAATGCACTATCTCTGTCGCTCATTCTCCCTGTTTTCATAAAGAACTTGCAATCAACAATTGTTCTAAATCTATCTCCATCAGAACAATGTGACACTCTGCAATTATGATGAAGAAGTGAAATGCCTAAAATGTTACAGAATGGGTCCCCTGACAAAATATGCGATGTGAAAAGCATTCAAAAGTGGAACTATGGTGCGACTGTTTCAACAAATCCACAGTACTTTCCACTTTCAATTAAATAGTTTGTGGTGCTCTCTGCATAAATGCTTTGGAGTCGAGCATCAAGACTCTTAGACACATAAAAGACTGTTAAGGGCAGCAGAATAATTACTTCTGATTTCTCATTCCTCCCATATAAAATATATATATATATAAAACATAGGAATTAAATTCAAACGAAGGGAAAGCAAAGTAAGTTGGTAAGGATTCTGCAAAACAGATCAGACACACTTCAGCATGCTAAGTGGCCTTCATCTGATCAAATGAAGCCCCTCTTTAACACTCAGAAGGTTACGGAGGAGAAATATAGCAAAGTGAATTCATATAATCAATCTTTCTGGCTGCCCACTGTGTTGTCTTTATTTACCAAGAGCAATACGTCCATATTAAATACTTTCATCACATCAGTTTGTCTCTTGGGAGAGAAGAGATGGATTGGAGATTAGATCTCCTCAAAACTGCATGCACAATTCTAAAATCCCTATCATTAATGCCATTATAGTCTAAGGTAGATAGATAGACAGATAGATAGATATGTAAATTCCAAAGGTGAATAATAACAATAAGATTCCATAAATAAATCACAAGCATTTTATTATTCATTCACATACATCTGTCCATTTATCCCTACATCAGTCTATCTATCATCACACTCACATATATATATATATATATATATATATAGATAGATAGATAGATAGATAGATAATATACACTGCTCAAAAAAATAAAGGGAACACAAAAATAACACATCCTAGATCTGAATGAATTAAATGTTCTTCTGAAATACTTTGTTCTTTACATAGTTGAATGTGCTGACAACAAAATTACACAAAAATTAAAAAATGGAAATCAAATTTTTCAACCCATGGAGGTCTGGATATGGAGTCACACTCAAAATTAAAGTGGAAAAACACACTACAGGCTCATCCAACTTTGATGTAATGTCCTTAAAACAAGTCAAAATGAGGCTCAATAGTGTGTGTGGCCTCCACGTGCCTGTATGACCTCCTGTGCATGCTCCTGATAAGGTGGTGGATGGTCTCCTGAGGGATCTCCTCCTAGACCTGGACTAAAGCATCTGCCAACTCCTGGACAGTCTGTGGTGCAACGTGACGTTGGTGGATGGAGCGAGACATGATGTCCCAGATGTGCTCAATTGGATTCAGGTCTGGGGAAAGGGCGGGCCAGTCCATAGCATCAATGCCTTCGTCTTGCAGGAACTGCTGACACACTCCAGCCACATGAGGTCTAGCACTGTTTTGCATTAGGAGGAACCCAGGGCCAACCGCACCAGCATATGGTCTCACAAGGGGTCTGAGGATCTCATCTCGGTACCTAATGGTAGTCAGGCTACCTCTGGCGAGTACATGGAGGGCTATGCGCCCCCCCCAAAGAAATGCCACCCCACACCATTACTGACCCACTGCCAAACCGGTCATGCTGGAGGATGTTGTAGGCAGCAGAACGTTCTCCACGGCGTCTCCAGACTCTGTCACATCTGTCACATGTGCTCAGTATGAACCTGCTTTCATCTGTGAAGAGCAGAGGGCGCCAGTGGCGAATTTGCCAATCTTGGTGTTCTCTGGCAAATGCCAAACGTCCTGCATGGTCTTGAGCTGTAAGCACAACCCCCACCTGTGGACATTGGGCCCTCATACCACCCTCATGGAGTCAGTTTCTGACCGTTTGAGCAGACACATACACATTTGTGGCTTGCTGGAGGTCATTTTGCAGGGCTCTGGCAGTGCTCCGCCAGTTCCTCCTTGCACAAAGGCGGAGGTAGCGGTCCTGCTGCTGGGTTGTTGCCCTCCTACAGCCTCCTCCACGTCTCCTGATGTACTGGCCTGTCTCCTGGTAGCGCCTCCATGCTCTGGACACTACGCTGACAGACACAGCAAACCTTCTTGCCACAGCTCGCATTGATGTGCCATCCTGGATGAGCTGCACTACCTGAGCCACTTGTGTGGGTTGTAGACTCCGTCTCATGCTACCACTAGAGTGAAAGCACCACCAGCATTCAAAAGTGACCAAAACATCAGCCAGGAAGCATAGGAACTGAGAAGTGGTCTGTGTTCACCACCTGCAGAACCACTCCTTTATTGAGGGTGTCTTGCTAATTGCCTATAATTTCCACCTGTTGTCTATCCCATTTGCACAACAGCATGTGAAATTGATTGTCATTCAGTGTTGCTTTCTAAGTGGACAGTTTGATTTCACAGAAGTATAGCTTCCAGAACCTGCAACATGCAGCAAGTCTTTATGTGTGTCCTATTTTTTAATTTAATGAAAAGTACAGATTTTAGTACAAATTGTCACTTTTTATAATTCAACGTTGTTACAACCCCTGGCTGTCAATCAGACAACAGGTCCTGTTACTTCCTGGTTTGTTTAGATCAGTGGAGCTAAACTTAAGAGTCAGCAATTGCTCATAAACAGAAAATAGGAGAACTCTGAAAACAGAAAAACTCAATAGCTTGCCCTTTGGTAAATCTCTGCTCAGGTCTCAAAATAATTTTTGCTCACTTTTTCCATTACAGAGAGAACCTATTCCATTGCACTTCAGACTGATCCCACCTACAAGGGCAGTCTTGTACCGAAATGCCGGTAAGTTCACTCTGCACAAGAGATACAGCAAACACGGACAATCGTTTTGGTCTTCTTTGGGTCTCGGCAATGAAGTGTAGATGATACCCCTCTAGGCACAGTGAGAACAGGGTCCACTTCTGGATTACCCTTTTAACTTGGAGAGAGCCAAGTTAATGCATTGCACCAAAAACACAGAATATGAGAGCTCTGAGAATGGACAAAAGCCCAGAGAAACTAAATAGCTTGCCCTTTGGTAAATCCCCTGACTTTTATTATGAAGTCAGTTGTCACATAATTTGATCATATGGCTATTTAGAGTTACAGAATTCGGATGACCCCCAATCACACAAAATTCGGACAAATAGAAATACAGCAGAAAACAAATGCACAAGTCTAATAATAATAACCCCACCAAGTGCAATTTGAGTGCAAACTCAGTTGAACTTGTTATAAAGTTGCTGCAGAGATGGGTTTTAACTTTGTATTAATGTAGACATTTATGGGATAGTGAATATATCTACATCCCTATTTGTTTTATCTATCTAACACACTAGCTAATACTGTAACTAAAACAGGGGCAGATCCTGGATACTTAGTATCTCAGAGAATATTATAATATAAAAGTTCACTGTGTCAAAGATTGTGTTTATGTTAACAATAATTGATGTGTTTCAGTTGTGTATGTATGCTTGTAGTATAGCATTAGTGAATCAACATATTGATTTAACTCATCATTTTAATTATTTGAAAAAGTCAAGTAATGAAACCATGGTCTGGGAAATTGACTGAACAAAAGAATACAAGGTGAGGATGGAGTGACCAATATAACGGAAATAAGTGGGTGATTACAATAATGTTACAAAAATGCCTAATTAATCTGCATATCCATAAAATATTCCTTCCCTCTAACATTATGAAACAGCAAGTCAACCCGGGCAGATCAATAAATCATTCCATTCTCCTGTCAATAATCATTATGTGAATTATTGATTGCATATTATTTTAGAAGATACAGAAAAGAGAGTTTCTATCAATGAAAGGTGCAAACATCATAATGACACAACATGAAGAAAAATGCAAACCAGCTTCCACCGATGTGTTGTATTAAATCAGGGCATGAGCAGAGCAAATTACTAATCATTCTTAATTTATAAAATGTCAAACCGGAGGGCTTGCAATCAAAATACACGCCGGGCAATGCCAGCAAGTTCAACTCAAGTTATCAGATAAAAAGCAACTAATTCCTATGTAAAGAAATATCCATCAAAGCAGGAATACTAATCAGTGCAAAAACTAAATTAGTGAGTCCATTCATGCAAGATGGCAACATCATGACCCAACACTGAAATGCATTGAAACTATTAATCAACTACACGTTTAATTTAAATAGGACACATACACAAACAATATCACAAACAGTTTTATACAAAGTGATTGCAATCAAACACAATTAGGTGAAATCAATTAGCATAATGATATACAGAATACAACATGCTATCTGTATATGTCTCAAGGGCATACATAAATTGAGATTAAACATTCTAAATAAAAGAAACTATACATGCACATTCAATCTTAAACAACACAAACTAGCTATTATTAATATGCAGGGATTCACACACAGACTATGTCATAGTTGGTTTGGCTATTTTATATTTTACTTCAGTAATTATGTAATGTGGTTGTTGCCAATTTTATACATGACTTTGTTTATTGTATAATGAACTGTAATTCAAAATTTCTAATAATATCAATATATCCAAACTTTGGTGTCCCACAAAAAAATAGGTACATGGGTGTGGTAAAAGGGGCAAGTTTGTGACACTAGCAGCGCCACTTGTCCCGCCTAAATCGGTGGACCTGCCTACAAAGTGTCTGGAATTAACTGAAAAATAGGCAGCTCAGCCTGGTGTTAATGTATGTCAGGCTGAGCTGCCAATCAGCAGGCAAGCCCACGAGCAGAGTGCTGTTACTCTGCTCTCTGCACAATCCTAGTGCACTAAAGGTAAACAAGTGCTATGGACACCAGGGAACAAGATCAGGACAGTCCTGCTGAAATTGGGACAATTTCTAGATTAGCATAGCTACACTTAGCATACAGACATAGCCATATCTCACAACAGTACATGATTTTGGCCTGATGAATACAATAGCCATTGCTGCTGCCCAAGAGTAGTGGGAGTTTTAGCACAGGGCGTTGTTCTTTGTTAGTGTGAATTCCAAGAACTACATTGGAGCAAATTTCTACCAGTGGAGCAATCAGCAATAACCTTGTATTGGTTCTGTTTGTTTCCAAACCTTTTTAATATTTACCCCACAAATATTCATTATAAGCACCGTGTATCTATGTGCACCAAATACCAGTTGTATCCCTTAAATTTGCAGGAGAAGGCAGAGATTATTTATAAATAATGATTCTATGGAAAATTGCTAAATATAGAGCATTAAAATTGGAGACATAAACGGTTATGTATAAAGTGAGAACACTCTGAAATTCAAAGTGAATTTCACATTTAAGGCCATAATAGTTGAATTGTATTTTTTTCCCAAGTCACCTATGCTTCCAGTTGAACTATTTTGGGCTACATTTTGAAATTCACTTTGTGTTCCTGACAATTCTCACTTTAGCAAATAACCTTCACAGTAAAAGTGGCGTATGGTGAAGGTTTAAGATGGAGTTCCAGACTCCTCTGCTCTCAAGTAAGATTCTCCAAATAGCTACCAATATGGGTGGAGGGGCCATGCAGAACTGAAACCTATTACAGAATTAAAGAGGCATTATTTTTTCTACTGCAAATGCTTTCTGTCCCCACTTAAAACTGGTGGGGCGCTGACTCAAGTGCTTCTATGCAGGGACGTATTAGCCGTGAGGCAAACAAGGCATTTGCCCCCAAATGCCCATGGCAAATGCCTTGTTAGCCTGGCGGCTAACAGTCCAGGCAGGCAGTTGTCCGGCTAAAAATACGGACGGGCGGCGCTGGCGAGGGAGCACTTTCCCCTCTCTGCTCAGCTCCCTCGCCAAGCCCCACTGGACCTCAAGTAAAAAAAATCCACCCAACACTCCCAAAGGTAGGGAGGCTGGGTGGATTTAAACTAATCCAAACTAAAATAATAATAAAAGTAATCGGTTAATGTTTGTGAGGGGGGGGGGGGCTGTCAGTGTGTGTATGTCTGAGTGATTGTGTGTGTCTGGCTGTCAGTGTGTATGTATGTCTGTCAATGTGTATGTGAGTGATTGTGTACGTATGTCTGTCAGTGTGTATGTGAGTGATTGTGTATGTATGTTTGTCATTGTGTATGTGAGTGATTGTGCGTGTCTGGCTGTCAGTGTGTATGTGTGTGTGTGTCTGTGAATATGAGTGTGTATTTGTCCGTCATTGAGTGCGTGTGTCTGTCAGTGTGTGTTCAAGTAATAGTGTGTGTATGTCATTGTTTGTCAGTGTATATGAGAGTGTGTGTCTGTCAGTGAGTGCATGCATCTGTCAGTGAGTGTGCGTCTGTCAGTGAGTGTGCGTCTGTCAAAGTGCGGCCTTGACAGGACGGGGTGGAGAAAATTTAAATTGGCGGGGGGGGGTGGGGGGGGTGCCCGAGCACCATGTCTAGGGCAGCCCAAATCTTAAATACACCAATGCTTCTATGGACAATTGCTGTAAACATAACATGTGTTTATATAATTGCTATATCTACATGAAACTCTTTATTTTGAATATGAGAATCTTCAAAGATATTTTATTTTATGATGATTAGTATATTAAGCAATGGGACCTGTTCTTCTTGCTATGATATTATACCAAAAAGTGGGACTGTCCCAGCAAAAACGGGACAGTTGGCACATTAGTATGGTGAGATTAAGAGCTACATTCCACTAGAGACAAAACACAAGGAGGAGGCATGTACTAATAAAGTGAAAAAAATACTTTAAGAAAGAATTGCTATTTTTTTTTAAAGTTTAATTTAGCACTTTTAAGAGCTGTTTCTTAGCCCTTTAAGGACACATGACATGTGTGACATGTCATGATTCCCTTTTATTCCTGAAGTTTGGTCCTTAAGTGGTTAAAAGACCACTATAGGCAGCTAGACCACTTCAGCTCAATAAAGTGGTCTGGGTACCAGGTCCATCTAGGGTTAACCCTGCAGCTGTAAACATAGCAGTTTCAGAGAAACTGCTATGTTTACAATAGGGTTAATCCAGCCTCTAGTGGCTGTCTCATTGACAGCCGCTAGAGGCGCTTCTGTGCTTCTCTCTGTGATTTTCACAGTGAGAAGATGCCAGCGTCTATAGGAAAGCATTGAGAATGCTATACTATGGACTGACTGAATGCGCACGCGGCTCTTGCCGCGCACGCGCATTCGGCGGAAGAGGGAGGAGAGTTCCCAGCGCCGAGGAAGCCTAGCACTGGAGAAAGGTAAGCCTTTAACCCCTTCCTCCCCCAGAGCCCGGCGGGAGGGGGCCATGAAGGTGGAGGGGGGACCTATTATCACTATAGTGCCAGGAAAACGAGTTTGTTTTCCTGGCATTATAATGGTTCTTTAATTAGCTATTAGTAATATTCATAACTATGAAAATACATTTACAAATTAGAAATGTTTTATCACATTAAACATTCATGGTAATATGTCATTTAACATGCTGTTCTGAGCAAGAAGTTTATCACAGTTAAACAATCTTACTTGGTTAAAATTGTTGCCCAATATAATTTATCTTAACCTCTAATGTCCTTGCCGTATGTATTTTAGAACAGGCATTTCAAACTGCTTTACCTGATTTTACATACATTTTCTTTTATTGCTTTTACGTATACGACTCACCCTGCAGGAAGTGCAAAGAATCCATAGGTGGGGATTATACCACCTGAGCACCTTCACTGAGCAGTTTTGAGTCTGCTCTATTTTACGTGAGTAGTATACTTTACTTTCTGTTAATTTTATTACATACAGTGAGCACTATATATTTTATTTCATTTTTCCTCTGGGTCGTATCACGTCAAATTGAACGCTGAACCCACGTCAGATATTCAACAATCAACATTTACTCCATATATCCTTGAAGTGGGGATTATTCCACTTTACGCGAGCAATATCAGAGCTGATCCTAGCTCTGAAAAGTGTGAGTAAGACTGATTTTATACCTTTATATTTATTTTATACACCGATCTACTGTGCCATTGGAGTCCTGTTTTTATTTTTCTCTCCACATATGCTGAATTCTCAACATTTGAAGATATGATCCCACCTACACCCTAAAGAATATTCCTTTACAAGTGGGACCTACCCTCACGGACTGTGATAAGCCTATTTTATTGGACTATTGTTTTATTACTTATTTTATTCTGTATTTTATCTGACTAATTTAGTCTTTTATTTTATCAAGTTTTAGGCGCATCCTTATATCTATGTTTGTTCTTGCTATTTCAAACTCTGCCCGTTCCCCTTCCCAGATGTTGCTGAACTACAACTCCCAGGATTCTCTGGGTGTTGTAGGCTATCACCATCTGGGTGGGCAAAGTTTGAGATCCCTGTTCCAAAATGTCTCAAAATTCTCATTATAACTGAAGCTTCTATTGTGGAACCTGTTAAAGGACCACTATAGTGCCAGGAAAACATACTTGTTTTCCTGGCACTATAGTGCCCTGAGGGTGCCCCCACCCTCAGGGACCCCCTCCCGCCCGGCTCTGGAAAGGGGAAAGGGGTAAAAACTTACCTTTTTCCATCGCTGGGCGGAGAGCTTTCCTCCTCCGATCCTCCTTCTCTCCTCCCGTCGGCTGAATGCGCACGCGCGGCAAGAGCTGCGCACGCATTCAGCCGGTCGCATAGGAAAGCATTTACAATGCTTTCCTATGGACGCTTGCGTGCTCTCACTGTGAAAATCACAGTGAGAAGCACGCAAGCGCCTCTAGTGGCTGTCAATGAGACAGCCACTAGAAGATTAGGGGGAAGGCTTAACCCATTCATAAACATAGCAGTTTCTCTGAAACTGCTATGTTTATAAAAAAAATGGGTTAACCCTAGAAGGACCTGGCACCCAGACCACTTCATTAAGCTGAAGTGGTCTGGGTGCCTAGAGTGGTCCTTTAAACAATAATTACAATATAAGTTCATAAGTATGTAGTTCTATCAAAGTTCAAAATAAAAATATCATTGAGTTTTACAAAACACAAGGATCTGGTGTTCGTTGTCACTTTCAGCAAAGGAGATGTTTTTATTGCTTTACCCAAGATGGCAATATTAATCTTGTTCCCAAGGGGTTGGAAATCCCTTGAGATTGCAGCTCAAGTCATAGGATACATTTATGAGTTTGAAAAGGGCACCTGACAATGACAGCTCTGTGCGATGTTCTGTGAACCTATTTTCCTCAGGAATGTTTTGATCTTTTTAGATTGCCAAATGAAATTACATTTTGGAAAAAGGATATTGTTATAAGAAGCAGCTCCATATAGTCATATTAAAACCTGACTTTGTAAGCTAACACAGGTAAATTATTACTGAAACCAGGAAACTGCCTTTCACAAGGAGGCAAATTATTTCAGATACTAGCCTGTTACCATTCACAGAAAGGCTGTCAAACGGACACTCCAAACACCCCGCTATAGTGGCTATGGTGGCAGGAGTGACTAGCACCCTCCCCTACCCCCCATTTCAAGTATTCAACCTAATTTGTAATATTTTTGCTTCTTACAGAGGTCCACTGGGCACCAATCCCTGGGGTTTGCAAGGGGTTAGCTCAGGTCAGCTAATGGAAGCTCCAGCTCAGGCTTTTCTTGCTCTTTGGTGGAAGTAGTCCAGGAGTGGAATGGCATCTGTGGACCGCAAAAAGGAAGTGAAACCGTTCTAAAATGGTTTGACTACTTACAACATGGCTGCCAGAACACTCTTGGCATGGTAGTTACTGGTTACAGTGTTTGGAGTATTGCTTTAATGGGACACTCTAGGCACTATGCACTTCATATTAAAGGACCACTATAGTGCCAGGAAAACATACTCGCTTTCATGGCACTATAGTGCCCTGAGGGTGCCCCCACCCTCAGGGACCCCCTCCCGCCGGGCTGGATGGAGAGGAAGGGGTTAAACTTACCTCTTTTTCCAGCGCCAGGCGGGGAGCTCTCCTCCTCCTCTCCTGCCTCTTCTCCTCCTCTTTGGCTGAATGCACATGCGCGGCAGGAGCCGCACACGCATTCAGCCAGTCCATAGGAAAGCATTCTCAATCACAGTGAGAAGCACAGTGAAAATCACAGTGAGAAGCACGCAAGCGCCTCTAGCGGCTGTCAAGAGACAGCCACTGGAGTCTGGATTAACCCTTTCTCTGAAACTGCTATGTTTATAAAAAAAAGGGTTAACCCTAGCTGGACCTGGCACCCAGACCACTTCATTAAGTTGAAGTGGTCTGGGTGCCTATAGTGGTCCTTTAATGAAGTGTATTTATGTATTTGGTGCAGAGAAGTTGCCTTGCTGTTGAAAACAGAGCCATTTCTGAGAAATGTTTAAAATTTGCAATGCCAAACTCCTGGGTTTTCAAATAGAGAGTCACTAGGGACTTACAACAATATGCAAAGAGTGCAAAGTTGGCTGATAATGTGCATCAAATAATTCTCTATGAGTATAGATAAATTCTCTGTCCGGCTGTCTGATATTGCCTGAAATGGTAAGCACTGTGCACAGCGCCATTGGAAAAACTGTGAACGGGTATGTTAGTACTTTCTTTGTAGCCATTGTGGCTGTTACTGGCTTATTCAGCAATTCCACTTTTCAGTAATCATGGATTATGGGATCAGGCCACATAGACCTGACCACTAAATATAAATATTTTTACTATTATTTATAAAGTATTAACATATTTCACAGCTCAATATGAAAGATAGGCAGAGAGGTTTGACAAATAGAAAGAAAAGATGTTCAAGTGAACTTATAGTCGCACGAGGGTTAAAATTATATAGGGGTTAAAAATGTAGTACATTGCACACATAGCAACAATTAGATGCACAATGTGTTTTAAGAGCTTTTCTGGGAAGCTCCCACCCTACCTGAGCAGAATGCTCCTATAGCCACCTCCTATAACCTTCGATCCAGTACCAGCACTTTATTTAGTCTACCTCAATACAAAAAGAAAGCGTCTCGATCCTCCTTTTCCTACAGAGCACCTCAATTATGGAACGACCTCTTGCACACTTTCAAATCTTCCCCAAGTCTAAAATCCTCAAAACAGAATGCACGTGTCATGGTTGATTAAATGTTTCATATCTGTTCTATGTTAAATTTTGGATATATTGTGTATTAATATTGTGTTTGTATTTTATTGTACCGTATTGTATCAATGCAATGTTTTGTGAACCCAGGACATACTTGAAAATTAGAGAAATCTCAATGTATCCTTCCTGGTAAAATATTTTATAAATAAAATTTATATTTTTGAAGGAATGGAAAGTTTAAAGGGGCCATGATGGTCAAGTGAGGCCCTGCTGCCATGGTGTTCTCTCTAGTTAGGCTGGGCTCCAGATCAGATTTGGCAGCCGTCATACCAAAGAAATTAGGGCTTAGTGGGCAGCATTATTGTTGGCAAATCTGATGTCAGGATCATCAGTAAAAACACACTTGCCTGCATGCCGTCAGCATGGGAATGATCTAACAACACGGTGAGAAAGACACTCACTAAAAGTAGACAAAAGCTTAATAACTCACCCAAAGAATAGAATCAGTCTAAAGACATCAGGAGTACTTGAGGTTAACGTGCTTCCTGAAATGTTGCCAATTATGCTTGCTTGTTTTTTCATTTTTTTTTGCTTTCTATTTTTCTTTTTGTCTCAAAGATATAAAGGCTCAATCCTTCTGCATATAAAGTGGTCTCTGGAGTAATGCAAACTTTACTTTGACTCATGACTGATTCATGCGTAAATATAAAATATGAATTGATCTGAGTTATTAAAAAAGCTTTAATGAGATACATTGCCGGATTTTCAGTGAAATCATCCAGTATTCTTTCTCAAGACTATTGTGACCCCACATGTACGTATTAAATAAGTAAAACCAAACTTACGGAATTCAAATTGTGCTAGAACTTCTGTCCTAAAAAAAGCTGGTACATACAAGTGAGTGAATCAATGTGCAGTGTACAACCCACGGGTAGATAGCATTATAAACTAATTGAAACTATTCTATAATACTTTCTAAACTGGATCTGATGTCTAATAAGACTTTGAAGTCTGTCATGCAAAGTATGTAATTTTATTAAAGACACGGAGGCTCATATTATGCATAACTCTTTCTTTATTTCCTCAGCAGCAAAGATAGAGGAATATAAATATATCAAAAATGAAAGAAAAAACTGTATAGATACACAGGCAACCAATCACATAACAGAGGAAGTGACTATATAAAGCCTGTGTCTCCCACAATCCCCCTCTTTCTTTGCTGCTTCCTCAGACAGCTAAGTACCTTGCTTGATCCACTGTATTTTATTTGGTGTACTTTGCATTTACTTGGTGTTATGCTGTACTGATGTTGTACTTTTATTATGGTTAGGTGATATTTTTGCACTGTGCTTATTCTCACTTCTTTTGAGTGTGTGATATCCTACTCTGTTTTTCTTCTGTCAGCTGCCTGCTTGGTGCAGCTCCTATCCTGTCCCCTGCGCTGGTGCCTCCCTCCCCTCACCCCGCCCGCCGCGACCGCTCTGTCGGCCGGCGGGTGCTATTTAGTCCCAGGTCGGCTTTCAGCCGCGGCTCTCTCTGATACTGCCGCGGCTGTGCTCTGTTTCCCTTGATCGCGGGCTGCCCGCGCGGGTAGGGTGCGCGCGCCCCTTCCCCCGCCGGGGTCCTGACCGCGATCAATCTCCTGCACGTGCGGCAGCCATTTTGGGCGGTCCGTCGGCTGATCGGTCGCTCACTCTGCTGCTGCCGTGCGGCCTGTCTCCCCGGTCTGGGTCCCCTGAGTGCACCAGCGGGCAGGTTTTCTTACTGTGTTCCTCTGTGGGTTACTCAACCCTTTTACCATCTAGTTTAGTTTATTCTAGCTACCTTCCGTTTTTGCTTATCTATATATTTCGATTTCTTAAAGTCATATTACTACAGTTTTAACTTGATTCACTTAAAGGTGTATTCCCCTGTGGTTTTCACCATGCAGGATAAGGAGGATGGGCCTGTTGGCACCCCTAGTGATTTTAATATTGATAACCCTGAGGGTGCCATGGCCTCCCAAGAATTTCAGGCCCTGTTGGATGCCACTATGGCTTCTTATTACAAAAGGCTTTTGCTTCAGCCATGGGTGCTGTTTCTTCCTCCTTTTCTCAGTCCCTGCATTCCATGCTTATGCCCTCACTGCCTACCCCTACCCTCCAGGGTACTGGGTCCCCTTCCTCCGCCCAGACTGTGCCTGGTACCCGTAAGGTGAAGGCGAAGTCTAAGCACGTTGATTCCCACTCCTCGATGCAGGTGCTACCTGCCATGACTGACACACTGGATGTGGTCACAGACAGCGCGCACCCCACGCGCAAAAGAGCCCCTGGCCGGGCTAAAAAGGGCTAGAGCCCTAGATGATGAGTCGGATACCGACCGGAGTGTGGAACGTGACTCTGATATTATGGAGTATGACTCCTACGATGAGGGCGGGTCAGACGAGGAATTGCCCTCCGCGGAGCTTGCCCCCTCTGGGTCCTCTGCCGTTGCCCTAGGCCAAGTTAAGATCCCCCCTGGGGACAGTAAGGCCATTTTAGACCCCCAGGGAAACCCACTGTTCGACCCTGACGACCTGCGTCACCCACGGTCAGCAGAGTGGGTCCCCCCGGACCATATTGTGCAATATGTGGCTAAACGCCAGCGCACGCCCCTCTCCAAGGAGGGTCGCAACAAGTTGCGTGCCGAATGCCCTAGGCCCTCTCTCCCGGGCTCGGCCTGTAAGACTCCGGATATTGACCCCCAAATCGCCCAGTTTCTGAATAAATCAGGCTGGAAGCCCAAGAAGGGTTTGGATTACTCCCTCAAGGGATGCCAAGATAAGATATTGGATACCCTGGGCCCTCTGTCTAAGCTGTACGAGCTGCTAGATGCCGCTAGGGCTGGAGACTCGGTTATGGATGTCGATGTGGCCATTGGATGGGTCCAGAGGGCGACCTGCCTCTTGGGGAATGCAAATACCGCCATGTCTTCTGAGAGGCGTAAGGCGATTCTCCTTAAAATCGATCCCAAATTGGCTGCCATGACGGTGGCGGAACCTGACCCCTCTGACGAGGGTTTACTGTTTGGAACCTCTTTCGTGAATGACCTTGGTTCCTATGTAAAGACCTTTACGGCCATTGACAAGGCCCAGGCGAATATGAAGCGCATGTTTGCGCCCAAGGTTTTCGGAGGGGCCGGGCGTAGCAGGAACCGTCCACCCGGCCGGGGCTTCCGTGGCTCGTTCAGGGCCTCCAGAGGTTCCTTCTTTCCTTCCCGAGGATTTCAAGATACGAGGTCGCCTCCTTTCTTCCCAGCCAGAGGGAGATCCTGGGGCTCCAGGTATCCCCGTGGTGCCGCTTCGGGCAGACGCCCTTATGGTGAGTACCCATTTTTCCCCTCTCGATCATGTACGGGTGGCAGGGAGGCTTGCCTTATTCTACCATGGGTGGACAAATATAACCTCAGATGCTTGGGTTCTGCAATGTGTAAAGGGTTATCACCTGGAGTTCGTTTCTATGCCTGTCCAGGTTCGCGTCCCCAGAGAGTTGTCCCTCCCACAGGATCAGGACGACATGATTTCCAAGGAGGTAGAGGAGATGCTCACGAAAGGTGCCATAGAAGAGATGCCGTTGGCCTCTCCGGGCTTCACGAGCAATCTTTTTCTGGTGCCAAAGAAAGGGGGCGGGGTTCGTCCCGTGATAAATCTTCGTCCCCTCAACGCATTTCTCCGCTACCAACATTTCCAGATGGAGGGTATACACTGCCTCAGAGACCTCCTTCGGCAATCAGATTGGTTGGCCAAGTTGGATCTGAAGGACGCATACTTTACAGTCCCCATCGCGCTGGACTGCAGGGATTACCTCCACTTCACGTGGCACGGTCGACGCTGGCGCTTCACGTGCCTGCCGTTCGGTCTCTCGTCGGCCCCTTGGTGTTTCACCAAACTCATGAAGCCAGTAATGGCTTACCTTCGTACCCGTGGGGTGCGACTGATCGTTTACCTGGACGACATATTGATCATGTCCCAATCCAGGGAATCTCTGCTGTTACATTTGGGTTGGACAACCAACCTTCTCCAAGATTTGGGTTTTCTGATCAACTGGGACAAGTCGGTCATGATCCCTACCCAGTCTATAGAATTCTTGGGTTTCCAAGTGGACTCCATCAGGCAATTCCTGTACTTGCCGGAGTCCAAGATGAAGGCCATTCAGAAGGAGCTCCGAAGGGCTCTTCGGGTGCCGGATATGTCCGTCAGGCAACTGGCAAGGATTATCGGCCTTCTGGCGGCTTCGATTCAGGCGATCTTTCCGGGCCCGCTACACTATCGTGCCCTCCAACGACTCAAGGGTTCACACCTGCGTTCGGGCCACTCCTACGAGTCCCGAATACGGCTGGACGACGAGTCCAGAGACGAGTTGGTATGGTGGTTGGCACACATGGAGGCCTGGAACGGACGGGCCATCTTCGGCTCGATCCCGGATGTCGTGATAGAATCCGATGCCAGCTTACACGGCTGGGGTGCTCGTTGTGGAGACGTTTCCACCGGAGGCAGATGGTCCGACATAGAGAGGTCCCTACACATCAATTGTCTGGAACTGCTGGCGGGGGCCTTCGCGATACGCAGTCTGACCCCAGGCCGGGCAGACTGTTGCGTGCTCCTCAAGATGGACAATGTGTCGGCAGTCCGGTACATAAATCATCTTGGGGGCACCAAGTCCAGAATATTGGCGCTATTGGCGAAGGATTTCTGGCAATTTTGTCTCCTCAACAACGTCTCGGTGCAGGCGGAACACATCCCAGGCCTGGACAATTCGGGAGCGGATTGGAATTCCAGGCACTTAAGAGACTCGGGAGATTGGCACTTGCACGTTTCGGTTTTCCGAGGTCTGGACAGTCTCTGGGGACGCTTCGAGTTGGACCTGTTCGCTTCACGTCTGAACACTCAACTCCCTGCGTTTTACAGCTGGAGGCCAGACCCGGCAGCAGTAGCGACGGACGCCTTTCTCCAAGACTGGCCTCCGGGACGCCTGTATGCCTTCCCACCGTTCAACATGATCGCTCGCACGATATCGAAGTTGATCCGGCACGATTGCTGCCTGGTACTGATCACACCTCTTTGGAGGTCCCGTCCATGGTTCCCACGCTTGATGGAGTTGTCGATAGACTACCCCAGACTGATTCCGAGCTTCCAGGATCTCCTCCTGGATCCGGATGGGAACTCGCACGGACTGGTGCTCCGACACCAGCTACCTCTGATGGCGTGGCTCCTTTCAGGGGTACCTGGGTTGTCCCGAACGTTTCGCGGACGACTCTACAACTCCTCGATAACGCCTGGGCTCCAGGTACGCGATCGGCCTACCGCTCTTCATGGGGCTCATGGTCTGGTTGGTGCATGGAACGGGCAGTGGATCCCGTATCTGCCCCTCTCCATCTGATTTTGGAGTACCTCACTTTTCTGTTTGATTCGGGCAAGGTGTATCGAACTATCAACCTTTTTCGTTCCGCTATATCAGCTGGTCATGTTGGTTTGGATGGTTCGCCCGTGGGCAGACACCCCTTCGTGTGTCGCCTGCTCAAGGGCATTCGCCTCGCCCGTCCGCCCAAGGCTCGTTTCTCTGCCTTTTGGGACGTTAACATTATGCTTCTGTTTCTGTCCTCCTGGTACCCGAACCAGGGGCTGACCCTTAAGCAACTGTCTTCCAAGTTGGTTATGTTGCTTTGTTTGGTTTCATGTAAGAGGGTTTCTGACGTTAGGGCCCTTGATTGGGACGCCGTTACCTTCTCCCCTGAGGGTGTGACTTTTAACATTTCCAGACGGACTAAATCTGCGTCAAGGTCTTTCGTGTACCCTAGATTCCAAGGATGTCCGGCACTCTGTCCAGTGGAGTGTTTGAAGGTCTATATGGAGGTGACCCGGCCTCTTCGCTCACCAGATCTACGACCTTTGTTCATTTCTTTTCGTACACCGCATCGACCTGTGTCGACACCGACCCTGGCGCGTTGGGTGCGTTGGCTTTTGTCTGCGGCTGGTATAGACACGTCTATCTTTACACCCCATTCGGTGAGGGGTGCTATGGCTTCCAAGGCTTCGACAGTCTGTCGTCTGGAGGACATCATGCGTGCAGCGGATTGGTCTCGAGAGTCGACCTTCCGTGACTTCTACTTCAGACCTATTGAGCACATCGCATCTCAGGTGATAGCACAGCTTTGTACTTGCATAATATGAGCCTCCGTGTCTTTAATAAAATTCCCAGATTTTACTATTAACATGACTTAAAGTCATGATTTTATTAAAGACACGGAGGCGAGTATTATTCCCTCCCACCCTCCCGGTGTGGGGTATGGAGCGAGATGCGATTGGTGTACTCAGGTATGTTGAGATTTGGCCTGCCTTGTGAGTACTTCATGTGTTGTATTGCATATACTGATTAATTATGTCTATTATATTTTTCAGATTTCATTCCTTTAACCATATGAATGGTCGTTAGTTTTGTATTGGTAAGTCCACAGTTTGGAGTTTGGTTATTACCATATTTCTCTCTCTTTTCTAGCTTGAAATTGTCGGATTGTTCCAGTTCCCGGTTTTGGCCAAGCAAGATATCATTTTACTTACCTGGTCTTCGGTTTTCGCAAGAAAGAGGGGGATTGTGGGAGACACAGGCTTTATATAGTCACTTCCTCTGTTATGTGATTGGTTGCCTGTGTATCTATACAGTTTTTTTCTTTCATTTTTGATATATTTATATTCCTCTATCTTTGCTGCTGAGGAAATAAAGAAAGAGTTATGCATAATACTCGCCTCCGTGTCTTTAATAAAATCATGACTTTACGTCATGTTAATAGTAAAATCTGGGAATTGTATCACTTTCTCAATTTGCTATCAATGTAAACATTTCATTTTTTTTCTTGCACAATGTATAGATTAAATGTATAAACTAACAAGACGCTCATTTTGTTTTTGGATCATGGCAGGTTCACTTTAACATTATTATTGTCTTGAAAATCGACCTATACAGTTGCATTTCTCTGAATTTAATTTTAATGTTACATTCATAAATTCCAAATTAAGTGCGCCAGACAATTCATTGTTTAGTGAATAACTCACAGAGTGTTCTTCACTAAATGATGAATTGTTAAATACGCAAGAACTTGGAATAATTCACCATGTCAAAAATGTCATTTATTATTTTATTTTTTAAATAGTGGAACACAGCTTAATGTGTAAAAATACAGTATACTGACTTTAGCATTCAACTTTAACATGTAATACTAAACATTGAATTGTGGAAAATAGAGTTTCACAATGCCATAATTTAGGCACAGACAAACTGGAGCAACACCTGAACTGGCACATTTTTCCTATGGAGCTATCTAGCCTTAAAATTGGCAATTTGCGCTTAAGTTAACCGCAATTCACTGTTTAGTGAATAAACCCCTTTTGTGTTATTATGTTTAGCTTCATACATAACTGTTTTTCGACATTGTGTAATAATCTGATAAACTGTGATCTGCAGTATGCAATTACACTCACTTAACAGCTGTTAAGCAGCATAATTGCCTGCTGTTAAACTCATGTAGAATTGATTGAAATCTTAATTGCATTATCGTTACTCATTACAACCACCACCACCCACAACCACCAGGGATGCGCTATGCATGATGGACTGTGCCTGGAAAATGCAACTTAAGAACAAGCAATTTCTTAATATAAACTGTGCCAATGTGTACATTTTTCCTCCACGTGCTAATTGAATTTTGAATGCTAATTATTGTATTGGACTACTTCCTGAAAGATACTGCAAATACAACAAAAGATAAACATACGACATCACATCATCCTGCCCTTAAATGTGCATTCAACTGTCTTACAACTAAAACCAGTGCAATGTCGTGCTTCAAGATGTCTTCACCCAGAACCCCATTTCTGAATTGAGTGACAACAGGACACATTTATAAAGGGCACTAAACTTACAGGTACCAACATCGATGTTAGTCACCAGTTCTATTGGCAATCATTGAACACAGCACCCCCCACAGCTTTAAAGGCTGTGAGAGGAACTGCATTTATTTACAAAATGCATTATGTGCCAAGTTGTATGAGACTGATTTCAATAATACTTATTGTTTGATTTGTTTAACCCCTTAAGGACACAGCTTCAGAAGCTTGACTTGCGCTTAATGACACAAGCAATTTTTGCATTTTCTTGCTGTTTGCGTTCAACTGCAATTTGCATCTCTCTCATTTATTGCACCGACACATATTATATACTGTTTTTAAAGGACAGAAAGGGCTTTAATTTGATATAACATATATATATATATATAAATGCTTACTTATTATAAAAAAAATACAGAAAAATGCAAAAAAAATGAAAAATATTGTTTTTTTTTACAGTTTTTGCAATAATAATGTGTGCATAATTAGTGCAGGTTAAGGAAAGTAATTAAAAATAAATTTATTTATTTGTTCTGATTTACAGAATATATAATGTGTCTGGGATTTTAAGTTTTTTTTGGTAGTTACAGGTCACAAAGCACAAGGAGTAAAATAAAATTTTAATGTGGAGCGATTTTAGAATTTGGTATGTTTGTCTTGTAAGCTTAATAGCCATAAAAGAAAACAAAATTGCCACACAAAAGTATATATTTATATAAAGTAGACATCACGGGCTATTTACCTAAGGTTGTTTTGACACTTTCTACGTAGCCATTTCACCGCCAACCTCTGCTAAATATTGGAGTAAAATTGTGTTCTTTTTGGTTTTTGGCACACAAACTTATAACAGAGAAATTCTCGTGTATATTTTGTAAAGTTGGTGTGTGCTATTCCTGTACAAAGTTTTATTTTGTGTTCAGTTATATCTGCTGAGTAAAATGACACCCCCATTGTATGTCTTTTGCACTATTTCGTGAAGTTACAGTGCCATACAGGATACCTGTCCTTTTCAGTATTCACAGTAGAATTTTGAGAGATGAATTTAATGAGCCTTAGCTTCCATTTGGGGTATTATAACAGTTTGACTGTTCAAAAAACCCCCACAAAGGCCTACCATTTGTAAAAGTAGACACTCCAGGGTATCTTATAAGGTGCATATTGTGCCTTAACATGCCCCCATTTTTTCACCAATATATGCCAAAGTATATGGTAAAAAAAAATTTGTGCATTTTTTACATACGGATTGCATTTTTGCTGGGCGTTTTGTATATTTCATATGTGCCACTAAGTTCAAACCCCCCAAATTATGCTCAGCTAAGTCTTCTGAGTAAAATGACACCCCATATGAATGTCTTTGGCACTATTTCGTGAAGCTACAGTGCCATATAGGAGACCTGTCCTTTACAGTATTCACAGTAGAATTTTGAGAGATGGATTTAATGAGCCTTAGCTTCCATTTGGGGTATTATAACAGTTTGACTGTTCAAAAACCCCCACAAAGGCCTACCATTTGTAAAAGTAGACACTCCAGGGTATCTTATAAGGTGCATATTGTGCCTTAACATGCCCCCATTTTTTCACCAATATATGCCAAAGTATGTGGTAAAAAAAATTTTGTGCATTTTTTACATACGGATTGCATTTTTGCTGGGCGTTTTGTATATTTCATATGTGCCACTAAGTTCAAACCCCCCAAATTATGCTCAGCTAAGTCTTCTGAGTAAAATGACACCCCATATGAATGTCTTTGGCACTATTTCGTGAAGCTACAGTGCCATATAGGAGACCTGTCCTTTACAGTATTCACAGTAGAATTTTGAGAGATGGATTTAATGAGCCTTAGCTTCCATTTGGGGTATTATAACAGTTTGACTGTTCAAAAACCCCCCACAAAGGCCTACCATTTGTAAAAGTAGACACTCCAGGGTATCTTATAAGGTGCATATTGTGCCTTAACATACCCCCATTTTTTCACCAATATATGCCAAAGTATGTGGTAAAAAAATTATTTTGTGCATTTTTTACATACGGATTGCATTTTTGCTGGGCGTTTTGTATATTTCATATGTGCCACTAAGTTCAAACCTCCCAAATTATGCTCAGCTAAGTCTTTTGAGTAAAAATACACCCCCAATGAATGTCTTTGTCACTATTTTGTGAAGCTACAGTGCCATATAGGAGACCAAGCCATATCCGTTTTTACCAAACTTTGAATTTTGACGCTGGGCCTATGTGCAATTTCCAAGCATCTTCGCAGGTTTTAAATTCAAACTACCCCACAAAGGCCTACCATTTCTTAAAGTAGACACCCCAGGGTGTTTCAAAAGGTATAGTTTGAACCTTAGCGTGGGATCATTTTTCCGCTAGCTTGTACCAGATGTAGTGGTAATAAGCGTTTTTTCTGCCTTTTTGACATACAAAGTGAGTTTGCACAGTATATTTTGCAAACCTTATGTGTGCTACGACTGTATAATACTTCATATGTTGCTCAGCTATGTCGGCTGAGTACAGCAATACCCCCGTATGTACCTTTGCCAGGTATGTGTGGACATCGGAGGGGCACATTTGGGACACAGCCATTCCAGTTTTTTTCAAACTTTGAATTTTTATGCTGTGCCTATGTCCCATTTTAGAGTATTTTACCAGGCTATATAATCCAAATTCCCCATAAAGCCATACCATTTCTTAAAGAAGACATCCCAGGGTATTTCAAAAGGCATATTTTGAACCTTAGCGTGGGATCATTTTTCCGCTAGCTTGTACCAAGTGTAGTGGTAATAAGCATTTTTTCTGCCTTTTTGACATACAAAGTGAGTTTGCGCAGCATATTTTGCAAACCTTATGTGTGCTACGACTGTATAATACTTCATATGTTGCTCAGCTATGTCGGCTGAGTACAGCAATACCCCCGTATGTACCTTTGCCAGGTATGTGTGGACATCGGAGGGGCACATTTGGGACACAGCCATTCCAGTTTTTTTCAAACTTTGAATTTTTATGCTGTGCCTATGTCCCATTTTAGAGTATTTTACCAGGCTATATAATCCAAATTCCCCATAAAGCCATACCATTTCTTAAAGAAGACATCCCAGGGTATTTCAAAAGGCATATTTTGAACCTTAGTGTGGGATCATTTTTCCGCTAGCTTGTACCAAGTGTAGTGGTAATAAGCATTTTTTCTGCCTTTTTGACATACAAAGTGAGTTTGCGCAGCATATTTTGCAAACCTTATGTGTACTATGACTGTATAATACTTCATATGTTGCTCAGCTATGTCGGCTGAGTACAGCAATACCCCCGTATGTACCTTTGCCAGGTATATGTGGATGTTGAAGGGGCGCATTTGAGACGCAGCCATTCAGTTTTTTTCTAACTTTGAAGTTTTACGCTGTGTCCATGTTCCAATTTGGAATAGTTTAGACGGTTGGTTATTGAGACTTCCCCACAAACACATACTATTTATTAAAGAATACACCCTGGGGTAATTCAAAAGGCATATTTTGAACCTTGGCGTGGGATAATTTTTTCTCTAGTTTGTTCCAGGTGTAGTGGTAATGAGCGTTTTTAAAATGTATTTTTTTACTTTTTATAACTTTTTTACTTTTAAAAACTAGTTTTTAAACTTTTGTTTTGCTTATAAATTTTTTTTAAACTTTCCTAAACTTTCTTAAAACTTTTTTACAGATTTAACATTTTTCTAAGCTATTTTTTTTACTGTTAACCCCTAACTAGCAGTACGCAGCACTAACAGTAAATTCCCCATTTTCCCATAACTCCCACCCACCCCAGCTAGCAAAATATATAGTTATAAAATATTTAAATTAATTAATTAAATAAATTGAACCCCTGAGGGTTAAAAAATAAATAAAAAGTTAATCCTCAGGGGTTAAAAAAAAAATTAGATCACAGTATAATACTGTGATCTCTATTTGATCGCTGTAGGCAGTGATCGACTGGCAGGGAAGGGGTTAATTTTTATTTGGACTAGGTAAAGTGTGTTTTTTTGTTTTTATTACTTAAATGTTATTAAAACATTTTTTTAAGCTTAATTTTTAACTTTTTAAAGTTTCTTTTAAAACTTTTTTTTAACGTTAACCCCTAGTTAGCCTAACGTCAAATCCCCCAATTCCCCACTAACTTCCACCTACCCCAGCTATCTAAATATATAATTTAAAAATAATTTAATTAATTAATTTAATTAATTTAACCCCTGAGGGTTAAAAAAAAAAAGAATTAACCCTCAGGGGTTAAAAAAAAAAATCAGATCATAGTAAAATGTAATCCCTGCCAATTGATCACTGTAGTCAGTGATCAATTGGCAGGGAAGGGGTTAATTTTTTATTAAAATGGGTAAGGGGGGGGACACTTTAAATAAACTTTATTTTTTTTAACAGCAGGGGGCAGGATCAGCACTGATCCGGCTCCCTGCACTTCACACAGAACCCGGAAGTGCAGGGAGCCGGTAGGTAAGTATTCAGAGCACATGTGCTCGCTCCGACTTGTGGTCAGAGCGAGCACATGTGCTGGGCAGCCTGACCGGGTGCTCCCGGTATGCCTCCAATGCAGAGGCATACCGGGAGCACCATTAACCCCGCGATCGCCGCGATAGCGGCGATCCGGGGTTAATTTTACCGCGTGACGGACGAGGTCCGTCACCCGTCGTTAAGGGTCTCCCCTGTGTGACGGACCTCGTCCGTCACCCGTCCTGAAGGGGTTAATAAACTTATAAGAATCCACGTGCTCCTCCAAAAATCAGCTAGAGTGCTTTGATTTTGTCCCTGTCTCTCCTAGTATATTTCAATTCACCCAAACCATTGAGTTTACTGTGATACTAACATGATTATTTGCTAAAGTGAGAATATATGGGAATTCAATCTGAATTTTAAATGTTATGTCTTTGGGTATAGCTGAAGTCCCTAACCCCTATGCATCACGCAGCAGGGTCAGAGAGCTTATTCACAGCTTAAGGTGGCTTTAATAAATTATTCCCATTAAATGACACGCTGCACTAAAGCTACTTCACTCCAGTAAGTTAAACTTTAATGAGGCTCCAGCAAGGTCTAGCAAACAAAATAATACAGAATTTGCAATATAGGAAGCATACACATTAGATGACTCTTTACAGGGAGTGTTTAGGAAGGCTGTGGAAGTCACATGCATGGGAGGTGTGCCTGGGGCTGCATAAATAAAGTGATATAACTCCTAAATGGCAGAAAACTGAGTAGTGAAACTTTAGGGTCATGATCTATACACCAAAACTGCTTCATTAAGCTAAAGGTGTCCTGGTGACTATAGTGTCCCTTTAACAAAGTATCCTACACCTAACCTATAAAGTGACCCTGCCAGTCTGGCATGTATTATAGAAGTAGAAGCGTTTGAATGGTGAAAGCTTTGTTATGATGGAACATAATTAATCCTGGAATACTACCAGGTGGTGGAGCAGTTCTCTGTTTTACCCCTGTGAGTAACTATAATTATCTCATAATGCCATCCGTATAGATTTATACAAAGAATCACTGGAGTAATACAAATGACTACTCTTTATTCATTATATCTAATGGATCTTCTACAAATCATTTTTTCAACATGTCCTTTTAACAGGCACACATTTAATCCTCTGTATTAAAAAAAATAGAAAATGAACGTGTTTATGCAATAAATTATAATGGAGAACAACACTATTGTTTGAATTCTAATGTGAAGACTTATTTATTTTCCTTTCTTTTGAATATATGTGGGAAGAGAATAGCACCAATTTTCTCGTAAATCTGTCTGTTTCCAAAAGTACATTACATGGTGCTATATATGCAGGTTAAGTGCTTATTTTACCTAAGGCTGCTTGAAAACCGTTGTGTAAATGCATTTTATAAAATGGTATAAAATACTTTCCTGTAATAAAGCATAGAATTCCAGTAAAGCAGTAATGTCTACTAAATTATATGCATGGAGCAAGGTAAATGTATATGCCTCAAAGTACTTCAAATTTCACATGGAATCAAAATCCACCATATATTTTTTCTCATTGATGAATATAAAGTGATATTAAATGATAGATATATTGATAGGTGACATATGTATTGATATATAGTCTTGTTATAGATTCTGGTTTGCCAATCTGTAATTTATTTACTTCCTAATGGTTTAATAAAAAATAAACAAATTCAACAAAATAATGTAATAAGACACCATTACATTTTGTAGGGACACTCTACGTAACTTAGTTACTGCATCTCAATTTATTGTTTATTTTGCCAACTCACGTATCACCACCCAGTGGTAACCCACTCCTTGGTATAATTATAAATATGGAATTTACCCCACATTGGTTGAGAGTGCTGTACAGTGTCATGACCTAAACTAACCAAAAACATGCGATAAACCCAAATCACCGTAAACATAATAATTGGCTGAGACAAGTTCTAGTCTGTGTAGCTAAAAAATATGTTGATTTCTACATTTTATTTTATTTTTCAAGCTTCACAAATCCATACTTGCTAAAGGAACACCATACTGTCAGGAATACAAACATGTATTCCAGACACTGTAATCCTTGTATGGCCATTTAAGTTCCTGTCCCCTCTCCAATTGTGCTGAAAAGGTGTTTTTACTCACATTTTCTCCAACACTCTGCCAGTCTCATTGCGGTTGGCCCCGTCTGGCTGGCAGGCCTCTATGGCTGAGAGCATCAAACTTGATGCTCACAGTAAATCCAATGCTTTTCCATAGGATCACTGCTTTCCTTTTTTGTTTTTGTAAAGGTGGAATAATTCACCTTTGGTATCGGCCTGTCTACGATGGAACAGGAGATACCGTAGGCCAGAACCAAAGACCAAATGCTATAATGTGGAAAATATGATTCTGCCTACTTATACCTTATGAAACTATCTCCATTAACCATCTATATTCCCATAGGAAAGCAGTGAGAGGCTATTGCATATGAGCTGCAAAATGCTGTGCTGCGCCAACCAGCATCTCCTTCTAAAGATGCTGGTTCCTCTATGGGGAACTTTTAGCTCCTCCATGCAGGGCGTAGAGACGCTGAACGCCAGTACAGCACACTGTGCAGCGCTGAGATAGGAAGTACCGCTAGTGGCCGTCTAAGTGAGTGCCACTAGAGCTGTTACAAGGAAGAAATGTAAACACTGCTTTTTCTCTGAAATGGCAGTGTTTACATTAAAAGTCCTGCAGGGGCAGGCTATAGATACCAGAAGCACTACATTAAGCTGTGGTGGTTCTGGTAACTATTGTGTCCCTTTAAATAAAGAGATAGTAAACATATTTATTTATTCTATTTTATTTATAAAATATTTTACCAGGAAAGATACATTGAGATTTCTCTCATTTTCAAGTATGTCCTGGGTCCACAAATGTGTTGTGATGGCAGCTCTGCCAGTAGATATCTACGTTTGTGTGGTTCAGGTAACATGGAAATACTCTCTGGTACCACATGACTATTCAGAGACAGACATAAAGTCAAGACAGTGTGCACTTTGTGCTGCTGTGGCTGTTTGGCAGAGCAACGTTAATGACTATGGCAAGGGTTGCAGGCACTACAAACGCAGTAACTGTAACTGGTGTAATGAGTCGTTATTTCGAATTATAAATGCTTAGGAAAATTAGGGTGTGAAACAAAACTTTGGCAGCCAATAAACTATTTGAGCTAAGCTTCCATCAAGAAAAATGAAAACTTGGCTGGTATTAGTGTTTAGAAAGCATGTAGGGAGACAAAAATATCTAGATTTTGGCTGCGAGAAAAAAATCAGAAAACTCAGTGATGTGAAATAAATGATGGCGCAAAGTAACAGATAGGAACTATCCAACAAATATGTAAATTGGTTTTAAATGTTGGATTTTGCTTACTTTAGAAGGTTTCCAGTCATCAAACAAGAACCCCCCTGCTGCAGTAGATATTATATTTTATAGCCATTCCTGCTGACTAAAAAAAAAATGTTTTGTGCCAACAATCCTGCCAGTGATCTGTTCATCGTGGATGACATAACTGGATAGCACTTGAGCTGATCATATGTTTTCCAGGCACGCAATGCCAATTAGTTTGCCAGTTGTAAATGTGACACAGAAAAAATATAGCGAGACACAAGAAAATGTAAATATATATATTGTGTGAGTTTTATATATTGTATGAGTATAAAATGTCAATCTGCCCTATTTGCCGTCATTATAACTGCTTACAAAATAAGGAAAGTATCCCCCTCTGGGAACAATCATGGAATCATATTCTCAAAGAACCCTAATGATGACATCACCGATAGGGGGTCTGGTGGCCATAGGAGGCAGGAAAAGGTAGCAGCCAGGAACTGACGTCAGCACTGTACTCTTGCACATGTGCAAGAAAACAGCATTGAGGCCTATCTTTGTGCCCTTTTGCTATTCTGTTCAACCACGAGGTGGTGGCTATCTTGTTCGCATGAACACAGACAGCAGTGTTTGGGCATGAATCTCATGGAACTAAAATTGGACACAGAAATTCCCGAACACCGCTGGATGTCCATCATAGCCTGCGTTCGGTTCTATACAATTTAGAAGAGCACTGTTCGGGCACTGTTTGGTGAAATTGTTCATCTGGATGAGGGGAACAAGCTCCAGGGTAAGAACATTGACTATGTTCGGTAGTTTGTTCGTTTTCCAAACTACCGAACTAAAACAAATCTAAAACTTGAAATTCCTGAGCCCCTCAACTGATCTGGGTGATTTTTGTATATGTTGGTCACCCAGATCAGGGCTATCAGGTGATGTAACTTTTGTGGGGATTTTGTGTGTTTTAAGGTATTTTGGGGGTTTTATAAAAAATTTGTGTTTTTGTGTCTGGAGATAATTGAGTTAACACAGTACTTGACTCAATTATCTCCCAGACAGAGGGGAGGGATTGTATGATTATTTATGGGAGTGTCATGTACTTGAACAACTTTGTCATTGGTCTGTAACTTGTACTGTAGTTTTCCCATCAGGTCCAGGTGGGAGTACCCCTTGCATGGGGACTTGCATATAAGGCCAGCTGTGGCTACCATTAAACGAGTTCCTGCTTTCCCTCAACATAGAGTCTCATCTCATGTGTGGGGGAAACGGCTGTATCTACACTGGGGATTGCGATATCATTATACTCCCCTGAGATTATAATCACTTGCGCTTGTAAGAGCAGCCTGCTTTGCTCTCTGGACTAGGAGAGGTCTTCCCACTGGAAGCTGGATCCTGGTCTTGGGTCAAAGGTGAGCGGAGGACAGCGAAACCCTAACCAAGCTGTAACGCTGGAAGTGGGGACTACAGTGCTGATGGTGTAGAGTGCTTGGAGTGCTCGGTGAGCACTAAGGAAGCAGCGATTGGCCAGGCAGTCCGTCACTAACACACACACATATATATATATATATATATATATTACATACATACACATACATACAATAAATAATGGATATATGCCAATAAATAATGGATATATGCCAATAATTAATGGATATATATATATTTGATTTATTGATTTCGCCATTGCTTCAATAGTGATTTATAATAAAAACACATAGTAGTATTAAAAGAAAAAGGCAATAATGTAAAACGTCACCCTACAGTTTACCACTAATCTTTACAGCGTTCATGTGGTAGCGGAAGTAGAACAGGCTACTCCCCATCACTTCCTGTTTTAAAGTAAGATTCTCTACTATTGGTATGTTTCATCGTTAGTATGAGATTTGATGTCTTTCTGTGACCTGCTATTGGTGAGAGTATGTGTCAGACAATGAACTGTGCACTTTCGTTGGTTGTGACACACCTAGAAAGACATTTGTATGTATTTTTTCATAAGTGGTTTATCTAAGACAAAAATGACCACTGTCTTCATTTAAAATTATTTGAGAGTCAGCAAAGTAATATTAAGTCATGTCCAGGCCCAGGGCCGGTCTTAGGGGTGTGCGAGCAGTGCGGCCGCACAGGGTGCCATGGAGCAGGGGACGCCATGTGGCTGACACAGCTCGCACATGGCTGGGTGAGTGCAGGGGGAGCTAAAGGAAATCCCCGGTTGGAGGATTCATTATTTCCCACCGGGGACTATGCAAGTAAAGGGGTGGGGCTTACCTAATGGCAGGGCGGGGCTTACCGCATGTAGGAGGTGGGACTTGCAGCTCACTGAAGCTCCAGGTACTTGCTGCAGAGAAAAGAATCCCTGCGTCCACTCACTCCTCCCTTCCAGCCATAAGGGAAAGAGGTAATTGTGTGTGTGTGACTGTATTTTGTGTGTGACTACATGTGTGTGAGACTGTACTCTGTCTGTGACTGTCTGCCAGTGTGTGTGTGTGAGACTGTACTCTGTGTGTGACTGTAACAGTGTCTGACTGTCTGCCTGTGTGTGTGTGAGACTGTACTCTACTGTAACGGTGTCTGACTGTCTGCGTGTTTGTGTGTGACTGTACTCTGTGTGAGACTGTAACAGTGTCTGCCTGTGTGTGTGTGTGTGTGTGAGACTGTACTCTGTGTGTGACTGTAACAGTGTCTGCCTGTGTATATGCGTGAGAGACTGTACTCTGTCTGTGACTGTCTGCCTGTGTGTGTCTGAGACTGTATTCTGTGTGTGACTGTAACAGTGTCTGACTGTCTGCGGTGTGTGTTTGTGACCGTCTGCCTGTGTAACTGTGTCTGATTGTAACTGTGCCTGACTGTCTGCCTTTGTGTGTGACTGTAACCATCGCACACCCTTGGGGTATGCGAGCTGTGTGGCCGCACAGGGCGCCATGGCAACAAGGGCGACAGGTGGCCGACACAGCTCGCAGTTGGTCACTCACAAACCGGCCCGAATTGGAATGCAGGAGGAGCATGGAGGAGGAAGGTGGGGGCACGACGTCGGAAGGATCCGCTCAGTGGGTCTCAGGGCGGCAGGTGCTCTTCAGTTGGCGAGTCGGCAGAGTGGGAAAAATGGACAGCTGGATCCATGGAGCAGCAGCCTTTAATGTAGGTGCTTGTCCTTATTGCTGTTTTTTGTTTTGTTAATATATAACGATTGCATTTTATTGAAGGGGGTTGGTGAAGGGGGCAGGGTTTTGTTGAAGGGGGTGCAGGCGACATATTGTGAATGTGCCTGAAATTGTCTAGTTGGGGTCAAACAAAGATGGCGAGGGGGCGCCACAAGATTGGCTCGCACAGGGCGCCTCAACACCTAAGACCGACCCTGTCCAGGCCTAACCTCTGTTTTAGGCATAACTACATGCCTATTGCCCCTAACACAATATTTTAGGTAGGTCGTTATAAACTATCATATAGATGAGGTTGTCGTGTTGTTAAAAGCAAAATCAAGCATTTGTAGTTGAAGACATGGGATTATTATTTAAGATTATTTGTTTTACTGGCCTGCTGATGCAATAGATGGCTACTATACAAATGTATACCACCCAACATGCTAAGGGTGTGTTTACCCACACAGCATTGTGGAATTGAGCCTTTAGCATTATAGTAGTGTATCGATGTACCTACCTGAACACACACATTTATGGGTAGCATACCTATTTCAAAGGTCACTAAAGCCGTATCTGCATTTAAAGAGCACTTTAATTGTGAATCAAGAAATATACAGTAAACGAAAAATGTCCTTTGTCCTGATGCCAATTTTTCAAGGCAGACAGACATATTTGATTTGTAACATTGCAGAGGACACTAGGGTGAACTGAAATTCTTTAATAACGTGTCTGACACAAATCTATCACTTCTACGTTTTTATCTTGACTTATTCTCCGCTAGACTAGCAAACAACATAGTCAAAAAAGAAAAAGAATGTATTAACGCTGTTCTTAGTCAAGTTAAAGAATTAATAATGAAATCTAAAGCAGTTCATCTTATTTCAAGCGTTATGATTGATATCTGAATGACAGGTGATTGTCTGTTTACTCTGGGAAGAAAAAAAATGATTATATCTGAAATATTTTATTTTAAATTACATTTTTTTATAGCTGCTGCTTCTGCAATACACAAAGGCAAAACTGCACAGTGCTCTGTACGATGATCTGCCGGAACAGGAGAATATAGCAACTTTTCCATTAAAAGGTCAACACAAATGAAAATTCTGAAAGCTGGCTCAATGAGACATTTATTTATTTATTTATTTTTTTATGCATTCTACTCTTTCTGTTGAATTTTTAATATAAGAAGTACTTATATCAAGTTTTGCTTTTATTTATTGTCATTAATTCTCAGGCTTTCATTCACTAAACTGTGAGATGCAAACTTCAAGACAAGGTTGCCAAGTTGGAGAATTTTGCCCTATATGATGCAACTTGGTTGACAACTCGTCACAGTTTACAGTTTAGTGATTAAACCCCTTGATCACTGACAAATGTTTCAACACTATTCAATGAGATTACGATCTCACAGACGTTGAATGTTAAGTGACATACAAATAATGGGATTATATATAGAAAAAAAAAAGGATTTCATTTAAATTATCATGTCTTAATGGGTAACTACTGAAATACCAGGCTAACGGAATTTTGAGCAAAATTGCATCCTGTGATATCATGGGTTTAATAAATAACTAGTGACAAAATAAATGAATATTGACTTGCATCAAACTGCACACATACATGTGAATGCACTCATGCATTTCATGAGATAGCTTTTTTTGTTCTGAACCTAAAGAACAGTCACTGTGAAAATAAACTGCATTCTAAATTAACCCTTTCTGCTCCTATGTCAAAATATATCCAACAAAATACTTCACTTCTTCCGGTCCAACGTCTGATTTTTCCAGGAGAGTACCGCCGACCCTCTGTGTGCGGTGCTGTGTGTTTGTGTCAGGTTGTCAGTCTGTTGGTGTGTGTGTGTCAGTATGTCTGTCTGTCAGCTTGTGGGTCAGTATATGTGTCTGTGTCTGTCAGTGTATGTGTCAATATGCCTGTCAGTGTGCGTCTGTGTCAGTATATCGGTCTGTCGATGTGTGTCAGTATGCCTGTCAGTGTGTGTGTGTCAGTATATGTGTCTGTGTCTGTCAGTGTGTGTCAGTATGTCTGTCAGTGTCTGTGTGTGTGTGTATCAGAGTTCGTCTGTGTGTGTGTGTCAGTATGTCTGTCAGTATACGTGTCAGTGTGTGTGTCTGTGTGTGTCAGTATGTCTGTCACTATGTGTGTGTATGTGTGTGTGTATGTGCGTGTGTATGTGTGTGTGTATGTGTGTGTGTCAGTATGTCTCTCAGTGTATGTGTCTGTGTCTATCAGTATGTCTTTCAGCATAGGTTTCTTAGTATATGTTTGCTGTCATTGTGTATCTGTGAGTGTTTGTCATTGTGTATCTGTGTGTGTTTGTCTCAGTGTGTCTATTTGTATGTATTCAGTGTGTGTATCTGTGTATCTGCATGTGTGTCAGTGTGTGTCAGCATGTTTTTTAGAGTGTGTGTGTATCTGCGTGTGTGTTTGTGGGGCAGTGTATTTGTATATCTCCATACATCTCAGCATTCAAACACTAACACGACACACAAATACACCCCTGCATTGAAACACCAAAATTACATATAAAATACATGTATTAAAAAAATCGACACTACTCATAAATGCATGCTTGCAGTCAAACACCACATACAAACACACTCCTACATTCACACAAACATACTCCATACAAAAATATGCTTACATTCAAACACACAAACACTGCTCAGTGTGTGATTGCATGCCAGTGAGTGGGAGATGGAGGACAGGGCCCAGGGTCCATTTAATATTAAAGACGGCCCTGGCTCAATGCGATCTCCAGTTCGGGTGTGACTTGACCTGCTGGCGCATTGAAAATGTATTGGATTGCAAAGTGTTAGTCCTAACTTTTTATTTTACTTACTTTATATTTGGAACACATACCATGGTCACAATCGGCACAAGCTATTGCACATTGAACCCTAATAAAGACTTCTTTTTAACTGTCACTGGGGTGAGTGGAAAGGAAATGGCTCACCATAATGGAAAGCAAAAATGCATAAACAAATCAACAAACGCAAACATAATTGAGCAAAAACAATAACTGCACATAATACCTAACTAGTAAATATAAGATAGTTTCTATTGCAAATATCTCTCTAGTAATGAGTTCAAATAACATTTACTAGATTGACATTAACATAAAGGTAGCGAAAAAACCCCTGAAATCAGAATAACACGTCATGCTGAACCTAAATGCCACAGTTATGCACTAAACAGATTAAGCTCTTGTAAAAGGATTACTGACAGCACAGCTTACATTATGATTAATTTAAGACCGGCAGCAGTTAGTAAAAGAATTAGAGTAACAGGTTTTTGGTTGTTTTTTTTTTTATTCATTTCCAAATGTAGCTAATATTTTACATATCTCTTTCCAATATCAGCTCTGTCGATATCTCTGTCAACACTAATTTGCTTCATTAAAGATATCTTATTGTGAAGATTTACTGTCAGTGTGATATGAAAATCCATTCTAATTAGATTGATGTATCTATCATGAATGTGACACTGCACCCTGTCATTATCTATTGACTTTCAGCTAATGTTCGTCTAACAGTTACAATATTACTTTGAGCAATGTGTGTTCTAGACTGGGGAGGAGAGAGAGAGTGCGAGAGTGAAAGGGAGTTGGATTCTATTGACTAAAGAAAATTGGTGGGGGAGATTAGGTGTTAAACAACTGAAATATAAATTGTTTCACTTCTACTCAGGAATACAGAATAAACTGGGAAAATGATGGGTTCTATAATGATCCAATGCCCTTAAAGCATTTATCTGTTCTAGTAACCCGGTGTACAGAATTAGAGCCTAAGCAGAAATGATGAAGTTCTTTTCCTCCCAATTAACTAAGAATAATCACAAAAGCAATGCATCGTTTGGACGGCACAAGGCACAGCTTATGATTTAATCATTCAATGAGAATTCTTCCAAACTGACTGTTAGAGGGGATTTTGCATAATTAGGAATGTATTTCGTTATTATTAAAACGGGACTAATCACAGAGGTGGCTTAGGAGGAGGCAGAGGTTAGTTAGAAGTGGGCATTGAAAATGGGCCATGCCGATTTATAAATAAGCAGTGTGGATGGAGAGGGGATGTTTCACCAGCATTATGATTTAGCTAAACCGCCTCTGCTCTCTTGTGATTTGAATATTTCTTACTCACGTTTACCCTTCAATGCATGATGGTGAGTTTATTTCTTCTCTGCCTCAGGACACAATGTTCTGACAATGGGATTCAGTATTGTGGACATATGTAAGTATGGTATTTAAAGGACAACTGTCACCTCAAAGCTAGTTTATTAAACTAATTATATGTATAAAAAAACAAAAAACTGCCCATGCTACTGACCTCGATCCTGTTGTCTAAATACAGAAATAGAATAAAAAGTAATAGTAAATTGGTTACACTTGACGTGTGGAATTGTGTGCTTTTTGTATCTATCCATGCTAAGTTATATGAACCTTCTTCATTTTATTTTTTGCTTTATAAATGCAACAGGGCATTACAATAGAAAAACATCTGTCTCCATTCTACAGATAGAGCAAGCTGAAAATTAAATATTACTGAAATGATTCTGTAAATAGTAATACTAACTTTGTAAGGATTGTGTTGAGATTGTCAAATTCCCTATACTCCCACATTTTGGGATTACGGGAAATGATAACAGTTTAAAAACCACAATAATGTGAGTGGATGTTTCTCTTTCGCTGATCCCTTCATTTTTCATTGTTATTTATCATTCCAGTTCCTAGAAGATTGATTCATGATTTGGTGTCAATACATGTCCTATTTTCTGACAAACCATCACACATTCTCCTGATCTTATTTTTTATATCCGTCTCAGCAAATCCAAATGTTTCATTATTTGTTTCCCTTCAATAAGCATGGCAAGGAAACAAATATGTTTCAAAGTGCAAATGTTTTATCGACCCCTCCCCCCAACTTTAAACTTTTGTGTGATGCTCTGCACTCACTCATCCTCTTCGACCCTTTTTGTGCATTACTCCAAATCCCCTCCTTTCAACCTTGTTTTTTTCCCTTTCACTCCCTAGTGTCTCTTAACCAACACTAATTCTTATGCATCTTGCAAATCCCCCTTTACATCTTACCCTCCCTCCCACAAGCATACAAAGTGACATGTAACCATACATGCACTTACAATCACATACACAGACACATGCACCTACCTTCTTAATGGGTTTAGGATAATTAAATCCTCTACCCGGGACCCTTGCGTCCACACAACAAAAAAATGACTGGCAGGACAAGGGTGCCTGTCTCACAGGGCAGACAATCTCCCCTCCTACGCTTGATATGCTAGTGCAGGTTAATGTTAATTAGAAATACTCAGTACAATGTTTGAATTTTTCTTTTCTGTTTGTGTCTATAAATCAAGTAGCTGATTCCTTAACATCAGCTCTTTCCTTAGAGACATATGTCCAGGGCCCCCAAAAAAGTATCAGCACAGCACATCTCTTATTTATAACACAACTTTTACAGATCAAAAAAGAGAAAACTTTGCTGTGTATTTCAAAGCGGCTAGCTACTGATAAATGCCAGAAGTGAAGAACCTTCTATAAATATGTCATAATAGCATGTTTCTATGCTGCCAACCACAGTCAGAGATTTACTCTAAAAAAAAATTAACACAGCAGTCAATTAGTTGATAATTCATCATCCTCACCTTTCTACCGCATTTACCATTAAATCAATGTCTAAATGAAAAAGAGCACTGATGAATTTGAATGAATATTTTCATTTCCATCTATTGCCATCTCAATATGCAATTGTAACTCATTTTGCTGATTATTACTATATAATCACAGTGTATGGCAACAAAAGTGCAAAAAGAATGAATCCTCAATCTAATTATCCATTTTGCTTTAAGTATGTGAAAAGCATACTTACGTAAAATTGTAGAATAATGCATTGTGTCCTTTGTGTTATTTTAATATAATAGTGGGGCTGATTTAGAGCCAATCTCAGTTTTCTCTGTTGTTTTCTCTTTTTCAAACGTCAAGAACCTTGACTTTAACGTTTAGATGCATTTTCCTTGCCATGCAATATCTGGCTGTGAATTATTTCACCTATATTCTTTATATTACTTGCACACAAAAAATAGTTTGCACTTAAAAGCATGATTGCCCTTTGCTTACTTTTCTTAGAAGCAAAATGCATATAAAAAGGAAAGTTCCTCACACTCTCTCTTCTGGCTTAGAAGTGTTGTAAAATTAGGAACCCATACCACTTTATCTAATTGAAGTGGCCTGGTTGCACTGTCCCTGAACCCTTAGTCCTGCAATGTAAAACCTTGTGGTTTTAGAGAAATTGTTCACGTTGCAGGTTTATGACTTCCTCTAGTGGCTGGACAGCCAGTAGATGCGCTTCCTGACCATTCATGGAGTTTGACTCTGTGAAACAATGCTAGACGTCTTCAGAAGCCTTTATGCATCCAGCGTCTTCGAAAAACCCCATGGGAAAGCTTTCAATGCTTTCCTACGGGGTAGACGTAACACCAAACTGCAATGTACAAACAGACAAAAGCACATTACATGGAAATTGCTCACTAACTTGATCACCACCTGCTCTCCATTGTTTCTTTCTACACATGAGGCAATGTGACAGGCTAGCACGTTCTAGCCTAAAGGGCAATCTAGCTCAATGATTCTAATATACATTTGATACGCACAGGACATTCCAACATTGTCAAGTTAAGTAAGTATAAAAAAATTAGAATATAGGCAAAAGATCAAAGATGCATGAAAAACCATCTTCCCACTGATATCATTATTATCTCAGTTATTTGCATGTGGTATGCATGTCCAAGGAAACAACAGTCAATGACCTAAATTATAAAGTTTAAAGTCGCTAGTAGTGTTCATTACCAGCTCTACGAAATAGCATTAAAAAGGATTCCTAATGTAAGCACGTTTGATTCGCCATAGCCATTTTGCCCATTTTTCGCTAAGTGCATCAAATACTAGAGAAGTTAGCTACATTGTTTAACCGTTGATACATTGATTAAATTAAGCCCCATGACTGTTCTGGTAATCATCGGCATTGTTAGCTTTCAGAAACATCTGGGGTTTGAACTCAAAATAAAACTTAATGGCCTCTATCCTAAGGCTTCACCTTTGGAACCATATCCAAACTTATTAATGCAAGCTTTGCTATCTATGAAAGTGGGGATGCCAATGAAACAAAAATTCCCGGGAACATAGAAATACTTCATTGCCAGTTGTTCCTGCCTAGCTACACTACCTAAGCAAAGCAAACATGGTACAACACAGAACTTCTAGTCCATGCCAGGCTAACCTGCCAGTAATGCGGGTGTATCTATCCCAGTTTCCAAGTGGGTCTCATTACATCACTGCATCATAGCCCCCAATTCCCCCTCCCACCGGTGTCTGCATTCTCAGGACACCATTGGGGGGGGGGGGGTGTCGGGATGGTCCGTATCAGGGTTTTTAGACTGTGCAGTTGTTGAGGAATACTGACCTAGAGATACCTTAGCTATCTCTCAAAAGTTATGTAAGATATCTATGCTTTACAAATATACAGATAAAGAAATAAAACAGTGATTACTATACTATACCAACTATATTACACATTTATATAATCTCTGTAACCTTTACTTCATATTTAAATACATCTTAAGAAACTCATGCAAGAAGGTGCTATAAAAATGTATTTTTGATTTTTTTAAGTTTACACTATAATTACTGTCAAATTATTTTAAGACGTAAAAAGCATATATTGTGAACCAGAGCTTCTATTATTTTTTTGGTACATTTCTAAGCAACAAAGTTTGGCTACATTTTTTGCATTAACATTATTTTAAGACTGTCAGTTTCCACTGTGTCATTAAAGCAGCAGGTTTAACAACAGCGCAGGGCTAAGAGATTCTGCAGAAAATGCAGTCTTAACCCTGTAACGCTCAGTCAAATGGGAATTATATTTATTTATGTAGCTATACTAACATGGGGTCCTTAAATAGTTCATCATTTGCTTTGTGAAGACAGAGTATATATTGAATATAACTTATTGAACTGTATATTAGTTTTAAATAGCCTTTATACTGTTTAGCACTAAATATTTTCTGGTTATCTATAATTAGAAGAAGGAATAAATGAGCCAAAATGAAATTTAACTATATCAAGTGATTAAATACTACAAAAAGGATTTGGATGGGTAGTTAAAGTATCCTCTACGATTATCTGGTGTTTAGGCATCAAAAAGGCACCATATTATCTGACACCCCAATATTAGAATTGGGCCATAATTCATAGTTCACAGACTTTATTTGAGCATTATCTGTTTTTTTTTTTTTTATGGGGGGTGGGGGAGGGGGGTTTATCAGGACAGTCTATCACAATCTCTCAATGTTAAATAGTGAGCACTACGTTTTCTAGATTTATTTTCTAAGCAATGCCTGTGGTCTGTCTCTAGTATGTACTTGACTCCAGTACATCCCGATCACCTGTGATGTGTGTTGCCTACTTACCTAGCAGTTGTGTTGTATCATTTAGATGGCGTAAGGCTCATTATCTTATCGCTGTGTTATGATTATCAACATCCTGACTCCAAAAGGCAACTAATCACTAGCAAACAAATGCTCAATTCTGTTATACTCATTGTGAAGTCTTATCCTGATAAGATGGCACTAAGATTGCATGTCTAAACCAACAAATGTAGAACATACCAGTGACCGGTGTTACATGGGTAACTCTACATTGCAGAGGGTACCATAAATTGACTTCCTGTGTAAGTGGATAAAATTTGATTTAGTATATTGATGCAAAGAAACCACAGGACCAAAAGTGCAGATATTTGCAAGTCTCTAAACATAGAATACACAGGATCTCAGCAGAGCGAGGTTCATAATTTGTAGAGACTCCTCTCTGGGATATTAGAAAATACATCACTTCCTATATTCTGTCCTCCATATGCTACATTTCAGTGTTAGACGAGTAAAGATGGCTGCCCATATTTTGAAGGTTTATAATACACACAGGACCAACCCATTTTTAAAAGAGGTACACCTCTGACTGTCTTCCATTGTTACCTTATCTCTCTTTGGATTTTGTTATTACTATACGCTGTATATATTAATGATCAAATCAGTTTGTCAGACTAATCATCAAAATGTTTCCCCAGGAAGAATATTTAGATGTTATTTCGTTCATGTAAGGTGCATGGAAAAGATATTATTTCACACGGCTCAATGGCTTTCCTTATAACGACCTTGGATGAATAGATGGCTGAATTAATTCTGAGTAAAATCTGTGACCCTGAAGTTTGAACAAGTTCTATATTTGCTGAATTAATCAACCAAACTATTGCAACACGGATCTCTTTTTTTTACTTTATGTCTTCCATTACCTTCTCTTGCAATATTGCACCGGCTATAAGCACACGCATTCGGCTTAATATATGTTATGTTATTCAAGGTCAGAGCTACTAAAAAAAACCAACACATTTCTTTACATTACAGTTGACCTGTAAGCAATCATTTTCATCCCAGTTTGTCTGTAAGTTTAACCAACCTGTTATTCTGGCACTGGAATTATATTACATCTATCAGTTATTGTCATTAACTTTAGCCTGTTCCTTATCTTCAATCCGAAGTTAATTCCCAGGGCGGCATGTTCCTTACCATCTCAGGGCTTAAATATAAGGGTTTATGAAGAAAAGCTGCTTTTGGTCCAATGCTATTACAACATGATAGCTTACTCATAAATTGCAAGCTTTGAAATCTTACATCAAGCACGCATACTGTTCATTTTTTTAAATAAACAATAGCTCATCGCTGGAACTTTAAAAAGCTGGAAAAATGTTATATGACATTTAATTCAAATACGAGCGCAATCTTTCTATGACACAAAGGTTAAAGAATGCAGGATGTACTAGGAATGATGGTAAAGACATGAAATTAAAACCAAATATTACATATATAAGCAATTAAACCCTTTACTTCTGGAGTTCAATCAATTATAATTATTAAATGAACCCTTCCTCTACCAAGTTCCCTTTTAGAAAAAAAAAAATTAGCACTAACGTTTATTTCAAATTTCAGAAGCATCCATAGCATGTAATGTCTCAAAAATCCCTTGGCCATAAATTGAATATTTCAAGCTGCAACACCCAAATATTGGCCTATCCTCAGCTCCACCAATTATCCCATGCAGATACCATAGTGTAGCACAACTGTCTCCCATAAATTTCCCTCCATTTTATTCTTATTTATGCGCAATATTTTCACACCCTTAACATTTTCGCATTCACCATGAGAATTTGTCCACTATGATAATATAGCCATCATAAAAATCAATCACGTTAAAAATCTAAACAAAACACACAGATGCACACACACACACACACACACACACGGCATATACAAAGTGGAATACATGAGCCTACTGTGAATACACATACTCAGACTCCGAAACATCATACATACAGAAGTGCAGCACATTCACTTTTCTCAAATCCTTCTTATCCTCTTCTGTGATTAATAGAATACAGCCTACATATTTGCCCTATCATTATTTTATACAGACTGTGAAAGGAGAGTGGGTGAGGCAACATTTACAGTTAATGTACATTCTATCAGGGGTAGGCAATCTTCAATATTCCAGATGTTGTGGACTACATTTCAACTGATGCTTTGCCAGCATTACGACTGTAAGAGAATTATGGGAGATGTAATCCACAACATTTGGAGTCCTGAAGGTTGCCTACCCCTGCTGTGGACAGATGCAGAAAGACAAACTGGAACACTGCCAGAGAATCTTTTTTCCAAAGAAAGGTGAAAAACAATACTTGAGCAAAAAAAAAAAAAAGGGACATTTTATGAGCTGAACTTCCTCTTGCAATGTGATTAAATTTCAACAAATAACCATGTGTAGTACACTCTTGGCACTAAATATGTGTAATATGTTGCAATAATACAATAACGCAAGTGAGAATTCTTGCAGCTTTTACTAGCATTGCAAATCTATGAATAGGGCCTTCCAAATATTTTATAATGGTATTATTTATTTTGATAATATTTTGCGTCCCGTTATATCTTCTAATGTATCTTGTAATAAATATCCATGTGTAGGCCTTCTCGTACAAGTACAAATAGAGCAACAAGAAAAAGAAAAAAAAATAACTCCTACCACAGTACAAAATAACTCAAATTCATTCAGACCAACCAAGGTATATATATTACAGTTTTTTGTTTTTGTTTTAAGAATGTTATCTACACATTAAGGCTGCAATTTAATTATATCACCTGAAAATACTTTATAATTATTTTCTTTTCTCTTTTTTTTTTAAGAGAATGTCGGCTAGATTTAATGCCAGCCGAACTGCAAGCAACCGGACCAATTAAACAGTTTGGTTGTTCGAAATAAAACCAGCGATTTCAGTTAGTTTGTGACTTGGGAACATTTTGGCTTGAGAATTCAACCAATTGGACAAAATTCAGACAAATTGAGATTCATATTAAAGTGAATCTCCAAGTCTATTGTTCAATTTATATTTAACTTAGATCCAGAAGATATGGCTATCCCGAAGCCAGATGACAGAAAGATACCACTAGTTTCTACAGGGGAAAAATATAAAGAGTCTGTGTAGGATCCTGGTCCTCCATAAATGAAGACAGTTCCCTGCATCCATAACTGGTGATGGATTGACACTTCTAGCTCCACCCAGTGTCTATAAGAGTCCTGTGTAGACTTGTCTTAGTATATCTCTTGACTGGGTTGGAATGCCAGTGAAAGTCCAACACGGACAATATGAGCTTTTCATAAAGATTCTAAAGTGCCACTTTAACAAAATATTGGTATTCATCCAAATCATCAGAATTTAGCTAGAGTGAAGATGGACTAAGGTGAACCTTGTCTACAGGAATTCACTGCGTCCCTGACAGAGCTAGTCCAGATGTTGAGTTGGTTAGTATGTGATGAGACTTGGGAGAGCATACACAGAAGAGAAGGAATAATGTATATCATAACTATCATACAACAGTGCACAAACATGTGAAACAGAGCTCGCAAAAACTGAAATAAGAAGACCTCTCAAACATTGTTCTATCATTGGAATTATGAAGTGAAATGGCTCTTAGCTTGCATCAGTAATACTTGCCGAATGGGACATACCACTCTGTAATAGGAACGAGACCCAGTGGCAGTGATCATGTTGTAAGTTTGGGTTTCTGGAGAACTACAATACAGGCCGGTGTGAGACTGAAAATACCGTTCATACTACTTCAGTGATTTAACAATGTAATAAATGAATTTCTAACAATCCTTCCTATCCTCCTACTAGATAATTCGTTCTGCACTAGTGCATTATTAGGATTAATTCAGTGTAATATCACAGGGCCAAGGTAGCTTATCCAAAAATTAATTTATTTAAGTGATTTTGCTCAGTGACATTCTAGAAGTACATCACCAAATAAGTAATTTAGTTTTTTCACATGTAGGTAATATCATTAAAAGTGATTAGAAGAATAATTCATCTTCACTTGATCAGAAATTCAAAAAGTTTAGCAACTCATTAAGCAGAACATAGTGAGCGGTCAGAGAATGCACTGACATATGGAAATAATGAATTTTGATCAAGGTATATTTTTTTTAATGTATTTTCAATTTGACCTTACGGAATACAGTTTCACACATAAAGCCTTCTAGGAAAATAATGAATTTATATTCTCGGAGGAGACAGTCAGTTCTGAGAATAGACCACAACTGCTTTAACTTTCATACAGAATAATGTTTATTTTAATTACAAAGTATGGCAAAATGATTTATAGATCCAGCTCTGTATATTTTAATACATAGAAATATTGAAAATAATAACGAAAACAGAAATAGCTGATGCAAATATAAAAAGGTTATGTTGACACTCCAATGCTGAACTATAAAAAGTAAGACATAAGAATAACTAACTCACGAAAGTGCAAAAAGCCAGATCTTGTGTGAGATCCCTTGTGTTTCACCAACAGCCTTCTGGCTTTCTCCAGGAATGGTTTCTTGCATTTTTCAACAATTCTTTTTGACTCTTTGCATTGAGCATCTCAGTTTTGTGGGATGAATATAAATATGACACAAAGGTCTACAGTGAACATGTGCTCAGACTTTTAGAGTCTGCTAAAACTTGGATAAAACCAAAGAACGCTCAAGTTCTGCTTGGTGAGTTTCTTTTGATGACAGATATACTTTGATGCTGCACACATTGTTTGGGGCAAAATGCTATTGAAGTATGTACATGGCAAAGTTCTTTGGCCAGTGTTTAGGCTTAATTTATTTCTAAACATACATTTGATAGTCATTTGGCTAACATACTTTGGTTAAGTAGAATCAAAAGCAGAAAAATGTGAAGTCCTTCACAACTAGCCAGGCAGATTCACCAAGGGTAAATTTCCACTCACCAGGGCTAGATTATCATTCATATTTTTTATCCCATATCCCTCTTTATTAGAACGTCATAATGGTTTAGATGTATAGGTGTATAAAGACTTTTCAATAATGAGACCGAAAGTGATATGTGTTTAAAGCATAATAAATGTGCTTGAAAATTGATGTGTAAGTAAAATGCTTTCAACTAGTCCTGTCCTTGGCCATACCTCCATCCATGTACCGTATAAAAAAAAAAAAAATGTATCCCATCAGCCATCCTTCTTGCGCATTGGGAGATATATCAATGGCATTTATCATAATCATTTAATGAAGATATATAGAAACAGACAGATATAACTTATAACACAAACATATATTATTCTGAATGGGTGACTTCATCTCCGGTTCATTTCCTCTTTTGAACATCCCATTAATATTGTTATTTGGTCAGCTTGTTGTTATGAAGGATTCCTATCATCCCCTATTTCAAATGGTCACAGCTATTTTAAAAACACCAGGGAAGAATACATATAAAAGTACCTTTAAGACCTACAGATGTTCGGCCATTTGAATTGGGAAAATGTAAGAAATTGTAAGTAAGAGCTTGATTATTCAAATAAACACGCAGAAGAACTGAAGCTATTATTGCAAGGCTTGATACTAAAACGCTAAGGAGAGAAGTCCGCTTCCCAAATTACATTTAGAATGGAAACAATAAACTAAAGCTATATAATGAAAATTCAATCTCCGACAGTCATTTGAGGCTTTGTACATATCAGCAATATTTCATAATCACTTTCAGATACTTTCCCAACTTACAAAATAAAAGTTTTGTTATAAACATTGATGTTAATTTTTGAAACGTTCAAGACACAGTCTACTGATCAAAAAGATTACAAGTATGTAAAGATTGCATTCAGAAAATTGTGTATTGCAATATTCTAGCTATTATACTGTATCAAGATTCGGATGGGCTCATCCACGGGGTGAAGTGGACAGCAGTTCAATTTTGCCTCAGACTCAGCCATACCAAACAAATAATTATATAAAACCTGCTTGTGAAGCAAGATTAGTAAAAGAACTAAACACTTGCCAAGTGTCAGGTATTCAGGGAGACAGTCTCATTTTTGAAACTGTGTCCCTCTACCCCAGCTGAACGAAAAGCCATGGATACCATTGAATTTGCAAAGAAGACAGACACTTTTTCAGAAATACGTTTTTTCAGTGATTTGAAGTGTTCATGGTGCCTGGAGTCTGTATGTGCAGCATTTTGCATTGAAACACTGCACAAACAGAGTTTAATCCCTTTGCTGCCGGAGGTGTAACTCCACCTCTAGCAGCATCATTGGGGCGTTCGTAGCCAACATAGAACAAGAATGTCAGTTCTAGCTATATTTTCTATGTACAGAGTTGCATTCATTAGCAAGGTCATTAGATGTCAGATGATGTTCTCAGCCAATGAATGGCCATCAGGATTGATCTCTGGCTTCTGCAACCCTGCAATGAGCCTGGCGTTTAGTGGGGACCCAGGTAAAAGGACAAATTATTGCAAAATATAGTAAGCTCTTGAAGCATTTGTTGTATGTACACATGCATATTAAGTATTATCCCCAAGTGGTTATTTTCATATACTTGATTTTGGGGGCAATGGGATATGGTCTACCTGCTTTTGAACCAATGAGAAAGATTCATTGACACACTACATTCAACATATGATCTTATTCAACATTTTTTCTTACTCATTAGCTGTGTAGCTATGTAATTATTAAAGTGTAAACACCTCTCGCAACAAGAAGAAAATATTAATTAAAAAAAGGTTGATCTGTAATGCAAATGACAAGCCAAAATAATCACTTCTCTACTGTTCTATATATAAAGCTTAATGATATTTTTTATATCTCAAGTCCAGTTCCTGCTTATGAATCATATCAGAATGCAGATCTGAAAGATTGTCTCATATTATTGATTATACAAAGTTGACGATAAACAAGCTTGCAAGAGTAGACATTTCATAGAACTGAGATAATCTAATGTCGACTTTTTATTAATTGCATTTTTCTGACTTTTATCTTTTAATCCATAAAATGATTGATCTGACATTAGATATTTAGGGAACTACGAAAGATTACTATATATATATATATATATATATATATATATATATATATATATATATATATATATATGTAATTCTTGGTTTTGTGTGATATTGAATATCATGATAAGAATCACAGTAAGTTTCTGATAAAAAAAAAAAAAAGAAGTAAAATGTTGCCCTAAGGAGTTACTGGATTTGAGAACATTATAAACTCAGAATGAAATATTTAGGTGTTTGTATAAAACATATGTTTGTCTACTTATCAGCTGCTTAGCAATTTATTTCTAGTCATATCTTGTTATTGGCATCGGTGTGATTGCAAACGGTATGTGTACCCCTTGTAACTCTGTTCCGGGCTGCCTAATGTCATGTTTGAGCATATTTTACGCCTGTTGTCAGCGCGCACTGCGCACTGTTTACAGACATAACAGCTTCCCCCTTGAAAGCAGAGCCTGCTATTGAGAAGCTTGTCTTTTCTCCCTCCCATACAGAGGCAAACCCTCTCTCATCCCAATCCAATTCTGATATTTTTTTAATCCCCCTCCCTCCCTCTATATTCCAACCCTCCCGTTCCTCCGCCCCTCGCATTAATCTTCCAATCAAAGTTTTCTCTATAAGAAGCTTTAGATTGGTCCTCGGCATGGCTCCTATGATGTCCCATGGGGGTGCGTGCGGTGCTTCACCCAGGCATTGGATTAAGGTAAGTAAATCATATTTTAAAACACTCTTTGAGCGTTTATTATGGGGGGCTGGGGGGGGTGGGATACATATAGAATAATACCAAAAGGGTTGGAGAAACACTTTAATTAAATCATCAGCTCACCATGGTTAACATAAATGTCAAATTTAGACTTGCTTCATGACCACAGGATGATGCTTGTTCCTAACCCACAAAACTAAAGTAAATCAGATGTATTGCAAAAGTATTTTGTATACATGGCACAATGTCCAACATTTACAGCAATTATTAAATATTAATAGAAGTATTTGTAACATTAATCTAGTTATTGAGTGACAGTAAATTATGAAACTCTAGACACAAAATATTGATACAAAATATCGACAATAAATGTTGAAACTCTAGACACCAAATGTATTACAATATTACATTCAACAGACAGAAACAATCCAGCTCAGTTCATTTTGAGGTTTGCAGATGGTCTACTGAAACAAAAACACATACAAAACAAAAAGTCAACTTCGCCAAGCTCAGATAAAAAGAGACTGCCGAGAGCAAGAAAAATCAGCTCTCAAACCAAAAGCCTTCAGGTCTAAAGACGAGAGTTCCCATGTGTTTATTCATCTCTCAACAAGTACTTAAAAAAAAAAAAAAAGTGTTCCACATTTCGACACATTGATACAAACCAAGAATAGAAAATTAAAGAAATCTTATTCTCAAGGTAAATATGCTCTATGAAACAGGTTTTCACATAATTCTTAGTTTTTTGTTTTATTTATATATATATATATTACATGTTTTGTACATGATTTTATAAAATGTTGCACAATATTGGGATCTGAATCACTTGGATCATTGGTATGCAGCTACTGAGATATATCATGAATAGTGATGTCCCGAACGGTTCGCCGAACGGTTCGCCACGGACGGCGAACATATGACCCTGTACCTCACAGTCAGCAGACACATTCCAGCCAATCAGCAGCAGACCCTCCCTCCCAGACCCTCCCACCTCCTGGACAGCATCCATTTTGAAGCTGCATTCTTAGTGAGCTGTCCAGGAGGTGGGAGGGTCTGGGAGGGAGGGTCTGCTGCTGATTGGCTGGAATGTGTCTGCTGACTGTGAGGTACAGGGTCATATGTTCACCGTCTGCGGCAAACTGTTCGGCAAACCGCTCGGCGGACCGTTCGGGACATCACTAATCATGAATGGTCGTAACTATGGATGATGTGTAATGCCTGGAATGGTCATTAAGGTTTTTAATCTTTCTGAGGTTAATAAAATGTGCATGATAGATCAGGGTAATTATAGCATCACTGTCCTGAGCTGTTACTGAGCATATTTGGATACAATTGGTCAATATTATGACAAATTCTTAGTTGTGCTATTATATGACCCAATTAAAACATTTTAAAGAGAAAACTAAATAAATGAGTACAATTAATAAGCTTCTCACCTCTTTTAATTCCCTCGTCTCATAAAATCTAGACCATTACATATATAGCATTGGATTTACAAGAACCAAAAATGTCAGCTTAACCCTTACAACTGAATGCCGCTGACTTTTTTTTAAAAGCAAACATTTTACTGTCATTATTCAGTTGCAGTTTCAGAAAAATTTTGCCCCTGCCATCATGCCCAAGACCTAATGATCTCAGCCACCGTCTACAGTAAATTCACAAACAGGCTCACACATTTAATTGCCTTCTTATATATTGTGTATTACTGGAAAAGTCCAAAACGCACTGCCTGTGTCGTTGACCCATTGTGCATTGTAAGGGAAAGCAGATTCGATTAGCAAAATAAATTGTGTTTCTTGTAAATACATTCTCTTGCAGAGATCACAGACAAAAGGTCAAAACATACTGTGATTATAAATCACTCAATCAGTCTGGAACAATCTTTATTTGGCGTGCAAAAAAATAAAAAAGTCTAGAGAAAAGTTTTCAATGTGGGGGCAAAAACAAGGTTCTGTGGCTCAAGAGTGTCACAATAAATAATTGATTGACTGTGACACTACAATAGTCAGAACCATATTCTTCATAGAAAGACTGATCCCTAAGGACCTAAGTGCACATCTTTGTAATGGGAGCAGCTGTAATAAATCTAATCTGACAACTATTCACAGACTAAAGCAATGTTCCATCAAATATTTTTAAAGTCAGTTCCACACAAGCCAGCCTAGATTTGCCTGAGGATTTATTAGACATTTAGCTGGTGCGCATGTGATCATTTGTTAAACTGAAAATGGAAGAAATAGAAGTTGACAAAGTGTAAACCATAAAGCTTCTATACTGGTGGAAAATAAGATTTGATGGCTGCATTTTCCATGGCATGGTTAGACATACCTATATATAAATACATATACACACATATATTGAATCATCATTATGTATTTTACATATAGTATAAATATATGTTTTAGTATTGTGAAAATTTTTATTTTTTATTTTATTTTATATATATATATATATATATATATATATACACACACACACATTGGTTATCATTATATTGGTTATAATTATATTATTCATGTCACTTATATATATTTAAGTCAGGGTTTCTTATTCTATAACATTACGAAAGCTTCGGGATACACATGGCCTGGTCTGCCCAAGACTGATGGGATTTGATCTCAGTTACAAATACATGAATGTTACTTGTGGCTTTTGTCATTTATTCAGCATTTCTCGATTTAGTGGTGTACCAAGCAACTCTGTGCCCCCAATTCCTCTGCCAGCAGAATAATTTGAAAGATGGATTGAACATACATACCTTTACTAGGGCTTCCTTCTCTCATTGTGCAGCATTGAGGCATACACGTTACCGGCCTTCTGAGGCTGATGTGAGTTACACTCCCAGGCTACAGGAACAATTTACAACTCCCATCATTATGTTGTCCCTCTCTCGTATGATACTACGTTTAATTAATAAACAAAATAATAAATTAGGTAGATTAAATTGAAATGTGTGTGAATTTAGGTCTATCTTAAAACTCTCCAACGCTCTCATTTAATTTTATACATTAGACACATCACACTATCTGTTATCATTAACTGCACGCACATATACACACATATCATTAGTGAGTTTATGGGTTGCCAAGCCACCATACGCGAGGAAGGAAATATATACACACACATCAATGACCCAAGTTTATATTCTTGCATATACTGAATATGTTTCTTAACATTTGTAAACAAAACTCATCATGTTATACAAAGGGGTGACAGCCCACAGGATGGAAGGTGGTCGTTTTTACTTAAAATGTGGAGGTGGAATCACAGTTATTAAAGAAAAGGATGCAGTCCAACTTTAAACATTTTTTACTTTTAATATTTTTAACGGTAGATAAGATAAACTTGCTAAATTCCAAAGACGTACATAATGTTTTGCAGAGTTTGCTCTCTCTATATATATCTATATGTTGTGGAATACGTTGTGACAGGTTTTTTTTTGTGGTAGCTAAGCGTGTATACAGAGGCATCTTACTGCACAAGCCATAACAAACATGTGTATTATTAATGTACGGCTGTCACTGAGGAGATTCAAGTAAATCCCTGCTCTAAACATCTTACAGGCTTGCCTGGCACTGTAGGCGGTAGGCAGATAATTCTGAAGCAAAGTGCTTTTCCTTTGGGCAGGCACAGCTTTTGTGAAACATGCTTTAGGGCTCAAAAAAGATATTTAAATTTCATTTGTGCCCTTACAGATAAACATTTAAGAAGTCTAAAATATCTACCTATATGTTCAAATATATTTTTATTTGCACACACATACGTGAATCAAACATGTATATTATAAATATACTTTAAGTTATGTACTTCTAAATTGTGAGGAAATAATATTTAGAGTTCTAATGCGCACAGCTGTTTGTTTTTTTATAATGTCAGCTAGATCTGTATACTTTCCACTTTATGCTAATTATGAACACGAAAATATTAACAGAGCTATTCACTAAAGTGAGAATTCAAACTGAATTTCTAATTTAAGGTGAAAGTAGCTGGACAGGAACCTTAGATGACATAGATACTTTTGACAGTATTTGTTTTGTTCTTAAAGGGACACTCTAGGCACCAAAATAAATTTAGCTCATTGAAGCAGTTTTGGTATATAGATGATGCCCCTGCAGTCTCACCGGTCAATTCTCTGCCATTTAGGAGTTAAATCATTTTGTTTACAGCCTTCTGTGTACAACCTTCTAGATCTTGCAGGAGTCTCCTGTATGCGATTAAAGTTCAATTTACTGAGCAGGAGATTAAAACTTCTAAAGCAAGTGAATTAATACCTGATTGAAAATAAAACCATTTTATTAATGCAGGCTGTGTCAGTCACAGGCAGGGGAGGTGTGGCTACGGCTGCATGGACAGAAACATGTTTTGATGATAAATCCATTCTGACCAATCTTGCACCATTTTGCAGATCAAGAAAAACTAACTATGCGTACCAAGTTTCTTACGCTAGAACAAGTCGGCCTGGGTCATGAGTACTGGAAGTGGTTGGTATATTATGAAACAAGTAGACCACACAAGGGTAACAATTTAATGAATTTACAAGAATAAACCAATGAACGAATTACATATGGAAACGTTTTCATCAACGCCTGTTCGTTCATTAGTGCTATTCGGAAATTCTGAATTCAAGCAAATGTCCTAATGTAGAGTTGTGATTTTTCTAAACACCTGAGTCTAGTAAGAAGTAAAAGGCCGGTGATATTTTTGTAACAGCAATATATAACTTAATTGTACAGTACATTTTAGAATACACGCCATAAGTCTAATAAAACAAGATAAAGAGTGAATACACGATGCTAGGCCATTTACACCTAATATTTTGCAAGGAGATAAAGCTCCATTTCAGCTCATATTCAAAAATGCTGACCCTGTGTTGCACATCTTGCATCTTCATGTAAATTATATAATAGTAAAAGCTAATGACCAGCTTGGTACTGCAAATAAATATATTCCATGCAATAAAAAAAAGCAAAAGAACATCCAAAAAACTAAAGAATATATAAAGGAATACATATCATTACTAAGAATGCAGGATAAAATTATGTTTATAGTTAATGCTGAAGATTATTTTACCCAGCATTAAAAAATTAAGGCTATATTTTTTTGCCAGAGTCTTTGCCCCTAAAGGATTACAATCTGTAGAATTATCAATGCCTGATCATTTAAGATCTTATGCGATCATATTTAGTTTTTTCTATTTATTTACCATCCGCAGTCGTGCTAATGTTAAATGAGTATGACAGTCTAGGTCTAACTAAGTAGTTGTCTCTAAGGACCAGTTAAGATTACAGCCATTGATCCCTACAGTATCAGCAATGTCATAATATAAACAACTTAAATGAAAAAACCCACAAAGCCTATTTAAAAATGGAAGTACAAGTTACAGGAGTTGCCCACTATGCATTGCAATTAGAGTACAGAAGAAAAAAAGAACTCATTTGAAATCAAAGTTTTATTCTGATTGGCAGCTTGGTATTTTTCGTCAAATAAAACTACAGCAAGAATTCTCATCAGTGTCAGTGACCAGAAAATAAAAAATAGGGATATCCGACATATAAAAATCAGAATGTCTGTGAAAATACAAATACAAAAAGGAATTCTCCATAACGTCCACATATTTTAACAACTTAAAATGTTTTATTCTACCTTAAAGTTTTCAGTGAGATACTTAGTGGAACTCAGCGGGGAGGGTATAGCTGGTCCTGATGAGTAGATGTACGGGCACTCTGGTAATAAACTGGGACTGTTTTGAAGATGGAACTCTCCTGTCTATCACTAACAATGATAAAGTAGATATATTTAGAATTAATCTATTTTTCCCTTTGTTCATTTCCTTGATGTATTGAATCGAGACTTGTCAGTAATATCTGGTCTAAAACTATGGAAGTTAATAGCTATGTTGATTTAAACAGTTGCTGCTTTATTTAAGAACCATGATCAATACTTTTTGGCTGCTGTTAGTCTCTGACTTCACATTTTTTTGTAATGCTGTTTGCAATCAATAAAAAGCCTCTTGGCTGAAAAAGCATAACACGCAACCATAAATATTAACTGTGGGACAGACATACCTCACATATTTCAAACATAAAATAAAAAAACAAAAACAAACCCATAATACCATAATTATATATATATATTACATTTCTCCATTTTGTACTTTATAATAGTGTACAGGTGGCTGAGGTGAATTTGCAAACTATTTTTTTTATTTTTTTCAATATGGCTGCTTCAGCTTTATTTAAAAAAAAGAAAAAGAAAAGTAACAGTAAAGAATATAGACATGGTATGACAGACCTTAGCATGTCTTAATTGGGTCCACTGGTAGCTGGTGAGCACTCATGAGTTCTAATATATAAAATGTCTTATAATTTTTCAGTCCCACAAAAGGTCAAATTAAAAACCATAATAATTTTACCAATTATTTTTTTAAATCATTTGGTTCACAGAAAAAAAAAAAGTACATTCTTAGAAATAAGTCTACATGAGCCCCTCGAGGGGGGCTTGACATCAACTGGGATTCAAGGAAGCCAACCATTCAGAGTGTTCTGATGCTCAAATCTCGCATTGTGCAGAAATCGACTGAATATATATATATATATATATATATATATATATATATATATATATAAAATCAAGGGCTCTCCCATATCCATATAAATTAGTACAAAATGCGCATTATGGTTATACTTTCTATCCTAATGTCCATCTTTTCTAGAAACTCTATATTTAATGTGTAACACAAAAATATAACCGTTTCAGGGTATTTTTGTTTTAACCACTTTGTCTTGTTTTAAATAACTTTTCCCTTTCATGACTACTTATCATTACCTCACAAAATATCCTGAATTATTCTAGCCCACCTGCATCTCCAGCCACATAACCTAAAATGGAATTGTCCTTCTTTGAAATGTTGAGAGATGTGACAAAGGTAATCTGCAATTATACAGTACATTTAGGACTCAAAATGGTGGATATGGATGATGTCTCCACGAATAATGCTGTGATGAATGCAAGTGACAGGGAGGTTCATTGTATTATGATTTGCATACAGAGATGCACTGCATCAATACATATAAATATATCCAATCATGTCCAACAAATATTAATAGGGGACTCATTTCCTTAGTTAACACTTCAATGAATAATTATACCTGTGGGCTAATATAAATAATGCATTAGATGGCATGCAGATTGTATGTATCCCTGCAGGTTTATGCATATATTATAATGTTCTAAATCATTAGGAGGCAAAATATGACTTGTAAGTGACTTCTATGTAAACCATTTTTTTGATCTCCTGCCTGAGGAGGGAGCAGTGAATGTCTCGATCAGTTAGTGAGAGTTAAGGAAAAAGACAAATATTTTTTTTCATCTGAATCTCTTTATACTCTGAAGTATTCAATAATTCATTACAGTGCCCCCAAAAAATCTAAACATCCTTTAAGCTATCGACTAGATACTAAATACATGTTCATAGAAATATATAATCTGCTCTTTTTATTCTCTTGGAAAAGGAAGCAAAAAAACAAAACAAAACAACTAGAATCTAAAACATATAAAACCATCAATAAAAGTATCTGTTGTAGAACACTGGTTGTGTGTTCCTTGGAAATGTGTACTTCATTAAAATGCAAATTGGCGTCTGCTAAGCATTGTTTCTAGTTAGGAATTATGCTTCATCCAAGTGGCTTATTCTTCGTATAGTGTAATCATATAAAAATAAGATTAGGTGAATATCTCCTTTTGAATATTAACCAGTGATCTTTGCTTTTATGTGTCTGCTTGCTAAACATACTTTGAACTGTTTGAAGGAGTTGTACAACTTTGCTATTCAGGTTAAGGGATAATATAATGTATTAAACACTAGTTCAGGGATAGGCATTAGGCAACATTCGGCACTTCAGATGTTGTGGACTACATCCCCCATAATGCTATTACACCCATATTGCTGGCAAATCATCATGGGAGGTGTAGTCCCAAATATCTGGAGTGCTGAAGGCTGCCTATGCCTGTGACTAGTTGGTAAGGTATAACGTAAAAGTACTAAAACATATGGGGGCGAGGTCTGCCTGTTATTCTGATCCGTTGCATGCTAGAAAGGCACTTTAAAATCTGTCCTTTTTATGCAGAAATTCAGGGATTACTGCTACGATAATGTGAGAGTAGTTGTTGGTGCTACTGTGGCCTACTCATAAGCCTGGCTGCCATACCACAGCTCTTTGCCACTCCTCACAGGCCCCGATTCCCCCCCCCCTATGGACTGTTGGAGGTTATCCGGGTCCCCACTGGAGGGTACCGACACCAGTACAGATTACCTGCAAGCTCACCCAGTAGTTGACACCCACAACAGACCAACAAAATGGCGACTATGTGCCCTACAATTGGCGAAGCTGCCCTACCTGTTCACAGATGCATCTTCGAGCTATGGCGTCTGCTGGTTACAACTCTATTACTGGACTTCTATCCCACAGGCCGAGCCTCCATACCGGTTGATTGAGAATGGCCCCTTACGACTTCCTTCCTGGGCTTTGAGCCCCCAGAGGTTATCCCTCGAACTACTGCCCTAAGCCTGGGTGGAACATCATATCCAGGACCCCCGTTGTTGGCCCCAAATGGTGCCTGAACCAAGGGCACAGATTGAAGGCTCATATTGTGCCTAGGGCTGGCGGAGTGGCATCCATCAGACTCACCTTCATGCCAGGACTCTGAGGAAGGAGGAGGAAGGAATGGGCTGAACCCAGAGAATCCAGTGGACTTACCTGCATGTCATCACCCCTAGTCTCCTGGAGCTGAGCCTGAAGGCTATGCAGCACCCCATGCTGGAATCCAATGGCTCCTACTTGGTTTTACTATGCTGGTGCTTACCTGCTTTCATATATTTTATTTCTTGTTAGTAGACTCTCCTCTCTTAAATCTTTAAAGGGACTCTCCAGTGCCAGGAAAACAAATCTGTTTTCCTGGCACTGTAGGACCCTGCAGTGCCCCCTCCCTCACACCACCCATCCCATGTTGCTGAAGGGGTTAAAATCCCTTCAGTCAATTACCTGAGTCCAGGTGCTGGGTCAGGCTCCGCCCACACTCCTCCCCCACCAACATAAGCCTGCGGGGTAGACCTAATGCTTTCCTATGGTGATATCGGTGATGCTGGAAGTCCTCATGCATAGCGTAAGAATGTCCTGCGTCGTTTAAAACATTTTTCATGTTTTAAGAACACAGAGGTCCCTCTAGTGGCTGTCTCATAGACAGCCACTAGATGAGAACTTAACCCTGCAAGGTAATTATTGCAGTATATAAAAATGGGCAGAAGTGGTCTGGGTGCCTGGAGTGTCCCTTTAAGACTCCCTTTCAGTTCATATGCCTATAAAAGCTACTAGTTTTCTGTTGTCAAGCCTAGCACTGTGGTGAATTGTTACTTATTATACTACTTTCCAGCTACCTGCCATTTTGATCTTTAGCATGTACTTAGTTTTGAATAGACAGGTGTACCTAGCATGTTTCTTACATAACTTAAAAATAAGGCAGACATATTATGGCGTTTACACTCTTGTCTAGATACATATGTATACACATGTTGATGCGTTTCTATGCTTATGCGACTGTGCTACTATAAACATGTGACTTTCGGTTTTAACTCCTGTATGTACATACTATTCTTTATCATTGCCTCAATAAAAAAAAAGAAATATTAAAACATAAACATAAATCTAATACTACTAAAGCAGAACTAGAAAAACACAAAGTCCCTATGGAATAAAGAAAAAACAACAACTATGTATTATGTATTATTTATTTATTTATTAATAGTACATTTAGACATATAAGTCCATATGTTTTGATTTCAGCGGGGTGACCCCTCCCAGCTATGAAGTGGTCCTCTTCCATTGGCATGAAAGCAGGCTCTAGGTATAGATGGCTTCATCTGGGCTTAGATTTGGCACAGAGCAAGGGTTGTAAAGTGATAAATTACATGCTATGATGTAATAGCATTTTAGTTACAATTTAACAATTACTGTCTCACACTAGAGTTACACTTTGGGCAGCAATTTTGTTTCTATTGCCAAACGCTTTTAAATGTTGCTCCCACTTTAATAACTGCTTTGCAATATTACAATATTGAACTTTCTTACGTTCTTCTATATGTGCATATAGCACCTTAATACAAAAATGATATTATGCAAATTCAGTTACGTGAATGTTAAATGCTTTAACCTATGTCAGAGCTAGATGGTTCTTAAAGGGACATAGCCACCTTACCCAACTTGTGTTTTTAATATCTTATTGACATATATGTCTAAATGTGCTATTAATAATTTCTCTTCTTGTACCCCCTTTATGAGTATTAGATTTTTGTTTTAGTGTCAAATTCTGGGTTACCCTCACAGTTTAAGTTCCCTATGCACGACCGTAGGTCTCCTTGTTGGCGACTACTTTTCTTTTCAATAGAGTAAAATTAATAGTAATATTTAAAAGGAAACTCTTGCCACCATAACCATTACAGCTTACTGTAGTGGTTATAATTCCATGAATTCCCGGACTTCATTAACCAGTAATTTTTCAAAACGATTTGCTATGATGGACACCGTGGTCATCTTGGTCTGAACTTGTATGATAAAACAAAAGTTAAAATTTACATATTATAATACCAACTGGAGGAGAGCTGTCAGCTGACATTTTTACTTAATGAACACTATTCACAGACAAGATTTTTGATTGTAGCTGTTTGTAAATGGTTAGACAGATAATTGTCAGATGGCTTTCAGATTGTATTGGTGCCATAACAAATATAGAATGCTATAGTGCTTATGGTGCCTAGAATGTCCCTTTAGCCCCTTAAGGACACATTCCAGAAGTTTGGTTAAGGTAAAGGGAATATAATACTCAGAACACTTTAATTTGATGAAAGTCGTCACTTTTGGATTTTCCAAACAGACAGTGATTGGAAGGTTTTATAGCTTTAAAGTATCAGCATTTCAGTACTCTGTGACTTTTATCATTTTGCTCCCTGTCTGAAACCATTATCTAAACATAAGCTTCTTTGGCATTCGGACCTTAATTGAGTCATCAATTCTACAAGTGGCCTGGAAATGCAATGTTAAATAGCAAATCCTAATCACAATACATCATGGGAAAAGGCAACAATGATATCTATCTCATATTTTTGGAGATGTGTTTTATATCATCGAAACTAACATCGTTAATTTTTTATTTTTTTTAAAAGGCCTTGATTTATTTCATTTGGATCAGCTTTTCAAATGATTACAATTTATTAGAAAGAACTTTTCAACTGCTTTATCTACAGAAGTCACCATTACAGTCTATGGGAATTTTAGTAGATAAATCATGTTTAGTTTTTCTATCAGATTGCAATCATTTAAAAAGCGTATTCAAACAAATTCAATCAAGGCCATAGTTTCCTGTTAAAATCATCATTAAAACTCTATACCAAAAAATATAAATTGTGACCTACAATGAAAGCTTCCTGGGTTACAAATACGTGAGTAAAGGCAGAGCAATGTCTTGCATGATGAATTGTTGTTTACATTTTACCATGGTGTTTAAATGTAAGCAAAGATTCATCAGTGTAAATTGTTTTGCATGTGAATATTCTGGTATTTTCTAAGTGCATGTTTCAATATGCAATAAACCAATCTGTTTATCTGCTCAAGACCTTGCTTGCATCTTCCAAACTTGAAAAGATGGCAAATCAACGCCCCCAAAAATACATTATTTCACATATAACTACTCCGGTGTCCTCTATTTATACACAGTATGCACTTTTAAAACTGCTGACTATATGCAAAGTGATTAGCATCAACTAGCTACCATTACACTTTAAATAATAAATATAGATAATGTGAACAAAAAGAGAGGCTACAATGTTTCTAACTAATCATCCGACTCTGGCTAATTAATGTCTAACAGGTATACTGTACACAATGCAAATATCATTTGCTATCAATGTTGCATGAAGGGCATTCACACCATGAGAAATATAACTTTATATACAAGGTGTATAAAGTTAAACTCACTTTGAAATTTGGGTAAAGAGAGTGTAATTTTGTAATTACACTGATAACATGTTTACTTATATCCCTCTGTGTCAATATATGCATATATAATTGTAGGCTAGTGCTAGGATTAGGGCTAAGGTAGGACTACTTTAGTGTTTTCACTGAAACTGCTGTATTTACACTGCAGGGTTAATCCAGCCACTAGAGACCGCTTCCGCAATTTACACTGAGTAAATCACACTTATTTGACCCTGGACGTCCTCACGGACCTCCAGCATCAAAAAAGATCCCTATAGGAAAGGACTGAGTAATGCTTTCCTATGGGCGGGTTTGAATGCGCATTCGCACTCAGCTCCACGATGGAGGAGGAGAGGTCAGCTTCGATGGAGCCCGGCACTGGATTAAGGTAAGCAAATAAATGGTTAATTAACCATTTCTTTGCAACGGAACAGGGCCCTAATCACCGTTTAGGTGACTAGGGCTCTATAGCGTTAAGAATACATATTTGTAATCCTAACGTTATAGTGTTCCTGTAAGTGGAAATATTCACTAGTATCGCAGCACTTAAACACCATGCCTCATAACAGTCCCAATTTTCAGCCTGATAGTCCCAATTTTCAGCCTGACAGTCCTGTTTTTCAGGTCCTGTCCTGCTGTCCTGACTTAGTTCCTTGGTGTTCCACTTTTGAGGTCACCAAGGAACTGTATCCAAAAATCATGCAAGTACATCATTAGATACACTCGAGCTATGATCATGACACAAGGACCATGCAGAAAGCACTGAAACAGTGCTCGTCGCAGGATATGCCCTCAGTGGGCTGGCCTTGCTGTATCACACCAGACTGATCTGCTAGTAATATGGGAAGAGCCAGTGATGCAATCGAGTCAATGAGCCATCCCCTTTACCCCCTCCCAACGGTGTCTTAATTCCTGGACTGCCGTAGTTGGTAAGTATGGAACACATACAGGTTACATTTACATGAGTTACAGTGCAACTCCCACTAATCATGGGCAGACTGGGACAGGGACTTATATCTTTGCTCAGCTGAAATTAGAGCCTTGATGAGAACTATTCATTATTTCCAATTTATTAGATAGAATAATTGCACAGATGATGCCATCAAAGAGATATATGATCCATAAGATAATACACCTAAGTATTGTAGGAATTGGTAAGCTGACGACTGCACCAAAGCTCAGTGTCATTTATGTATTTCTTCTTCTTTAGACCCAGACATGTCTAATCACTCTCTTGTCATATACATTTCATCATGCAATCATTTACACATGTAAATAAAAATATAATAACTTTCACATACATATCATACATTGATGGGTTGGCTCTGAGACTCAGTTTGAAATCTCATTGCTGGTTCTTCATAATCATCTCAAAATCAATTATCTTCATCCACTTGATGGATAATGTCAACAATGACATCAGAAGATACATAGTTCTTTAGGTCATTGATGTACCACTCTTTCCATTAATGAAAATTTATATTTTTATGCAAACATGGAGGGGATATTGAAACATATGTGGGACAAAAGTAAAATTGTGGTACAGACACAACTCATTTGACAAAAAAAAACTAAACTAAGAAGAGGCAAGGGTTGATTATTGTTATTGTTGTAGACAGTGGGGGATATGCACTAAGGAACATTAGTGAAATATCTGTAAATGTAAAGCAGTAGCTATGGGGAAAAACATTTACAAACTCATAATTTCTTCTTAATCCACAATGTATTAAAACCTAATGTTCAATGTTAATATAACCTCATAATAAAATATCTCTAGTCTATTATAGTCTGCGGGAGATCGCTGAGTTTACCATTATCAAAGTTGACCGTATTTAATGCTATGTTAGAAGAACTTTCTTGAAACATTTGGAACCATAGCAGCTGCATTTTGAGACTTTTACAAAACTATATTGCGAACATGACTTTCACTGAATTCAATCAATACCGGACAAGTTGACATCACACTTTACTCTCAGAATAACTGGTTGCAAGAGGCAGACACAGATAAAACCAGAGCAAGGTGGCTGTTGTGACAGCTGAAGATAAGTATCCTGGTGTCCTGTGATTAGCTTTGGAAGTCAGAAGAAAGTATATTCCATCAACCTGTTAGTTTCCAATTCCTGCATGTTTGTTCAACAGAGCAGACCAGTCATCCTGTATTTAATTTAGTACTAGATAACTCAGTAGATGTATACACTTTGTCCAGATGGGTATGCCTTAATCAACATCCAGCACTGTGTGCACAGAGCACACTTAACTCTTTGAGCGCTAAATGGAAAACTGCAATACTCCCTTCTTTTTCACTCAAGGGTTCATTGATACCTGTATTTTGAAGACCAATCACATGGATTATTTCCTACTTACTTGTTATGTTCCCTTTATAAAATTAGCTGTTTATTTATAAATGTTTTCTTTTTTTTAAAACTATTTAATCACTAACAGCCATTCCTTTCTAACCCAGTGTAGACTTTGTATGGCTGTCCAATCACAGACTTCCCAATGCAACTCAATAAGATTTATTTGCAAGGCATTTACTCTGGGTAATTAAAATAATTAATGTTTTGTACAGCCAGATGGGTGTAACAAGGTTAATTAATAAAAGTGCCAATTTCTTTTTTCTTTTTAAATTAATATTCTTTATTTACAGAACATAAATACAAAAACTGGATTCATATACACATATATAGAAGCCTCAATTTTGCAAATGAAGTATTAAAAAAAGAAAGTTGCCATATTATAAAATTTCACACCTTTGCATATCATAAATTACACATACAACCAGTGACCCCTTCACCTTTTAGCTATATATAGGGTGAGGTATAGGCAAAAAATGTCTACAAAATTCAAAATATAAACAAAGAAAACATTAGACCTGTGCTGCAGGTACTCCACACTAAAGTTCCAACAAGGTATATACAACCAAAAAACAAACACGAGTCCTGCGCATCCAGTTTAGGTGCGCACACCCAGGTGCTACCACAATTTATTTGAGGCAAAGTTAAAGCAGCAAACATTAGCATTGAGAAAGGCCTCACCTTTTAGCTGTTACTCGTTCCAGCATCTATATGCTGTGTCTTTAAAATAAGCTCAATATGCTAATGAGTAGCAGGGGAACCCCATTGGGTCAGTACTACTTCATTTTTCTCTAACCAATGCTTACAGTTTATGCTATATTTAAACAATGTATTATTGTTACATTTACATTTTTAATTGATTTTGTAGGTCTCCAGTCACGCATCTTTTCTTTCTACCAGTAGTGCCCAATCAAGAGTTTTGTGGCCATCAAAAAGTGTGTCAGGACTAAAGCTTCTCTTTTCTTTAGTCAATTTTGGCCAGGAGAGACATAAAGAGCCATTTCCATCGTTATTACTAAAGGTTTATCTAATATAGGTTGTTCATATCTTAACGAGATGTTCCAAAAAACGTGTATCACTCGGCAATGCCACCACATATGCAGAAAGGTGCTACTATCTGCATTACACCTCTAGCATTATTAGGAGAACCTTGGTACATAATTGTAAGTTTGCTAGGCGTAAGATACCACCAATATCTAATTTTATACTAGGTTTCTCGTGGATTATCCCCCTTAATCTCCCATATACTTGATCCCACTCATTTGTCTGAATCTCTCTTCCTAGATCTCTGGACCATTTGGCTCTAATTAATTGCATTTTTGCCTTATAAATGATACTGAAAGCTTTGTAACATCCAGCTACCTCTCTTTTGGTTACACTCCCTGTATGTATTATTTCTAATTTTTCTGGAGTTTAAGCCTCCTTTTTTAAAGTGTGTAGTAGGTTTTTTCACTCTTGGTTAACTAAACAGTTATTTATTGGGAGTTTTAATTCATGTTGCAGTTGGTTAAAATATTTATTGATGTCTTATTCATTAGCAGCTTGATCTCAAAGATACTACTCTTCTTCCATTGGTTAAGAGTTAAATCATTTATCAGGAATTCTACTAGATGTAATCCTCCTGCCTTTAAAGCACTTTGTCTTGAATTTTAAAACTGCCTTGTCTAAGTCCCTTAAGATCAAGTTATTGGAATAAACACTATGTCTTTCTTTACTACCTTTATTCATCTAATCAAAAACATCCATGTTTAAGTCCACAGAAAGTTTTTCGATTTTGTAGCAAATTTCTCCTCAAAAAAAAAAACTTGAGCATTTATCAATAATAGACATTATTGCTGGTAATGACCTAACTGGATCAGTAATTGTAATTAAGGTCATCATCAGCATATAAACTAATTTAGCTTACTCTATTCCTACCGGATACCCCTTCATTTCTACACTATCTTGAATTGCTATTGCCAGTATTTCCATGGCCAATATATAGAGCAATGGAGACTGGGGACAACCCTGACGGGTTCCATTGTGAAAAATAAACCCTTCTTATCTTTAGTCCATTCATTCTTTTACTAACACTGCTATATAATGACTCAATTGCTCTCAGATATTGTCCATGTATACCAAACGCCTGCATGGTTTGTATCAAAGTGCCAATTAACATGGTTGAACGCCTTCTTCGCATCGACTGATACTGTAACCAGAGTGGTATTATTAATTGCAGCCTGATCTATTATATTGATTAATATCCTTATGTTATTATAGAAATATCTTCCTGACACAAAACCTATTTGGTCTTTGTTTACTATATCTGGTATCAGGTGATTTATCCTCCTGGTCAATACTGAAGAAAAATCTTGGCATTAGCATTTATGAGCAAAATTGGCTTATAATTTAAGACACTTGTTGAATCTTTATTTGCGTTAAGTATGGGGAATATGTTTGCCCTTAGAAAATCTTCTGGGCATTTACCTGCTTTGCAGAATTCATCATATGTCTGATACCGTCATATTAATATATTTTTTTTTTTCCAAGATCATATAGAAAGGACTACTAAAGCCATCTGGCCTGGCTGCTTCTTCTTCAGTAGAATGTAGGTCTTTATTAAATTCCTTCCTCTGTTCTAGAGAGATTATTGGGATTTTCATCTTGTTTAAATAATCTTTTATACGCTTTGTGTCGCTCTGTGATAGCAAGCTGTATAATTTGCAGCAATAATGGTTAAAGACTTTACCTAGCTCTAATCAACTATCAATTTGGTAATTCTATTATCAGCTTGGATATTTTCTAGTTGGTCAATAACTTTCCTATTCTATTTTTATTAAAGCACCACATTTGTTTACTTTGTTAAATGTTATAAATTTTTATAAAAATCGAGTTCAATAATCTGTTTATTTTTATTTTTTTAAAGATCTATAATCTTCTGGGTAGTCAATTCACATGGTAAACATCCATTTTCTTTTTCTAAATTAAACAGTTTAGAAGCGCTGTCTGGTCCTCCTTTTGTCAGTTTGCAAAACGTGCAGTTTTCATTAGAAACTGGCACTTTTAATTGGACCAAAACTGTCAATTTCTACCTGAAATCTCGACTTTTTGTAAACTGAAAAAAAAAAGTGTTTTATACATAAAGAATTTCAGCAAGATAAAGTGCTTTATGGGTCCAAAGTGTCCCTTCAAGTTTGGGTATTACTGTAAATTCTTATAAGGGACACAGGTAAACCAATATGTGCTAGAACAAAATATGTTATCACTTATACTCATTTATCTAATTCATACATCTGTCAATGACCTTGTAATGATGAAAGATAACTGAATTAAAGCACTCTGGTTTTTGTGTGTGTCCTTTTAGACAAATATATACCTAGAATTGCTAATGTATCACAGAGACTCTCTGTTTAAAATACAGAAATTGTGAATTTTGTGTATGCTGTGGAAAGAATTTTTAGGTGTCAATTACTGTTCTATAGAAATCCATCATGCCAGGTTTTATTTACCACACAGAACGAGACTATTCAGACAATAAGTAAATTAATAAATAGAGATTTCCCTGTATTTTTCAACAAGTACCCAGTAATTTTAAAGACAGTGGGAGAGCCATCTGTGAATGGCATCAACTCTGTATTATTCTCACCTTAACCCCCTAAGGACAAATGACGTGTGACATGTCATGATTCCCTTTTATTCCAGAAGCTTGGTCCTTAAGGGGTTAAACAAAGGAGAGACTGAATTTCAATGAAGATTACAATGAAACTATCTAATAATTATTTAATTATTTATTTATTTTAGACACATACAAAGATCAACAGTTTTGAGTAAAACAAAGTTGACGTGATTAAGGATGGAGCATTGTGATAAATGCTAAAGAAAGATTTTTTCAAAAAGAAATTTTCTTGGTTTCCAAACGACTTGTGCAAGGCAGAAAATTTTGTTTCGCCCAAACCACTTCATCCGAAAAAATAAAAACAAATTAGCATACTTTGGCTATATGACCGCCCGGCTAGTGCAAATTTTGTCAATTAAAACAGGTTTGCGAAAATGAATTAAGACAACCTAAAATGACTCAAAAATGGACCAAATAGTATACTGCAAAATAAATAATTATGATATAAATAGCATGCCTTTATTTTGCAATACACTGATAGGCACAATTTTCTGACATTTGGTTCACAGACAAGTGAAGAAAAGTAACCAATAGAGGGAAAAAAGTCGGATAAGTAAAAATCTACAATTATATATATTATATATTTATTAAATACTGAGTGTTTTGCTTTTTTGGCACTCATTTCTCCCCTCTATTTTTCACTTTTCACTTGATCTGGGATTGTTCCCTAGTAATAAATCATCTTTTTTCCCACCAATCATTTTTTTTTTGGCGCCATGGGTGGAATTTTGAATCTTGAATTAAAGTCAACATACTCGTCCATTGTTGAAGTCGTTTGGTTCGTCATACGATAATCAGATAACCCAAATTCTGACAAACTGCAACCCTTAACAAAATGAATCGAAGTTTAGTTTCCAATATATTTGCACTTTGCCCAAACCTTAAACCATTAGCAATCATCAGTTCTACTTACTTCCATGGTAGCTTCATCTCTTTCAGTACTGCATCCTACACTTGTTCACTATAGGCTAATTCTATATGTGAAATACGGCATCCTATCAGTCACTTATACAATCTATGAACCTTAGGGGTGTTTCACAGCGTCATTTCATGCATTAACCAGCACTGATTTATGTATTGTTACATTATATCTTTAGAACTGAGTTGTTCCTTTTCTATACATCTTATAACAATAACAATACTTTGGTAGTCAAACAACTGATATGTGCATTATATTCTACAATACCTTAATTTGTCTAGAAGTTATGATAAGCACCATACATCTTATCTGATACTTCTCTAAAGATCAATAGACATGAATTTTAGCGATACCTTGAGCAATGACAAACTGCCACTAAAATTTCACAGGTTACCAGCTTTGTTTAACTCCCTGCCATCAGATGAGGATTTGAGTGGTGGGTCTTCGCAATGTTCCCTGTCGGAACATATTAGCAGAATGCATGAAGCATAAGATACAAATTACTTGTGATTACAGAGGTGAAGAAGGGAAATGGAAATGTCACAAGAAGGAATCTGCTAAATGGCATCAAATGCCTGAGTGAGGTGTTTGTCTATCCATGTGCTACTTGTCTCTATAAATCTATCAACAGAAAGGACATCGAACCTCAGGAGGGATAAATGTCCTGAGTCAGTTGGATGGAGTGGGCTATGTCGCCGATAGCCTCAAGCAAAAGCAAGTTTGCTGTAACCTGTCATATTTATGGACTTCGTTGCAATCTGCCTTCTGTCAAAGATGCTGCAGAATCGCAGCCAATCCGACACCCATGACCTGCAAGTGATTATATTTGTTTTTTAACTCTTTGACAAATTCCTTTGCACAAAAGAATAGAAGGATGTTTTGTTAACATACAAAGACAACAGGAATCAAATAGCCGAGTACGGAGTTAAGAGAGTAATAAGCATATTCTATTCTCTACCAGCTCTGCCCAATTAGAACTCACAAAGGAAGATCTGAACACAACTGTATCATGCCTTCTTTATTGATTTTCCCAGTTCTGCCCCTCATTACGCTGATAACCACTAGATAGCTTACTTCTTACTGTAACAGTCAGGAAAGCAACCCCCTCTCTTAAGCTTTTTTAAAACGCAACTTCGGATGCTGGCCAAGAGCCTGTAAGATCAAAAGATCTGTTTAGCTGGTAGTTTGGCTATAATAATACATTTTTTGGGGGGAGGGGGTGAAGTATTGTGCCACATTTATTTCACTCCAAGTGAATCAATGAAGACAGCAGCAGGTTCTGAGCTTCTGCGAGTTTTCTAATATATTGGCACAAAACCTCTCCATCTTTTTTACATCTGCAGTTTAAAAACCTTTCGTAAATGAACCTGTTTGACTGAACCAATTGGCAACATTAAATACACTTCTCAATATTCATGTGCCTGTGTCTGTACTCATTATTCTTTGACTGTAGAAAACCAGAATTGATATTGCTTATCCACCTGGATTGCCACCTGGCAAGGAATAAAAAAGTTCATTAAATGGAATGTTGATTTTTCAGCTGGGATGATGATTAAAACAAACGAAAAAAACAAACAAAAAAAAAAACATGGCTTTAAACTGTCCTTGAGAGCGTACATGTAACAAAACTTGCATTCAGCCAATTTAGATTTTAAAATCTCATGACCCAATTTAAAAGCAATCACGGAGTCAAGCTGATACTTTATTCTGGAGCCAAGTTGAAAGCACATGAACATCCAATTCTAATCCATGACAATCATTTAAAAAAATAGATATACAAACAGGAAAAATATAGAAAATATAATGTGTATTGTGTGTGCTAAATTAACAATGGAACAATTCTAAATTTAAAAAGTTCTTCAAATTAAGAAATAGGCTGCCAGGGATACACAATTATTTCTGAGATCGATGCTTTTATGTGTTTGTATTGAAGAATAAAACCCTCTCATCACTGCTTATGAACATCCATTTTTTTCCGCATTGGGTACAGAGAATTGAGGGCATCGTCATGCCAAATTAGCAGTCAATGTTTCCAGAGAAGCTCAAGCAAATACATTGAAGGTAAACAATGAACCGGAAGCATCTTCTGCCAAAAGAACCTTCAATGTGTTTCCTGGCGTCTGAACATACAACGGCAGGAAATGATGGCAGAGCTTGAAAGACTTGGGAAATGATTTTCTGTGGAAAATACACTATGACTGAGCCCTATATTTACAGAATGAGTAAGAAATCGGTGCATCCATTAGTCTCACTTTGCTGTTTCTTGCATGTAAAAAAATGATGAGCTGGAGGGCTTTTAACGTTAGTACAGACATGCTGCAGTATAAAATCTAGCTATTCTTATATCATTGCAGGCTTGCAGCTGTGTACAGCATTTGTAACACTTCACCTTGAATATGTGATGTATTTTGGGCACCAATTTTAAAGGAGGACATCTTGAACTTAAAAAGGTACAGAAGTGGGCTACAATGTTATTAAAGGACCAGTTTGGGCACCATAACAACTTCATTGAAATTAAGTTGCTATGGTTATAGGAGGTCCCTGGTGTTTGCTTATCTCATGAGGTTAAACTGTTCTAGAACAGTTCACACCCCAAAGTCTGTGATCCAGGCCTGAATCTGTCTTTCTGTTGTTCCTTTTTCTCAAAATCTTTAATAAACCAGAAGGCTCTTGCAGAATTGGGCAGCAGCAACATGGACAGGCTGAGAGTGGTCAGCTGACACTCACAGGCAGTCAGTGGCTCCCTATATAATTGAAAAAGAAAAGTTTCTTCCTTGAAGATTTTGAGAAAATGGAAGGATAGAGAGGCGGGAGGATTTGGTGCTGGAATACAGATTTGAGGTTAATCTGTTTCAGAATGATGTAACCCCTGAAGGTGAGCCAGCGCTAGGGACTTCCTGGCACTAAAACAACTTAATTCTGATGATGATGTTATGATGCCAGGAGTGTTCCTTTAACCCCTTAAGGACCAAACTTCTGGAATAAAAGGGAATCATGACATGTCACACATGTCATGTGTCCTTAAGGGGTTAAAGAGAATTGAAGTTATTTGCTGTAACAACATCTAGACAAATTGTGGATCAGCGGTGACATGACAGTATTATACAAATATAAACAGGAATAGTAAAAACAGCTCTCTGGTGACCTGTTTGACAGAGGAGATGTATTTCACTGATTAACTGTGACCTTAAATGTAACTATCACTTCTCTAGAATTGACACCATTAAATAAAACATTGAAATTAATCTATAACTCTTTTTTCATAAGATGCACCATTTTCTTCTAAGTTTATATTAAAGATATAGCAAATTACATCATAATCCAGATCAGACAAGGCAAGATCAGGGCAAACATTACATATGAAGAGGAGAAATACAAACACTGTTTAAATAACCCTCTTCTCTGTATATTTCCTCTCTGCTGACTGCAGATTCGAAGAAAGGACAGAGATTTTAGCAACGGTTGACAGAGGGCTAACATGGACGCACCCATTTGTTGAATAAAGAGGTGTGGATTTATACATGTAATTTTATTTTTCACACCTCACAACTACATACTCGTTAATTATAGGGAACATGAACCATAATATTAAAAATCCTGGGAGGTCACAGTACCCCTTTAAAATGTAAATTATAACTACAACAGAGGGAATAGTTACAGTAAGGAGTATAAAGATATGGAATTCTATGCTGACAGAGGTTTGATTACTGATTCATAAGACAGATTTTCTTTTCCCTTATATTTGTGAAGTATACTTGGAAATATTTGTAAACTGTGCTTTTGCCTTCATCTTTAGATCAACAGCAGAATCATAGCTCCATAATGGACTTGCGTCAGTAATGGAGCTTGATGGACTTGCATCTTCTTTCAACCTATATAACTATGTAACAGTGGGATATTCATCTTTAAACATAGGAAATTAAGAAAGTGATTTCTCAGCAAAATGCTCCAATGTCCACCTCTGGGCAAGCAATGTTTAAAATTGACTAAGTTCTGCATTGCTTGCTATCACAGAGCCTTTCTCTTGAGACTAGAATATATTTGACAAGGGAATTCATAGAGCAGGTCCTAACACTGTAACACACACAAAAAGTGGAATAGCAAAAAAAAACAAACCCCAAAAATTAAAGGAATTACTAAACAGAATGTGAAGTGAAAGTGAAGTCCCAAAAAAAACGTTATATCAAGAAAAAGAATCTCTCTCTTGGGTCAGAAACAATTTTCTAGAACTGACAATTCTGTTTCTACAGAGTATATCATTTCAGTGAATGAACTGAGCATCAAGGAAAAAGGAGGTCACTCTGCAAACCTAAATCCAATAAGAATTTTTTTTCCTCCAAATTATTTATCTTCAAAAATTGCCATAAACTTTAATGGTAACTTCTGTAGATAAATCATTTGAAAAAAAAGATAAATTATTTGAAAAATATATGTATTTTTCCATGTATAAGACTTCAGAATGTAGGAGCCGCAGCAGACATCAGCACTTACCACCAAAGGAGGTCCAGAGACAGTACCATAAAAGGAGCTATATTAAGGTTTACTCCACCTCAGGTAGGTCTTGCTTTCTGATTTATATTTATGGGGGAGGAAATGGGGATCAGGGAGCAGAGGGAATACTACTGTGATGTCCCAGCATGCCCTCACACCACTTGCTGTATTGTGGGATCTGTAGTCTCCCAGCATGCACTATAGAGCCATTAACTTAATAGAGTACCATAGCACAGGGGAGGCATGAGAATCAGAACTGCGTTGTTCTTCTCAGAAGTCACCTCTAAAAATTGTTTTATTCGATGTTTAAAATATTGATTTCTTAATTTTGGGCTCAAAAAATAGGGGTCGTCTTATACATGGGGGTGTCTCTGTAGCCGTATTCTTACTTGTTTACTGGTTCTAGTAATATACCATTTACCTGACTCCAGCTAGTTTTTGTTTTTGCTGTCGCTCTCTATTATCCTGACCTAGGCTTGCATTTGACTACATCTCTTCTCTACATTAAACACAGCCACTCTAAAGACCGGTAATACATATATCTCAGTCCAGTTTGCTACTGTTATCCTAGACTCTGCGTGTTGGGGATATTCCTTGTGACACTTTCCCAGTGTTGGGCCATGGCAGCACTATATTGGGATATGAACTGGGGCTATTCAGTGCTGTGAGTTGTACTTATAATTTTTAAATTATTCCTGTCAAATAGTAATGTGTGAGGAGCTAACACTATAGTAGTTGGATGCTGCCACAATCCACCACTTGGAAACTAAATTACAAAATTAATTGTCTTCTATATAATGCTGAATACTTTATATCATAAAAAAGGATCAATGTTTTGTTAGCAAATGGATATTTACCAGAACTATTAGTCCCAGTATTTCTGTAAATATTTGTGAGCATTCCAGAGACTAAAGTTCCAAGGCCAACAGAAAAAAAGAAACATTTGCTGCTTAACAAATCATGCTATTGTCGTTTTTTATGTTTTTATTTTTATATTTTATACAAGTTTAGTATCTGTGCATTTTAATTTTCACATGGTCGCTCCCTGCACTGGACTATAAAACACATCTATAATTTGGACTTTAATTGTACTGGACTGATTTTTGCAACATCTTTTCAGATCCCGGACTAAGTACAGAAATTGGGTCCCTTGCTGTTTTTTTTTTTTTCTTTTCCTGAAAATATAATTTCCTTCTTGTCCAGCTGCTGACAAGCTGAAATCCTTTAACCGATGCAATCAAAGAGAAAAGAGATTCTCTATTAGAGAAGGAAATTACGATCGCAAATAAGGAATTAAATTGCAAAGCCAGTGCAATTTGTAAGATTGAAATCTTCCACCTGTAAAATGAGCTGTACACCAATCTACTCAAAAGATAACACAGTCAGATGGACAGTAATATACCAAGCTATCAGTGTAAATCACAATTAGATTGTGCACATTGCTCTATGGCACCGATTTTACCAATAACATTCTTTCATACAAGGTAACGTATCATACAGATGACTGTCTGCATGTCTAAAATGTTATCACTAACAACATAATCTCATACACAGATCTACAAATGCCAGAATGTCATTAGCTTATGCAGTCAATAATCAGTTAGAATTTATTCCAGGCCAGTGAGAAGTGCAGAAGATAACATATTTAAGGAACAAACCTGTATTGCAGGTTAGAAAATAAATATGTTTTTATGCCACTTGCCAGCATAATTGTATTGTTACACAAAACAAAATGCTTTACTTTTTCCAGCCTGTTTAACTGTATGCGGGAATTTATCTGTTTGACTAACATAATGCTAATAAGTATGTACTGTGGACTAGAATAATAACATGTCATCGTCTACAGAAGGAATGACCAACAAGTTTAGAATATTTACATCAATTTAGGAACTGGCTCTCCCATGATGCTTTGTTAACCTGTGGCCTATGCTTTGTAAAGCATTCTGGGAGATGAGATTCTACAGTCTGCAGCCAATGAGCATTCAATGAACAAAAATCAACCCTGTTAGCATCCAAAACATGTCTGCAAGGTTATGACTACAGAGGATTTGCCTAAACCTCATAATAAAGCATTTAGAGCAAGCAGGCAGATTTACTCAATATGCTTCGAATATAGTCAATATTTACAAAAGTCTGTGAAAAGTTATGAATTTTCCCTGGGATTGCAAATTAATTTACTATAGCCAAGTGTTAATTCAGAAAGTGGCACTGAATGGACCATTTCAGAGGAAACCAGAATCAAAATACAGCATTTGGATATTTATCAAAAACTAATAATTTCCTTATACTGAAACTAACACAGTTGGTGGTACGTTCTAAATTTGTTAGCTTGTAGCAGACATTTTACCTAACCATTATTTGTCTGCTGCTATGCAAGCAAAGAGTTTAAAAACCTAAATAAGACAGAAAGGGACAGAGGTACACTGTAATGTTAGGAATATAACTTTAGCTTAACCAATCAATGTCCTATCCCTAGGAATGTTAGAAAAGTTCATTGGGCAGTGTATGTCTGACAGATTTACCTCTTCATCTGGCAACATCCTGAAAGGTGGAGAAGTGAATTAGTCTGATCAATATGATTCATGTACGACAGGCTCCGGTGTCGTGTTTCTCTCTCCTGCTGCACAATGATTTCTGTCATTATGGGCCTAAAACTGAGATGGGTGCGTAAGAGGTAGGGAGAGGATAAAGAAACTTACCTAGTTGAGATACGTGCCCAAAAATGCAATCTGATCAAGATCATAGTAAGTTTATAAATATTTATTATATACTTTTCAAAGATTTTATTTGTTTATTTTTATTTTGTTTTGTATATTTGTTTGCTTGCTGGTTTAAAAAAATAATTGGCAAGTGACACATTAGACGAGGCACTAACATTCTGTAGACTTTTTAAGTAGGTGTATAATATGAAATATACATATAAATTCAGGGTAATGTAAGAATTTGTGGAACACAGCCCACTGTCATTAATGTTTCTAGATATGAGCTGTGCAGTCACATCATAATATAATTTGTCTACAGGCATTTGCTCCTCAGATCACTACAGTCATTTGCTCCTCGGACCAAGTGCAATACGAGTATCTATAGAATGCACATTACATTAGCCAATCTCATTTCTCAATTTCTTTATTTGAAAACAATAAATACCTGAGCATTGTACCATCACATTGCACTCTGCAAATTAAAATTAAAACTTGAAAAAACTGCTTCTCTTCGATGTGCAATTCATTAAAAACTAAGTTAATTATTAATTCATTATTTAATATGAATCCATTACTTTAGAAAAGCAAGCAGAACTTTAGACAGAAGTATTAACATCATCTACTGCGGGAATAATTCAAAGTAGCCAAACAGAGCATTTAAAACATGCTTGGATTAGATTTAGATAGTGGTGTGGAATTATAAGACTACATGAATTGAAAACTTGAATTATAAAAAAAAAAGACAAACTAACTGCAAAGCAAATGGAGTTTGACTGTGTGGATCAATGGTGATTAATCTAATTCCAACTCTGATTAATCATAACTCATTCAACTATTATGCTCATCCAAGTGTGTTTGAGTAATGCACTGATACTGCATGCAGGGGAATCAGATAGCAATTGATAAAACTGCACGGATATTAGGATCCCCATCTTCAAATCATTCTTCTCACACAGACCTGAGTCCAAATCTGATCTATAAGAAATAGATCTTCAAAGTAACTACAATGATTAGTTATAGGCAATGTTGGTTGGTTATTGGCATCATAATAAAATCAATTTTAAAACACTGGCCAGATTATTACAATAAATAGACATGACTGACAAATACGCATTCATGAGACCGTCTTCTATTATTTACAGGGACATTTAAAAGCAGGTAAGTTGTATATCTGATACCTTAGCATGACAGTACTTGCACTTGTTATTTTTAATTCAACGATGTCTATTCTTGGCACAACTAGTTTGTGGGTTAATTACCATGTGGTGCCTAGCCAGTCTAAAGTCACCAATATAAGCAATGGTGAACCTATCTATCAATGCTCTACCCTAAAGGGGGCAGGTGGTTACTTACAATCAACCGAGACCTAGCGAACAGAGATACACCTACAGTCGTGAATGTCAATACAATCGAGAATATAGACTATTCTGACTGCTCCTACATAATGAGAGATTTAGATTCAGATTGGTTTAATAATATAAGTACATTAGCTCAGAAACTCCTAACCTAAGATGTGTGAGGAGTCCTCTCTCAGCATCTCAGAGGAGCAATCTAAGCTTTAGTCATAAACTGCATAGATATTCAAGAGCAATTTGTCAGCTGTTTGGGGAGATTCAAACGATCTCCATCTTAGGGTATTCAACAGAAAACATGTTTTAAAATAGCAACATCTTTACACTATAGGGCTTCAGGGATAATACTTAGCATAGTGCTTAGCGATACATCATGTAAAATGTTTGAATGCATCCTAATGTGAGATTTCTTAGAATTGTATTATTCCAGAAGAGCTGGCATTAAACTGGCTGAAAGGTATGGGAAACACAACACAGAAACCTATGCAGAAAACGGTTTAATAGTGATTGATATGTTAAAAGAGTTATATATATTCCGATTTCCACAACAACTGTCACTATAGAGGACTGTACTTTCCTGTATACAGAATAAAACAACACAACTTGATGGAATTGATTTAAAAAAAAAAAAAGGTTAGATCCATTCCCACTTCAAACTATTTTTACATGTATAAAACAAGTGACTGTCCCTTAATGTGTTATATATATTTATGAAACACAAAATCTGGAATGTACATGTTTAATTTTTTTTAGCCATCCGAAACATTCCCTCCTAATTGACTCAGCATGAATCAATTTCTTTCGCGGTCCATTATACTCCAAATATATTCTGATAATCGGTATTTATCCAGCTTTTACACACTTCCCACAGTGCTCAAAAAGATCTGCCAAGTGACTATTAATATAAAATCAGACCTTCAAGGAAAATTATATACATTTATGTCACTCAGTCAGCGACATAAATAACCAGTCTTAAGTAAATAAAAATCAAGAAAGGCAAATCCACTTTACAGCTATATCACCCATACAATGTATTTCTGAGCTCTCTATTTATGAAATATTAGGTTTCAAAGCAAAAAGATATATTTCCATTTACAAGACATGGTAAGTTTCTCGAGACAAATTTAACAGAAAATAGCAATTTTGTTTTTAAAATATTGCGTTAGGATGTTTAACATCCCCTTCAATAAATTTATGGGGAAAAAAGGTCAAACATTAGTAACACATCAGTTTTAAAAAGGTTCAACTACTGCACATTGTAAAAACAAAAGAAAATGGTCAGGAATTACATAATCCAAAGCAAATTCAATTAGAATCAGTACACTATGATTTGAGTGAGGAATGAAGAATGTCTTCCCAACATTTCCTGTGCATCCCACAAACCATTCCCCCATGATTCTCTGCACACACATGTACATACATGTACAATACACAGGAAATCATAGGACATTTCACCTTTGCATCAGATTCCAGGCAGGTTATGGCATCACCCACCCCACTGTCACATCCTTCCACCTTCCTGCACTGCTATGATAAATGTTCTTCTGCGAGTTTATCATCGCACTGTGCACAGGCTCCAGCAGAGTAGATAGATGGATGATAGTTTAATCTAACCCAGAGTGGAGCAATATGGAGGAAAAAGTGGGTAGTAATAATAAAAGGCAAGGTATTGTCAATGTGCTTTGTTTAAAAAATAAAGGATATATTTTCACACAAAGCATTCAACTATTTGAGAAATGTTTGTCATTTAATGAGTTTTTACAATAATTTTCATTTAAAGAAAATGCAGAACACTCATATTCACACATTTCACAATTATTAAACATAGTAATAATAGCATATGCTACCCTTGAGAAAAACAAGTTTTTGGTGCCGAAAAAAGACAACCACCAGAGGCGCTTCCTGGAGTTTAACGCTGTGCATGAAGACATCCAGCATCCTCAAATCCCCCATAGGAAAGCATTGATTCCATGTTTTCCTATGAGGAAGGCCAAATGTGTGCACAGTACTTTCTGCACATGCGCAAGAGTTTCCCTCTCGGTGTTGACTTCTGAAGAGGTGAAGACGGTGCAAGTGCTGAGGGACTTTGGCTTAAAAGAAAAAAATTGAGTGTTTTAAGGGTTATATAACACTTTAGCACCTCTGGGAGGGGGACGGAGGTACTATAGTGTTCCTTTAAGTAATAAAATCATTCTTTCCATAAGGTAATAATACTTGGGTTGAGGTTTGTGCCTTTGACATTTGGGGGAGCCTCTCCTTAGGGTGTCACTCTGTTTCTATTTTTGTCTGTCAATTTTTAAATTCCTCTTTTTTGGAATAAAAGTAAAGTTTTATACATTTGGAATTTTGGAGCATCTTTTTCCTCAGTTGACCCAAGATTTAAATGTGGATACTGTTAGCCAGTGATATCTCTTTGGATTACAATTATTAAACATACCATTTTTGGCATAATTTCCAAAAGGCTTTAAGCTCAATTTTCTGTCCTCTCCTTTTAAATGCAATTTCACCAAAACAGGAATACTTTGTTATTTCAGGAAATCCTCACAGAAGGCAAAGATGTACTAAGCACAGGCCTCATTGACAACCTAGTTATGATTGGATACAGCATTTTGGTATCCAGAAGAAATACACTGTATATGTGTAAGTTAATCAGAGGCTAAGCAACTATACAATACTTTAACCATATATGTTATAATTGTACATTATTATTAATAGCTAAATCCTGTCAACGTTTCTTTCATGAAGTTCTTGAGATGAATATACCAGCTAATTATAAGTTCTAGCGGCTTTATTTGCTATATGCATGTCGTACTGCAAAGGAGTTAATTATTGTTCATCGAGTGCATGTAGGAAAAAATAGTTCATTCTGAGAATTAGTGAACTACATGATTCGAGAGCTGCTACAACTCCGCTGTAAAGCTATCAAACATTCCTTTTTGCATTCATTTGATTGCCTCTATGTCCTAAATACTCTTATGTCAGCAATTAGCAGGAGCAGTGTTTCATTAATCCATCACAGTTCTGATGTGGCACATTCTAAGACCAAGAGATAATAGCAAATCATTTGTTTAAAACCTCCGGATTATCCTCTGATGCATCACCCTACTGGAAGCCATTAGCAGAATGTATGGGAGCAGAGCTCGTGCAGCCGGAGATAAGACTCTAGAAGCAGTATTGGAATTTCTGCATGACACCTATATACAATGTACAAAATTAAAGTCACAAGAAAATGAGTAGGGGGTCTAATATATCCTTTTGCAAAGTGTGAAAATGATTAATTATAAAGCACCTTATGTTATATATAGCTCTACTGCTTCTCTGCCCCCATTTATATATATTTATCCTTTGTTGACCTGTTTTTATACAAGAAAGCTCTGTCTTTATTTAATAGTCCTTACATAGTGCTCTTATCCAGAGTACTTTACAAATGTAACTTAGAATTATAGGTATCAAGGAATGTATAACTGGGCATACTGGTAAAAAATTAGTAGAGAGATCTCTATCTGTAGGCTTTGATCTAAAATGCATAGCACTTCACAGTTGTAGAGAGCATAAAAAAATAAGATGGCAAGAAAGAAAAAAAAGTGCAATTGCTTGAAATATTCACCAGCGCAATAGAATATACATACAGAAATATCAAGTGGATTATGGAAAATAAACAAGTTCTTGTGCAACCAGCGAAAGGCTTAGAGCTTCAGCTGACACTTTCAGTGCATCACTGGCTGTCCATTGTGACTGATAGAACACACAACTGCCAGTACATGTTGTTACTCACAATGGGTGGCCAGTAATAGGCTGATCAATAGACAATTTCAATATATTATTATCAGTTTTTACTAAAGCACCAACAAATTCCGCAGCGCATTAGGTGAACTAACAGACAAGTATTTGTAACCAGATGAGTTGGACGCACAGAAATAGAGGGGTTTGAGAGCCCTTCTTAAATTAGCTTATATGCGAGAGGAAGTGGGGTAAAGTGACACAAAAGGTAAGGGGAGGGTAGGGTAGAAAAGTAGGTTGCTAGAATAGTTTTATTGAGCGCATTTTAGGTAACTTACTAATAATTTATGCATCTAAAATGTAATTTAGAACAAGATCAATGTACCTTATTTACACAATATGAGAAATACATTTATAGCTAAAGACATTTTAATGTGAGTATTATTGCTGTGGAGCTCTAAGAAACACAGCATCATGGAGCTCCTAGAAAAGAGGGATAGGGTATTTCGAACCAAAATAGAGACTGTCCCTCCTAAATAGAGACACTTGGGAGGTGTGTTCACAGGAAATGAGCTGCATTGTGTGTTCATGCATCTATTATAATCTGATTAATGATGATCCGTTTACATTTCAAACTGTATCTATGCTAATTGGAGTTTACAGAGGCAGGTCCCTTTCCATTAATTGTCTTTAACCCCTCAAGGACACATGACATGTGTGACATGTCAAGATTCCCTTTTATTCCAGAAGTTTGGTCCTTAAGGGGTTAAATGGACTGTAACGCCTATGTTTAGTTCCTTATAGTTGGGGGCAAACTCTTGAAATCCTGAACTTTTTGGTTGTTTTTGTCTCAAGGAAAAAGATAGGCCAACTACTGCGTGAAATGTTACAATCTGGTCATCTTTACAACTGTGAGCGGCACTCTGCCATGCAGATTGAATGAAAGTATCTTTGATCTCAACAGCTTCATTGAATTTGTTGCATGTGTTAGCAATGATGTGAGCTGTATCATTGGCCTATTTGTGTTCCATGCGGTGTTCATATAATAAATGACTTACTTGTCTTGAAAACCTACTGCCATTTTAACACTTATATCTAACATTTTCTTTTAAATTTATATTAAAACATTAGAGGATTAAAAGAGTAAAGGAAATCTAGTCGTTCCTCTAGGAAATCCCCCAGGTATACCCACAGCGATAGAGGTAACTCAAGGGGCACACAAAATAGAGTATAAACTAAAATTAAACAAAAGTGATAGAAAGTTACAAAAGTGAAAAAATAATAATAATGGTGGAACACCATTATTATAATTTTTTTCACTTTTGTATAATTTTTTTGTGTTTAGAGATGTCCAATGACATTATTAAATAGAACTTAATAAAGATATGTTTAATTTTAGTTTATACTCTATTTTGTGTGCCCCTTGAGTCACCTCTATCGCTGAGGGTATACCTGGGGGGATTCCTACAGGAACGGCTTGTTGCCCTTTACTCTTTTAATCCTCTAAGGCTTTTTTCTTTATAATTAATTAATTCAGGGTTTATGACCGCTACTACCCACATAGTCCTTTTGTTTGCCGACTTTAGGGTCAAGTTGTAACTGACCCCTAAGTTTGGATTTCTCGTCTTTTTTTATATTAAAACAGCTTACCTAAATCACTACGTCTTAGTAGACTTTGTTAACCTATTAATTAAGATTATATTTAGTTATTAATATTTCACACCCATTCTTTGCATTCCACAAGCTTTCTTTCACATTGAGCGTTAATAGGATTTCCTTGACTATATACTTCACTCGCTGGCGTATTACAAATTCTCTTTCCTTTTTTCCTTATAATTTATATATACTTGTTTGGTAAGATTCCAGTGCATATTCCTAAGAAAGTTTGATACTATAGCAACCCTGCCAGGAACACACAAACGTATGGGAGTATTTCTTGGAGAAACCCTTTATGTGGTTGTAGAAACTAAAAATGATTCTGACTCATTACTTAGGTTAGTGGTTAAAAGCTTTATTACCAAAACCTCTAATTGGAAAGCTGAAATAAGTAAAATTCAAACTGATACATTTCCATCGAGGTGGATGTATTCAAAAGGTAATGTGTGTTTTAGAAGACATACATGATCATTCACTAAAGTGAGAATTTAAAGTGAATTCCATTTAAATTTTAAGGTCAAAATAGCCAAATTTGAAAGATTCTCTAAACCTAAACTCTCTAAATGCTGTCAGTTTGGCTACTCTGGGCTTAAATGTGAATTTCTTCCATCAACAGTAAAATAATAGGTGAAGGGGAGCATAAAATGAAAAAAAAGACATTCTATATGATTATATCTTATTTGGCTCTGTCACCTGCAAATAATTTTTGGGGAAAATTTCGTTCAGGTAAAAGATTTATGAACTGTTCATAAAGACTGTATTAGAATTCAGTTTAAATTATTCCAACGCAATCAAAAGATATCATAATACATAGTATGGACTTACAGCAAACACCTAGCAGATTTTTGTTATCACTAGTGATGGCTGTGAGAATCCGGCATTATCTTTCTCATAACCAAACAATATATGTAGAGCCTTCTCCATATACATTAGCATTGTGCTCTCATGCATGCGCGGGAGTACAGCATTAACACATGCTTCTGGATGGATGAAGTACGATCAGCTGAGCATTGAAAATGGTGGTGCCCATGAGGGACAGCATTTTGTAAGTATAATCACCTATGCTGCACCCCAAGTGTGTCATTGGAAAATATGCAAAGCCCTTGGATGGTGACAAAGCTGCTTGCAATGCACATTATAGATCTGTGTTCCAGATTCAGGCCTGAAATAGATTTTCTATATACATGCTGTACTTATTCGTATTCTATATTTCACACTAGCAGTAATGATTGCTTGATGTGTGTTCTTTATATAGGACTTACAACTTGCTTACTAACTAATTTCTCCTGTTATTTTTATGGAAAGTGTTAAAAGCAGAGGTCACCAAGCATATTTACAAACAGGAACTAGACAGAGCATATTCAGGCAATCCTGAAGAAGAGAGTGAAACCACAAGAGTGATAACACAGCCTCTGGCACTCAAGCTGTTGTGGAATACAATTACCACATTACAGCAGGTTAGACCGTCTAAACTAAACATCACTGGAGTCAAAGACTGCTTGACTGAGAAAAATGGATTATATTATATATATATATATATATTACAATGTTAAACAAAAATCTGCATACCAGTCAAGCCATAAGACTTGCTTTTCCCACAGAAATCAGGAATTTGCAGTGATGTTACTACCGCAAGGGATTCTGGGTGGGAACATGCAAATTAGTTCAACAAAGAATCACATTTTTGCCTCATTTCATTTTATACATGGATTCCATTGATATATATGTATGTATATTTATATGTATATATATATATATATATATATATATATATACGTCCCAGGTCCCAGCACTCAATAAAAAAGTATTTTACAGACTGAAACATCGACTGGAACGTTGTGTGAATTTGTAATTGCTCAATAAAGCAACAGATGAAATTTACCTTGAAAGACTCCTGAGTGCTCTCTACTGGTATTGTATATATATATATATATATATATATATATATATATATATATATATATATATATAGACACACACATATATGCATCCACTGGATATCTATAATCGTTTGTGACAATTTATCTGGATATTGTAACCCTTGTGGCACTCCCTGCTTTTCAAAAGAAATACTTAAATCAAGCCAGCCAGTAAACCATTTAAACCAGTGCTTAATATTTAAATGAAATGTAATTTGTCATTAATGGAAGGAAGTCCAAGTGAGCCGAATGACACTGAAAGTGCATTAACAACACATATCAAGTAAGTCAGCTTGCCAAAATGCACATGGAAAACTTGGAATTTGAAAGTGCAATGTGCTGATCCCTCCAGACTGTGCAAGTTAGTCAAACATAATTTGAAAAGTATGAAAAGTAGTCAACAATAGTGATACTTAGGCAGCAAAGATCCAATCTCTAAAAAATGGGTTATACTCCTAAGTTAATGACAAGGAAACTGACCAACTGGACCATTTTCACTTGTCCAGTTACCAACATTTCCAGTTTAGTCTATACCCCTACAATGATGATAATGTATAAAAAGAATAGAGGGGCAAAGGGGTCTACTCTGGAAGCCAATGGATTTAGAAGCAATGTTTAAGTGGTGTTCAAAGTGATTGCTCTCCTTTTAGAATTTTGTCCAACATTTCTTTCAAGACTTTCCTAAGCTGCCCATTAGCTCCTTGTGAATAGGCAAATATTGCATTGAGCTCTCTCTGCCTTTAACTGTTTGAGTTCCATAGCCACAATATCAAGAATAATCTCTCTGTAGATAGGGATTTTTAATTTGTGTACAATTTAGACACAGTGTATTATACCTTAGAAACTTGTGATGCTCTTGTTAGCCATGATCACTGAACGGACCTTTCTTTCCCTGCTCCATATACAATTTTTAGATTAGGAGGTCAGAGAGCCACACGTCCCACTATGAACCCCCTGAGTTTTCATTATTCTTTAGGAAGGGAGAGCATGTGGACTTGCCTCGGGCAGCCTCCATTAAAGCCTACAGCCTGAACAGTCTGTGAAAATACCTTCAGCTCTGTGGTCCTTACATTTAATTTATATCATACCTCCTGTCTAATAGTTACAAGGTCATAGCAAATGCAATGATGAAGACAGATATATTTGGCAGTGAATATAAATGGCATGCATGCTATACTTCCATACTTGACCAGGACAAAACGAAAGGTTATTTTTTTTTATGCAATGCAAAATCTTGCCATAACCCTGGCAAGTGCTGAGAAATGGTTGCTTAAAAGTAAATGATTACAGCAGAATAAAAAAAAGAGCTTCACAGAAATAAAAATGAAATCTACAAGACAGACTCCATTTTCAGAAGTCTGAATGTTTATATTTCATCATGAAGTTGTAATGTTTGCCAGATTATTTCTGTCCCAGACTTGTTCTTCTAGACATTGTAATTTATTGCACTTCCCTAACTAGTTTTATTGATATAGAAATATTTACAAAATAACTTGTGCTTATGTCGAACTAATGTACTTGAACTCTGGTAAAAACCTATTGGGCTTGTTCTAGTTTAAGGACTGACATTATATGAGATTCCCATCTAACAGAAAAAATGAAGGGGGTCTCAGGGTTATAGTACAAAATTACAAATAAACAGCACACTCTAGACTGGAGATCATTTAAATATACTTTTTTATTATTTATTTTTTTAAACTTTGAATTTTGCAAACTCTCTTATCTGTCACTCACTTCTGTAGTAGCATTGATGTGACTGAGCATTATGAGCCAATCAGTGCTCCTTCGCAAAGTCGTTCTATGAGAGCAGGGCTGAACATGTGTCACATGTATGTGCACTGGACACCCATGTCATTCACATGTTTACATTATACATTTCATATAGAATATGTCTTTATGGTATATGAATAATACAGATTATTTAACAACGTACACATAAAAAATATTTTTTACATTTTATAAGGCAACTTAAATTGCCGATCTCATCAAACAAATATGGGTATTCAGTTCCACAATATGGCCATATTGTGTTAAGCCCACCATTACTTCACAGCTCCCCAATATCGGTGGCCCCTACACTAATTCCAATGTGGGAGGCAGAACAGATCAGATTATTAAAATACACTTCTGCCTATTTAGCACTATTTAATTTCTCTCACACATTGGAATTAGTGTAGGACCCACTGATATTGAGGTAATGTGAAATAGTGGTGAGCTTAGCACATATTCCCATATTGGTTTGCTCGGATAGGCGATTTAAAGTAGCCTTATAAAGTATAAAAATTTATTTTTATGTGTGTGCTGTTACCTGATCTGTATTATGTATACATTTTGGTCAGCGGCACGAGTCTTGCAGAATGCATGCTCTGGGTGTGCCCAGAATTCCTTTTTGTCTTTATTATATAGTATATACAGTCATTTCCAGTTTTCAAACCAAGTATTGTGTTGTTCCCCTATTCTTAAGCTGCACAATTATGTACAGACATTCAGAAACCATTTGGCCTTTGAACATGTGGTTTGTTATGGTGTCTCCAAAACCACTCAATGGTATTGTGTCATAGTACAATACACTGCTCACTATTACGTATCCATTATTTACATGTTTTTGTTTCTTGCTTCCTTAATACAAGTAAATTAAGTTTTGTACATGAAAAGAATAATAACCACAGAATAAAGCTCATATGTATACATGAAAAGCTTAAAGTCACTTAACCCCTTAAGGACACAACTTCTGAAATAAAAGGGAATCATGACGGAATATTTCCGTCATGTGTCCTTAAGGGGTTAAAGTCACTATAAATCAGGCTGAAAAGTCCTGAATTAAAACGTTAAGGCAGAAATGTTGGTATTGGCTCATGCCACAACTAGCTCACTGAAGATATATGCTCTGAAAATACACTGTTAAACAGATCCGGAATACCCATAAGGCTCTTTAGGCAGCTGCCTAGGGCCCAGGTTTTAACAAGGGCCCCAGAACCATGAACAACTAATTAGCTGGTCCCACTCATTACCCCTATGTGAAGAAAAAAAGAAGGTCCCAAATTGGCCTAGGGCCAGTGGGATCCTTATCCTTTCCCGCTGTTTTTTCAACAACTCACTAGAACAGGGATACCCAAAAGGTAGATCCCCAGATGTTGTAGAAATATAACTCCCATGATGCTTTGCAAGCCTATAGAATGCTTTAGAATGACAAAGCATCATGGAAGCTGTAGTTTTAAAATATCTGGGGATCTACCTTTTGGGAACCCCTGGATTAGATCCTATATAAATGTAAAAAATGCCTTATATAAATAATATATGACAATAAATAATTGTCATCACACCTAAAAAATACACATTTTTCTTACAAGACAACCTGCCACACCAGCAGTTAATACATCTAGAAACGAGGCTTAATCAATGTAGATTAAAAAACAGATAAACAACTGTACCTGCATCACAGTTAGTTTCATCAATGTGTGGAGATATGGAAATGCATGCACATAAACATTGTCTTCCTCATTAATCTTTGGTCTCTGGCTACCTTGCATTAAACATATCATTGACCCATGATATCTGACCAACCAAAACATGATTTTTCATCCTTCGAAATAATTTGTCACTCAGCATAATAATAGCCATTATATTTATCTGAATGTTACTATGTGCCAGAAAGCACTCAGTGAATTTTATTTTTCATCTGGAGAATGCATTTTATTTTTAGAGTTTAAAAAGCATGAAACAATTGTTTATATGGAAACTGTACACTTTGTCTATTACGGCTGGAATCTGATCACTTGTCAAGTCACATTTCTGAACTCTGATTTACTTTTCAACTGCTGGTATTTTCTGCTGTACAACCAATTTAAAATATTATATACCTGAATAGAAAAAGAAAGACTAAACTAAAGGTGGATTTTTTTTTTTATATGAAATAAATTATACAATTTCAGCATGACGTAAAATCTATAGATGTTTAATTTTTAATTATTATCCCCATTTATATAGCGCCAACAGATTCCATAGCGTTTACAATATTATTAGAGGGGGGATTAACTATAAATAGCACAATGACAAGAAAACTTACAGGAACAATAGGTTGAAGAGGGCCCTTCTCAAACGAGCTTACAGTCTATAGGAGGTGGGGTGTAAAAAAAAAATAGGACAGGAAATAGCAATCAAATAAGGTGGGAGTGAGGCAGGGCAGGAGGAGAGAGTAGAGTGCTGCCCTTTAGGAGAGAGCAAGAGAAGGGTATGTGAGGTAGAGGTTAGACCCCAGTCATAAGCTTTCCTAAAGAGATGGGTTTTAAGGCACTTCTTAAATGATTGAAGACTAGGGGAGAGTCTGATGGCGGTAGGCAGGCTATTCCATAGGAAGGGAGTCGCTCGCGAGAAGTCCTGCAAGCGCGAGTTGGCCGTACGGGTGCAAGCAGCAGACAGGAGAAGGTCACGGGCAGAGCGGGGAGACTGAGAAGGGGCATACCTATGGATCTGGAATGAGATATAAAAGGGGCTAGAATTGTTCAGTGCTTTATAGGTATGGGTTAGCACTTTGAATTGACTCATATAGGATACAGGAAGCCAATGTAAGGACTGACAGAGGAGTGAGGTGTGAGGGGACTGACTAGAGAGGAAAATCCGTCTGGCGGATGCATTCATTACAGACTGTAGAAGGGCAATACGGCTTTTCGGAAGAACAATCAGTGAGGGGTACAATAATCCATGCGGGAAATTACTAGATCATGGACAAGCTCCTTGGTAGCATCTTGCATAAGAAAGGGCCAGATGCGGCCTATGTTTTTAAGATGGAATCTACATTATTTGGCAACATACTTGATGTGAGGTTCAAAGGTGAGGCCAGAGTCAACTATGGTGCCAAGACAGCGCACTTGCAAGAATGGACTTATGGGAATACCACTAACTTGAAGGGAGAGCGATAGAGGAGGATCAGTATTAGGAGGAGGAAAGACAAGGAGCTCAGGTTTAGAGAGATTGAGTTTCAGAAAGCGGGATGACATCCAGTCAGAGATGGAATATAGGCAAGCAGTGACACGTTGCAGGATGGCAGGGGAGAGGTCCGGGGAGGAGAGATATATCTGGGTGTCATCAGTGTACAGGTGGTAGTGGAATGCAAAAGGGGTAATAAATTTGCCAAGAGAGGCAGTATAAAGAGAAAAAAGAAGGGGACCAAGTACAGAGCCTTGGGGGACTCCAACCGAGACAGGACGAGGGCAGGAGGTGCCATTAGAAAAGGAGACGCTGAATGAGCGTTGGGAGAGATAAGAGGAAACCCCCCAAGAGGACAGAGTCACAGAGACCGTGTGATTAAAGAGTTTGAAGAAGGAGAGCATAGTCAACGGTGTCAAAGGAAGCAGAGAGGTAAAGAAGAATTAAGATGGAGTAGTGGCCTTTGGATTTAGCTGCGATTAGGTCATTAGTAACTTTGGCAAGAGCTGTCTCAGTAGAGTGGAGAGGACGGAAGCCAGATTGAAGAGGGTCAATGAGAGAGTTAGAATTGAGGAAGTGAGACACAAGCGGGCAAGTGGTGGGGCGAGAGGAAAGGAGAAGCGCAGCCACCTCTTGTTCAGTAGACGGGGAGAAAGTCTGAAGGGTAGGAAAGGCATGATCTACGTGTGGTTAAGAAGGAGAATGGCAAGGTGGGGAGAATTCTTTCCTTAGCTGTTCAATCTTGGTAAAGTAGCATGCAAAGCTATCGGTTGTAAGGTTAGTTTGAGGGGTGGCTACAGCAGGGCGAAGAAGAGAGTTAAAGGTGTCAAAGACATGAACTAATTAGAGAGGAAAAGTATGACTGTTTGGCGAGGGCAAGTGTTGCACTGTATGAACACAATATGAATCTATAATGGAGAAAGTATGACTGGGTGCGAGACTTCCTCCAGGACCGTTCAGCACAACGGGAGCAACTTTGCAGGTAGCGTGTTATTTTAGTATGCCATGGTTGGGGGGGTGTCCTCCTTGAGGTGCATGTTTTTAGTGGGGCTGCAGTGTTCAAGGCCATGGTGAAGGTAGTGTTATATGTGGAAATGGCCAGTGAGGGACAGGAGAGGGAAGGGATGTATAGCAGTTGTGAATCAATATCAGCTGACAGCTGCCGGAGTTCAACAGAATTAAGGTTCCTTCTGAGTTGAGGGGGGTTAGGCTGTGGTTGATGGGTGAGGGGGTACTTGAGAGCAAACGATAAGAGGTGGTGATCAGAGAGAGAAAATGGAGTGTTGCAGATAGTAGATACTGTACATGCATAAGAGAAAACGAGGTCGAGGGTATTGCCAGCTACATGGGTGGGATAATTAGCCCACTACGATAGCCTGATGGAGAAAGTAATTAAAAGTAATTTAGAGGCTGCTGAGGTCAAAGGTGGGTTAATGGGAACACTGGTGTACATACCGCGGTCGCAGGGGTTGCAGCTGCAACCGGGCCCATCACTCCGGCCGCCCTGCAGACCCCTGCAACCGGGTGCCTGCCATCATCATTTGCGGCCCCGGCCCGTGCAGCAAACCGCCGGGGCCGCAAGTTAAGGTGCCCATCAGGTGGCCCATGCTGTCAGGGTCACCCAATGGAGATGGATTGTCAGGGGGCCCAGTCAGCGCTGGTCGCTTTAACAGCACGACCAGGCCCCTGTGATGAAATCATCACTGCTGGGTGGAAGTGACTGCACATCACTCCTCCCAGCTAACACACAGAGCCCACGCGGGAGGAAGAACAGGGAGTCAGAGTGGGAACTCTGACTCCCATCAAACTGAGCCACCACTGGACCCCAGGAAAAGTCACCTTCCTGCACCTAAAAGGTAGAAAACAGGAGGGTGACTTAAATATTATGTGTGTGTTTGTTTGTATGTTTGTTTATATGTATGTGTCTTTGTATGTATGTCTTGTGTGTGTGTGTGTGTCTGTCTATCTGTATGTGTCTATCTGTCTGTATGTGTCTTTGTATGTATGTGTGTGTCTGTCTGTATGTGTCTGTGTCTATCTGTCTTTATGTATGTATGTGTGCCTGTCTGTTTTTATGTATGTGTCTTTATTTGTATATGTGTCTGTATGTATGTGTGCATCTGTCTGTATGTATCTGTGTCTGTCTGTATGTATGTGTGCCTGTCTGTTTGTATGTGTGTTTGTATGTATGTTTGGTGTGTGTGTGTCTGTCTGCATGTATGTGTGTGTGCCTGTCTGTTTTTATGTATGTATGTGTCTTTGTATGTATGTGTGTCTTGTGTGTGTGTGTGTGTGTCTGTCTGTGTCTGTGTATATGTGTGTGTCTTTGTATGTATGTGTCGTGTGTGTATCAGTGTGTGTGTATGTGTCTCTGTATGTGTGTGTGTCTCTGTATTTATGTGTTTGTGTTTGTCGGGTGGTGGAGTTGGGGGAGGAGTTAGAGGGGGGAAGAGGGAGTGGGGGCCCATGGATCAGTTTTGCACAGGGGCCCCATGGGATATGTGTACGCCACTAAAAGGGAATATTGAATAATTAGGGATGGAATACTAGAAGAGAGGAAGTAGCATACCCAGGCAGCAAAGTGGTCAAGGAAGAGGGGAGGGGAGCCAGGGGGACGATAAATAACAGCAATGTTAGTAGAGAAGGGTTTGAAAAGGCGAATTTAATGAATTTCTAATGACGGGAAAGAGAGGGAATGGGGGGTGGGTATAGTTTTAAAGGAGCAGTGGGGTGAAAGCAGAAATCCTACACCGCCACCTTTACTCTTTACCATCAAAACAGTGTTCATGGTGTACAATAACGGATTATACTCATAGCACTTTTCTCCGTTAGCCTTGCGCATACTCTTGGACTTAGAATTAGCAGCATAGATAAATAAATGTTTTTATTACCATTGTCCTTGGTACTCATTTAATCAACCTTGGAAGAATGAGATGGCTCTTGTGAATACAACCTGCAGCTCTCAGATATGAATGTGCTCTTTTACATCTCTTTTGTATGCTGCCATATCCTCCAACTGTCCTAATTCCAGAAACCAACAGAAAACTGTCTGTTGCATTGTCTGCTTTAAAAAATACACATATACCAAGGCAAATAATTCCCAGGATATGAAAGTGTACTGGGATCGTTTATTGGTAATAATTTGTGCGGGATCATTGTATTGTTGCTACCTGCAGGATGCATGGTATTATAAATATTATTGATTATTATTATTATTGCCATTTATATAGCGCCAACAGATTCCGTAGCGCTTTACAATATTATGAGAGGGGGGGATGTAACTATAAATAGGACAATTACAAGAAAATTTACAGGAACAATAGGTTGAAGAGGACCCTGCTCAAACGAGCTTACAATCTATAGGAGGTGGGGTGTAAGACACGTTAGGACAGGAAATATCAATCAAATAGGGTGGGAGTGAAGCAGAGCTGGAGGAGAGAGTAAAGCACGGCCCTATAGGAGAGAGCAAGAGACAGGTATGTGAGGTAGAGGTTACTCTGGGAGGCCATAAGCTTTCCTAAAGAAATGGATTTTAAGGCAGCTTTTAAACGATTGAAGACTAGGGGAGAGTCTGATGGTGGTAGGCAGGCTATTCCATAGGAAAGGAGCCGCCTGCGAGAGGTCCTGCAAGCGCGAGTTGGCCGTACGGATGCGAGCAGCGATTGATAACATACAATGTATTGTACAACTTGTTTTTTATGCTTTATTTTGTCTATTTCTATGTAACTTGAGCTTATCCTGTTTCAGAGCTTGAAACAGGATAAGTATATAAACAAACTTTATTGATGCTCAAAAATGTTTAATTAAGCGTGGGGTCACAATTTTTTTTAGACACGTAAACATTCCCTAAGGATCATTTTAGAGAAGGAAAATAAAATGTAAAAAAAAAAAAAAACTACCGCCTTGCAACTATTTTTCAGACTTAATTTTTTTTTTTATCCTTATATAGGAATAAGAATGAACATCTGAGTGTGATGAGAGTTGCGGTCCAACAGCAGTCAGAAAGGTATTGGTTGCCCATTGCAGCTTATAACCAAAATGAAAATTCCTCTAGCGTAAAACTTTTTGTGACTCAAGCTGTTCGATTACTTCCACGCTTTGGTATCAAGACCTTGAATTATTAATTAACCAGTGTTTCACCACTCCCAAAACACCAGTGGAGCCCAATTTGTTTCTGCTACTGGATGTTCTATCTTCTTAAGCAACTAAAGAGTCTGCAAAGCACCCCATTGCTTACGCCTGACATCTCAACACCATTAGCAGTAAAGACCTCCCTTTTCTTTCTGCTGAATAAATCCCTGAAGAGCCTCAGGACTGTTTCATGCTTGAAAGCAACTGTTAAGAATTTGACAACAGCCAAACGTTTCCTATTTAATCCTTCTCCCAAGGTAAAAAGAATTATAGGTAAACATATGCCTTCATTATTTGCCTTGCTGCTTTTCAATGCCCAATCCCACACACAATTGCAAGACAAGGATTAAATGCAGTCGTTTGTACATTTCAGAGCTCTGCCTTTTCAGCGCAACAAAACTCTTAATAAGAGTGACAGGGTGAGATAGGGAGTGATGCGCTTTATAAAACTGGCAAGGCACTTTTCATTAAAACCAACTATGATTTAGATTACAGTGAGCCTCTAAAAGCATTAGTTCTCTGAGCAAAATGCTTTCAGCCCTAAGTATAATCAAAGCTTGCCACGAAGTGGCATTATAATTTTTGGATTTACGCTCATAGTTAAAATCCATTGAGGTTACCCTAAATCTCTATAAAGTCTACATATCCTCAGACGACTATCAAAGAGCAGGGTAATGATTTAAATCTGAATAGTTAACACTTTTGGTTTATTCATTGAACCAGCAATGGAGAATTAACAAGTGTATTGCGAAGTTTAGGCCAAAATAGATGAATTGGAAAAATTCTCCAAATTCCTGGTCTAGTGAATAAACCCATTATGCTGTAAAAGAATGCCGTAATTTCTGTGTCTATGTTTCCTGTCCTGAATGAGATATAAAATGTTTCTAAAAAGGGACATTGAGAGAGATCAGGATTTTTTTCTTGCAATGCTTTTAACCCATAGATCAGTGATTGCCATGCAGTGTACATTGGTGTTCATTAAGCCACGTCAAAGTGTGCCACGAACGTATTTACTTCAAGGCCGTAATAAGTTGAATGCAGTCTTTAAAATGTGTTTAGTATGAAAGTGATAAAGTAGGCACTATAACAATTTTGTCTCATTGAATAGTGCCTAGTGTTTTCTAACACACTCTCTCCATTCAGTGTTAAACCATCTTTGAGCAGTTTAACACTGAATGAGAATCCATGGCCATGCTTAAAAGCCTGGCCCCTACTGGAGGTATGGCTAATTCTGAGATTACACACTTCCTCCTAGCCATATCGAGGTACCTGCAATGAGCACTGTGATGGGCTGAAAGCCCTGTCAGCCAATCACAGCAGCTTATTGCTGCTCAGACTAATAGTCCCTCATTAGACCAAGTAGGACATAGTGGATGGGCTAATGGGGTCTCTTACTTCGTTTTACAACTTTAAAAACTGTGTAAATCTGAATGGAAGGACAGTGCCAGGGGACTAACACTATAACCACTTCAATGAAATGAAGCAGTTACAGTGCCTATAATGTCCCTTTAAGTGTCAATATTAAAATTGAAATTCCCATTGAGCAGTTAATTAAAATGAATCAGTCTATATGACTAGATATCCGCATAATTCTCTAGTAAGGCTTCAAATAAATGTGACATTTATACACTGCTGATGAAGGTAAAAAGAAAAAAAAGAGTAGGTGTGCCTTTGAAAATGTTCTTTCATTGACGAGTATCTTGGACCAGAAAAGATTGTGATCTACAGCTGTAGATGATAAGCGTGTAGCTAAACTCTATTATAGCAGGCCACGCACAACATCTGATATAAAGAT
>OW240915.1:236970362-237098978 GCA_933207985.1 Pelobates cultripes
ATCAGAGGTTTAGCGATATGAAAACACTAATTTAAACAACGTAGAGGTGAAACCACCACGGAGCCTTCCTTTCAAGATTTGTGCTGGTGTTATGGATATAAAATAAATAAGTAAATACTAAATTGAAATTTGCACTGTAGTTAGGGTGTATACATATTGTAGTAAGATTATATACATATTGTATAGTTAGGGTATATACATTGTATAGTTTGGGTATATACACGTTCTAGTTCGGGTATATACATATTGTAGTTAGGGTATGTATATATTGTAGTAGGGGTATGTATATATTGTAGTAAGGGTATATACACGTGCTCTAGTTCGGGTATATACATATTGTAGTTAGGGTATGTATATATTGTAGTAGGGGTATGTATATATTGTAGTAAGGGTATATACACGTGTTCTAGTTCGGGTATATACATATTGTAGTTAGGGTATATACATATTGTAGTTAGGGTATGTATATATTGTAGTTGGGGTATGTATATATTGTAGTTGGGGTATGTATATATTGTAGTAAGGGTGTATACATATGTTCTAGTTCGGGTATATACATATTGTAGTTAGGGTATATACATATTGTAGTTGGGATATGTATATATTGTAGTAAGGGTATATACACATGTTCTAGTTCGGGTATATACATATTGTAGTTAGGGAATATACATATTGTAGTTAGGGTATATACACAGCCACTTTCAAAGTTGGATTGCTTATTGCTTAAACGTTACCCATATGGGATTGTTATAACCTAGCACAGCATTAGGTAACCGTCAGCACTCCAGCTGTTGTGGGCTCCATCTCCCCTTTTCCAGCATTATAGGGTCAAGAACATTAATGGGAGATGGAGTACAAAACATCTGGACTACTAATGGGAGATGGAGTAAAAAACATCTGGACTACCTCTGACCTAGTAGAACAGTGTGTTTTGTTTCTTACGTATTTATTTCGTACACATGACGTAAATTAGAATCACATTATGTATGCCATTCAGAGAGGAAATACAGGGGAAATAGAATAGGTAAGGCTCGAAATTTCCACTCAGCCACTAGCCAACATTGAGTGTTCATGGCACTATTCCAGGTCTGAAGTTCTATTCATCAGGGATGAATTTCCACTCTATTTCCTCTGAAAATCATCAGTACTAGACCAACATGAAATGTGTGGCCATCAAGTATGGAATCAAACACCAACAATGGGCAGGAGATTAAAACTAAAGTCTGGCACCATGCAGGGAGTAATCCAAGGACTGCAACAAACATCCCATATAGACTTCACTCTCCTCCTCATACATGTAGACATGCAGGGAAATTCAAAAATAAGCATTAAAGAGACATGTTAAGCACCAAAACCACTACATTAATGTAGTGGGTTTTGGTGCATTGGCAATGTTCCTTTATGCCAACAGTGTAAAACACTGAGAAATGACAATGTTTACATTTGGCTGAAAACACTCCTCTTATTTCGAATACTAGGGTGTTCCTTTAACCCCTTAAGGACTGGACTGTTTTTGCGATGTTGTACATTTGCGACCAGGCATATTTTTACACTTTTGTGGTGTTTGTGTTTGGCTGTAATTTTCCGCTTTCTCATTTACTGTTCCCATACAAATTATATATTGTTTTTTCAGACAAAAGTGTCCTTCTACATACCATTATTTATATGACTCATGTTTCAATTTAAAAAATACAAAAATCTGATGAAAAAATTGAAAAATACATGTTTTTGACTTTTTACTTGAAAAATCTTTTATTCATCTACAAAAAGTTTAATGAAAACTGCTAAATAGATTCGAAATTTTGTCCTGAGTTTAAAAATACCCAGTGTTTACGTGCTTTTTTGCATGTTATAGGCTATAGGTACAAGTAGGATATTGCGGTTTCAAAACATACATTTTTAAAATTTATCAATAGTGACATTGTAACACTATTATCTGTCATAAATCTCTGAATAACAACCCACATGTACATATTTTTTTTTTAAAGTAGACAACCCAGGGTATTCAATATGGGGTATGTCCAGTCTTTTTTAGTAGCCACTTAGTCGAAAACACTGGCCAAAGTAAGTATTCATATTTGTTTGTGTGTGAAAAAAGTAAAAAAACTAAATTGAACGCTAATTTTGGCCAGTGTTTGTGACCAAGTGGTTACTAAAAAAAAGACTGGACATACCCCATTTGCAATACCTTGGGTTGTCTTCTTTTGCAAATGGTATGCCATCATGGGGGTAATTCTCATTCCTGGGCTACCATACGCTCTCAAAGGCAACGTAACCAACCTGGCCATTTTCAATGTAAAAACATTTGACCCATATATTTGACCTTGTAACTTTCAAAAATGCTATAAAACCTGGGTACATGGGGGTACTGTTTACCTGGGAGTACTGCCGAACACAAATAATATTAGCAGTTTAAAAAAACTGGAAAACGTACCAACAATTATATCATCAGTAAAAGTGCTGTTTTGTGTGTGAAAAAAGTAACTTTCACTGACAATACCACCGCTGTGATATGTTTTACTGTTTTAAATCATCACTAATATTTGTGTTCAGCGTAAGTTCCCCGAAAGTAAAACAGTACCCCCATGTACAGGTTTTAGGGTGTCGTAGAACGTTACAGGGTAAAATACAGTGCTAGCAAATTAAATTCTCTGGAATTTCGGCCTGGGTTGGCAGGCAGGTCCCTCAAATTGCAATCAATAAAATTACTGAATTATGTAAAAATATTACATAAATACGCACGTAGAATTTAAATATATATGCATATTTATATATTTGAAGTCTACGTGTATATTTATATAATTATTTATGTAATTTTGTATATGGACGTATGTATATTTCTTATTATTTTTATTTATTTTTATATACATAGATATATATACAAATTCATTCTAAGTGTATTTTGATATAAATATATATATATTAATTTTAAAATACAGTTAGAATAAAATTTCATATAGCTATATAATTTTTTTTTAAATTTTTTATTATTATTTAAAAAAATTATTTAATTTAAATTACTTATTATTTATATTTTATAATAATATATATATACAATATATATAGTTATTATATATATTATATATATACGTGTGTAATTTAATTATAAGTGTATTTTTATATTAATATAAGTACATATTAATATAAAAATACACTTAGTATGGCATATATATATGATATATAGACATATATTATATAGATATAATATATGTCTATATATCATATATACACATATATAATTATTTATTTATTTTTTATTAACATTAACTTTATTTTTATTTTTGATTTTACACTAGCAGGGAGACTGCCTGTCAGCACAGACAGTCCCCCTGCAGGCAGACACATGGACACCTATTGTGACCATGTGATCGCTGTGTTAAGCGATCACATGGCCACAGGGGTCCTAATCTGCCGTGGGGAGACTGTCTGGGCTGCAGGCAGTCTCCCCACAACCGGAGCCACGCTGATCGCCGCCGGGGGAACGACGGCGATCAGGTAAGTAGCTCTGACCGTTAGGACGGTTCAGGACCGTCATCGGTCGGCAACGCAAAAATGCCGATGACGGTCCTGAACCGTCCTCGGTCCTTAAGGGGTTAATCACAACGCAGTTAATAATGCATTGTTTATTGTTTAACATTACTCTGATAAACTTCTAAATCATATGCTTTCCTATCCTGAGATCACGTAGCAGGTGGAACATTGCAAGGGCAGGTAACATTTAGGCCTGGCTAGCAGCACAGAACTTGATCTTGAAATAGGTTAACAAAAACAATAATTAAATTCTACAATGCTATCCCCAATTACAGCTAACACCCATTTGTGAATATGCATAAGCCGACACAGTAACTTGCGTTCTTGATGTGTGGCGGCAGCCAAATCACGTCCAGGGCAGGTTTTATGGTCCATTTACTTGGTTACGGATCTCTGATTTTGAATTTCACATGTGTTCAAACAAAGTTACTTCTTAATTCTTACCTGCTGAAAGCCCACAGGGACTTGCTTTACACGTATGTAAAAAGCCTGGACCATTGCCTCTGATTTTTACTAATTTTGCAAGCTCCTCTATTAATGACAGACATGGATATTAAAGGACCACTCTAGGCACCCAGACCACTTCAGCTTAATGAAGTGGTCTGGGTGCCAGGTCCAGCTAGGGTTAACCCTTTTTTTTATAAACATAACAGTTTCAGAGAAACTGCTATGTTTATATTAGGGTTAATCCAGCCTCTAAAGCCTCTAGTGGCTGTCTCATTGACAGCCGCTAGAGGCGTTTGCGTGCTTCTCACTGTAAAAATCACAGTGAGAAGACGCCAGCGTCCATAGGAAAGCATTATAAATGGTCTGGGATGGTCTGTGAGGTACAGGGTCAAAGTTTACTCAATGATTACATAGGGGGCGGACCGAACAGTGCATATGTTCGTCTTCCGTGGCGAACCGTTTGGCGAACCGTTCGGGACATCACTATCCATTTGTGTTACTTGTCCTGCCAGGTTTCTAGGCTTCATTGTATTGTCAATGCCATCGATCAAGGAGAGGGCTACATGAAAACCAAATGTGAACAAGTCAGAATTAAGCTATGTAAGGGCCTATAAAGTTGGGTACTGGGGCCATTGTAAGAAGAATCTCTGAACATGTGAAACTTCCAGTTATGTTTGAAGCTATTTAACAAACATGTGAGACTGAATTAGTTACAAATTCTACATAATGAATGATATGTATCTAAACAACCTTCTGTATACAAACACAACGTATCTGATTGGCAAGTGTTCAGGATAATTAAAAAATTAAATTGAACCTCTTTATACAATTGAAAGGATTCTCCAAGCACCATAACCACAACATCTACCACTGCCATCTAAGTTGATAATGTGGAAGTGTTGTCAGCACTATCACTGCAGCTGAAACGGAAGGCCTGCATGGGCTGTGGACAGTTCTGTTTATCATTGTATTGGAAAAAATGATTAGACTAAAAATGTGGGATGGGTCCACATACCTATACCACCATAACCACTACAATAAGCAATGGGGTTACAGTGTAAAGAGTGTCCATTTACTCAATGCCTCTTGTGCACATTAAACATTTCAAATTACTGTAAATAAAATAAACATACATTAGAATAAATAAATGGAATACAAATTGCAACTCTTTTTTTTACACTTTATTTTCTTTAACATACAAGAAAGTTAATTTGCCAGATAAAAGTGAGCGGCGGCATCATAACTACTAAATATTGTTACACTGTTAATAAACCCTTATTTGCAATAAGCAAACAATGCAGGGCAGTAACTTATGTATCAGCTCTATAATGGCAGTTACATTTTGGATATAGGACGAAGGTTAGCTTGGAAGGATAGCACTGATCTCTGAAATATATGAAGGCATAATAAGGGCTCAGGTAAAAATGTTTAAATATTAATGGAGAGTTTTAATATTTTATTGCTACAGACCAAACACATGTATTTTGCACTTGCTGACACAATTTGCAGGGCAAAACCATGATTAATGCCAGTAAACTTTGATATTAAGTAGGAGCCATAAAGTTATCTAATCATCACACCAGAGAATCTGTTGGAAAATAACTTAACTACTTAAAGGGACAGTCCAGGCACCCAGACCACTTCTGCCCATTGGAGTGGTCTGGGTGCCAACTCCCACTACTCTTAACCCTGCAAGTGTAATGATTGCAGTTTTTTATAAACTGCAATAATTACCTTGCAGGGTTAAGTCCACCTCCAGTGGCTGTCTACTAGGCAGCCACTAGAGGGCACTTCCTGGTCCATAGCACAGAAAACCTGTGCAAGAGCATCGCTGGACATCCTCACGCTGTGTGGGGACCTCCAGCGTCGCTCAATTCCCCATAGGAAAGCATTGAAAAGCATTTTAAATGCTTTCCTATGGAGAGCTCTAATGCGCATGCGCGCCATTGCCACACATGCGCATTAGGTCTCTGCTGCCAGCAGGCGGGATCAGTCTCGCCCACCGGCTGACGTAATGAAGAGGAGGAACATCGGCAGGGGTCTCAGGTAAGTGACTGAAGGGGTTTTCACCCCTTCAGCAACTGGGGATGTGGAGGTGGGAGAGAGAGGTGACCTGCAGTGCCAGGAAAACTGATTTTTTTCCTGGCACTGGAGAGTCCCTTTAAGGAGTTATTAAGGAAGAAGAATTAGAAAGGAGAAAGTAAAATATATATTCTACAATTATTCAGATATTGGTAATTTTCTGTGCATGCAGTTATTATTGTCATTTAATATTTCTGATCAATATTGCATGTAGCACAGTTATTATGTACACAGTTATTAATATTTTGAGTGATAGAATTTGGCTGCTAAACTTTTCAATTACATACAACATATGGTTACTCTGCCCTCCCCCTTTTCCTATGCTCCTCGTGGCTGTAGATACCTTCATATAACTGTTCTATCTCCATCCCTGTTCTTCAGGCCTCATCCCATACTCACAGTACCAACAATACTCAAGCTCTGCATTTTTCCTCAGAACTACCCACCCAGGTTCCCCCTAAATAGATAGCATGCTCCTCCAGCTGTCTGAGGTTCTCACTCAATTACCTCTTCATTCCCTTTATATTTTGCCAATAGCTGCTTCTCCCTGTTAACTCTTTTAGCCATCACCTCCAAATTTTCCCTTCTACCTCTTGTCTCAAATCCACGCCGTATCCTTTAGATTGTAAGCTCACAGGCTGAGCACTTTGCTAAGCACTAGCTAAGCACATTGTATAAAAGAACTTAAATGGCTAGATATCGGCTTACGGGCAGGGTCCTCTCTACCTTTTGTATTTGTGTGTGTGTGTATTGTATGTTCTCCACTAATTGTACAGCGCTGCGGAATCTGTCGGCGCTTTATAAATACCAGTAATAAATAGAAAATAAAAAATTAGAATAATCGCTTTGATAGCACTTAACTCTGAACTGTCCATCATAAGGCACTGATCAGCGAGTGAGCTTTGATAGCTGTGACAGGCTGGGAAAACAACCACAGATTAATGTTCCTCAGCAACAATCTAGAAAAAGCAGCACTGTAAAAAAATATATTTTTATTTGGGTATCATAGGCATTTTGATTGATGAAGGTCAACAAAAAGGAGTGTGGAAGCATGTGTGAGGGTAACGGAAACGGAAACCATAGAAATGAAATGTCAACTCTTTACTAAAGTGTAAGAAATGTGAGTGGGTCAATGGGGTAGTAATGGTAGATGCATCTTTACCCCACTCCCTCTAGCATGTAAGCTCGTTGTGCCGGGCCCTCAACCCCTCTGTTCCTGTGTGTCCAACTGTGTGTCCAATTCTATGTCTGTTCATCCACCCGTTGTAAAGCGCTGTGGAATTTGTTGACGCTATATAAATAATAACATAATAATAATAATGTATGGAATTATGGTGTATAATGCTTTTTTGAGACTTTTAGAATTCAAGAAAACTTATTCTTTGGCTCTCAAAAAAATATATATAATTTATTTCCATGTCTTGGAAATTTTTGCCAGACATTGGTAACATTATATGTACAAGAAATGGAACAACACAAATCAAAACAACAAAGCCCACTATAGAATATGAAACAACAATGTACATTGTAGACAACGCACAAACAAGTCCCTGGACCCTATTTCTATATCAGATTTACCATATGTATATTTTTATATTTAGTCATTTGTGCATCGTTTTGTTTATGTTTTATGTTTTTTACTTAAGTTTAAGTTATTAAAAATCTTAATCTAAGTTTTAGTATAATTAAGAAATAATGTTCTTTATTATTCCAAAGTATAGCTGGTTATTATAGCATACAATTCCATATTTTAAATGTTAACTTTTATTATAAAAAATAAAAGAATTCTTTGGTAGCACATTCTAATGAAATGCACGGTGTGTCTGATTAGTCTCAGTGTATTGAGGTTAGTCAAACAATATTGATAGTAATCTAAAAGATAATAACATATATACATAGAGTACATAGGGCAAGAGTCTATAGCTGTGTGAGGTCACTTGCATTTGTCATATTATTGAAAATAGTTAATGACACAGGGAGGTAATGACTGGGTGACCGAGCTCTGTACTGTATGTTACAGTAAATACATAGATATTACCTCAATGCTCCATTACAGTAATAACTGGAGGAGGATCTCATTTTCTTGGCTATTATTTATATTTCCCGTTAACTAGTTTTATTTGTTGCTTCCATCTCCGAGGATTTCTTAAACCTTGAAAAATGCATATTTTGACCTCCTGTACAATAATATCGGCTAGAGAAAAACAAAATGAATGAGGGAGAAATCATGAAATATGATATGATTTATAGGTTTCATAAAACTAGATGAGTAACAGCTCTGTGTATTAACCTTTTCAGCTCTGTGTATTAACCTTTTCAGTGCTGTTAAATGCAACCTTCCTTTAGTACCTGTGTCTTGACATCCTGGGGTTTTTCTCTTGTGTTAAAGGAACACAATAGGTTTAGGAACACAAACATGCTTTTGTAACCCTACAATGTTAAACTACTTATCCCCTCTTACCCTCCCTTGCCCCCTTAAGATATTAAAAACTCTACTTATTTCCAGCATCATGCATGTCTGCCTGTGCTGGCTCTGCCTCCGATCTGCCTCCTTGACTGAAATAATCCGAATTGATGATCTCAGCCAATCACAGTGCTTCTCCATAGGAAAGCATTAGATTGGCTGAGATTGACAATTCTTTTGATCTCAGCCAAGGAGGCAGGCAGGGGGCAGAGCTAAACTCCTTCTAGAGATGTGTTGATTTAATGCATCTCTATGGGGAAAGTTAATTTTTTTCCATACAGAGCGTGGGGAAACTGAATGTCAATGCTGCACACTGTGCAACATTGACCCAGGAAGCACCTTCAGTAGCCATCTGAGGAGTGGCCACTGGAGGTGTCCCTAGGCAGCGATGTAAACACTGCCTTTTTTAATGAAAAGGCAGTGTTTACATAAAAAATCCTGCTTGGACGGACTATACTCACCAGAACAACTACATTAAGCTGCAGTTGTTCTGGTGATTATAGTGTCACTTTAAGCTTCTATGGGTATCTGGTTAAGTATGCAAGCCAGGGTGCAAAAGAACACACTTGCTGGTCTTCATTAAACACCAAATTTTGTCCAGTTAGATATAATTCATAAAAAAAGTAATCATTTCTGACCAGACTGGCAAATTTAATATACAATAAAGCCAATTCAGTTAGTTTGACTGATGTTCTATCCTTCAGCTGGATGCATCCTGTGTCAACTTTAAAATCAGTGCTCTTCATGTCTGAATTGTATAGAAACTATAGGATTTGGACATTTGCAAAGCAGCAGTTTTAAATAATAGCAGGAATGAATGCATCTGGTAGGATGCACATTTGCAAAATATAGTTCACTTGCTTTTTGCAAGTGAAAGCTAATTGCTAGTATTATTTGCAAATAGTTAAAACCCCTAAGCTTTGCGTGTTTCAATTAGTGCTTGCTATCCAGCCACCATATTAAAAAGTGTAAAAATAAAAGACAAACATTTTATAGGGGTCAAAATTATACACAAATTACTATAGGAAGGCTTAAAACCTCTCCTATGCCCCACACACCTTTGCACAAGTATGGGCATTTGTACTACTTGACTATCAGAGGATTCTGATGGATAGGTCTCCAAGCCAACCCGTAGTAGTGAGGGAGGTTAAAGGCCTTTCTGATCTTGAAACGGCTGCCAACAGAAGTTCTCAAAGGGAGAAGCTAGATTTATTTTTACTGCATCACAGTTTTTATTTTATTTTTACAGTCGTGTCACATATTATGGATTCCATATAGGTTAACCCTCATGCCACTGAGCAATTTGTAACTTTTGGAATTTTAAAATCCAGTCCCTAATTTCAAACATTCAAGTCCAAAATTCAGCTATATGCTAGCTTTTGGTCCATTTGAAATTGGACCAAATTCTGGTCCATACAAAGCTAACAGTACAAAATCTGCACATTGTTAAAAAATACTGTGAATAATGCCTGACTTTTGCGGTCCTGTTTGGTAATCTGTTTTGCCCTGTTGGGTAAGGGGCCATTCAGAGTTTAGTGAATATGCCTGTTGATTGTATGTGCTACATCATGGAGTCTACACAATGATACTTACCTTCCAACTTTAAAACTGAAGACCGGGGTTGAGGTGGCCAAAAGAAGCCATGCCGGTGGAGTCATGCTTGTCACTGGTGACACAGCTAGGGACAGGAAGAGATACAACCAGACTTAAAGTTTGCTGCACTGTGCTTCCCCTCTATAGGCTCTGCATGCAACATACTCAATCCTTGAATGAGCCTAATGGCCTCAATTTAGTTAGTACAGCATGAGAATGCCTAATCACACTGTCCAGATTGAGGACTTGGTTTTCCCTGAAGAATCACAGAAGAGAACAAACGCAAGATGCTGGGACAAGAGACAAATTCAGTACTACCCCTCTGAATCTGGCACTATTGGCAGGTATGGGATCTATACTTGATAAACAAAATAACTATGTGAGCAGAGGTATACTTGGTCAAAAGGCTACATGTGCACCTTTAAGCCACATGCACTGTGTCATTCATAGCATCCAATTTATAGTAGAAATGTGGAAGTGGAATATTTTCGGACAATTCAAGGATTGCTAGAGCTTTTTTTCCACCCCAGTGAATACATGAGACTTAGCAGTGTACACCATCAATGTGAAGCATTATCAACAACAAATATTTATGTTAGGGGGATGACTTTATCCTTTTACACTCACGCTACTCTTTGCTAAACAGAGAAATGTAACCGGTTTTCTAAAACAATTAAAGACATGACCTGAACTCAATTTTGCGGCGTAAAGTTTTCCATTTTTATCTTTCAAAACAAGGATCAGATTTTAACCTCTAGAGATTGTTTGTTAAAGCCCTTTTCTATTACTTGCATGGTCTAATGTCTGTTTTGCATTTTTAAATCTTGTAAAAGCCGGCTTTGTGTAAGCAATATATATGTTAATTCAGAAAACCACAATAAGATTAAAGAACTCATCCTGTCAGTTAAATGACATCACTTCTACATCAGGTTAATGCACATCCATGTAGCTCAATAGTCTGCCCAAGTGTCATGTCAACCTGGACTTAACTATATGTAAGCAATTTCATTCATCCCATTTTGGAAAAGATGAAAGTCATTATTCATTTTGTTCTTCCAGTTTTTTGTTGCATTTTCTTAGCTGGTCTTTTAAAAACATGTAGACCAGAAATAGGAAGCAGCCTTCAGTTTTTTGCAGGATTTCAACTGTCCACTGCAATTAAAATGAGATTAAGTGATTGGAAGGAGCTGTATTCTAGCAACCGCTGTCAAAAGCCTAGTGGCTTTATAAAGAGCAAGAGACAACAAGACCATGTTCTTACCTGAATGGAGATGTAACGCCTCTCTCATGCCTATTCAGCAGAACACTCATTTATCTGGATGATAGGCATTGCACTCCAACAGGGGGTAAAAGCTGCAGGGGCATAGGCCTTCTAACTATGCAGAGCATTCTGTCTAGACCAGGGTTGGCCGGAAGGTAGAGCCCCAGATGTTTTAAAACTACAGCTTCCATGATGCTTTTGACACCAATCAAGGAAGCCTTTCTTGGATGTGATAAAGGAGAAGACTTTTCAGACTTTTAATTATTTGTTTTTATGCAGTATATTGCTAAGTATTTCCATGTTTATTGGAATAAATCACTTTTATTACTGGAGGAGACTTCCCTATCCATTGCTGGAGCAAATAATTTCCTGGTAGGGAAGTGTCACCCTGCAAATTGACACAGAGCTAAATGTTTGGAGCCCCTGAAATGATACAATATTTTGTCCAATCTACACTATATTTTTAGGTATGTACTTAACTGGTATACATTGATTGCACCCAGATTCCTCATAATCCCCTGCTACTTTGAGGGGTAAATTTTCATATTTTCAATAGTATATGCACCTGCACCTCAAACTCACCTAAATAAACTCAATACATTGTATAACTCGTTCTGCCGCTTTGTCCTAAAATGTAATTACAGGACCCACCATTGTGACATGCTTAAAGAACTAAACTGGCTGTCACTGGATTCCAGACGCACCTTTCATCTTTCCAGCCTTGTGTTTAAGAGCTTTTCTGGGAAGCTCCCATCCTACCTGAGCAAAATGCTCTCCCCGGCTGTCCCCACCTCCTATAACCTCCGATCCAGTACCAGCAATTTATTTAGTCTACCTCAATAGAAAAAGAAAGCAGCTCGATCCTCCTTTTCCTACAGAACACCGCAATTATGGAACGACCTCCCGCACACTTTCAAATCGTCTCCAAGCCTAAAGTCCTTTAAGAGATCCCTCTCTACATATCTCAACACAGAATGCAACTGTCATGGTTGATTATATATTTCTTAAGTGTTCTATGCTACTTTTTGTATATATTGTGTATTAATATTGTTTTGTATTTTATTGTACCCTATTGTATCACTGCAATGGGTTTTGTGAACCCAGGACATACCTGAAAATGAGAGAAATATCAATGTATCTTTCCTGGTAAAATATTTTATAAATAAATAAATATAGACAGCAGAATATTCCATTAAGCAGTAGTGGTTCTGGTGACTATAGTGTCCCTTTAAGCTACACTTGTGGGACCCAGGTAAATTGTTAAACCTGTTTAAAATGGTTTGTAAACGACACTGGTACGAAGCCAAACCTCTCCTGGCACCGTAGCAGTTATAGTGAGAGGGCCTCAAATAATAATGTTGATTACTTAAAGCAGGAATAACTGCTGCCAGATATCAAAGCAAAGTTTCTTTCTGTTTGCACAATAACAATTTGATAACAGATACCTGTCATGATAGAATGGACTTTGCTTAAGCTCTAGCCATGAAAGGGTTACGGGAACACTATCACATAAAATATGCATTTCAATACAGTTTGTCGTTTTTTTGGGTTATTTGTTGACAAAGCTATTCTTTCACCCCAGAGAGAGAAGTCTCATTTAGAAGGTGTAATTAATATAAACCTTCAGTTGTATCCATACCTCTGATAGAATCTATAAAATGGTCAATGACTTTAAAATTTGTAGTAACAAAGTGGACTGCATGTTGTCACCTCGATCAGTAAAACAAACAAGAAACTAATTGTACCTGAGGAAACATAGTCACCTAAAACAAAATCTATGTAGACTTTTAAGCTAATGCTTTAATGTTTCAAAAAATTAAGAGGGAACGTTTTATCAGGAGAACATTTTGATAGCAGAATTTTAATAGCATTGCTGTTAATGTTTCCTTAACTCCTTAATGACCAATGCCAGACATTCCATGGTGTAATATATCTGCCGAACCCCTTTAAACGGTTAAACTTTTTGAAATCAGTTACTTGATTTGCAAACAACAAAGCGGGTAGCACCCAAGAATGCAGCTTCCCAGCATGGTATGATCATCCTTTATAGCACGATGCTCCAGCCAGCTCAGAAGGCAACCGTGATAAGACAAAGCCAGAATCCCAAGCATTGAATTTCTGGGCTTTGTTACTCTTTATACATACAACACCTTTGTTAAGTGTACAGTATGAGCTGATGTGTTGGATCGGTCAGCGAGTGTGTATTTTGCTGATTATTGCTCTGCAATTGTTGCTTGGATGACTGTGCTAGTGGATGTTTTGGCCAGAGACCAGAATGTAAGACTTTATAATGCTTCCCTATAAGATGTACATTTACAGTTAATATGTTCTAGTACAGTATTATAGTGTTTATGCTCTATGCATCGTTGTAATGAAATATGAATACAGGATTATTATAACATTATTAAACATGCCATATCCATGACACTGTGACTTAAGATTTCACATCAATGAATTGTATTACAAATATCATACATGTACTTAAAGGGACACTCCACACTCCCCATCAACTCCCCAAAAAATATCCATCTATATTTTCATTGGGGGTATATAAAAAATAGCTTGCAAAAGTCCAATCACAGACTTCACAATGCAGGTCAATGAGAAGTCTTTGCAAGGCAGGTACTCTAAGCAATTGCGGCCTTTATAATTTAGCTCCGCTGAAGAAGAAAGTAACAGGACCTGTAGTCTGCTTGAAAGCCAGAAGGTGTAACAAGGTTTATTTAAATAAAGTGACAATTTCTATTGAAATCTGCACTTAATTATTTATTAAATGAAGCTGAAGTGCTTTCGAAGTGTCCCTTTAAAGTTAAGTAGCATTTAAATGCATCGTAGTAGCATACACATTTCTCCAAGAAATATGCAAAATAAATCTAATAACATGTTATAATATTGTAGGGGCTTTGCTGGTGGGGTTGACAGAGGACCCTGTCTGTGCCACATTCATCCAAAATAATGAAGTATTGTGGTTGATTGGAATACCTTTTTTTTTGGTCTAACTGAAATGTGTAAGAACAAATTTCTGTTAGTACAAAAAAATGTATTAAAAGGAACTGCAATACATCATTATTTTGCTACCACATGACTAATTCAGCAACTCAAATATCCTGACATATATCCAATGGGAGGGAGGGATGGATAGATAGATGGATAGATGGACAGACAGACAGACAGACAGACAGATAGATAGATAGATAGATAGAGAGATTGATAGAAAGACAGACAGATAGACAGAGAGAGAGATAGAGAGAATGATAGATAGATAGATAGATAGATAGATAGACAGAGAGATAGATAGATAGATAGATAGACGGGTAGATGGATACTTCCATCCATTCATTTAACCATCCATCTGTCCTTTCATCCAGCCATCCATTATATAAAAATAACAGCACAAAACACTCTTATTTGCCAGCCCATGACCTAGTCTGTAAATAGCAAGAGTCAAACTTCAGAGTATTTACCTATCTGACAAGTTTTCTCCTGTCACACACTACTAAGACGAGAGCTTAACATTTAATGCTCTGTTGATCCGTATTACTTCCAGAGCTACCGTATGGTCATTGAACCTTAAGGAAATCCTTCTGCAACCCTCACTCAAATACTTTGTTCTGGCCTTTCACTCCATTACCACTGCACATTTATGTAGCAGTTATTCCACGCGCTGAAATTCTTAAAAGCGGAAAAACTTTTCAGGATCAATAAGTGCACGTTTTCTTCACACGTACAAATAGCTTACTCAGTTGAACGAACATATGTTAGGAGCAAAATAACCCCAGCTATATTGTATTTCATGATGTTATATATGTTATATTCAGTATGTCTGAAGAAGACTTTTTTTCTAAACACTGTTAAGCCATTGAAGAATTTATATAGGCACAAAATATTCTCATGCGGTGTAAGGCATGAAGTCAAATTGAAGAGATACTTTGCGAGATTTATCAAAGTGCCATTGACTCTTTTAACCCTAATTTTCAGGGAATTTTTTGAGGAATTTATATCTGTTGAACGTTTTAAGCTCTTGCATTGTTTTCAATATTTTTTAATATACGCCATCTTTTTGATTAATTTTTTTTTTGCTACAGACATTAAAGGGTTCTGTTTGATTTCTCTTTTTTACTCCACTCTAAATTTTGAGGTCTTCTGAAATGAAAAATTTCTGCTAAAATGGTGGAATTTACTATGAAGAAAACCATCACTTTTAGAACTCGTTAATATGAAATTAAACCTTCACTTTTCAGAACATTTGGCAAATATCCCTTATATGTCTCAAATTACATTCAACAATCCATATTTTGTTTTATTTAGGTTTTTGAATAATAGTTGTTGGTCAGGTAGCAATACACAAGAATAAAAGTGAATTTTTGTACACGTATGAACCCTGTCATACTACATATGGACTGCGGAGAAACTTACTTAAATACTCACAAGAACTTATGCCTTCCAACTGGGAAGGCTCCAAATGATTATTGCATGACTTAAGGTTCCCTGCAAAAACCAAAAGTCATTATAGATGTAATTGAATCCCCTGTCCACTTCAGCATTCGCTTCTGAATCAAAGGTTTTCAATCAGCCACCCAACCTGTTGAAACATATTCTTTATGATAATTCATTGGTAGTGCTATTAACTTCTGACTTAACCCCTTAAGGACACATGACATGTGTGACATCATGTCATGATTCCCTTTTATTCCAGAAGTTTGGTCCTTAAGGGGTTAAACTCCTTCGCTATTCATTTTTTTCTAAAATGAAAATATGTTAAAAATACATTTTGAACTGAACCCATTGCACAAATTGCTTGGGCCTTCCAAATATTCAAACTGCCTTGATCACAAAAAATAAAAATTCTACACTTAACATGAAATATCTCTAATTGCATTAGAAGAACAGGCTGGCATTATTCAACTATATTCAGCATTGATTGACTGGCAACCCAGAAATTCCCATCACAAGAAGGTCTCTGTCAACATCTAGTGTCATTTGGAGCTTTTAAATCTCCATTATAGTAATGTGGAGGTCTTGGTGATCTCATAAGTTCTTTATTTATTTACTTTTTTAATGTAGCAGCTGGCTTGCACGTGCTGGCCAGGTACCAACATGATTTGCCTGCTCTTCTCTTGACATCATGTTTGCAAACGTGCAACCTGATGGATGCACGGGGTCCAGAATCCCCTTAGTCTTAAATTTTGTATAGGAATCAGGTGGGAATGCACAGCAACAGACACTGAATGCAGCCGTGTGTTTGTTGCGGATTTGCTACTGGAGACAAAATTCCAACCGTGTTTGACTTTAGTAAACATGTGTACTGTAATTCTAGTCGGAATTTTGTGCTTTTCCTGTTTAGTGAATATCGGCAACATTACTTGATCATTACACATAATCATTAGTGCAATACATACAACTCCTTAATGTGCAATCAGCTATCGAGAAAGATTTGTTGTCTTTGTGGTGTGACCTCGTGGTGCTTTTTCGAATACTTTAGTGGCAATCATATTCACATTCCAGCTGGGATACTGCCAATGTCATAAAAACCTACTCATGTAAATTACTTCAAGTGACACAGTATCAACCAGCAGTTTATTGACTAACAGTGTTAGAAACCTAAACTGGGCATGCAATCATTAAAAATGGAAGTTCTACCAGTACAATTTCCATTGGAAAAAGATGACGAAAGCATTGTTATCAAGCACGTATACCTAAAAATTAAACACAATAAAATAAACAATCACATACGGCAATAAAAATCTTTGCCTTCATTTTACTTGAATAATGTACAGCAATAAGGAGAACATGCTAGCCATCATTACAAACCATTGTCTCAAAAATCCATTCAACAATAAGCCATACCTCCCAACATTTAAATGACAAAAAGGGGAAATTATTATTAGAGGTGGTGATTGCTGAAGGTACAAATAAAGGCAAGACTTTTCAAGAAATGTGTAGGCATATGTATAACCTACTGATTTATGGAATAGAGTAAGTCATTTGAAAGAAGGCCAACATTTTTGAATTGCATAAAAACACGTCTAAATATCTTTACTGTAGTTTAGATACATATTTCTGTAAGTTTCCTTATTGTGGAGCTCATGAATGCATTCACACACTAAACTTCTCAGTAGTACTATAAAATATTCACTCACACTAGGTTATGATAGAAACATAGAATGTGAAGGCAGATAAGAACCATTTGGCCCATCTAGTCTGCCCAGTTTTGAAATACTTTTAATTAGTCCCTGGCCTTATCTTAAGTCTAATTCCTATCCCACGCCTGCTTAAACTCCCTCACTGTATTAACCTCTACCACTTCAGCTGGAAGGTTATTCCATGCATCCACTACCCTCTCTGTAATGTAATACTTCCTGAAATTATTTTTAAACATTTGCCCCTCTAATTTAAGACTAAGTCCTCTTGTTGTGGTAGTTAGTCTTCTTTTAAATATAGTCTCCTCCTTTACTATGTTGATTCCTTTTATATATTTAAATGTTTCTATCATATCCCCCCTGTCTCCTCTTTCCTCCAAGTTATACATGTTAAGATCCTTTAACCTTTCCTGGTAAGTTTTACCCTGTAATCCATGAACCAGTTTAGTAGCCCTTCTCTGAACTCTTTCCAAATTATCAATATCCATCTGGAGGTACGATCTCCTTCTTTTGTTTTTAATCTAACTAATCCTTGTTTTACATTCCTTTTTTCATTTATGTATCTAAAAAATGTTTTATCCCTCTTTTTTACTGACTGTGCTGTTCTCTCTTCTGTGTGTGCTTTGGAAGCTCTTATAACTTGCTTAGCCTCTTTCTGCCTAATTTTATAGATCATTCTGTCTTACTCACTCTGTTTTTTTTATATATATAATTACTAAATGCTAACTTTTAGTTTTTTTACTATTTTGGCCACTGCTGCAGAGTACCACAGTGGTTTCCTAATTTTTCTGCTCTTCCTGACAAGCCTAATGAAATTTTCTGTTGCTTTCAGTAGTGCAACTTTTAAATAATCCCATTTCTCTTGGACTCCATTTAAACTGCTCCAGTCTGATAAGGACTCCTTTACGCATATTCTAATTTTAGAAAAGTTTCCTTTTCCAAAATCTAAAACTTTTGTTTTTGTGTGGTGTGATAGTTGAGAAGAGGGATCATGCTTTCATTATTGAGGCCTCACTTTAGCAATTCCTTTCTACGGTTTAGTTTTTACACTTCCCCACCCAACTAAATAAATAAAATACCAAAGAAGGATAAGATTGGATACAGTACCATCTCCCGTATTGTAATGTGCTTGATGTCGTATTATTTGACTTGACGGCAATACTACTAACTGAATAATCACTGTCATTATAAGACATATAGCTTGTGTTTATTTTAAATGGATCGCCAAATGGCTTTCTGCTATTAATAATAATGATCAACAGTAATCACTGTCATCCGCAACCTCTCCAAGTCCCCACCATCACCACCAACCCCTCCCTATGTGCAAAATAGCATGCAGAGAATGCCTAGTTAAAATTGCCTTGTGCTAAGACACCTAGGAATAATAGGGATGCTAAATCATTCTGTAGAACCAATTATGCACTAGGTAGTAACATTTATCACGCAACCAATTTGTGACCTGGGGTGCCAATACATCATTACAGAGCTCCAACACAAAAGTTGCTGTTACAGAGACATGCAATCTTAACTACCGCTCATTATCTGATGCTGAATAACAACTCCGCATACACAGAAATATTCTGTGAGTACACACATTTATATTTCTTCTCCATCACGTAAAATACTAACTGATAATAAGGCCATACTAAATAAATGCAGACAGCGCGAGAGGTGGATAAATAGAGAATTCAATGTGCTAAGCAACCATACACGTAAAACATTTATTTCTTGCAAGATGATTAGTTGTATACTTCTTGTTTCTTCATCCACTGGGGATTCATCACATTTAGTTCGAACCGGCCCTGGCAACACAATCCTGACATTCAGCAGAATAATTCCAAATGCTGATAAAGCATTCATCAGGGAAGCAAAGCTACTAAATTAGTTCCTGGGATTCATTTCTATCAATATCTTTTATGTTGCCATATTATAATCTGGAACATTTTCTGTTTTGCTTTTTTATTTATTTTATTTCTATTTGGGATAGCGTGACTTTACTGCAGAATTTTTAGTCTGTCCTGCCAGAAGAGGAATGGCCTAGGCTAGATCAGTGATAAAAGAATGGCGGCACATCAAATAAACATTTGCATTGCCAATGTTAGTTATCATTGGCGTAGGGGAATAAATAACACCTGGGCCAATTAGCATTATAAAGAAATGAACAATGATGCAGCTAAACAAATAAATAATGAGAGTGCCTCAGAATTTCCTTTTAAGAGTGTGTTGTTAAAGTTGACTTTTTTATTCAATTCACGTCTTTGGGACATTTAAAAATATTCACATATGATAGTTTTATTCTGAACCAAAACCAACTGGGAGACCATTCCAAGTATAGCACAGGCTTTCTATAGAGGTTATTTTTACCTTTCTGCAAAATGACTACACTTTCAATTAATGGCATAAAAAGATATTTTAAAAAATATCATTACTAAAGATGTATTTTGAACTTTAACATCACACAGAGGTTAGCCTACAATGAATAAATGTTCAGCTTAGAGATGGGCTATACATGCAGATGAATTCCATGCAGAAGAAGGAATATATTTTCATTATTGTACAAATGCATTTCTCCACCATATTTGTAAGAAAGCTTTTAAAATGGATTACACAGACATTAACTGCTCGTATGAAACACCTTGCATTCATTCTCAACCCTTTGATAAATCAGTCTGGGTTCTGATAGAGGCAATCCATTTTGTTAACCTTTCCAATCCATTAAAAGAAAAACTATTCTGGACAAAGTCTCTAGCTTTGGCACCATAAAAGGAAATAATAATGTTCCCCATAAAATGACTATTTTAAGCTTAATAAAAGTAAATAAATAAATACTTTGTGATATGTTAAATTGAGAAAATTCCTTACACATTCTAATTTTAACATTTTTCACCCTGACTGTTTTATCTGTGACTTTGCTTCTTTGATTGCCTGTGAGCGTAACATTTTTATATTTTTAATTTGCAAGTAATATAGTCATTAACGTTGATAAGAAGCAAGACAAATATTAATAAAATAAAAAAAACGTGTATAGAGGAGGTTTTCTGTGTAAACCTACATTTATATAAAACATTGAATCAAGGTTTTAGTCTAGACAATTTTCAAAAAAATGCTCTTTTTTTTATTCACCATGAAAATTCTATTCAGATTGATGACATTACTAAAAATTGCATTTACATTTGTGAATTTAAAGTGAGAAAAACTTTAATAACTTTAAAAAGCTATAGCTTAGCAAGTATAATAAATGAGCTATTGAGTAATGCAAATGTTTTAAATAATGCCCAAGATTAATGTATTTAGGGCCTACAATGGATTACTAAAGTTAATCATTTATATCATATCTGTAATGTTCTGATCTTTTTGATAAAACGACCAATGCACTATAACGTGTTGATAATTCCTAGTGAACACAATGTTTTTAAACTGCAAATTCCTTAGCTGGAATTTAGCTATATAATAGACTTGGAGATTTCTTTCATTGCAAATTGCAAATTGGCCGAATTTGCGCCAAATGGTCATTTAGATTCCTGAACTCCAAGCCGAAATGTAGACGAATCAATCACATGCATTCTGTTTCTTTAGCAGAGTTTCCCTTATGTTGTTGCATATAATATATAAAAGTGCCAGTTTAACCCCTTAAGGACCAAACTTCTGGAATAAAAGGGAATCATGACATGTCACACATGTCATGTGTCCTTAAGGGGTTAAATTGAAATTTGCTCTTTTTGTAAAAAAATTAAAAGAGGACACACTCTTCACATTAAAAGCATTACAGCAAGCTAAAGTGTTTGGAGTCTTCCTTTAAGATGGTTGTTATGGGAGTGGAAGCAACCAAAACATGTAACCTCGCTTTTGTGATTAGGATGTCTAAAGTTCCCCAGCTCCATCTCCCTGTTTAATATGAAATGATTTAAAAATGGTTTGTTATAAACCAAAGTCTTCCTTGCACCAAGGGACCACTCCCATTTCAGCAAATTGACATGAATATATATATTCCACATTATTTGTTAGTTAATTCTACAAAAATGTACTTCAGAATGAATAGCTTTTTGTTGGACAAAAAAAGCGTCTCTAAAGAGTTATGACCATAGCATACTCCAATCCTGCTTAATTAATGTTCCCTATTGTATGATAATATCGAGTTGGTAGCACTACAATTTGCTAAAGCGTGTTCCTTACACGTTTTAAGCCATTTCTCCTATACACATAACTAACAATTGTTGAACAAGCCTGCAGTGTTGTGCAGCTCTTTAAAAGCTCTGCATATTCCTGTAATTACAATTATCCCCATACTACAGGAGCATAAATCATTACTTTGCTTTAACATCAGCATTTTAGTAAGTGAAGTAGGTGCAGGAAGGTTCAAGGTGAAATAGTTGTAATTTAAAATGGCTGTTTGCATTTCCTGTGTTTGATGTTTTTTTTTTTTTCTACACCCTCAAGTCAAGAAAACTGATGCATATGAATTAAATGCAAGTAGCGTAATGCATTAATGAGTGCTGTGTAGCTGTAATACTGAGGCGCATGAGATGCAGACTGACGTTAATGGAGAAATTTGCCTGTGGTTATGCACATGGGGACAAAATAGGCCCACCTGCCTCTTGCCTTTAACCTGGGTATAAAATCAGATGTCAGATAAGATTAATTAGATGCCTGCAGTTTGATTTTGTTCTGTTTAGAGGGAAAAAATGCATTTCCATAGTGCAAGGAAACATTTATGTGGTTAGAAATCAGTCTTGACACTGAGAACAGGCTTGTTGTATTGTGAATGCTGGTCGCATTGTGCTCGTCACTGCAATTAGCTGCTACTCACATTTTTTATCTTCACAACACAGTTCTGGAACTAATAATAACTTATTATTTTAATGGGCGAGATTTAAAAAAGAAAAAATGTATTTAGACATTATTTCGACGCTAAATGTTTGTGGTGTCCTAGATCTACATAACATGATGTCAGTTTATCCAATTAAAACAGAAAGTTGTAAAAGCTATGACTACCCTAGAAACAGATTGAAGGAGCATTTTCTATATACAGAGATTAGAATGTCTTACCGCCTTGCTATTAACACAAGCCTTTGCAGTAGAGATTATCATGAGCTCAAAAATGCCTTAACCTTTAACCCCTTAAGGACCAACATGGCTCATCAGAACTATCATTATATTTGCATAAGTCTGGTACTGAACAGGTTAAAATACTCTTGTAAAGTGCTTTATTGTAATGGGTAGGTTCTGGTTGGGGAAATATGGTTCTGGCCCGGCTATATTCTTTACAATCAACTTTAACATGCTAGCATTGGTGAGTAGCAACAGAAGATGAAGGACATTAGCCCCAGCTAGTTCCTGATCGGCTTCACTTTGTCATTGGAATACATTGTATGATGTCAAAGGCTCGGAGATATAAGGCAAACATAGAGCAGAACAAAGTGTTTTGTTAAATCTAGAAATCACAGTTCTGTATGTAACAGCCAATGAAAATACACATTTTTTTTACAAACTCCACCAATAGCAGGTCAAGGTAGGGAAAACAATAACATGCCAAATCACAGACATTGCTAGGTGGCTTCACCCTAATGGTAAATGTTATGGTACCTCCTGCACCATGGCCTATGTTCAACCCTGAACCCTAATATGTTTTAGAATTCTCATTATGATACCAAATCTTTGATTGAACTTAGCGTATTAAATTAACCTATATTTATAAACTTCTCACTCATTGCATTAACCCTACATTAAAATCCTGCACTTAAAGCAAAGCCCCCCCCACCCCCCCACACACACACACTGTGCTGAATAATTACCTCCAAATGTGGTGCATTAGAGTTGCTTCAGTTAAAGTGACATTATGTAACTGGATAACTGAATGTGTTATTTCACAGTGTTTATTACAGGAGGCGTTAACTATGAAACGGTGCAAAAAAAAAAAAAAAGACCCTCAGCTTTTTAGGCATTTACTTAGGGCTCCAAGCCCTGTCAACCCACCCTAGCAATGCCACTGTATCAGATGTATGAAGTCAATGAAAGAAGAGTGAGGAGCTAGCCTAGCAGCCAATAGAAGGAGGTGGATGAAACAGCGAGTGCAAATAAAATGAGTTTAATGCACAATACAGACCTATTAAGAGTAGAAGCAATGACATCATGCATTGCCTCTGATTGGAATCCAAGGCCATTTAGAAGGCCTGATGCTCTGTTACTGATCCCTAATGAACAATGAACAGTTTTTCAAGAGATGTGTTTTTTTCTTTATATTACTGCTTACATGACTCTTATTTCATCATGTAAGCAGTTTTTCTTACAAATCGTTCTCAGTATTCCTTCAGGACTCTTTGGTGCAGTATTTCAGACAGATTCCTGCTTACACGTCTCCTCGGTTTCTGAATGTTGTACACTTTAAATGACATTAATTGAATCCACTCTAGGTGGCTATTGTTCCAACATTTTCTAAATAATTACCATGCACTAATTTATTCTTTAACGTGCACCTCAAATTAAGCTATTTATATACAGTAATTGAAGTTTTAAATACAGTTCTGTACACTGCTGTATAACTACTGTCAGACCCCTTGATTTACTGAACATTAATTTGAGAACTAATTTAACCAGAAATTCACTTCCAGGTGAATACGTGGATACATTTTATATACAAATGAAACTGTGTAATACAGGAAATGGGCATTAAAAAAAAAAAGACAAAATGGCAACAAATTGTTCTTGAAACAGAAGATGTGACATTTTATCCAAAATGGTTCAGTTACAAAATGATTACCGCATTAGATGTCTGGAACCGTGAAGCAGTCAGAGCCGAACAGCTAATGTTAGATTTCTTTGTGTCATACAAGACACAGTACATGAGAGCGGGGTTGTCTTTGCAGTAAAATAGCGCTCTGTAATGGGCAACCTGTAGCTTTAACATAGAAATCAATAGCGTGCTCTGATTTATTAAATGTTCATTGTACATTAACACCCATTAATGAGGTTTACATTGATGTGAAATAGTGTCTAACCTGTCACTAGTATTGGAACATTAGCTAAGTAAACAAGCTAGGATAAAACATGTACTAAGACCGCAATGATGTATTAGGCCAAGTGTACCATTTAAAAGAACTGTTGCTTTTTAGTCATTTAAGATCAATATAACAGCTTTCTGTAGTGCACAAATTGTGTTGTGGAATCTATTCATTTAACATTCTCTCTTAGAAGCAGAGGTTTAATGCTCGGCAACCTCTGACCAGCCAATATTCGGCTCTCAGTAAGTCTCTAATTTGTACACAAAGGCTTAGACCTAATGCAATTAGTAATGTAGCTGACAAATTATCAATCCATAAACCTCTGAGAACCAAAATAATTCCAGACCAAATCAGACTATAAAGGCTCGAGGAAGCACAACTGAGATTCTGGAACTTTTCATGAACCCATGGAGTGCTGGAGAGAAATAAAGTCATTAATAGGATATTGAACTTAAATGGGAATTTAAGTAATCACTTAAGCTGGGGACGGGTTTGGTAGTAAAGCAATTGTTTTAAAAATAAACCGATAGTCACAGATAGACACACTAGAAATCTCTAGCACCCTTTCTGTGCTCTAGGACAGAATTTAGGCATTACCTGTTTTGTGTGTAAAGTGTTTTTTTTCTTTTCTTTTTCTAAAATGAGACACAACTGGGTAATCCCTAAATCCTGAACTGTTAGGGGGTAATTGAGGACTGGGTTGGGAACCACTGCTTTAGGACATTATTGGGATAATATGAATTGATTCATAGAACCATAAGAGTGCAGCACATGCATTAAGGTGTTCACCCACATTTCAGACTGGCACCATCACTACTACAGTGTACTATACTGGTCATGGAGCTTGGAGTGTTGCTTTAAACTTTTTTTCTTAATTAAAAAAATAGTGTTGTGTTATACTTATGACTATGCCAAAGTATCCTACTACTGGAGGTTTCTAAGAGAAAGTTTAACATAGGAGATGAATATGCCAACAACATTTCTTATATTACTGCGGAATCCTTAAGACTCCTACAGTTTCAATGATTTTTTAGGAAAGTTATAGGTTTGAATGAAAGGGTTATGAAAGGGTTATTGATGTATAAGGAGCAGCCCAAGGGTTAACATTGCTGAGATGTAAGATTTGTCTCGTGGTGTTAGTTACCAGAACAACCATTATTATAATATTACTAGTTGAAGGTTTTTTTGTGTGTTTTTTTTTTTTTAATATAGGAAATCTTTATGTCTCCCTCTCTTAATTTAAGTGATGTGTGTTTAGAATGTGGTATGCTCTGTAAAGTAAGATGAATGACACGTAGGGCTTTTCATTAATCAAGAGAATAATGGATTGATTTGCTCATTACGCCCTAACACATTCTTACTAATATTTATTAACATTTGCATTTTGAAGTACCTATGTTCACTGAGTACCACCGGCTGAATGAAAGATGTAGGCTTTACCAGATTCATTCTTCTTCACATTACAGCAAAAAGCAATTTCTTTGTGAAGATTCAAAGCAATGAGAACCTGTGCTAACTTATTTCTCAGTCACAAGATAATTCCTTCTCCAATTCCGAGGATGTTGTTCAGGACTCTCTGCAGATGAGGACAGATTTGTTAAAGCCCTTATATGTCTGTGCTACGCGGCAATATGATTGCTCACTCAGCTTGTCCAAAAGTAAATTAATTAAAATTGGTGGAGCTGTCTGTGAAACATTTCCTTTTACTGGAAAAGGAAAATAAAGTTGGGTTTTCTGACTTTCTTATAAGCCTCCCCTTATTAAACTGGCATTATCCCCTTCTCTACTTAGTAGAAGATTGCGATGCAGGAAATAAAATATAATAGTACCTACATAAATGCACGTTATTCACACCAACCCACGTGACTGGTTTCAGATATATAAATATATATATATATATATATACATATATATATATATATTAATATTAAAATATTATTATTAATATGAATGTTAATATGACATTATTATAGTACATGCCCACAATTATGATTTAAAGCGGTACCTAATGTTTTATGTCAGATCATAAATTCTTGTAGTTCAACCTAATTTTATAATTTAATACAATATAACATACAATCACTATATTAGTTAAAAATATAATTTATTGTGACAACAACAATCAATATGATAGTAACGTAACCCGTGATCACACAACATGTAACAAAGAAAATTGCTTCAAACATGGAGCAATATAATTTTCATATTAGATGTTGGAAAACTTGGATAATAAACAATTTAGTTACTGGTTTTAAGAATTTTCACCAATTAATGTCAACACACACACACACACACACACGCACGCACGCACGCACGCACGCACGCACGCACACACACAAACACACTCTCCAAGTAAAGCTGCAGCCTGAAATTAGGTAAAATTGCCTTTGTATTTGTTTGCTTTTATGTTGTGCAGGATGTTTTTCTTTGGGATTGTGTAAAACAGTTGTAGGATTCTGTCAGATTGATGAGCTCAAAAGTTAAACAGTAGGAGCTGGATTTTATAACCAGAGATAAGTTTATCTCTGTTAACCGAACCATTCTCTAACTTTAGCCTATGGGAAACTTACTATTCATTTATGGGAGATAAGCATATCTCTGGTCTACAATGTAAGGACATGTATAATCCTAGGGAGGAAGTGTTGACAGTTCCACTGTTTAATCCAAATGCTTACTGAAGCTAACATCATGTCATATGTGTGAGCACTGTGTCTGTATATACCAAACACTGCAAGTAACTCATTGGTCCACAACCTCACTGTATAGTTCATTTTTGGGAGTGTATATGACAGGAGCTGTCTGTGAAACATTACCTTTTACTGGAAACTCAGTTATGCAGGAAATTACATCTCACTTTCTCTTTCCAAAGTTGAATTTGAAGGGACGCTTGTGAGGCTGCAATGTAGATAATGTGGGATGTGTGCCAGGATTTCTCAAAAGGACACACTAAGCACCATAATGCTATCATCTCATGAATAATGTCCAAAGCTGCACAAAATTGATATTGCTAATGCCTAAGTTTTAACTTCTGCTTATCAGAACTTCCGGCTAGACAGAACGTGAGTGCAGAACAGATTCAGGTAGCTAAGGGATGGCAACAGGGGACTCCTGTGGCTGTCACCATGAGCACTCCAGCTTAGTCTATGCAGGCATGCTATGTTTCTCTGCTTTGCTCAGTGCAGGGCAACTCAGATAAGGACATCAGCTATTTAGATTAAAACATGGGCCTATTTGTATCTGTAAAACCTCCATAGTTGGTTTTTGAAGGCTCACAAACTGCTGATGTAGCTCTTCTCTTTCCTTGAAGACAAAACATCTCATATCTATGCTCTCACCTTCCTTCTTCTTTGTAGCTCTAACCCAGTCCAGAGTTGGGGGCTGGATATTATCAATTCAGTGCAAAATTTGCATCGGATGCCAGCACGCACTGCATGCAGGTACAAGACAACCAATGGCATAACCCCATCTACCACTGTGCCACCTCTGTTCTCCCTTCAGTCGGCCCATGATGCCAGCCAAGGAGGATCAGGCTGGGTGGAGAACTTGGCCTCAGTTATGGAAAAGAGGTAAGTTGACTCTTTTTAAAATATTTTATTTTTTGTTGTGTGGGTTGGTGGAGCTCCAAAACACTGTTTTTTGGTAGCAGTAACCCTTAAAATCTTGACATGATTAGCAATGATGTTACAGGTTAAGATCTACCCCTTAATGATATACACTGTGCAAGTGAATTCCTTCAAAATACCCGACACTGCAAAAACAGGTATAGAACAGATTTATATATGCAATCGGTGTGCATTTATATACATTAAACGTGCCACGTTGGCAGTTTTTCATTAAGAAAATGACTTCTGTGGTTATTTTCTGCTTACATTAGGCTGCAGACAATGTGTTAGTTTATTACTTTGGAAAAAAAATGCAGACATTCCTTGCAAACAACATAGCGCACAGCTTACTAAAAAAGACACAGCGACCTTTAACTTGTACCTATTTATCATATTCCATATAAAAGTGATATTGCCTATACGTCCCTCTGTGAGAGAATCAATAAGAAGTGGGCATTGCAGACCAAATGTAATAAGTTGAGAGAGGAGTAATATGAAATTTCATAATGAAAGCCGCACAAAGCTCTGTGCGCTTACATTTACATATATTCAATAAAGTATTACTTTGACTTCTTAACCGCTTGTTTGTTTCAAACCAATTCAATTTATTGTGAAGAAAACCAATCATGATTCCTGCTTTTGGAGTGGGGTTTCAATATTAGAATTGTACTTTCCTTTTTCAGTGCTACACTTTATCTGATGAACTCAAGGGTTATACTTTGGTTACTGAGGCCAAATTAAAGTGCAATTATCATGCAAATATGGCGTGGTGGCACACACAGACAATATAATATCAATATATAGTGCTAACTATCTTGCTACAAAGATATACATTTTTGTTTTCAACATAAAGGAATCCAATATTATATTTTTATGCAGTAGGAATAAAAGTATAAAATATAATTATGCAGATCAGTGTGCACATCTTGCCAAGCACTTAAAGGGACATGTCACTGCAAAATAAAAACACGGAAATCACGATTTAGTAAATAATGCCCCAATATATGCATGCATGCATTTATTTATTATTATTTTTTCATTCAGGGTATATGTAGGAACAACTTACAAAGCTTCAGATCTCTTGTCTGCAGCCTTTTCAAGCCCTCCCCCTTTTCCCAAGTCCATTCTTTCCATGGCTGTCCAATCACAGACTTCCCAATGCAGCTCAATGAGAAAGTTTTGCAAGGCAGGTGCTCTGATCAATTGTCTGCCTAATGTATTTAGCTCCACTGAGCTAAATTACCAGAAAATAACAGAACAGGTTGACTGATTGACAGCTAGAGTGTAACAAGGCACTCAAGGCACCAAAACAACTTCATCTAAATGAACCGGCCCCCAGCGGTAATGTCCACCCCACCAGTTGCATTCGGCTTCGGAAATGTCTGATTCATGACGTGAGGAGTGCCGCTGGGCAATGACGCCGCTGATTGACAGAGCGGTCAGCTGATGCCCTTAGCCAATCTGTGACTCCCCATACACTAAACTGGCATTAAAAGAAACATACCATTTCCAAGCCAGTTTAGTGAGTATATCACTAAACTGATATATGTGCAGACTTTAGAGTGGAATCACAAATTTCAGATCACAACTGCCAACTAACAGGGTTATTTCCTAAAGTTGGAATTCAAGAATAAGCCAAGGTAAATTTCACATTTTAAGTAATAGTATAAATGAAAGCATAGCTTTAGTAAAACAACCCTGTTAGAAAAACTCCTGAGTTGAAGAATATATAGACAGATTTGATTTTTCTTATAAGTAATTCTCCTGTCAATATAACAGTCTGCAAAAATATATATATATTTTTTTTTTAGAAAATAATGTGATTGAAATATGTGCAATGATATAAACATCTACACAATGTGTTTGTGATTACATGATATTGGGCCGAGATTGTTTCCTGCTTGTACTATGTTGTATTATGGAGATCACAAAAGGGAACATTTGTTTAAAATGAAAAAAACCTAGATTAAGCCTTTGTAATCCAGCAATAAACAGCAACTCTAGACCAGAAACCTATAGCAACGTATAAAGCCACTACCATGTAAAGAAATATGACCTGAAGAAGCTGGGATATGTGATAGCTTTAAACATAGTGATGTTGAAATCAGTTTCTTAAGGAATTCTTATCCCATTATAAGATGATATATTTGTTGCCAAGAAGGATTTAAATTTAGCCCCATCTGTCGTCCAGTAATATGAGAAGTCTCAAAATATACACAGACTGCATATACCGAAGTTAAACTAGAAGACTGCACTGAATTGCTCTTTAATGTTTTATTAATTGCGGAGTTTAAAAGACAGATCTTTCAATGTTACACATTTGAAACAAGACAAATGATAGAGATGTTTAGCATTTTTGTAGACGTTGAAGTAGTGAAAATTAAAGCAAAACCCTGAATCAAATGGTACCGGTACATCTTCATGTATGCCCTAGTGGTACCACATTTTTGGATAAACTTTTAAAATTATTGATTATTATGAAAAATGTTCTAATTTTGTAATATTTGTATTTTTGAAAATATTTTGTCCATGTTTTGATATTTTAATATGTTAAAAAAATTTATATATAAATAGTATTAAGTAATTAAAAAAAAAAAAAAGTTATCCAACACTATTAAATCTAGTTCTAATTAGCCATAACATTAAAACCCCTGTGGCACCTGTCCCAATGGCACCTGTCAAGTATTGGGATGTAATAGGCAGCAAGGTAAATATTGCAGTTTATGAAACAGCTTTTTGAATTTCATGTATTGTATGCAGGAAAAAACGGGCAAGCAAAAAGATCTTAGTTACTTTGTCATGGGTCATATAGTGATGGCTAGATGACTGGGTCAGAGTATCTCCTAAACAGTAAGTATTGAAGAAAGACATGAATCAGGAGAGATAAGGGAGACCAGAGGGCAGCTGTGTGACCCCCTCTGATATGTGTGTAATGTGGTTGGTGAAAGAAAGACCCTAGCTGCAATGCTAGCCATACTCTCTAATACTGCCTAATGGTTGATGCCGCCTATCATGGTAGCTTATAAAATGTATATATTGGGTGTAAATATAAATGACCAATAGTTTTACAGAGGGCAAATGTGTATTCCTGCCTTTTCTGCATAACCAAAGATTTTATATGTTCACAGCCTTTATTAGCCTGTTCTACAGCCACCTAATGTCACATGTGTTATGCTTGGTTATAGGTGTTTTTCCACACCATAGTATGGTATTTGTGTTCATGTATGCCACACTACATTATCTGTGGCCTGTAACTATGTATTCCTTTTGTAAAATAATACGTCATGCTTTCAAACATTTAATGGTTTGCTAATAAGCAATATCTGGAGTGGGACATAATCCCCTAATTGGTAAGGTACAAAGATGGCCTATGATTCCAAAAACACCTTTAAAAAAGGTGTTGTGTCACAATAAACACTTTGCCAGCCTAATGGTGGCCAGAGACCTCACAACAAGACCATGACCATTTGGGATGGCCTTTTTCTGTGAGTACAAATAATAGACTATACCCAGGTTTCTCTGCTTGACACCTTCCAGTCTGATCAGAAGGCACTCCCCCAAGTAATGCAATAAGATCCAGAAATATTGCTGCCATTTTGTTTAGCGCAACGCACACCTAGTTATTTCCACAGAGGGGGTAAGCCGAGTGACTAGTTGATATAAGTGACTATTAGATCCTCCAAATTTCTAGTACATTTCACCCATTATCTCCAGTCATGCACAAGAGAAGTAGAGAACCAAGGACATGCCTAGCATTCCTGGGTTTGCTTTCAGCGTAAAGGATGCACTATTGTTGAGTATGCGAGATTCAGAGGCAAGTCAAGGAGAACACATGGTTAGGCAAGATGTTTATTAATCCACATGTATATACGTCTCAAACTTTCCAGTTGAACTTACTGCAGTAGATCTCATTTACATGATAGATGGGAATTCTCAGTTTTGGGATTCAGTCCTGCATTTGATCCCTTGTTCTCAAATTCTACGGGCACCTGGGAAATGTGCTCAGAAAGTGCATCTCATACCTATGATTATTTGTGCTGACATAAGTAATTTCAGGACATTATGAGGCATTATGGGACATTATCACAACTCCTCAGCACTCCTCTTTCCTGGGTGAGGCCACCTGTGTGGCCACATTACTTCATTTACCCCATTTCCCTCCTCATGGTCACCTGATAATATATACACTAAAGTACTCTATTAGTTTCTGGGTAACAAAATAACTTCTTACTTAAATCAACCTTTAACCCTTTAAGGACGGCGGGCGTTTTATGCCGTCCTTAGGGAAGCAGAGCCTAATAAAATTACTTTTAATTATATGATTTGCCGAGGGCGACTATTTTGGCTCTCAGGCACTCACCTGATCACCGCCATTCCCCAGCCGGCATAGAGCACAGACAGTCCCCCTTCAGCAAATTACATTTTTATTGCTTGCAATTTGAGGGACCTGCCTGACAACCCAGGAAGAAAGTCCAGAGAATTAGACTTGCTAGCACTATATTTAATCCTATAACTTTCCAAGACACCCTAAAACCTGTATATGGGGAGTACTGTTTTACTCAGGAGACTTCGCTGAAGACAAATATTAGTGTTCCAAAACAGTAAAACACATCACAACGATGATATTGTCAGAGAAGGTGAAGTTTTTTTGCATTTTTCACACACAAACAGTATTTTCATGATGATATTGTTGTGATATGTTTTACTGTTTTGAAACACTAATATCTGTGTTCAGCGAAGTCTCCCAAGTATAACAGTAGCCCCATATACTGGTTTTATAGTGTTTTTGAAAGTTAAATGGTCAAATATAAAGTTTGCCTATTTAATTTTTTTTCACTGACATTTGCCAGGTTGGTTATTTTGCCTTTGAGACCATATGGTAGACCAGGAATGAGAATTATGAATGATGGCAAACCATTTGCAAAAGAAATAAACTAAGAACACCCTAAAGTGTGAATTCCCAGGAGCAAGAGATTAAATCTAATAAAATACACTTAAAATAATCACAGTATTATGGTCTAAAAAACACAATCATAAAATATAATATAAACTAATTACAGGTAGAATTTTACAAAGGGATTACAATTGAACATTCAGTAATAATAAATTCACAACTGGTAGACCTTATTATGTTGCAAAAAGTAACTTGTCCAGAATCTGTAACAAGTCCTTGTGTTACTATTGTATCATAAGTAGCTAAGACTCGGTCTGTAATAACAGTGCCGGGTGAATCAAGCACCTATGAGTTTATTCTACTTAAGGTATTAAGAAATTGCAAAGTCCAAAAAAATAAATAAAAAAAATGAAAATTTGGTATAGATAAACTAAATGCCAGAACAAAACAGTAATCAATGTCCACTAGAAAACCAGATTGATGAATAAAAACAAAACAAAATTTATTGTATAATAAAAATTTTAAATTCCAATACATAAAAAAAATAATGGTAAAATACTGAGGTAGGAGTACAGTCTGTTAAGTCTTAGATGTATAAAGATATAAAACCTGTGATCCAGACCCGGATGGATGTGGATTGTGAGAGGTGAAGTCCTTCTCTTCACCCTCCTTACAGCCGGTGAGGACGGCGCGTGAGTCCCTGTATCCTCCGCCTCCGACCTCACACTGAGAGGTGGCGCTGGAACCCACGAGGGTGGTATGAGATGACCGATGAAGTATACATATTATGTAAATTACAGTCTTTACATCGAACACCAAATAGGGACTCGCGTAAAAATAGACTAGTAATAATAATAAATACTAGATGCAAACTTAAATCTGACAAATAGATTACATTAAATTTAAAGATAAATAACAATATATAGATAGTAGCTGTGCATTATATACAATTACAGCTAGTTACTGGAAAAAACAGACAAACAACTTCTAGTAGATAACCCATTTGATCGAAACTTATAAGTTATCATACCATAAAGAAAAGAAATGGAAATAATTAGATATGTAAATTCATGTTAACATTTAAGTAGAATGTCATATTACCAATATATATATATATATATATATATATATGTATATATATATATATGAAAAAATATTAAATAATTAAAAATGTATTCCTAAATTGGAGACCTTACTTGGCAGATATTGGTTACTTGAACATATCTATAGAAGAATAAAAAATACAAAATAGTGATAATGGATATAACCTCGAAGATAAAGGTGCATCCCAAAAAAGTAATATATAAATTAAGGCAATAAGATGCAATGAAATAGTAAAAGATAAGGGTAAAACCAAGATAAAGTGAGTGGAAGAAGAAGTAGGCTAACTTAAAAAAGCATTGAGCTCAAAGTCCACATTAAGGCCTTCAGGTACTAAAGTATTGAGGGAGAAAATCCACTTTGCTTCTGCTTGATCCAAATTCTTATAGAGATCACCTCCTCTCCAGTGTGTATCGACTTTTTCTATAGCTATAAATTCTAAGCCAGTTGTCTTGATAGATTGTGTGTCAGGAATCCTCTTCTGATGTTCCTGACATGTTCAGCAATCCTAATTCTAAGTTGTCTCTTTGTTCTCCCTACATAATGTTTTGGGCAGGGACATTTAATGAGATAGATCACTCCTGCAGTATTGCAGGTCATCTGTGACCTCAACTTGTACTTCTTCGAGTCTTTCAGACCTGTAAATGATACGCTAGTGGCTGCCTGAGCAGGATTATTCCTGCATCCTAGGCACTTCTTGCATCTATGGAACATATTCATATCATCACTCTCTTCCATAGAATTTGTGGATTTTAAAGTTGGGGCCAGCAGCAATTTCAAATTTGAAGCTTTTGTAAAAATGACCTTAGGTTGTTCATCTAGGATATCTGAAAGTATGGGGTCACTCTTGAGAATACCCCAATGTTTTTTTAAGTATGCTCTGCAGTACATTTGATTGACAACTATATTTGGTAATAAAAGCAGGGGTTTGATTTTCATATTGTGGAGATTGCTTCTCGTTGTGCAGGGTGTCTTCTCTTGGTATACCTAATGCCTTATCCATTGATTCTTCTAGTAATGAAATTGGATAACCTTTTGCCAAAAACCTTAATTTCATTTCTTCCATTTGCTCTATGCATATCTCAAATTGTGAACAGTTCCATCTTACTCTTCTGAACTGGCTCTGGAGAATACTCCTCAGCCATCTAGATTTGTGATGACTATGGAACAGGATGAAACTGTTGCAATCCACACTTTTCTTGAAAGTTTTGGTATGAAGTTTATTTTCTTCAATGTAAATACAGAGATCAAGAAATTCTATCTGTTCAGTTGAGTGAGTAAAGGTAAAATTCAGATTAAAAGGGTTACAATTAAGATAAACTTAATGGAGGCGATGTATAGTTCTGCTGCAAACATTGGTATTTCTTGTGGCAAAAAAAAACCACAACCTTCCTTTGGATAAACATTATTTAAACATATTTGTTTTCCTGGCACTGCAGGACCCTGTAGTGCCCCTCTACCTCCCACCCCCATTCCCAAGTTGCTGAAGGGGTTAAAACCCATTCAGTGACTTACCGGAGTCCAGTGCCGATTTCCCTCGGCGCTGGGTCAGACTCCGCCTACTCTCCTCCCCCTCTGACGTCAGCCGGCGGGGGAGACCTAATGCTTTCCTATGTGGATTTCGGCAACGCTGGAGGTCCTTACATAGCGTGAGGACATCCAGCGTCGCATAAAACACTTTTCGTGATTTATGAAAACGGAAGTCCCTCTAGGTGGACTTAACCCTGCAAGGTAAATATTGCAGTTTATGAAAACTGCAATAATTACATTTGCAGGGTTAAGGGTAGTGGGAGTTGGCACCCAGACCACTCCAATGGGCAGAAGTGGTCTGGGTGCCTGGAGGATCCCTTTAAACAGAAAACTATACATTAGATTGAGTTTACAGAGCCCAGTTAAAAGAGGATTATCTTGCTTACTGCTGATTTCCATTTACAATTCTGTGTATTTTATCTACTTTATTGCTTGTGATATTTAATGAGGGCCTCTGGTGTACAATTAGTAAATTATTTAACTGATCAGTTTGCAAAGAACTGGAAATTAACAATAACTTAAACCCATTCAGCTGCAAGTGCTGAGCTTTATTCATTAGCAAGAGCTCAGAGCTGAAAGATTCCTCCGCACAGTGCATGCAGTGGATTTGGAGATGTAGCTACACCTAGTGATCAGCAGTAGATCACAGCAGGCTGATTTTCTCAACTGACACAGCAGTTCATGCGGCTTTACTAGTGTGCATCTTCCTTTTCCACTTCAAATACATCCAGGCAGGGGTTAGAATATCAATGAGCTTTAAAAAAAAATTACCTTTGTTTCTTGTACAGAATTCAAATAGTTGTTTTTTTTGGAATAATGAAGCTAAAATAAAGAACAATTATTGCAAACATTTGAGGATACATTACATTTTTCTTCCCATCCTTGCTGGAACATGTATCGTTCAGGTAAAAGTAGGTGGAATGTCTAGAAGACTTAAAGCCACTATAGGCACCCAGACCACATCAGCTTAATGAAGTAGTCTGGGTGCCAGGTCCAGCTAGGGTTAACCCTTATTTTTATAAACATAGCAGTTTCAAATAAACTGCTATGTTTATAATAGGGTTAATCCAGTCTCTAGTGGCTGTCTCATTGACAGCCGATAGAGGGCTTCCGCGCTTCTCATTGTGATTTTCACAGTGAGAAGACGCCAGCATCCATAGGACTGGCTGAATGCGCGCGCAGCCGAAGAGGAGGAGAAGAGGGAAGAGAGGAGGAGGAGAGCTCCCCGCCCGGCGCTGGAGTAAGAGGCACTATAGTGCCAGGAAAACGAGTATGTGTTCCCATATTAAGAGGCACATTTTTTTTTCATGCTTAATTGACAATTGTCCAAATTGGTCACCTTCAATAAATTAACATCAATACAATAGTCTTGATCAGGTGTAGGCAATCTTCTGTGTTGTGGACTACATCTCCCCTGATACCTTGTCAGCATCATAGCTGTAAGAGAATTATGGGAGATGCAGCTCACAACATCTGGAGTGCCGAAGGTTGCCTACTTCTGATCTAGTTTTGCTTAGCGTAGTAAGGATCTAAAAAAGACACATGATGCTCTTTATACATACATAATTGTTGCTTCTATTAAAAAGGAAACTGAAATCACACACACACACACACGTTATATAAACTAAACCTATTTAAAGAAAACATGATAATAATTATACAAGATTTACAGGTACTTCTACATAGCTTAAGGAAGCATTTTGCAGAATTAAAGCAGACACTGATAGCTTAAGAACTTCTAAAAGTTAAATACACAAAAGCATACTGAGTTTCTCAAAGAAAATCTTACAAGTGAAAAAGACAGATCCACTTTAAAATGGCGTGCTGATTTTAAGGAGGATGTTAAAAGGTATTCTTTGGCAGTCCTGATTTCTTATTCTTTCTTATAGCAACCTGCTGTTCGGAAAGTTGACAACATAGCAAGAACAAAAATTAAAATGGATTTGGAGCATGATGAAAACAAGCACATACAACTTATATGGTCGCAGATGAGAACAGCACTCCAACAAAGTAGATTGTTTTGCTGTTTGGTACCCATGCATGCTTCATACCCTTCGGCACTCCAGGTGTTGTTGACTACATCTCCCACAATGCTCTTACAGCTATAATTCTGGCAAAGCATCATGGGAGGTGTAGTCCAAAACACTGCAGTGCCGAAGGTTGCCTATCCCTGCCCTAGACCACTGACTGAGAAACACAGCTTGTTAATTAATATTAATACAGAACTCTCATCAACACTTAGCTGCCAAGTATCTGTTTAATGCTCATGGGAGTTGAAAGGACAACAAGCCAACATATCAACAAGATCTTACTGATTCATATAAATGTAATTTTATTATATATTTTATACTTCTACTTAGAGGTACCTAATATGTCCAGTTTCAGCTTAAAGATGAGAGTGTTTCTGCAGGAGATACCTGTGTGATCAAACCTGCTCTGCAGTAAATGGCCTAAGAGCTGAGAGGATATTCCAGCTAAATTACCTGGTGTAAAAACATAGGGGAAACTGTAATACGATAAAAAGAAAACAAAAAAAGAGTTACAAAAAAAACCAAAAGCTAGTCAGTATGTGAGTCATGTGACATCAACCATGGGAGAAAAAAGTCTTGAGAGAAATACTCTTGATTGACCAACTGCATCTAAAAACCATTGTTTTTAGTACTTAAAAAAAAAAACAACAAAAAAACAGATAATAGAGTAGGTCTCAAGCAGATGCCTAGTAAATAATTCATGTTATGGCAAAAAAAAAAATAGCTCGAAATTACTGAGAACCAAGGGAAAATAGCAACTAGTTAACAGAGATGTGAATATGGGAAGGCCCGGATAGGATAAAGACACTGGAGAAACAATAAATTGAAATGCAATAAAAAATAAGAAAAATAATAATAACAAATCAATAAAGAACTAAAATGAATAAATAAAAATGCCTAAAATATAGATTATAAAATATACCCACTACAACCGGTAATCTGGAAGCACCCACCTAAGGCTAAATAATACAAGTAAAAACAAAAGAGAAAAAGCTTTTGTGACGACCAGGAGTGGGTATACATAGAGCAAGGGTATCATACCCTTATCATACCCTTATCATACCCTTGCTCTATATATACCTACTCCTGGTCGATACAAAAGTTTTTACTCTTTTTGTTTTTACTTAAAAAAAAAGGCTTGAGAAATACTTATATACCCAATACCCAAATTGCAGTGGATTCTGTTGCAACTATAACTAATTTAATTTGTCAAAGGAACCATCTCAAAACTAACAGCTTATACTATGTATGGATAAACTGAAAATATTTTCTGTGCATCATTTACACATCTGTCTGATGATTCAATTCCCCCCTGTCCATCCTATATACCTTCCAATGTTGGAAGGTATATAGCAAGGCCACATGCAGTTATTTATTTAAATGATATATTTGGTGGCAATATACAAATGACATATTTAAAGCCCAATAGACGTGTTTGACTACTTCCCGTGGGAAAACTCTGTTATCCGTAAAACTCTTTAAAGAGGGCTATGGAGTTCCTTAAAACATTGTCTTGCATGATAGGGTCAGGAACACAAACATGTATTCCACCATATAAGATGCTTATCCCCTTTAGCCCCCCCTTTTTTTTTAAGCGTAGGTCTGCCAGGCTGGCCCTGCCCCTGATCCTGCTATGTGCTGACATCATCAGAATTTATGATTTGAGGCAATCCATTGTTTTTCCATAGGGAAAGCATTGGATTGGATGAAATAAGCCAAATGCTGGCTTGGCCAATCAGCACCTCCTCATAGAGATGCATTGAATCAATGCATCTCTATGAGGAAAGTTCAGTGTCTCCATGCAGAGCGTGGAGACGCTGAATGGCAGTGCTGCACACTGTCCAGCACTGCCCCAAGAAGCACCTCTAGTGGCCATTGGAAGAGTGGCCACTGGAGTTGTTCATAGGGAGCAATGTAAACACTGCTTTTTCTCTAAAAAGGCAGTGCTTACATGAAAATGCCTGCAGGGACTGATTTTACTCAACAGAACAACTAAATAAAGCTGTAGTTGTTCTGGTGACTATATTGTCCCATTAAAGATTTTCCATGCAGTCTTGCAATGGATATAGGAGGATAAGTTCTCCTGTCAAATCAACACGTATGAATGCATTACATCATGTGAGCATCTGTGACTGAATGTTATCGGTCTTGGCTGCCTGGGAATTTCCTGTACACTTTTCCTTCCTCTGAAGCATTGCTGTTCAAGTTCGTCCCGTGTAGGGAGAAAAATCTTTCAGATTTACATTGTCATGGCCTGGGCATTATAAAATCTAAATAGAATGTTAAAAAATGATAGAGATTTTAGGTAAGCTAAATGGCAATAAATATGCTTTGGAGTCTACCTTATGAAATAATGCATTAGAAAATTAGGGATGTTTACTAAACCAGTTTAATAATCTAAAAATATATATGTAAATGTTTTATGCTTACTCTAAAAAAAGGGTTGGTCACCGCTAAAATAAGAAGTTGCTAGTTCGAGCATACACAATTTTTCCTTCCAAACTAGTTCCAAGAAATGTACATGTATTTTCTTGATTTATTATTTTTGTTGTTTCTACTTCCCCTTTTTATTTTTATCTGTAAAATCTCTTGTGTTTGTTTTTTTCTTATGTAAACTGTGATCTTTGGCAACCTTTGGCAATGGATGGGGCTTAATCGATGTTCCTTTTTAGTTATGAAGGTAATTTACCCACAATACATCAGTCAAAAGAATCCCATAGATGGGCAAACAGCAGTCACAGTCATCATGGACTGAAGAGAACAAAATGGGGGCACCCACATACTGAGGCCCAGCACAGGGTAAAAAAGATAAATATAAATAAAGGCAGGTGGAAAGTGGGCCTACTCTCATGAAGATACAACTGAAATGAGGAAAAAATGACAGAGCCGTTTGAAAGTGTTCCACGGTTTCCTCTTAAAGGTGAGAATCAAACTGGATCATATACCTTTTGCAAAAAGCAGCCATCTGTTATTATGTGAATTAACTAGAATTTGCTTTGTGCACACGATGCACATTTATATGTCTCCTTGTGCGTTTTGAGCCAAGAGTATACATTTCATTTATATTTTTTAATATTGTGAGGATTTAGTGAAAATCCATGCATTGAGCCTTCTTTGTATATGTATAATGTTTGCAAACAATGAAACTGGCATCAAAGGGATATCAGACAATGAACAGAACCTTGTTTGTTTTTATAAACAAAATATTGGATCCCTATACCACAGCATTCATCAGAAATAAAACTCCCAAATATACATCCATGATACTCAAATTGGGGGGGGGGGGATCTAGCTGAGCTATTTAACCAGCTTGGCTGTTTGAGCCAAAAAGTAAGTCAACTTTTCTCCGGCTTCTTTATAAAAAAATTTTTAGAGTTCATGAGCCAACTTGAATTTTTAGGAGGCGCTGAATAGGTGCATGCATAAATCTCTATGGAAAATCTTTAAAATATTCAGGAGCAGGCCGTAAAACATTCATGGATTCTGTAGTAGCATGTCAAGTTCTGATTTGTTATTTTGCTATTTATAGCCAGTTCTAAATGATATCGGTTTGCCTTACATAATATTTGTCCTGCCACACATCAGTAATTACCTGGATCGTAAGTGGACAATACAGAAAATAAAATGTTGATGATTGGATATCCCTCACATGGTGGCTAAACTATAATCCTGTCTCATATTCTGACTGATAGAGTGATAGATGTTGCAATCGAAGAACAGCCTTACGGTCGTAGTGAAAAACCCTTGAATGTAACAAAAATTCTATATGTTCGTTTTCCAATTCACTGCTTTCAAAGGTTGTGATATTCACAGCCTATTGTATCTGCACAGCATTTTATCAACAGCAGCAATGTGTTTTTGATACAATAACAAAAAAAAACAAAAAAAACAAAAAAAAAGATAATGGCCTTGTTTTAGAAAATGGATTATAATTGCGGCACATCCTGTTGGGTTCCTACAATGGTGTAATTTTAATTTAAGGATTTGGATTACGAAAGCAAACTACCAAGAAAACTTTGCAGGATCCTCAATAAAATGACAACATTGTTCTACCCCATAGGGTACATGTTAGTCTCCATGTTATTATGCTAACAGCACCACTTTAATCAATGTCTCAATAGAAGGCTTTATGCTTTTGGAATATAAGCAGCTCTAGAAGAGCAGATGACTGTTACATTTTGATAGAATTAATTGCTCTAACAATACACTCCATACAATAACCCCTTAGGCAATTCAAAATTGTGTATTTAGCAAAGAACACAATTACAACAAAAGCAGATCTGCAAAATGAACTTCAGAAAATGAAAAAAAAATAAGAGTGACACGTATTAACCTACACTTAGCTTTTAACGGTGTGTTTTTCTTCAGAGCAAAACTCCTCAAATTCAAATTTAATTACATTACTAATTTTAACATTGATGCGTGTTAAAAATATAAATATATCTAATAACTTTACTAGTTATTTTATTATTATGTATGAAGAGGACTTTTTTTGTAATCTGAGACTCATTGATGCTTAGTTTTAGTAAAACTGTGCATTTATTTTTGGAGGGGAAAAAAACTAGGGACTTGTTTTGTTATTACTGACCTTGAGCGTAATGATTTGAGAATTGGAGAGAAATTAAAAAAAATGTAAAAAAATAAAAACTTAGCCTACATCCCACACTCTCTAATCACTACACTAATACTAAGCATAAATATCATTAAGGACTTTACCACATTTATACACACTTAAAAGGGATCATACTCAGTAATCTCGTTTGTCATTGCAAAAAGGCTGTATATGACCATTTAGCATACCAACAGTATTGTACTACTGCTACATGCATTGCCTATAACCATAACAGTTTATATAATGTCATTGACAACCAAACCAGCTTCAAAGACATGAAAATCGCAAAAAAATGTGATGGGATAAACATACACAATATATTGTAACACAGTAAAATGGATTAAATAGAGGTTGTTTACACATTGTGAATTTCATTTGCTGTATTTCTCTGTAACAACGTTCTGCTTTAATGCAATACTAAAGCTATAGTTGTGTTATGCAATTACTGTAATTGATGGACACAAGAGTCACATTACTGTATACAAGTTAGCCAGAAGGTCTCAGGATAACCATATTATTAGCAGCGATCAATCAATTCATTCTGAACTACTTGGAGATATTGAATCCACACATACAAGAAACACCCTACTTTGAGTCACCCCAGATGGAGATCGAATGCTTGATAAATATTCCCTCTTTAGCACTAGGGTTTTCTTACGTAAAGTTACAGAATAATCTGCTGCATTAAATATCACACAATGAGCTGAATGGACAGGCTATTGGGTCACTGCAGAATCCAACCATTACTTTTAATTTGGCAGAGTGTATAATATCTTGTCATAATGGAATAAATTACAAAAGTGCAGAAATAACACACTTGGCCAATGAACTGCATGACAAAGTAATAAATCCAATTGACACACAGTGTGTAACCAGAGGAGCTACAGCTGAGACAAAGACAAAATTGGGCGATTTTACAGGTAGCAACTATGCCTACATATGCCCAGATTTTATAAATAGAGGAATTTAAAAAATATTGTTTATTAAAAATCAAAGTATCTTTGACAAATGTTAATGATGTAAACAGACACTAGTCACTGAGTGATATTTAAATATTTATCCAAATATTTTATCATAAATATCCTGTTAGTAGGGATGTTTTTTTTGTGTTTTTTTAAGTGTCCCATGCTGTTTTTAAGTGATTGTTAAGAAAGCTTAGAGTCTAAGGTTATCTAAGATCAAGTCAGAATGTTACTTCTAGTGCTAAAGTTATCCTCATTTTTAACACATCTCATGGCCTCAGGCATAAATAAAGTGGTGGAAGCCAATCTACATCCTGAGAGGAAAAGAGTCCATGTTTTCAATTGTCCCTACTGTTACACAACAACTTTAAAACATATAACATTCAGGGACATTGCAAGGATTTTTGCCACCCTAGGCAAACAACAATTTGCCGCCCCCTATATGTTCTGCCCACCATGTGACATTACAATGCCCCACCCATATGATCTGCCATATGGGCCAACAGCAGTTCTGCACACAGTGTCTTTTATCTGAAAAGGCTGTGTGTTTACATTAAAAAGCCTGCAGGGACAGGCTATAGACACCAGGACCACTACATTAAGCTGCAGTGGTTCTGGTGACTATAGTGGCCCTTTAATGTGAGGCACATTTTAGAGTGGCCTTTTATTGTGGCCAGCCTAAGGCACACCTATGCAATAATCATGCTGTCTAATCAGCATCTTGATATGCCACACCTGTGAGGTGGATGGATTATCTCGGCAAATGAGAAGTGCTCACTAACACAGATTTAGACGGATTTGTGAACAATGTTTGAGAGAAATAGGCCTTTTGTGTACAGATAGAAAAAGTCTTAGATCTTTGACTTCAGCTCATGAAAAATGGGGGCAAAAACAAAAGTGTTGCGTTTATCATTTTGCTCAGTGTATATCGGTTTTCCAATCCTGATTACTTCATCAGACAAAAAAAGAGTGTCTACATAGTTGCAGAGGTGGAGTAAAATGGATTTATATCACAGACCATGCATAAGATCATGTTCCATACATTCTGTCAATGTAAAATAGTTTTGCAGGACTCTTTTCCTGAGGAAATTAGACACAATAAGCTTTTCTTGTTCGTCATCCTATTTCCTGTATATGGAAATATAGTCTGCATCCATCTATTGAGAACTCCTTTAACTTTATAAGTGCAAGAATCTTATATTCAAACACACATTTTATATTTGGCCTCCAAATTCCCCAGATCTCAAACCGATTGAGTATCTGTGGGATGTGCTGGAACAATATGATCCATGGAGGGCCCACCTCGCAACTTGCAGAATTTAAAGCCTCTGCTGCTAATGCCTTGGTGCCAGCTACCACAGGACATGTTTGTGGAGTCCAAACCTTGTCGCATCATAGCTGTTTTGGCAGCACGAGGGGGACCTGCACAATATTAGCCAGGTGGTTTTAATGTTGGGGCTGATCAGTATAAAATCATACAAACATGCTATTATACAAATATGATGCATGAAAACAATATTCTGGCACTTATATTGTTAAAGAATAACTCAATATTTGATATAATAACCTTCTTTACATATTTTACTGTATATAGTATTTTTATAGTTCTGTTCTGAGAAAATTCCAGTTTACAAACCTTTCAATATTTCATATAATCACACTGGGCCACACATTTCTACTTTTCCCAGAGTTCTCTATAAATAGTGTTAAACAGACTTGGCTTACGGATTAGTTTTAACTAACGAAAATGGCTAGATCTGTTATTCTCATTGTACGAGTTAAGGATTAATGCATGCACATAATTACTGTAACTTAAACATACATGACTCTTGCTTGTATTACATCCATATGTAAGCATAATGTAAGAAAACATTCATTGACTTTTCGCTCGGAGGAAACATGAACATCAATCTCTATATTCTGGTCAACCAAAGCATATTAAATAACTCCTGTAATATATAAAGGGTATTGGGTTCCAGAGCAGGATAGGCTGTAGGTCCAACCTAGACTTTTGACTTCATCTATATACTGCTCTGCTATGTTCTTATATAATAACAATTATTGCTTTTGTAAGAAGCAAAATTAGACGGTGAACGTATAGTTTTGAAAACACTCTCAAAACATGACTGAGCCATCAAGCATGATCATAATCCTGACACATTGTGAAAATGTTATATCTCTTCTCAAGTGAGAAAAATAGCTATTTATATAGGCTAAAGTATTATCTGTTTGTTAGTATTTATTGCAACTAAAACAATAGAGAATGCTTTGCTCATAATGTTGTCAACCCAATAGGACGGAGATAAGTGAAAGTCTTTCAACAACCACCGAATTGTACCCATTCTGGTTACAAAGAAACCATTAAACTGCTACTTTAATCACTGATTATGGCTTGTGTCTGCAGAATAGTTTTCAATAGGACAGAGGAATGCTTGCCCAGTGCTCATTATACTACTCTTTAAATGCCTACAATATCTCAACACGTGTCTAAAATGATCCATTGGACGACTTGTTTTATTTTCAAACAATATAGCGATTTCTTTAAATAAACCATCACTTTCTTTTATTTTTGTACTTATTGTCTATTAGGCCAGGTTCAATACAGAGATGTGAAGAGTTATGGTAGGGCGATGAAGGGTTCACGTTCAACAGATAAGGTAACTAGTACTTTATAATTGGGATAGGGTAGCAGTAAGCAACCTTCGGCACTCCAGATGTTGTGGACTACATCTCCCCTAATGCTCTTACATCCATAATGCTGGCAAAACATCATCGCAGAATAGTCTGGAGAGCTGAAAGTTGCCTATTCCTGGGATAGGGGGTTATTATGGTAATTCACTATCCTCTGAGCAGATCCTGCCTCCCATGCAAGCTCATATCAGATTACACACGGTAACTGCTGTTTTGTTATAGGTGTCATTTCTCTATTATTTTCAATGTTAATGATGATGAAATTGTACTATCCTCTTACCCCATCTCCCTACCCTTTTAACAAATGGAATTCTTCCCTAGATGTGTAAGAAGCATTTGGCAAGCATTCAACTGTCCTACTGAAAACTATTCTGGAGATATGAACATGAATCAGTGCAGTAAACTACAATTTTGTTGTTCCTTTTCACACCAGAATATTTAGTCTAGTTTTGGTGCATATTGACCAATTTTCACTCTTCATCACTCTATCGGGTTGACACTTCATGAAACAAATATTACTTTAATAGAAATAAATATGTATCTTTCAATCCTGTCTTTTAGTAAGAAATGCTAAATATTTTGTAACTGTAATCTCACCTTGCACAGATTTACTGTCAATCTGGTGAATTGAATCCTTTAAATAGCAACTGACTTTTCAACTTTTCACCTAAGAAATCTGACGTCCATGTGGTTTAATTATATGGCAAATCAGTTGGCTCTCATCAGCATTAAGCTGTTAGAAGTGGAGTTTTCTTACCCAATGTGTAAGACATTAAATTTGTTTTTGTTCTTTGTATAAAAATCTATTCTCTGTCTAGTTTGTAACAAATCCTAATAAGCAGACCTTCTGCAGATCCCAGGCTAATCGTTTTACCACAAATGTCTACATGTGTCATATCCACTTTGTATAACACAGCAGCATATGCTGATGCCTTGCAAATACAAGTCAATAATAAAAAGTACTTAAATATGGATATTGTGTAATGATACAAGACTAAGTAAAAAGAGGTTTGTGTGGAAATAGGCTTAACATAAAGACTTAGGAAAGTTGGAACAACATTTCCCAAAGGGCTATTTAGCAATAGAAAACACATGTTCAATTTAATATGCCTTAAAGACTACTATCTTTTTTTGAAGGTCATTTGCCAAACTGATTATGGAGATTAAGTAAATATCTAGATGTTGTCAAATAGCAATAATGGATTTGTCTTAGAAAACTAAGTTAAAGGGACACGATAGTCACCAGAAAAACTACAGTTTATTGTATTTGTTCTGGTCAGTATAATAATTCCTTTTAGGCTTTTTGCAGTACATACTGTCTTTTCAGAGAAAAGGCAGTGTTTACATTACAGCCTAGGGATACCTCCACTGGCCACTCCTCATATGGCTACTAGAGGTGCTTCCTGGGTCAGTGTCTCCACCCTTTGCATGCAGACACTGAGCTTTCCTCATATATATGTATTGATTCAATGCATCTCTATGAGGAGATGCTGATTGGCCAGGGCTGTGTTTGGCTTGTGCTGGCTCTGCCCCTGATCTGCTTCCTACACAAGCTCAGCCAATTCAATGCTTTCCGATGTGAAACCTGTTTGAAGGATAAAGGAACGAGAAAAGTTGTTCATAATTTTTATTATGCGTCATATGTTCCTAGTGCAGATGCATTTAATTGCCAAAAACTGTATACTACGATTTAATTAATGTTATGGTTATTGATTTTGGAAAAGATCTGACCATTTTAAAAGTGACAATATAAAAACGTTATATTCAACTAACGAAAAGTATAGCTTCAGAATGCCCTAACAACACACAATATTTAATGCTGGCATGCAAACATCATTACATTAAACTTTAAGGATCCATAAAATAACTTTTAATAGGACATTAGAGCCAAAAGGAAAAAAAAATAACACATGCAAGACATACAGCAATTCCACTAAAGGGGCCAACATAGGAAACCATGGTGACTGAACTATAAACCTCTGTATTCACAAAGTTTGAAACTTAAAAATGAATTTAAAATAAATACAAATGCTAGAAGTAGGCAGTCCAAGTGGATGGCAACCCAAATCATATTTTCTATAGGTCCCAATTTGCCTGATGGCCCACCAGACTGTTCTAGAGGCGTGCGCACGGGTTGTGCCGGGTGTGCTGGGCACACCCTAATCCTTGCGGCATGCCTATGGATTGAGACCGGCTCAGGATCTCCCCTCTCGACTCATGCAGAGCCGGCGCTATCCAAGCGCCGGCTCTGCTCTAAGCCTCCATGGGCCGGGGGGGAGATCCCGGGGAACTCTAGCCAGCTGCTCCGCCGGGTTCCTCACACGAGATCTAAACGTTGCCATGGCTAGAGTTCACTCTCCACTGGACCATCAGGGATGGCCCATGGCAGCAAGGATCCCCCCTCCCTACATAAGGTAAGAAGGGACGGGGATATTTACTAATCTACCCCCACTTCCACCCCCACAATCCCTCCAAACATACAGCGCACACACACACATACAGCACCCTCACACATACAGCACCCTCACACACACATAGCACAGCACTCTTAAACACACAGCACCCTCACACCACACACTAACAGTACACACCCAGAAGTGTATGTATGTGTGTGTGTGTATGTGTGTGTGCGTGTATACGTATATATATATGCATACATACACATATATATATATATATATATATACATACATACATACATATACACGCGGCGTGTGTTTGTGCTTTAGGGTGCACACCCTAATGCAATAGGCTGCACACGCCTATGCTAGTACATTATAATATTTATACAGTTCCATCCAGTAGTGCTGAACAAAATTTGGGCAAACCTCAATTAACGCTTTGCAGCCTAAGCTCCTACTGAATGAATAGAAGTTCTGATGGTAGATGAATTCCACTACAAATTCTCTTCTCGTTCTTACCTGCTACTAACTTCTAGCCATCTCACTTTAGATTTATGTCATATACAAGGCAAGGAAATCTTGGATTCATTTAATAGTATGGGATGGAAGGGGTTAACAGAACTTGGCAAAACATCATTGAGCAGGGCCAATCCCTACAATATCAATAGAATTCCATGAAGGAGTTTGGGAGTACCGTTCTGCACTTTTTCTTAAAAGTTGCTAATCTGTTTTTACATATATTTATTTTATATCACTTATTTAATTTTGTTTATTTATTTATTACTACACATGTTGCATGTTTAAAGCTTTGGAAGTTGGTTTATAGTTTATACAAAAATATGGAGATATTGGAGGAGATCTATCAAAGTGTTCACACGAAATTGTTGATTAGCTAGTCAATATTTGTGCATATATATGTTATTGCCTTCAGAGACTGTTTTGAAGAGGAAAACAACTAGACTTGGCACAGTAAAAGAAGTTGTTTTGTTAACTCGTTTTGTCCAAATTTTGGTCATGTGGCTTTTTCGGCTTGTCTGAATTTTCTTAATGACAAAAGATTCTGGAAAACAAAGATGAAGTAACATGGGTGAAAATGGTTCAGGTGAGTGCAGCCCTCTTGGTTTTATATGTAAATATATTTTGTAATCCAGACCCACTTTAGTGCTTATGATGCTATTAGTATACTTGCACAGATGGGGAAAACCGTTTACCCTCTTACCTGGGTTCCTGTGTCTCTGGTGATCCGTTTCCAGTTTCCATAGAGCTGTGATAGCTGAAAGCAGATACCGTTGGCATTTATTGTCTGAGAGTGTCAGCTGGCTGCTCTCAGCCAATGAATCTGTGTCAGGCACACTGTATATGACAGTTTGCACAGAACTGACATCAGCAGCCCTGAATTTGTTACACCTCTGGCAGCCAAGTGGTCATACTAAGTATGTGCAGCGTTTCATTGCGAAACGCTGCATGTACAGACTCCAGGCATCATGACCACTTAAAATCACTGACGTGGTCATGGTGCTTGGAGTAAACCTTTAACAACAGAGAGAGTGCACGGTTTAAATTAGATAAGGAAGTCATTGATAACCGTCAAAATATTTTATTTGCGAGACAGTACATTAAATATAAAAAAAGAAAAAACGTAAGTAGTCTAATTTACGATTTTATAAATAATTTTACAGGTTATAGTTCAAACAGATATCGATATATAAAAACTTTCTGTACTTTTACATAAGACAATCAAATGCCTCTTAATCAATCTTACATTATTTCTTATTCTATAAACACCCTACTTCATCTCTTTCAAGTGGTTATGGTGCTTGCACCCCCCCCACATTCAGCATTAAGCGATTTTCAGGTCTACACACCACATTGGCCATATAAGGTCATACATCAGAGGGGCTGTAGTGACAGACAGAGAGAGTTCAGCTGATCCTGTCAGCCTATCACTGCTGTCCATTCCTTCTTGGGCTTGTGTGGAAGATTTAGGTCAGGCTGTGGGGGTGGTAACCTTTTAAAAATGAACAGCGGGCACCCTAACCACTTCAATAACAAAGTGGTTATGGTGCCTACAGTGCTCTTCTAAGTTATGGTAGCAATGATTTTACATCTATTTCAATATATAAACACAAACACACACATTTAATGTTTTATGTATGCCATATTTTTAACAATTGAGCGCTAAACATATCCAACTTAAAGGTGTTATTAATATTATTCTAAATTCATTAAAATGGTAGCTTTTAAAAATAAAAATTTTATACTACTAGTTTTTTATGTAAATTATGTATTTTTGTACATCAGATACCCCGCTGGCACTCAAAGGGTTAACACAAATGGAAAATTATGTCTTTCTATGTACAGTATTTATAGCACTAGCAAGTTGAGGTATTATAAACTTAACTTTCTTTTTTTTTTCTTTTGATTTTTTACAATCTGGCTTAGTTCAGCTTGTAAAGAATGTCTGATGGTGCTTTCGTTCTCAATGCAATGGAAAACTGGAACACAGTACTCAGAATTTCTGCCATGTATTCAACAGACAGGCTATTATGCAAGAGACGAAGCTTAGGAGTTTTCACAAATGCACTTCACAGGCTCACAGGCCCATACAAAGCACAATAATGTTCTGTAGGCAAGAAGAGAATTGGTTCACAAAGGTATAAAAATATGAGATAGGGCCCATTGATGTCTTACTTTCAATGCATTAACCCCTTCGTGGCCAATAACAAATACACTGGTATACTTTCAAAACTCAGAATTGTGCAATCCCAAACAGGATTAATTTACTGTAAACAAATGTAATTTTCCAAATATATCTATATTATGGATGGGCAGCACATTTGAGACTAATATAGTGTGTAGTTAGTCAGCAGCAGGAGACCATAAGATTCTTATATGTAGCTGGGACACAGGCAAACGTAGTTATTATTATTAAATGTTGATTAATAAATGGAAAGAATTAGATAAATAAGTCTGCTTTTTTATTCATCACAGAGGAACATATCAGAAGCAGTGGATTGCAGTAGAGTAGCACACAATGGAATCCTATGTAGGTACAGTGAGTGACATTACAATTCTACAAGCTGTTAAGATGTATTGCAACAATGAAAGCGGGTCAGGCTGGGGCAACTATTTGCATTTCCAATGACTGGAACATTTATTGTGGCTGCTGACATTGATCTTGGGGCCACAGAAACACAGCTTGTACAATGCTGGATGTTGGATCTGAATGTAAACATAATACGTAGATACGTGTATCGGTATCTGGTATTAAAGTAGAGTGGAAGAAATCAGTGCCAGGTGTATAGGACATTATATTGTACGTCACTGTCTTTCTGATTTGTCTGTGTTACTTTATTCATCATCTTCTCTTTGTGAACAAATGCCGTGTTCTAGTTTAGAGATTTCTAACTCCATAAAAATTCAGGTCCTGAGTTTTTTCACTTATATTATATAGGGGATAGAATGCCTTATAATAATAATAAATCCTCTGCTCGCATAATGTGCTTCTCCCTCTGTGGTGGCATCAAAGAACTTCATAATAAGTCAAATAGTATTGATGGTACCCAACAGATTTGGAACTCAGTTCATTTTCTTAGAAGGAAGAAAAAAATGCCTGGACCTGCTGAGATTCAAATCTGAAACCTTCAGGTTACTCTTTAGACCTCACCAGCAGGTGCATTTACCCACAAGACTAGCTTTCTAAATTACAATTCATCTTATAATTAAATTCACTTTACTTCTTCAACTCATGATTCTGAATCACCAGTGATGAGCAGATTCTTTTTGTCTATAAAGCCTGATAGAAGTCTAATTTTACTGCTCTAAACTATATTCTAATTACGGTACCATGGTCAAGCATATATCCTATTTTTAAGCCAATGTAAAAGTCCAAGCAATTCTTCAGAACATATTACAGCATATATGTCTTTAACCCCATTAAGGACACATGACATGTCATAATTCCCTTTTATTCCATAAGTTTGGTCCTTAAGGGGTTAAGCAAGTACGCACTCATCTAGCTTCGAAATACTGACCAATAAAATGAAAGTATATGGCAGACACCTGTGTTCAAGCAGTAAGGGATATTGTGGCCGAATTGAAAATATTTTAGAACTGTATTAAGAACTTGCTATGGATATCAAATGCAACAGGTTCTATTACCAACCAATGTGTTTACAAAAGGCACAAAACAGGTCACACATGCATCTAAAATATGTATCTTTGGTAAACACAACTCTGTAAACACAATTATTAACAACATTATTTGCTTCATAACTGTGATGGAGTATTCTGATGTTTAATGTAGATAGGCTGGAAGCTAAGCTTGAAAAGGGAATAACACACAGATGTAAAATATAGATTTGGAAAGAAAACAGAAAAATGGTTTGTGTTTCTGGCCATCTGATACAAGATGTGTTTTGGCTGTGTGCCTAATACCAGCAAAGAAATAGATTGATACTCAGCGCTGTGTAGTCAGTCAACAGTATAAATAGTGTTTTAGCAAAACAAGAAAATAAGGAGTTCTGATAAATTGAAGAAGAAAGAGGCAACTATCTACAGAAAACATTTCCTTAATTCTTGAAGGAGGAACCACAATAAAAGTCGAAAGTTGAGATTTGTTTTTTCTTTAGGAAGTGATACAATTGAACAAGCAGATGGGAATTAAATTAGTAAGCAAATATATTTGACCACATAATAACAGAAACCTCAGCACTGTTACATTTGATTGTGCAACACCATAAACAGAGATGTTCAATGCGAAATAACACAAAGTGTAACAAAGTATCACTGAATATAATTTTATTACACACAATTCATTGAAGTAGATATATATACATACACACACACACACACACACACACTTCTGTACTAGTAATATAGAAATTCACACAAGGATGTGGAACATAAGAAAGTTAAAATGGGATGATGGACTGGAAATTGTCTTATATTTTGATTTACATCTAGTTTAGGTTGGATCATAGCGCATTAACATTTATAAGTGACATTATCCTACCATAACTACATACAGCAGGATTACAATGAAAAAACAAGCCTTTTTTTTTTTTTTAAATAATTCTTTTAACAAATCCCCACCTAGACTAATATATAAAACAGTAACTGGCTTTTCAAAGACTCAAACATAAAACTTTGTCTTTTATTTAAGAAAATGGGAGCTCTCTCCTAACAGGATTAAAACCCATTGGTATCTAATTGTGACTTACATAAATTGATTAACTTCTTCAGTGCTAAGACATTGATCAATATACAGCTGTCTGGCACCCATGTATTTAACTTAAGGAGACCCAATTTCAAATTTAAGGGCACATTCTTAGAAAAAATAAATCATTCTTAAATCAGCCCTGTAATAATATAATTACCAAAATTGTTAACTCATCGTCCCCTTTAAAAGGAGTTCATTATTTCACTCAAGTTCAGTGAGTCTCAGACGGTCTGCCAAGGTTAACTGAGCATCAAGGGGTTCAAAAAGACCTGCTTTGCTGTTTGTGACTAGTTTAAAGAAACTAAACTTTATCCTCTATTTTCATATTATATATATATCCCCTTGGTTCATACTAATAAAATATATCCCCCCATGTTCAGATTATACTATATCCCCTGGGTTCAAACTAAACTATACCCCATATGTTCATATTATACTATATCCTCTGGGTTCACACTAAACTATATCCCCTATGTTCATTTTATAGGATATTCACTGGGCTCATACTAAAACTATATCCCCTATGTTTATATTATATATATTCCCTTGGTTCATACTAATGATCTATATGCCCTATGTTCATATTATACTATATCCACTATGTTTATTCTAATCTATATCCCCTGTGTTCATATTATACTACATCCCCTATGTTCATTCTAATCTATATCCCCTGTGTTCATATTAAATTATATTCCCTGAGTTCATACTAAACTATATACCCTATGTTCATTTTAGATTATATTCCCTGGGTAAGGGTTCATACTAAACTATATCCCTTATGTTCATATTATACTATATCCCCTTTGTTCATAATAAACTATATCCCCTATGTTCATATTATACTATATCCCCTTTGTTCATAATAAACTATATCCCCTATGTTGATATTATACTACATCTAAACCAAGTAAAATTCAAGACAATCCCACATTGCTTGACTTTTCACCACACTCCCAGAAGTTACTGTACATCGACTTGGGATAATGCACTGCTCACAAGCCAAAGTCAATTCTAACTCACAATCTGCAGCTGGTTTTCACACTACTTTCTGGGACCCCAGTTGTATTGTTCTCGTGGTCTTCCAGGGCTGAGCAGGACATGACAAGCCAAGAGGAAATTACCCTGTTTACTTTAATTGAGGGGGAACAGGAAAGCAGCTGGGAAGATAAGAGTCAAGAGGAAACTGCAGAAGAATAAGGAGTCTGAAAAGTGGATGAAATGAAATGAAGGCATAGGAAAACAACTAGGAGAAGAACAGCAATCTGTGCAACAAGATAATTAGCACTTTGTACTGGATTGCATGTCTATGGTATTTAGCCATCCCAGACTGCATGGTTTACAGACAGCTCCCTCCATTTAACCTCATAGAAATTATTAATATAACACGTGCTGAGTGATTGGGGTCAAGAAAAGGGAAAGAGAAACTTTATAAAGATTGTTTCCAAAACAACATGTCTAGTCCCAGTCTACGCATATTTCAAATACCATGATTGACATTCAAAGTTTACAGAAACCTTATTAAACAGTTAGGGGGGTTTCTTCAAACACTCCATTAATGAAACCAGGAATAAATCTCAATAATGATCTTTAGAGCATACAGTTATTAACAGCATGTAATTAGGATGATACCATTCTAACGGTTCTATTCCATTATCGTGTCTGATATCAAGTGACACACGTGCATCAACAGCATTGACTGAGCAAGCTGCACGGACAGGATTAATCCCCATCGTTTGCCAACTATAGCCTGGAAAAATCCTGGGGTGCTATAGAAGCTCAGGGAGATAACTACCATAATAATGCCTGATCGTGATAGGTGTTGTTGGGGTTCACGGCAGCTGTGTGAAACTACTGAGCACATTATTGCAGCCGTGTGCTTTAATAAACACATATTCTGAATAACAGCAACATTATCATCCCTGGGGAACTCCACTAGCCAGCCACATCGGGATGCTGATAGCCCTTCACCCAGCCACCGATTGATCTGCACAGATTTGTCCCTTAGCTCATCCTATGACCATGCTGTCATGTGAGTGTCTGTTTACTGCTTACACTTGGAGTGTCTGTGTGTCTAGTGATCACAGTCCCCGTGTTTTTACAGAGCACCGTGCATACCCATTCACTTCTTCTGGCTGGGTCTGTGCCAGAACAAGAAACGGTTCTGGGATATTAGACATGTTTTCTGTATTTTATACACAGATCTAAAGCAGTTATTACCTGAGATGGTAAATTGTCTGAGCCTGGTGTGTGTAGTTATTTTTGGATTAAGATTGTAGCTGCTCAATACACTGTATGGTAAGAGTGTGCTGCTTAGTTTTGGCAGGTCCTGTGCTCTTGCTATCCCAAAGCATGGGTGTGCAGTGGAATGATCAGGATCAACTCCCTTTTCCAGACAGACAGACACACAGCTGGAAAATTAAACTTCCCCCAAACTAAGCAGCCCAGCTCTGTATAGTAAGAGCTTGGAGATGCAGTAATTGCTGTGATTGACAAACTCAGTAACAGTATCACCCACTGAAACCGTTACACACCTTCCTACAAAGCACTTGTACTCCAGATCTGCCAACTGACAGCTACTTCTGTCCACATCTCGAGATGCTCAACAACTTCCCACCCCCAGAGATCGCTGCCTTCCACAGCTCAGTCTGACAGCAGTATGTATCACATAAACAACACGACATCAAACCCCGAAACAAACCCCCCCTTTACCTGAGAACGTCTCAAACGCCACAGCAGGCAAAAGTCCAGCCAAAGTCAGAAGGCAACTTGCAAATACTTTCCCCATGGCAGCTTCAGCAATCAGAATCAAATACAAACATAAGCAATGTTTAGAAGTCACAAGAATTGAATAAAAAAAATAGTAGCACTGTTTAAAAACAAATAAAATAATAAAGTAGCTGAGTCTCCCTGGTTGCTGAGGTCGGAGAGAAGTTTCAGTTATTCTTGTCCCAATTTGCCACTTTGCTGTAATAGTCCTGTGTGGAGGGGAGTGTCACTGGCTCCCTGCCTTCTCCCTCTATATAGTAATGTGAGGGCTGCCGCAGCTCTCCCCGGCAGTGCCAGCGCGCCGCCTCTCTCACTCTCCGCTCTCAGCGTTCTGGATTCTGGATTTGGAACTCGGACTAAAGTTGGTTTCCCTGTAAAGATGTGTTAGCACATCTCTCGGGAGCGCGCACGCAGGCTGTGTGAGACTGAGGGAGGGGAGAGACCGAGTGTGGCTGTTCAAAGTCCTGAAAGCTTAGTAAATCACCCCTGCTTATCTCCCGTGCGTGGAAAATGACAAATCTTTTTTTTTTTTTCCTGTAAAAAAAAAGCAGAAATCCTCTTTATCTCTCTTACAATCAATAAAATGCAGCTCTATATTTCTGTCTAACCAGATATAATTACCAGTCTGCTCTATTTTACTGTTTCAAATAAAACACATCTCCATATCTTATATTTCCACCTACTAATAAAGCATTTCTCCATATCTTATATTACCACCTGCAAATGAAACATGCCCTCCTCCTTTTATATTCTTATTAAACAATGAGTATTGATTAACCATTTCAGGGCAACATAAATGTCCCTTTTTATTATCTGAAATGCATAAATACTTCACAAAAAATACTTAATATACATTAAGTCCCCCATATTAATATCCCTATGGGACTGGAAGTGAACATCTCTGGGACTGAAAGGGTTAATATACACACACTTTCACCGATCTGGGTTTTCATTAACCCATTCAGTCCCACGTTATCATCCCCATGAGACTGGAAGGCGTTACACTACACGACTACTTCACATAACATCTCTGGGGTTGAAAGGGTTAATCTATACACACCTTTGGTGATGTGTATTTACTGGCAATATGTGTATAGGGACACACTCGCTCTCTCTCTTCCACACATTTCCACACATACTCAGTGCAGATACAGTATGTATCACTGTGTATAGATGTGTGGGCTATGGTTGGGATAAGTGACGTAATGCAGAATTACAGGTAACACATGTCTGTTTGGATACCATGTAACGCTAGATTCCATGTAGTTTTATTATAGCTGAGACCACATGGTTTGACTTTCCAGTTATAGATGTACTCTGTGTATGCTCCTAGTTGAAAATAATACTGATATTATAGGAAGTCAGAATAACAGGGATGCACTCACAGCACAGGATTTGGAAAATAGTAAAATTTAATAGGTGTAACTGAAACATGTTACAATGAATCTACTATCAAATAAATATTTCTCCCTATCTTATATTACCACCTGCAAATAAAACATGTTTACTCCTCTTATATTCTTGAGTATTGATTAACCATTTCAGGGCAACAGAAATGTCCCTTTTTATTATCTGAAAGGGTTTACACATAAGTATCAAAGCTTCAACCGGGTCTTTTTCTTTTTCAAGAGAACTTGAAATGGACCTTAGAAAAGAACTGGTGGGGATTGAAATGTTGAACGCAGATTCATTGAAACAAGTTTTATGTACACTTATTACATTTCCTGATTTAGCAAGTCCTGTGAGCTCACCTATTTTTCTGACTTTGCTATAGTATATGTGGCCAGGTTTTTTTATTTTTTATAACATACTTGGTACATATGTGCGTGTATATATATATATATATATATATATATATATATATATTTACCCTTTCAGTCCCACATATACTACATGAGGCGGTAGTGTAATAACCTTTTCATGCTCTCCTCTAGATTGTAAACTTGTTTCTCATCGACGAGCAGGTTTCTCATCAATCTGTTCCTGTAAAAAATATCAGTGGTCTCATTTATTATAAAGAATAAATAATAATAACACTGTCCATGTAGGTGATAAAAGATGTGATTTCTAGGCTTAGATGGTTAATGAATAGCATTCTATCATTAGAATGTATTTGCAGGAGGTTAAAAAAAAAGAATATTAAAACAGAGAAGCCTGCTAATTACATCTGCTTAGAAAAATGCAAACTTGATTTTATTTATTGTAAGGGACATTTAAAGAGACTGCCAACTTTTTGCAAGAGAAATAGTTCAGGATTTAGGTGTAGGGGAGAGAAGCATGGATGATTTATCGATCTTTCAGGACTTTTGGCAGCCACACTCATCCTCCCTCCACTCTCCCTCCTCTGCTCACCCGGTCTCAGTGCTCCTTAGAAGGGTTGTGGAAGCACATCTGTGCAGAGAAAGAACTTTAACAGGACACCGGTGAGTTCTATTAATCTCTCCCGGTGAACATTCCAAATCAGAACTCACCAGCGAGTGTCTGTAAAGGGGGATGACGCAGCAAGGACCTGCCTTAGGGGTGTGCAAACTGTGCGGCCGCACAGGGTGCCATGGAGCAGGGTCTCACACATGGCTGGGTTGCAGGGGGAGGGTGGAGGGAGCTAGAGCTATTTTATTATTCTCCACCCTGGTCTATGTGAAAAACACAAACGGGCAGGGATTACCTGTGTGTGTGTGACTGTCTGCCTGTGTGTGAGATTGTTTGTGTGTGACTGTAACTTTGTCTGTGTGTGTGATTGCAACTGTGTGTGCGTGTGTGTGTGTGACTCTCTGCCTGTAACTGTGTATGTGTGTGTGAGAGTGTCTGCCGGTAACTGAGCGTGTGTGATTACTTGTAACTGTGTGTGGTTGTGACTCTTTGCCTGTAACTAAGCATGTGCGACTGTCTACCTGTACCCTTTGTGTGACTGTCTGCCTGTGTGTGAGACTGTTTGTCCGTGTGTGACTGTAACTTTGCCTGTGTGTGTGTTTGCAAGTGTGTGTGTGACTGTCTGTTTGTAACTGTGTGTGTGGTTTTGACTGTTTGCCTGTAACTGAGCATGTGTGACTGTCTACCTGTAACTGAGCATGTGTGACAAAGTTAGTCTGCCACTCTGTAATGCATGGGAAGCAGTCTGGCACCTCTGGCCTGCACTTCTGCTAGCTGCAGATCATAAGTAGCTGCCTGTGTGTGTGTGGCTGTCTATGTGTGTGTGTGTGTGTGTGTGACTGTAACTTTGCGTGTGTGTGTGTGTGTGACTGTGTGCTTGTAACTGAGCAGCCTGGCACCTTTGGACTGCACTTCTGCTAGCTGCAACCATACGTAGCTGTCTTCCTAGCTCTGGCCAATCAGTGTGTTGCTGTGGATTATTACAGGCAAGTTTTGACACTGTAAATGCCTAAGCTAACGAGGCAGTTACTCATAGTCTGCACCCGGTGAAGGGGCAAACCAGGTTCCCAGCACACTGGAACACCATAGATCAGTATTCCACCTCTCACTGCAAGGTAACAACTGGGAAGGGAGAATGAATATTTTAAAATGTTTATTAATGTAATAAATCACCTATACAAACACACATACATGGATGAAGGTGTATGACGGGTCAGGCGCTGTGAAGATTTTTTTTTTTTGCACATTGTGCCTAATGCCCCTGCTCGCAGCGATACGTTCGTCAGACTGTAATACCACATGCATGCTTTAACTGCTGCACTGCCAAGCATAGATTTCATTTATTTTCTGTTGTGCTCAGTTCTGCAACTCTAGAAGCTGTGTAATGCATTGATGTGGTATTTCTCGTCACGGATGTCACAGAGTATAGGAGGCCTAGGTGCTTAGTAAAATCAGACATCCACTACAATTGTCCTTCACAGAAATATTCACAAATAGAAGCTCATGTGCACACAATACATTTTAGATTTGCTCCATATGAATAATTTTTAGGTTTGCTCCATAAAACCATTATTTTTTTGTCTTGTATTCTGTGTTTCCACTGTTTCCCTTTTTGTTCATTATGGTTCCTTTGAAATGTCCTGCAACTGTTTTGTTTTTCCTGTAAATCATTTTTTTTTTTTTGGGGGTGGGGGGGGTCATTACTGGTAAAATTACAGGCATACAACTTGCTTACATTCAACAGTCAAATAGGCATGCCATACACAATAAACAGTGTTCAATCAAGTGCAATGGCTTTCATCTTGAGTCTCCATCCCACACCTAATTTATTTCAGTGGTGTAGTAAACGGTTATATAATAACAATCCAATGTAACTATTGCCTCAGACCACTTAACTTATTGCCATTTTATTTTGAAAACCTATATTTGTGATAAAAAGTTTTAAACTGAAACCTAAATAGATATATAATTAACCTGCACAAAAACAGAAGGGGGAGGGGTGTAAACCATTAAGCTACCCAGGGCCGTCTTTAATTTAGATTGGACCCTGGGCGAGCATTTACTTGGGCCCCCTGACTACGTCTAGATACACACAAATACACTACCTGACACACATGCAGATACACACTGACCACATATAGAAACACACAAGAACATACAGATACACACAGACTACATATAGATACACTGACACACACACATACAAACACTGACATACATGCAGATACAAAGGTACACACACTGACTACTTATAGATACACCGACACACACACTGACAGACAGACACACAGATACACACATGCAGATATACAGATACAAACACTGACACATACAGATACACACACAAATACAAATGGACAACATACAGATACAGAGACACATTCTGACAGACGTACTGGCACAGACTCACACACAGAAAACCATACTGAAACACACATACACAAAGACATACTGAACCACACAGACACTGATGGACTCTCACACACACAGACATACAGATACACTGACAGACGTACTGGCACATATACACACAGACAGACGGACATACTGAAACACACATACACACAGACATTGACAGACATATTGACAAACACAGACATACAGAACCACACTGACAGACTCACACATAGACATACTGACAGACATACACACATTCTGGCACACACACACAGACAGACTGAAACACACAGACACAGACACTGACAGATATACACACATACAGATATTTTGAAACTCACAGACAGCCATACTGAAACACACAGACACTGACAGACTCACACAGACATACTGGCACACAGACAGACATTCTGGCACACAGACAGACATTCTGGCACACAGACAGACATTCTGGCACACAGACAGACAGACATTCTGGCACACAGACAGACAGACATTCTGGCACACAGACAGACATGCTGAAACACACATACCCACAGACACTGACAGACAAACACACATCCAGACATTTTGACATACACAGACAGCCATACTGAAACACACATACACACTGAACCACAGACACTGACAGACTCACACACAGACATACTGACACACTGACAGACATACACACATACAGACATACTGAACCACACAGACACTGACAGACACACACACAGACATACAGATACACTGACAGACTTTGATAACCACCCTCCAGTTTCTTACCTTGTCCTGGAGGGTGGCTTCCCTGGGGTCCAGTGGGCTGGCTGGGGTGGCTGGGAGTTAAGCTCTCCCGGCCTGGCCCCCTCCGGAACAGCTGGTCCGCCTTCCTCCCGCGCGGCTCCAGTTTCTGTGGGAGGAAGTGACGCACGGCTGTCACTTCCTCCCACTGCTGCCGAAAAGCAAGGACCCGGTCGCGCTGTTAAAGCGCCACAGCGCCCGACCGGGCCCCTGCTGACACAGTCCCACCGGGTGGCCCTAAGTGCATGGGCCACCCGATGGGCCCCCATAGTTTGCGGGCAGAGGGCAAACAGGGCAGTTACCTCGGGCCCCCCAGCAGGGACAGGGCCCGGGGCAGCTGCCCCGTTTGCCCCGCGTTAAAGACGGCCCTGAAGCTACCAGGATAAATCGTTGACCTGTAGCCCAAGGAGCAGCAAAGCTAAGGAAATGGGCCTTGACAGAGCTAGGAGGCAGGCATATAAGCTAAGGAGTGGGGGGAGGTTTCATATAATAGCGGACATTTTAGATTAGGGGCCATTTTAATCATCCATACTTGCCTGTGGTTGTATGCTGCAGGTTTGCGTGGTGTTTGCTTTGTCTTTCACTGTCACTGGGGCAGACTGGCAGGAATGATAAGGGCAGATCTAGGAGCAGCAGGCGTTCCAGGCACAGGACCGAAGGCAGACTGCGCAGCGTTGATAGGGATTCCTGGGGTGAGCGGCCAGGACGACAGCGGCCTTCCTCTTCTGCTTCATTCCAGAAGGGTAGGGGGAGTGCTTCCAGGTCCGACAGCGGGAGCCCCTTGGATAGGAGATACACTCAAGAGTCAGTAGGTTGTGATGGCCGTAAGGTTCAGGATGACAGGCAAGGCAGGAGAGATTTGAGGCGGGGATCTTGCTTGGAGGATGTGGATGGCCTACCCAGTTTCTCTTCTCCTTTCTCTTCTTTGTCATGTTCTCCCACGGACCAGGCATGGGTCCAGGAAGCAGGTCCCAGAATGTTGGCATTTATTCCTGGGACCCTCCGCTACCCAATCTTTGTATTTCTCAATTGGGGGTTGTTCTTAAGAAGGAGCCTGGGAGGTACTGTCTCTTACATCATCTTTCCTACCCAAAAGGGTCATCAGTGAATAATGACATTGATGCTGCCTTATGCTCAGTGTCCTACTGTGGCATTACTTGCCTCCAACAAGCAGTGCAGACCCTGTGCCTCCAAAAAGTGATCTTCTTCATGGACAACATGTCACTGGTATCTGCGGTTAATCTGTTATCTGCCTCTTCCATGCCAGTTATTCGTTTGTTGCAGCGTTTTGTATTGCTTTGCATGCAGCTTAATATTGTTTTTCGGGCACGTCATGTGCCTGGTTTCTTGAATATCATTGCCGATGTGCTTTCTCGTGGGAGAGGTTTCGAGCGGCGGCTCCCGGAGCGCGGAAGAAGGGTCAGGCCTGCCCAGTTGACGTGTGGTAACTCGGGACATCCTGTTTATATGATTGATCAAAGAGTCTTTGGCTCCTAGTACTTGGTTGCCATATGTCAAGGTGTTGAGGACATAAGATGAGTCACATGTGTGTGGTGGGGGACACCACTTAGCTGAGGTATGGTTGGATATGCTGTTATGGTACTTGTGTAGATTGTTCTCTATCTATGCTTCGTCTTCGGTGGTAGATAGGCATATGGCGGTGTTAGCCTTTTTGTTCAAGTTAAATGGTTGGGAGGACTTCACCAAGAATTTTCTAGTTCATCAAACATTGAAAAGTTTTCGTAAGGGTAAGAGAACACCAGACACCCGTTGGCCGGTGTCTTTTGACCTTTTACACAGTTTAATAGGGGTGCTACCAGATTTCTGTTTCTCCCACAATGAGGTTTTATTGTTCATGATTGCTTTTGTTTGGGCATTCCTTGCAGCTTTTCAGTTAGTTAGTGGGAAGGTGGTAATCCGTGAGGTTCCAGTCGTAAATTAGACTGGACCATTTGGTTTAAATTTGGGTTGGTATATTTATCTGCTTGTCTATGGTAACATGTTGTCTTTCTTTTGTAGGCCGGGTCGCCTGGTTGGTGGGCCACTCATACATCCATTGGGCGCAAGAGAGAGCCGCAGTTGCACATTATGGAGAACAGCTGGGCTTTCCACAGTCTTTGTTACAACTGCGTAGGTTTGGTTTTCAAGGGTTTAGTTGGAGGGAAATTTCTTTTAAGATTTTCAGGCTGCTAGGTTCCGGACAGTTACCAGATTTTCTTTTAATCCACGCTGGGAGGAATGATTTAGGTCAAGTGCCTCAGAGGGACTTGGTGCAATGTATGAAGCGTGATCTGGATAGGTTGAAGGGTCTTGCTCCGGGTGTAGTGATAATTTGGTCAGAGATGGTGCCCCGTTTGCATTGGCGTCATGCTCTTGATCCTGTGGCAGTGACCAAGTGTCGAGGGAAGATTAACAAGCTGTTGTCCGTTTTCGTTAGATGTATGGGGGGAGTAGTTGTACGGCACTGTAAGTTAGACACCATGCTTACTGGTTATTTTAGGCATGATGGGGTGCACCTTTCCGACATAGGGAACGATTTCTTTAATATGGGTTTTCAGGAAGGCTTGCAGCGTGCATTGGTTTTGCGGGCTTGGGGCGCTCAGGTGTCTTGAAAAGTCAAGCTCTGAGCTGGGGCAGGCCTGGATTAGAAATTGGGGGTAGGTAGGATTGCTAGCTGGTATGTTTGAAGTTCGGTAACAAAATTCACATGGTTTAATTTAGTAGGTTGGAGCCCATTGGTGGTTTTCAAACTGGAGGTGTATGGGGTATCTCGGTATACCCATACAATGTTAAATCCTTTGGAATAAGACCTCCTGTTGTGGCTGTGTTTTGTGTTCTGTTATTCATATATTGTCATTTCCAGTGGGTATCGTACTGCTAAAGGTGGGGGTGTATATTATTTATTTATAAAATATTTTTCCAGGAAAGATACAGTGAGATTTCTCTTGTTTTCAAATTCAAATATGTCCTAGGTATATGTGTCTATGTTAAAATTGTGTAGGTTTAGCAAAGACTTTTGGATATATATATATGTGTGTGTGTGTATGTGTATATATATATATATATATATATATATATATATATATATGTACACACAGTGAGGGGGAAAAAGTATTAGATCTCCCATTGATTTTGAACGTTTGTCCACTGACAAAGAAATGATCAGTCTATAATTGTAATGGTAGGTGTATTTTAACAGTGAGAGACAGAATAAAAAAATCCAGAAAACGCGTGTTAAAAAAGTTATAAATTGATTTGCATGTCAATGAGTGAAATAAGTATTTGATCCCTTATCAATTAGCAAGATTTCTGGCTCCCATGTGTCTTTTATACAGGTAACAAGATGAGATTAGGAGCACTCTCTTAAAGGGAGTGCTCCTTATGTCAGCTTGTTACCTGTGTAAAAGACACCTGTCCACAGAAGCAATCAATCAATCAGATTCCAAACTCTCCACCATGGCCAAGTCCAAAGAGCTATCGAAGGATGTCAGGGACAAGATTGTAGACCTACACAAGGCTGGAATGGACTACAAGACCATCGCCAAGCAGCTTGGTGAGAAGGTGACAACAGTTGGTGCGATTAATCGTAAATGGAAGAAACACAAAATAACTGTCAGTCTCCCTCGGTCTGTTGTTCCATCCAAGATCTTGCCTCGTTGAGTTTCAATGATCATGAGAATGGTGAGGAATCAGCCAAGAGCTACACGGGAGGATCTTGTTAATGATTTCAAGGCAGCTGGGACCATAGTCCCCAAGAAAACAATTGGTAACACACTATACCGTGAAGGACTGAAATTCTGCAGCACGCGCAAGGTCCCCTGCTCAAGAAAGCACATGTACCTGTGTGAGGTTTCCCAATGAACATCTGAATGATTCAGAGAAGAACTGGGTGAAAGTGTTGTGGTCTGATGAGACTAAAAATGAGCTCTTTGGCAATTACACCACATCAAAGGTTGAGAACCTCCTTCCCTCAGCAAGTGCATTGAAAATGGGTCGTGGATGGTTATTCCAACATGACAATGACCCAAAACACACAGCCAAGGCAACAAAGGAGTGGATCAAAAAGGAGGGGCCTAGCCAGTCTCCAGACCTTAATCCATAGAAAAATCTGTGGAGGGAGCTGAAGATCGAGTTGCCAAACGCCCGCCTCGAAACCATAATGACTTGTAGATGTGTGCAAACGTCTGACCTCTGTGATTGCCAACAAGGGTTTTGCCACCAAGTACTAAGTTGAAGGGGTCAAATATTTATTTTTCTCATTTACATGTAAATCAATTTATAACTTTTTTGAAATGCATATTTTGGGATTTTTTGGGTTATTCTGTCTGACTGTTAAAATACACCTACCATTACACCTACAACTTATATATCTGCTATCTCCTCAATTGACACCCTAATACGCCAACACTGCACAGTGTCCTACTCAGATTTACAAAAAGAATACAACCTACCAAACTCTTTTTTGTTTCCATATCTACAAATTAAGAGCATTATCCCAACTCATCTATACACCAGGTCTGAAATGCCCCCCCCCCCCTATTTACTAAAGCAAACATAATTCATAAAGGTGCCATAAAACTAAATTATCAGCCTGCTACAAAACCATCATGTAAGGGATCCCACGTAAACCACCTACTTATATGACCCAATGAGCCACAGAAACTACTGTTGCCCTGACCAAAACAGAATGGATTTCCTCTAACGTCTTAATTGAGGCGCACAGGAAACTTATATATAGATGGTATCTGACACCTAGCAGACTCCATAAAATATTCTCAAATGTGCCTTGTTCATGCTGGAGGTGTGGTGAGTATGAGGGACATATGACACACGTATGGTGACGCTGTAAAGCACTTAAGCTGCTATGGGACGCAGTTAACAAACTCTTACAACCCGTTGTTGCTAGAAACCTACCTACCAAATTCAGACAACTAGTAATGCTCACTATATTAGCAGCTAGGAATCTAATAGCCCTCCACTTGAAGCAACAAATATGCCCATACAAATTTCAGCTAATAGACCAGCTTAACCAATATTATATGTATGAGAGGATGTCCCTCACATCCGAAAAACATACCGAAACCTTCAATACCTTGTGGCAACCATGGCTAGAAAACTTTAATAGTGAACAATGTGACTAGACTCGATATACTGTATAAATATATATGAATACTGTAAATGTTGTATACCATATGTTAAATATGCTTATTTGCAATACCTCTCCAACCCCTCCCTTTTTTCCTTTCTGTACCCTCAACCCTTTTTATCAAAAAATAAATAAAAACCTTTAACCCCTTACAGACACATGATATGTGTGACATGTCATGATTCCCTTTTATTCTAGAAGTTTGGTCCTTAAGGGGTTAAATTGTAAAAAAATGTATAGTGTTGTTTATTGTATTAAACAAAATCAAAGCAAATGAAGTACATACAGAAAAGTCCAGGTGGTTCACAGTCCAAAACGCGTTTCGTCGGTTAGACCCAACTTTCTCAATTGGTATCTGCACTGCTGCCATTTTAAATCTTAAATACCCCTAAATACCCCCGCAGATACCAGGTCGGCGGTCACGATCCACTGCCCAATCCGGCAGTCCCGCACCATGTGATTGCAGAATCCTTGCGATGACATGGCCAGAATAGCTGACTTATGCAGTGCCTGCAGGGAGACTGCCTGAACTCCCAGGCTGTCCACCTCATGCCTGCAAAAAAAATAATGAATTAATAATAGTTGTTAAAAAGTTTAATAACGTAAATAAAAGTACTTAGATCATATATCTAAGTACTTTTATGAGCAGATACATAAACTATTATTCTTAGTGTATTTTAATATTAAAATACACTTAGAATGATGTTTATATATATATATAACAATAATCAATAAATATCAATAATAATCAATAATATATATTTTTTTAAAGGATATACCGGTTTAAATTTGTTCTAACTATTTTGATATTATACCTATATTAAATTCAATATACATTTAAAATGATATTCTAGATACATGTATGTATATATATATATGTAAATATATATATATATTTATAGTTATATATAAAAAAAATAAAAATCTTATATATACATATATATTTTAATTCTACAAATATGTTTATATATTTTCACATAATTAAGTAATTGTATTAATTACAATCTGAGGGACCTGCCCAACAACCCAGGCAGAAAGTCCAGAGAATTTCCCTCGCAAGCCCTATATTTAACCCTGCAACTTTCCATGACACCATAAAACCTGTACATGGCAGGTACTGAACACAAATATTAGTGTTTAAAAACAGTAAGACACATCACAACTAGATAACGTAATTTTTTTTGCATTTTTCACACACAAACTACTTTCACTGACGATATTGTTGTAATATGTTTTACTATTTTGAAACACTAATATTTGTGTTCAGGGAAGTCTCCCTAGTATAACAGTGCCCCCCATGCACAGGTGTTATAGTGTTTTCAAAAGTTACTGAGTCAAATATAAGGCTTGAATTTCCTTTTTTTCACATTGAAATTTGGCAGATTTGTTATGTTGCCTTTGAGAGCGTATGGTAGCCCAGGAATGAGAATTACCCCCATGATGGCATACCATTTGCAAAAGTAGACAAAAGGTATTGCAAATGAGGTATGTCCATTCTTTTTTTTTTTTTTTAGTAGCCACTTAGTCACAAACACCTGCCAAAATTAGCGTTCAATTTCGCTTTTTGCAATTTTCACACACAAACAAATATGAATGCTAACTTTGGCCAGTGTTTGTGACGTAGTGACTACTAAAAAAGACTGGATATGTCCCATATTGAATACCCTGGGTTGTCTACTTTAAAAAAAATATGTACATATGAGGTGTGATTCAGAGATTTATGACAGATAATAGTGTTACAATGTCACTATTGATAAATTTTAAAAATATATATTTTGAAACAGCAATTTCCTACTTGTACTTATAGCCCTATAACTTGCAAAAAAAGCTCATAAACACTGGCTGTTTTTAAACTCAGGACAACATTTTGAAGCTATTTAGCAGTTTTTGTCATTAGCTTTCATAGGTAAGTAAAAGATTTTTCAAGTAAATGTAAAAAAAAAATGTCTGTTTTTCAATTTTTCACCATATTTTATTATTGTTAAAAAAGGTAAATTATATGACATGATACAAATAATGGTATGTAAAGAAAGCCCCTTTTGTCCTGAAAAAAAACAATATATAATTTGTATGGGAACAGTAACTGAGAGAGAGGAAAATTACAGCCAAACACAAACACCACAAAAGTGTTAAAACAGCTCTGGTCCTTAACATACAACATGTCCAAAACAGTCTGGTCCTGAAGGGGTTAAAACATTCCAGGTTTTGTTTTGCTCACAACTTGCACAATTGGCTCAGTCCTTAAGGGGTTAACTGTGTTTGATTCTTTTAGTCACTAACATGTTTGTTTTTCTATATAATTTAGGTCAATAGGCGGTTTCTTTCCAAGGTCCATTAACTTATCTTGGCACATAGTAGTGCTCCATTCATAAATATTCCCAATGTAGCATTTACGGTAATGGTTTTAATGATACCCTCCGCCTTGGGAATGGATACGTTTTAGTAATAGAAAATAGTCTATTTTACAAATTCATTATGATCTGCACACTTTTTACATCATTACTCTAATACATTTCCTTTATTTACACATTCACCTCCTCGATGAACATCACTTATCCCTTTTCTCCCCACGTTCTATTGTACATTTAAACTGAGTTTACAATATATATTTATATTGTACTTTTAGTGCAAACATATTACTTTATGCGAAAAAACATATATTTTTAAAGTATTGATTTTATTTAGCCTGAATCATGCTTACTGCTGTTCTCCATCTCTACCCATGATTAAGAAATGTATTTTTTGTTCTCGTGCTAAACTCTGTCCATATAAAGTTCTTCTGGTGCTGCTTTGTTCTTTCTTGCATCTTATCTACTTATTGTTGTTTCTTCTATTGTAATCTTTAGACCTGTGTATGGCAAAGAAATTCTGTTTGTCTGAATTAACTCCTCTCGAAAAAATGTTTAGTTTGGACAGACACAATTTCATCTATGGCATTTCAGTTTGGATGAATTTAGTCTGCGTAATCATTTCGGGAAAACTATTTGTACGACCCAAAATGGCGCTAAAATGTGGTTCAAAGATCACATGAGAAAACAGGACCAATAGAGCCAAAAAAAGAGGAAAATATATCTATATTTATTTAAAAATATGTAATATATATATAGATTTTAATTTTAATTTTTTTTATTGCTCCTGCTATTATCCAGTATTGGTCACTACACACTTGATCTGTGAATAAAATGAACATTTCGTGGCTGCCCCCTAGACATCAAATTATGATTTATTTTTTATGCGCATTGATGGAAGTCTGAATTATGAAGCAAACTAAACATCACATCTATTGCCCTTTTCATTTATTTTGTGATTTGGCCAGATGATGGTTCTAAGTCAGGAAATCAGCGGAATTGCTAATCGACCAATATTCAGACAAATTATGATTCATTTGAAACTGAACACAAGTCTGATAGTCTTCAGTTACTCAGGCTAGCTTTACTGGGGCTATTTGTCTTCACTCCCCTTCCTCCTACTGTATAAGGTATTTTGCTAGTCTTCCTTGCATCTTGGTGGTCCTTTACTGGTCCTGTCTTTTCTGCTGCATTCTGTTTTCTTACTTTCTCCTTCCAGTTCATCACTTCTTTCTATAGTAGTTAATGTATAGGAAATGTGGTTGAGACGGTTTACTGAAGGTTACCTATGACATTTATCAGTTTCGAGACTTAAGACTCCACTGTAGATCTGTAGACTATTTTGCCAATTAGAAAACATCTTGCCACCTAATAGGAATAGTGTTACCTGGCCCCTTTCCACATGCACATTAACCTGAAAACCAAAATATTTTTAAACAGTTTGATACAAATAGATGGTCCACTCATTTGACATATCGCTATTATGTAAGTTTATACATTAACAATATCTAATTTGCCCAGTTTTGATGGAATTTATTGGCTGAATATGTAAGCTATCTTGCGTAGCTGATGAATGCCATCTAAATAGTGACATAACTGATAATGTGGAAGTGATGAAGCACTATACCAATAGAGAACATTTGCTGTGGATCATAATCCTCTATATTACATGGGAATTATCCTGATGCAATTTAGTTTTTATCATACGATATCCTCCTTTTAATCTATGTTTAGAGTAATCCAGTTCATACTCATTAGACTTTGAAGATTGGATAGGCAGATTGGTTAGACAGTCCTTAATCATATGTTCTCTTAAATATGCATTTTGGCCAGCTGTTTTCAAGAAGGATCTTATGGAACTAGAAGTAGTGCAGAGGTCAAAATGAAAAAGAGGAATGGAATATTTTATTGATGAAAGGACGACTGGAAGATATGAACTTATTTTCTTTTAAAAATGGCAAATTAGAGGATTTGTGTTTTACGTTTTGATTTGGTCTACAATTTTTGATTTTCAATTTGCAGAAATTAATTTCAATGTTGATTCGGGTTTGTTATTTTCGTTAGTTAAATAAATTTTGGGCACCTATTAATCCCAATAGAAAATTAATAATCCATAAAGCGGGCAGTCTTTTACTAGTTTACCGACAGATATTCATTTTCGGATTAAATTAGCATAACTGAATTTTCATTATGTTTTCAGTGTGCCCAAAAACAAATACATATGTTTATTCATTATTAGTCCCATACAAAAGAGAAGAGGTGACCCATTTATACCTGAAAATAGATTTTACCCACAGCAGAATAAAGAGTATTCAGAGTATTCACAGTTAAAACAATAAAAATATTTAATTCTCTGCTTAAATATGTTGTTTTACCAGATTCTGAACAGATGTTTAAGCATTCTGGATGCATTTTTGGAATATTCAAGGATATACTAATTTATATACCTCTAGAATGTAAGCTCACTTGAGCAGTGTTACCAATTGTAATTTAAAAAAAAATGGTTTCTTACTAATTTTCTAATCTCCACATTCAACATTTTAATATGTTGTGATTTTTTTTTTATTTTTATAAATGCCAATAATGAATATATTAATAGAGAGGTAACAGTTAATTGATTCACAGAAAAATCTAATTGCCAATTTTGAGTGAAGAAGGATTTTTTCCCAAATTGTTTATAAATTTTAAATTGCTTCACTCCCCCCCCCCTTCTTTTGAATCACCAACTGTATTATAGCTATGTGAAAGAATGAACTTGATTTTAGTCCTTAAGAAAATTTCCTTATGAAGTCCAGCATGTTCCTTTCTTCATTTATATATAGAATGTGCAATGAAAGATAAACTGAGAAAACACAATTATAAAAAAGGTAGAAAACATACTAAATGAAAAAAGACTACTATTACTAATAACTATATAATCATCATCATAGGTAAAACAGTTCCAATGGAACTATGGGAAAGAAATAAAAAAAACTAAGGTTTTAAATGCAAAATAGACCAGTGGAAAAATGTCATTGTTCTCTACTTAATGTAAGATTATGTTAACCTTTCTGCATACAGGTCTACTCCATTCACAATTATATGACTTCCGAAGACAGTTGGTTTATTTAATGGTGTCACATCAACATAGGTCCAATCAAAGCTTTTCATTTTATTATGTTTAAATTGCATACTAAAATACATTGATGTACCCCTTTTTGATATTATGGACTAATTTATTTAAGTGACAGGCACATTTTTTAAACAAATTTTATTCAAGGTCAAAAGCAATACAGAAAAAAACAATGTTATCAAATGGCATCATATAACAAAGATTGGATCCATATTTAAAAAGCATGTCTTAACAATGTTATCAAATGGCATCATATAACAAAGATTGGATCCATATTTAAAAAGCATGTCTTAACATTAGAATATTCAACACCATATAACAATTTACAGAGAAATGCCCCCCAAATATTTCAATAAATTATATAAAATTAGAGTTTAACTGAGTAACTTAAACTACGGAGGACTTAAAATAGACATTGAAAAGAGGAGGATTGAATTTTGGAAAGGAAATAAGTGAGTAGAGATGAAGAGGAACTGGGGACATCCTTGATCCAGTGAGGGTGGTCAGGAATTCCACATGTGCATAATGCATAATACATTTTCATGCGTGTGATGGCCAAACAAATCGCCATTATATACATTATTAGTCCTGAATGTAACATTGGATAATTATTTATTTGAAGTACTGTTTATGGGTGGGAGTGTGTGTAGTATCTTTGCGTCAATTTTCTTTTAAAATATTTTGGAAAGCTTGGCTCCAAAAACATCTTATGACACACAAGGGATAGAGTACTTTTTTCATATATATATATATTTTTTTAATAATAAGTATTATCACTCTTCCTTGCTCCCTGGGGAAAGTCAGCACAAACACAGTTTGACTATGTCTAATAAAGGAAGGTTTCCAACTCCTTTATAACTGTTGGTAAACTGATCGGACAGAAATGGTCAATATGTCTTTTCTGATATGGCAGATCCAACAGCAATTGCTCAGATGAACCAAATCCCCTATTCCACTGATAGCCTATGCGGGTGATGACCCATTTGGGCACTCTGGATTCTTCTCATCTATACTATTACAGCCAGGTAGCTGAGTGAGCATCTTTCAAAATATAGTTTATTAAAGATCAACCATCACTTGGATTGTGCTCAATCCGTAAAATATATTCAAATGATTACTAAAATGTAATTCGTAAAGATCATTTAATGAAATTGACTCTACATCACCCATAATGTCTTTACTTTTGTTTGCAGAAAAGTGACAACAATGCAAAGTTTTAAGTAGCTCCATGTGTACAATTAGGTGAAACTTCATTCAAGCGTCAAGCACACATCAATACGGGTATTATTTTTTTAAATGGTAAAAACTACCATTAAGCTACATATTTTTCGATTTCACGTGTAAAACTTTTGTTACTGAGAGAACATTTGATTGAAGCATTTAACCTCCTTATACTTTACTTCTGTTTCCCAAACAATGGCTACATAATTACATCTCAAACAAAGATCAGAGCAGAAAGAATAATTTACCTGTACTTGTAGGGGGTTGTGTATAGTTTCATGAGGTAAAGACACTGGTTACTGTATGTTAAGATAATTAGTTTGCCATGGAAACAGACTTCAATATGAACAGTGTTATGAACAGTGACTAGTTTGACACCCTGTCCCAGACAACTCTGTATTCTGTTGCATTCTCTTTACTGTAAAATAACTTCTCATTAGAGAAGCAGGCTGACTCAGTGGAGTAATATATAAAACCACAGACCCAATCCTAAAATATGTCCAAATAAAATATAATTTAAAAAAATATTCCACGAACATGGATATTAAAGTATACTTATGAACCATGGACTTGGTGGCCAATGCACATAGATTGAAAGTTATTCCTATGTTAGTTTTAATTTCTCCATCCAAATAAATGGCATCCAGTGAAGCCACTTGTAGAACCCCTCCTCTAATTATTGCCATAAGTACATGGATAGTCTTGTTATGCACCATTCCAAAAGAGATCTCAATTAATGTTAATGTCAGGCCAAACATGTCTTATGTTAAGAATGCTCTTCTGTGACTCTGTCAACAATTATCAAATGCAGAATAGCCAATGGGAGCTCTGTCAGGTCAAGGTCAGCGGGCACTTGATAGGTGACTTGAAAATATTCAGTTGTCACTATGCTATTGCTAGTCTTTGCAATCTGAAGAGCCTAATTAGCCAATATACAATAGCTTCAATTATTATAGTTGTTCCATTTTATGCTTAAAAAGTCAGTTTTTAGTTGATTGTAATGCAGCAGACTTCAAAAGCAGATATGTGCTGTATGCTGAACATGACTGTGCATCAATATCAGATGGGCAGTATTGCTGAGGAAAGCAGGAGCTTTCACACACCTTACTTCCCATCACAGCCAGGGCCTTCTCAAGAGCATTGAACATACATAAACTAAAATAATATCTCATGGATTACATTAAAATGTAAAATTAGGAGATACTCATTGGGAGATATTTATCATAGTGTTGAATTTAAAAATGGTGCAATGTGCCTTCTGGTTCCAATGGTTTCAGAACATGACACTTTCATAACCCCAAGTTTCTTAAATTAAATGTATTTACTATAAGCTAAACAAATGTGTTCTCCTTAATTTGCATCATATAAGGCATGAATAACATTTTGAAGTAATGATCAGTTATTTTTTAATAAAATAGGCCCTTCAGCTGTAAAGGCTGCCAGCAAGCATAGCATGAATAAATAATAATAAAATTAGTAGTGAAATCACAAACCCTCTTGATAAATAGGAGGGAGATCGGCACCTCACTCTCCCTTCATTACATGGGCAAGACGCAAGTGTAAATAAGTTTAGGGTCTCAATTATCTGTAGTGAAAGGAAGATCCTGGCCCTCTAACCATGCACAATGGTAGAGGAAGGAGCCAATCCTCAAGCCCATAGCCAGGGACAGTGGTAGGTGATGGGACCATGACCCTCTGGCTTACTTTATAGTGTAGCCCTAAGGAAAAGTCTAGGGAATTGACTTTCCTGCCTACAGTTTCTACACAACATGAGAAAACATGACTAAACATGATATCCCCTCACTATCCTCATCGTGAAAATGTAAGGGAAATAGTGAAATATCAATAAGTCGGTTAAGTAGAAGAGGGTTTGGAGAGACACATGAGTGGCAGGGTGCAGGATGGAGAGCAACACGAGGGCACACAATTGGCTGGTTAGAAGAAGGAGGAAACGTGGATGGGATGGGGCAGAGAGGAACGAGTGAAAACAATGTTGTACCAGTGGGAAGAAGGCCAATCCCTATATTGTGTCAAATGTCTCTGTTCGTCTTTTCAATCCGAATATTTCCCTTTTCCAGGAACTCCAAAATTTTCAAATGCAGGACTATAACAGAGTTTCACAGAAAAAAAATGCACCCATCATACAACACTACCCCTTTGCATTGCATGCCCCAAGGGACAATACCTAGTAATGTTTTGAATTGTAATGTTGCCAAGACTTCTTCCCAGTTGATGTTATTTACCTCTACATGTCCTCCTCAATCCTGAGCCATGCATTAATCAATATGTCAATCTTACAAAAAAAAAATTCTCCCTTATTGTCTCTTGTCGACCTTTTTTTTGTCTTGTATTAAAACCTTTATAAACAAAAATAGATATATAATACATGCAATTTTATATTAGTTATAAAATATGCTGGCCAATATGTTCCAAAACATTAACACAAAAAATATAATGCAAAAATGTAATGCAATTTGTAAATTTCTTTCACCTACAGTTCATTTAGTTTAATTGAAATCTGAACTAATCGAACACATGAAAAACTAACATTTGTGCAGTGCAAAGTGTTCAACAAACAAAAAAGTGGTAAATGCTACCACCTCTGGCCAAAATAGAAATATTTACAAAGATAGAAAGTCCTGATCTGCTACAAACATGGTGTTACCCTCTATAACAAGCACAAACTAACAGTTTTCAAAAGATATATTTTATTTTTTACTATTTTATGCTTGAAGCCTGACTTCACTTTCAAATTGCGTTCTTAAAACTAAAGTAAAAAAGTTAAAATAAAAACACCTCATTGTGTTAAACAAAACCTTTTATATTAATAATAGGCAAACTAACTTAGAAGCCTTTTGAATGGATTTTTACATGGGACCTGAGAAGGGAGAGCTGAAATAAGCAGTACTTACACATACAAGATTCTGATGAAATGTATGTCAACAGGGAGGTTTATTCTACTGGGGCAAAGTATAGAGACATAATAAATATTTAGCTGATATTTGCCAATTCAATAAAACATGGAAATATGAGAGCCCAGTAAAGAAATATTTGACTCAAAATATTAACTAATTGAGAGGAAAAGGAATGGAAAGAAAATTAATCTTTGAATAGAGGTCCAAGAAGACTTTTAACAAATATACAAGTGCACCGGGCAAGGCATTAACTTTTTATATAGACTAAATTCTGGCTCTGTGATAGCTGCTATTAACAAACAAGGGGGAGAGCTAGCATATGTTAGTAAATAAATGACTCTGGGAAAAGGCTTTTGTCATTTAACCCCTTAAGGACGGAGCCAAATGTACACGTTGTGAACAAAACAAAATGTAAACAAAACCTGGCATTTGCGCTACATGTCTGTCCAACCGTAATACACCTCTTTCATATTAAATACACCCACCCTTATTATATATCATTTTATTCAGGGGAAACAGGGCTTTCATTTAATATCAAATATTTAGCTATGAAACATAATTTAATATGAAAAAAATGGGAGAAAATAAGATTTTGTTTGATTTTTTTAGTTCTACATGACATTTTAATGGTCAATGTCATTATACTGTTTGCTTTTACTGCAATAAAATACACATATTTGTATTCAGTGAAGTCTCACGTGTAAGACAGTACCCCCTATGTACAGGTTTTATGGCGTTTTGGGAAGTTACAGGGTCAAATATAGCACCTTACATTTGAAATTGAAATTCGCCAGATTGGTTACGTTGCCTTTGAGACTGTATAGTAGCCCAGGAATGAAATTTACACCCATAATGGCATATCATTTGCAATAGTAGACATCCCAAGGTATTGCAAATTGGGTATGTCCAGTCTTTTTTAGTAGCCACTTAGTCACAAACCCTGGCCAAAATTTGCGTTCATATTAGTTTTCCCATTTAAAAAAAAACAAAACAAAATGCCCTTTCACTGATGATATCAATGTCATTATAAGTTTTACTGCTCTAAACCACTCATATTTGTGTTCAACGATGTGTCAGGAGTAAAACAGTACCCTCCTGTGAAGGTTTTATGGGCTTTTGGAAAGTTACAGGGTCAAATTTCTGTTTCCAGATTGGTTAGGTGGCCTATGCTGCTTTTGAGACTATATGGCAGCTCACAGAGGAGAATTACCCCATCATGGCATACCATTCATAAAAGTAGACAAACCAGGGTATTTAGAATGGAGTAAGTCTGGTCTTTTGTAGTATCCCTTTAGTCACAAACCCTGGCCAAAGTTAGCGTTCATAATTGTGTTTTATTTTATTTTTCACACAAAAACTGCACTTTTACTGATGATATCATCATCATTACAAATTGTAGTGTTCTAAACACACACATTTGTGTTCATAGAAGTCTGATGAGTACAACAGTACCCCATATGTACAGGTTTTGTGGGGTTTTGGAACGTTTTCAGGGACAAATATAGGGCTTTCCCAATTCTGTTTGTCTGATTGGTTTACTGGGCTTATGCTGCCTTTGAGACCATATGGCAGCCCAGGAATGAGAATTACCCCTATAATGGCATTCTATTTATCAAAGTATACAACCCACGGTATTCAGAATTGGGTAAGTTTGGTCTTTTGTAGTAGCCATTTAGTAACAAATCGTAGCCAAAGTTAGATTTCCTTTTTTTTTGTTGCATTTTTCACACAAAAGCTGCTCTGTTACTGATGATATCATCATCATTACAAGTTTTAGTGTTCTAAAGCACACATATTTGTGTTTAACGAAGTCTCACGTGTGTATGTATGGTACAAGTTTTATGGTGTTTTGGAAAGTTACAGGGTTAAATATAGGGCTTGATTTTCTGCCTGGGTTGTCAGGCAGGTCCATTGAGTTATAATTAATAAAATAAATTAATTATGTAAAAATAGTAGATAAATAAATAAACACGCCACTACTCCATACTAATTCTTCTTGATCTCTCTGCTGCCTTTGACACTGTTGATCATGCTCTCCTTCTTCAAACTCTTCAATCACTCGGTCTCCGTGACTCTGTCCTCTCGTGGTTTTCCTCTAATCTCTCCCAATGCTCATTCAGTGTCTCATTTTCTAATGATACCTCCTCCCTGTTACGCTACTTGGGTGATTTGGATTGGAACTCAACTGCAGCTTGTAAAACTCCCTAATTACAATTGTGAAGAAATGGAGAATCTTTAAAGTATCAATACTGTAGCTTTAAGAAAAGAGAGAATCACTGGTAACTTGAATCAACCAAAGTTTTAATAAGTGTTAAACTTAAATGAATTGCATTTAGGCAATAATCCAATAAGAAGAAGTGCAAGTAATCAACAACACAAAGTTCATTATTAAGTATTTCCTCAGAGATGCATTAAGTAACATTCTTTAAGATCATGAGAATAATCTTCAATAGAACAATAAGCAAGTAGCTGAGAATATTTGCAAAGCAGGAACAGTTCATAGTTAATAAGCATGATGGGAGTTGTCCTCCATATAATTAGTAGCTTGAAACATTGAGTGTCTTTGCAAAGCAAGAAACAGTTCATAGTGAATAAGCATGATGGGAGTTGTCCTCCATATAATTAATAGCTTGAAGCAGTGAAGATTTGAGTAAGCAAGCTTTAGTTCATTATTAAATGATATTGTAGACAAATAGATGAAAGATATACTCAAGGTTAATATGTGTAGTCCCCCAATAGTTCAGAGATATGGTCCACTTGTAAAGTAGCAAAGTATCTGTTCTCAAGTAATCCTTTATGGCATGCAGCAATCCTTGCATTGGCTCAAAGGCTGGAACGGCTTGTCTGACCTTGTGGAGAGGTAAGTCTGGTGGAAGTTGTTCCCAGTAGCTGAGCCTGTGGAGCCCAAGGAGGCAGCTCACACATTAGCTCCCACACAATCACCAAGCACCCTCTCTCTGGCCCAGTCTCCCTAAATACCATCAGAGCTGTGTCAGAGGGGGGCGGGGTCCGGCTCCTCACAGCTGAGTGCTGAACCCGGAAGTGTTACTCCATGACACTCCCCTTGTCCTCAGTCCTCAATCCTCAGTTGGCATCCCACATAGCTCTGTTCTTGGTCCACTTCTATTTTCTCTTTTAACAGCCTCTCTTGGCAAACTTATTACCTCATTTGGATTCCACTACCACCTGTACACTGATGACACCTAGATATATCTCTCCTCCCCGGACCTCTCCCTTGCCGTCCTGCAATGTGCCACTGCTTGCCTGTCTTCCATCTCTGATTGGATGTCCTCCCGCTTTCTGAAACTAAATCTCTCTAAAACTGAGCTCCTTCTCTGTCCTCCTCTTAATACTGATCCTCCTCCCCCTGCATTAAGTTAGTGGTATCCACATAAGTCCATCCTTGCAAGTGCGCTGTCTTTCTTACGCAAGATGCTACCAAGGAGCTTGTCCATGCTCTAGTAATTTCCTGCATGGATTATTGTAACCCTCTCCTAGTTGGTCTTCCTAAAAGCCGTATTGCCCCGGTACAGTCTGTAATGAATGCTGCCGCCAGACTGATTTTCCTCTCTAGTCGGTCCTCTCACATCTCACCCCTCAGTCAGTCCTTACATTGGCTTCCTGTATGCTGTAGGAGTCAATTCAAAGTGCTTACACATACCTATAAAGCACTGAACAATTATAACCCTTCTTATATCTCTTCACAGATCCATAGGTATGCCCTTTCTCGGTCTCTCCGATGTGCCCGTGACTTTCTCCTGACCGCTGCTCGCATTCGTATGGCCAACTCACGGTTGCAGGATTTCTTGCGGGCGGCTCCCTTCCTATGGAATAGCCTGAACTGAAGCACTGAACAGTTCTAGCCCTTCTTATATCTCTTCACAGATCCATAGGTATGCCCATTCTCGGTCTCTCCGCTCTGCCTGTGACCTTCTCCTGTCCGCTGCTCACATTCGTACGGCCAACTCACACTTGCAGGACTTCTTGTGGGCGTCTATTTTCCTATGGAATAGCCTGCTCACCGCCATCAGACTCTCCCTTGGTCTTCAATCATTTAAGAAGTGCCATAAAACCCATCTCTTTAGGAAAGCTTATGGCCTCCCAGAGTAACCTCTACCTCACATACCTGTCTCTTGCTCTCTCCTAAAGGGAAGCACATTACTCTCTCCACCATCTCTGCTTCACTCCCATCTTATTTGATTGCTATTTCCTGTCTTCATGTGCTTCATACCCCACCTCCTATAGACTGTAAGCTCGTTTGAGCAAGGTCCTCATCAACCTATCGTTCCTGTAAATTTTCTTGTAATTATCCTGTTTATAGTTAATTCTCCCCTCTCATAATATTGTAAAGCACTATGGAATCTGTTGGCGCTATATAAATGGTAATAATAATTAATAATAATAATAACAACTTAATTCTAAGTGTATTTTGGTATTAATATATAGATTAATACCAAAATACACTTATTGTTAAATTATATATGTATAACATATGTGTAGATTGGATTAGCCGTATTAGTCCAGTAGACAAGATGCCAAAATACCAAAGTATTGCAGTATGCAATGTGTAGCAGGCCCTGGGGTACCTGACTGGCTACACCCACTATAAATTAACTAAGAGACCCATCTTCCCCAGTAACTGGACGACACACAGTTCCAGGGTTACAACAACAACTTTATTGGCCACACTCAGCTTTATACTTTCACTATGCAAGGGGTGGATCACTCATACAGAAAGAGGACGGATGACGGAACTGGACCCTAATCCCATTGTCCCTTGTTCCTGCCACTCAGTATCCCTTCCCAGAGTCCTCCCCCTCCCAGGGGCCTGTGCATGTGACAGGAACCCCAGTTCCTTTGTTCTCAGTTCCCGCTACCCAAATTCAGGGTTTCCCACTTCCCGTGGAACTCCCAAGCACAGAAAGCCAGCCAAACCGCCACTGTACCCAAAGAGTGTCCCCAGCAATCTCAGGGACACCCAGAACGACAGCCGCCACAAACTGCCTCCATTCGTGGTGTCCCTGGGTGGAACCAAGCCGGGAAGCATCTCCTTTCGGGTCAAGAATGCTCCCCCTGGCCGCCATTCATCTATAAGAACGGCCGCCGCCCAGGGAAGCACTCTTCACACTTCTGTTGCAAGTTGCCAACGTTTTAATTGATTTATGTGAACATTCCAAGGGGCACTGGGTAGGTCCTCGTTCTGTTCCCGAATTAACAAATGCTCCCCCTAGCAGCTTGTGGTGTGCGGTTTTGTGAACGTTCTAAGACAACATTCTAAATGAGGTTTACACACACATCTTTATGTTTTATATAGTTCTTTTGCAATATTCTCATTTCACCTTTATTGGATCAATTTATATACATACATATTTGCAACTATATACTTGCATGCCCTGCTCTGCTCTGCTGTTTTCTTGTTTTGTTGTGCTTTCATTATTTAACTAGCTTATTGACTCTGCTTTGTTAATTTACTTTTCCTGGCTATTCTCAGCCAACCTGAACCTTTCACTTTTAGGCACATCTTCTGCTATCTATGACACCTTACTCGCACCCCTCCCTCCCCTTCTGTAGCATTAGTTGTTTTAAGTGTTGCTTCAAACCTGAGGAAGAGAGGAAAACTCTCGAAAGCTTTTCTTTGAAATATTATGTTAGTCCAATAAAAAAATGTATCATTGCATAGTGCAATATTCTGGTATTTTGGAATATTATATATGAATTACATATGTATCAGATTATTTAATTAATTTACAATATATTTTACATGTATAATATACTGTGTTAGTGTGTGATTTTAGCTTTTCTTTATTTTTCAGGCACTAGGGGGACTGCCTAAACACCCAGGCAGTCTCCCTGCAGGCAGTCTCATAGACTGCTTTGCGGCCTTGTGATGGCGACGTCCATCGCCATTACATGGCCCTGGAGGGCTGAAATGGAAGTAGGGGGACTGCCTGTCTTGAGTGGCAGTTCGCCCCCGGACTGGGATTGCCATGGATCGCCGGTCCAGGTAAATCTGCAGGACAGGGGAGTTCACGATCTTTAGGGCATAGTATGCCACCCTAACAGCATTTAGGCTATCTAAATTCAGGGGGTCATAGTACGCCGCATTGGCGTTAAGTGGTTAATAATAGGAAAATCTTGTAATGTACATCCACTTAAATAGGACTCTCCATTGCCCAAATACAAAAGAAAATGAAAATCACTATCTAGTCAATGAAAGCATGCATGCATATATTTTTGCCTTTTATAATTAGGTGTATATCTAAAACAGCTTGCAAAAGATGCAGATCTCTGGGCTGAAGTGTTTGCAAACCCTCCTTTTCTAACCTGGCTGTCTATTTACTGACTTCCCAATGCAGCTCAATGTCTTTGCAAGTCTTTGCAAGACAGGTGCTTTAAACAATTGCTGCCTCTTGAGTTTATCTTCACTGAGCTAAACAAACCAGGAAGTAACAGAGCCTGTTTTCTGATTGACAGCCGGAGAGGTGTAACCAGGTTAATTTATAAATGTACCAATTTATATTGGAATTTTTGTTTAAGCTAAAGTGCTTTAGGTGTTTGGAGAGTCCCTTTAACCCCTTAACGCGGTTACGGCGTTCTATGCCGTCCCCATTTAAATGGGCTTTAAAGCCGTTGCGGCGGCACAGAACGCTGTATCGGCTTTCTGCTCCAGGAGCTCGGTGGCACTTACCTCCACCGCTATCCTCTTCGGGAGGACTGTCTGACAGTCCAGGCAGCCCTCCCCCCGCAAATCTGGCCCCCTATAACTGGCTGTGGATCTGTCAGCAGGGGGACTGTCTGAAATGTCAGACAGTCCCCCTGCTGGTGGGAAGTATAAAAAAAATTTAATTAGACATGTTTAAAATAAATTACAAGTATATATATATATATATATATATATATATATAATACTTAGAATGATGTTACATATATATAAGATATGTATATATATATATATATATATTATATATATATAATACATCTATATATATTTTATATTGATATATACACGTATAATTACAATTTTAAATAAATATAATAATAAATTTAAATAAATAAAATATTTTTTAAAAATTAAAATAAATTATATATACATATGTAATTTCATTCTAACTGTATTTTGTAATATATATATATATATATATATATATATATATATATATATATGGATAACAAAATACACTTAGAATGACATTCTATATCTATCTATATATAAAATACAAATAACCGCAAATATATATATATATATATATATATATATATATATATATATACAGATAAATATATATAATTACATATATAACTACAAAAGTGTACACGTAGACTTTAAATACATATATATGTATATATATTAAAATTCTACGTGTATATTTAAGTACTATTTTAACATAATTATGTGGTTTAATTAATTAAATTTTGATTGACATGCCTGACAACCCAGGCAGAAAGTGCAGAGAATTTGAATTTAATATAAAACCTGTACATGGGGGGTACTGTTTTACTCTGGAGACTTCGTTGAACACAAATATTAGTGTTTCAAAATGGTAACTTGTATTACAACAATTATATTTTTAGTAAAAGGTGATGTTATTTGCATTTTTCACACACAAACGGCACTTTTACTGACGATATTATTGTTGTAATATGTTTTACTGTTTTAAAACACTTATTTTTGTGTTCAGTAAAGTCTCCCAAGTATAACATTACCTCCCATGTACAGTTTTTATGGTGTTTTGGAAAGTTAGAGAATCAAATATAAGGCTTGCATTTCATTTTTTTCACATTGAAATTTGCCAGATTAGTTATTGTAACGGATCGCCTGGCACCCCGACTGGGTACCTCTGTTGAAGGATGCTCCTAGCACTTCCTGAGGACTCTAAGCACTGCAGCAGACACCACAACCACCGAACCGGAGAAGCATATGAATCCTCTCAAGCATATGAATGCTGTAGACAGTTGAATAGGAACCATACGAATAGGTTTACTCTCCTAGCAGTCAAACTGGAACAGCATACAATAAATCCTTCCCCCAATAATGAGACGACACTTCATTTTGAGGGTTAAGCAGGAACTCCCTGTACTGTCACATACAGTCTCTTTTATTCCCAATCCACAAACATAGTACAGCCCACAGGGCGTTACAAAACAACCAATCAGTCTGTATAATACACCCAGACACTCCCACACAAAATCCTCCCCTCTGCATGTGATATGATTACTGAACACAATGGGTAATCTCATTATCACCGGCAGAGGAATACAGTTTTTACACAATATTTATAACTTCTAAAATATACATGTCACAAACATAAAACATACATTTTCATAATCAATCCATTCAGGGGAACAACATATTAAAAAATGGCACGAATCAGACCAGGGGTTCAAAAGTTAAGGGAAAGTCCTTTGTGACTAAATGAAGCATGGCTTTCCGGCCCAAACCAGTTTCAGAGTCTTCTGTCCTGGAGATAAGTAATTCAATTATCTCCCAGGACAGACACAAGACTCCATTAAGCACATGGTTGCAAAAAGACACAAAACACTTTAAAATACATAAAGTCACCTTTTACACATAAGACACAGACATTTCACATATCCCCAGATAGCTGGGATCTGAGCGCACAAAACTACCGAATAGCGCTCAGATCCTATTCACACAGTTCAATTGCCATGGAGCCGAAGTCTTTAACTACACGAATGGGCTCCATGGCATAGCTATCTGGGTTAACACATTCACATAAAGTCTGGTCCATAGTCCAAAGGCAAGAGGCGGGCAAGCAGCCCCCTCCAAGGACACGTGGCGAGGCCGGTTTCGCCACAGTTATGTTGCCTTTTGAGACCGTATGGTAGCCCAGGAAAAAGAATTACCCCCATGATGGTGTACCATTTGCAAAAGTAGACAACCCAAGGTATTGCAAATGGGGTTTGTCCAGTCATTTTTAGTAGCCACTTAGTCACAAATACTGGCCAAATATTTGTGTTTTCCTTTTTTCACACAAAAACAAATATGAATGCTAACTTTGGCCAGTGTTTGTGACTACTACAAAAGACTGGACATACCCCACTTGCAATACCTTGGGTAGTCTACTTTTGCAAATGGTATGCCATCATGGGAGTAAATCTCATTCCTGGGCTACCACACGGTCTCAAAGGTAACATTACTAATCTGGCAAATTTCAATAAAACACAGTTATTTCTAAAACACAGTAAAAACTGTTAATGGGGGCTACTGTTGTACTTATGAGACTTTGCTGAATCCAAATATGTGCTTGTTTGCAGTAAAAGCTAACAGTATTGTGACATTTTCAGCTAAAATGTGAGGCGGAACTACAAAATTAAAAAAAAATGTTTACATTTCTCACAGTTTTTTGTAGTTTATTCATAATAAATTATGTTTCATATATAAATATTTGATATGAAATGAAAGCCCTGTTTCTCCTGAACAAACTGATATATAATAACTGCACTTAATATGAAAGAGGTGAATTACGGTTGAACAGACATATAGTGCAAATTCTAGTTTTTGTTTACATTTTGTTTTGATCAGAACGTGTACTATTGACTCCGTCCTGACGGGGTTAAATCAGTTTAGCTAAGGTTTGGCTTGCAAGTCTGCTTCAAAGTATTTTATATTTTCAAACTTTTGTATCAGGTACTGGATGAATAGAGAGAGACAGAGTGAGTTTATAATGTAGGTGGAGCCAAATCTTGTAGTAGTTTGTTTTGGATGCAGTATGCTCTGCCTACTGTAGACATTCAGGATCATAAACATGAAAGATCCCAATCTCTTAATACCACTGCATAAATACAGGCAAGTTAATCCGTTTCAGCAGTGTATGGCATATGCACAGTGTTCCTGTTGATTGAAATGGTTGAGAAATACCAGCATTCTCCTGGTACCTGCTGAATCAGCAATTCACAGAATTTTTTGTGAATTGTTTCCACAATGCACTATAAAATAGGGTGGAAGTGTTGCTTTATGTGTTGAGGTGCAGTTTTGAAATGAAATTATGATAAATCTGCTAACCTTAATGTTGATCTTAGCAGATAATCAACATTCATACATGTGATATACATATCTTCGGACTTTCATTACTTTCATTAGTCCCTGGCCTTATCTTATAGTTAATTCTAACTCTAATGGGCCAAGCAGCGTACTGCAAAATATGTACATAATATAATTAAATAACATATATTTTACACTACACTGATTGACTCGAGTGAGAAAGAAAAAGGGGGCAGGCAAGTTTCGACCAACAGAGGTTTGACTTTTCCAAATTTCTTTAACAAAAAAAGATTTGGGAAACATAAAACAAACTAAACGGGCAAGAAAATAGGCCAATTGCTGTACTGAAAATGATATAGATAGTATAAATATTCTGTATATATTTTGCAGTACACTGATTGGTGCATTTTCCAACCATTTAGCTCTTAGATCAAGTTAGAAAATATATCCAATAGAGGGAAAAGAGGAAGAGGGAAAAGAGGAAGAGGCCTTATAATAAGCTATGTTTAGATATTTTTATATCTCATATTTATTAAATATATATTCTATAAATTTAGATTTTTTTTTGTAATGTTCTTCCCTTTTTTCCTCTGTTGGTCATTTCTCACTTAATCTGTGAATAAAATCAACTTTTGGTGGTTGTTCTATAGACATCTATTATCTTTGACCCCATCAGTCATCTCTTTACTTGGTGCCATAAGTGGAACTCCGAATCCTGAAGCAAACTAACATGCTTGTCCAACAAGGTAACTATGTGCTCAGTTATATGTCCATATGGCGTACAGAATCAAGTCGAACAGCCTATCCATTTAAATTCAGATGAATTGCAAATCAGCAGAAACCAAATTCATAAGTCTATCAGTTATATCATATGTCTATCATGCTGACGCCAATAACATGTGAAGCCTGCATGAGCAGGTTGATCCTTTTCTACCATTCAGTTGCGGTTGCTCTAAAGATGTTGATGTTAAGACATTTATGGTATCTGTAGGTGGCAAACGCTAGTAGTGGTAATTGTAAAGCCATCGATATTATTTGGTTGCAAATATCTCCAATAGGCGGATATCTAATGCCATCATTGAAAATGATTGTTATGTTATATTTTACAATATTAGGTACACAAAAATTGACAGCCAATAAGCCATAAATTACCATTATGTGTTTATATCACAAAGATGTATTTGTAATATAAAGATATATGGAAAAAAAAGTTTCTGCTGTGCAGTTCATCCTAGATTATTCCAAGACATTTAACTACACATATGAATTTGACTATAATAATAATAAAACATGTATACATTCACTAATTAACAAATAAATGAATATTCTACAACATGATGTGCCAGAGTAATTTGTTCTGTATAATAAGGTACGGAATCTACTGGACAAATATTAAAAATAATGAAAATAAGAACTAATCTTAAAGTCTATATTTGTTGGTGCTGACTAATTCACTACTTTTCTCTTCCAAGCAGTGATCTTGGGCAAGCAATTCAATATTTGTGACCGGTGTAAAGATATAATGTTCCTTCCCTTGTTCTGTAATCAAGGATCGATAAAATATCCAGTAACTCAGCACAGTACTGCAATACACATGATCACATCTCAATCACAAAACAAGTAACATTTTGGTCAATAGACATTATTGCACTTTTTGTCCAATTAATGACAAATAGTACACTTCAATGCACACCATGTGACAGGTAACAATGTCTGTTACCATAACAACCACTAGAACTAAAAACAATTAAAATCAACAACCACATGTTAAAAGCGACTTGAGGGAAAAGGTTGTCACATTTGCAATTACATTTTTGTATCCAATTCCTTTTATATATAATTATTCTTCTATATATCATGCTACCATAGATAGATAGATACCGTATATAGACAGATATGTAGATAGATACATGACAGATAGATAAACCGATAGATAGACAGACAGACAGATAGATAGATACAGGGCTCAAGTCCTGCAGGAACGCGTGGGAACTGTGTTCCTGCACTTTTTTTACAGCAGGAACGCCGTTCCCGTTGCTACTGCAGGCACTAAGGGGGCAGCAAAAAATGCCGCCCCCAAATGCCCCCTATGTTCCCTCTGTCATGGGGGGGCCCCAAGAGGTGGCCTGATGGCCACCTAATGGACCCCCCCCCCAGCGGGGGTCTGTCTCCCTGTCAAACACTGCTCCCTCGTGCGCCGTTTGCTGATGACATCATATTCCATCTCCCAGCATCAGTAGACAGCGCGCACGCGGAAAGGGAGCAGAGCTGGGAGAACACAGCTCCCTCGCCACGTCTGACAGGGAGACAGGCGCCCGCCGCACTGAAGCCCAACTGGACCCCAAGGAGAGGTCCACGCCAGCTCTCCAGGTAGGGAGGTTGGGTGGACATTTTTAAATTTAAAAAAATAATTTGTGTGTGTGTGTGTGTGTGTGTCTGTGAGTGAATGACTGGAGTAGAGTAGGCACTTCTGAAAGGTGTGTGATAGAATAGATTTAGCAGCTTTTTTCCTACTTGTAGGAATTTTTTTGTTCTTGAAGTAGTTGAGTAACCCTCCAGAAGGACCGCCTGGATGGTCTGCCTGGATAGATCTCTGATATGGAGGTAGATCTCCTTGATGTCCCCATGAAGTATCCACACAAATTTAATGAGGACATCTCTGGGTGCCTCTTTTGGGGTTTTAATGGACCTAGAAAGCAAAAGCAGCAATGTGTCAGTTTAACCTGTTTAGGGGACAGTATGGTGAAAATGAGTCTGTGAACATAATGAGGAAGCTCTCATTGGTAATGGCCTCAGGGATCCCACTTTCCCCCAAACCTGGCTTTCACTTTTGGACCTTGGAACCTGATGCATAAAAGTCTCTTTCTCAACGAAGCCTGGGAGTGCAGGGCTTAGTTCATTGGCTGAGAGCCTAATGCTCTTAGTCAATAAGATGGCCATCCACTGCAGGGTTTAGCTCAGGAGAGCTACCGTTTTTAGATTGTAAGCTATTTAGGCACGGCCCTCTTCACCTACTATTTCCATATTAAAATTAGTTTTGTTAGAAGCATTAGTCTTGCTTTACCTGATATACAGAGATGTGGAATATGTTAGCATGAGATAAATAATGTTAATGTCTGAAAAATGTCTAGAAAATGTCTACAAAGAGAGAAGGCAGGAAGGGGTCCCCCCCAAAACAGTTTTGACTACTTACAATGAGAGAGCGCCAGGACACTCACTCCTAGTGCCATAAACACTACAACAAGCTTTAGGGGTATGGTACTTGAAGTGTATTTTTAAAATATGATTGAAAGAGAGAATTGATTTGAGCATTGTGACAGGAGAAAGATGAGAAGAGGCTAACCAACTTATACCTTATATAAAATTCTGAATAAATATTGTCATATTTAGATTGGCTATGATTATTATCTTGAATCTATACTATGCTGCATTAGTACACAAGAGTATGTCTGAGTTCATTTGAACATGACTGAAGGTAAGTGGTTTTTGAAAAATTTCGAAATGCATGCTTAAAGGAATTCACACGCTCTTCCAACATGAAACAGAAAGTGCCAGTTTTGAAGTTTTCCTATCCGTACACTTCAGAGTCACTAAAATTATATCTTTTTAAGTACTCAAAACTATTATAGAACAAAAAAAATGAACTGCTTTAGAATAAAAAAAAAATGCAAAAATTCTAAGCAGAATAAATAACATAAAAGTAAGTGATGGCGTAATTTGAATAGTGTAAAACTTCACTAAGGATGGAATGTTTGATGGAAATGATAAATTAATGGAGTTAATGTGTATGCTTCATAATGCAATGGTGTCATGGAGACATGAAATACATCAAAATATCTTTTTTTATTTTAAACTTCTGAGTGGTTTGTTTGCTGTGTATACATACATTGTGAGAGATAATGCTGCATATAAACCCTTAAGTATTATAACCGTTTCCAAACGATTTCTCATTTACAGTAATTCTTGTAATTTACACTTCTCATGAGTCATGATTAAGAAATAATGTTTAATATTTATAAGATTGAGAAAATTTGCCAACTTTCCTATGATGTATTGATGTATTTTGTTAAATAATGTGTTTGCATATTTATAAACACCTTGTTAGTGTGTTAATTAATAAACATGTAATGTGATGACCTAAACTGGCAATCCAATTTATTGTTTTAAAAAAATATATATACTGATCAGCCACAACAAAAAAACCACCTTCTTAATATCATGTAGGTCATCCTGCCAAAACAGCTCTAAAGTGTCGATGCATGGACTCCACAAAACCTCTAAGCGTGACCTGTGGTATCTGGTACAAAGACATTAGCAGCAGATCCTTTAAGTCCTGCAAGGTGTGATGTGGGGATCTCCATGGATTGGATTTGTAGTTCCAGAACATCCCACAGATGATCAATTTGATTGAGAACAAGAGAATCTCGATGCCAAGGCAACACCTTGAACTCTTTGTCATGTTTCTCAAACCTTTCCTGAACATTTTTTTCAGTGTGGCAGGGTACATTATCCTGCTGAAGCACGCCACTGATTTTGTTAAAAAACTGAACCAAGTACTCTAATCTGCAGGACCAAAAGGCCTATAAAAGTCAGAAGTCAGAGGAAATAGGAGAGATTGTCACCATGCAATCAGTACTGACTAACACTAACATGGCGGCGTTTGAAAAGTGTCACACAAAAGTGTAGCGTGGTTAAACTCAGAGATAGAGGAACTAAACAGGAAAATGACAAGTTGCAGAACATGCTGTTATTAGTGAGCAGTTTTCTACATACCCACAGTAATCATAATACAGACAGTAGAATATTAAAGCACTACATACAAATAAAAAAATGTCACTAGTTCTAGTTTCGAATGTCAGGTAGTAAGACCAGCCTTGTGGTGCACACCTGCAACTGGAGATAACTTATAAACGATAATACATGATTAATCCTTTCTGCTTACCCCTCAAGGAAGGAAACTGACATCTTTATGTTGAGGGTCAATTGCTTTTCTGGACACATACAGGAATTTTTACTTATGCTGGTGGCACAGAGATATAAGCAGAATTATTTAACAGAAAATGAATCTACATGTACTAGCAATTTACTTGTCACAATATAGAGATCAAATTTCATTCTCAATAAAATTAGATGGCCATGTCAGTATACTTTTCTTAATTGGTTGTGTTGAATTGTTTATTAACCCCTTCAGGACTGCTGACGGTTCAGGACCGTCAGCGGTAAAACGTGCGTTTGGACCGCTGACGCTCCTGAACCGTCATAGCGAAAAAAGGGCTTCAGGAAACGATCAAAGATCGCCCCCGCCAGTATAACGCTGTAACTATCTGCCAGACATCCCAGGCAGATAGTAACAGCCAATTGCGATCGCTCACAATTGGCTGCTGTCAAAGTGGGTGTTACAAACAGTCACTTTGACAGTCATCTCTGCCCCTCTCTCCTCTGTAGCGTTTTGTGAGGCGAGAGAGAAAGAGATCATGATAGTTTGTTGCAGCAGAAGTGTTCCAGAGCTTTATACAGTATCCAAAGTGAATAAAAAAAAAATCATTTTAACCCCTTCCTTGCCAGATTTTTTACAGCAGTGCATTTGTACTGTCTGTATATTTTTTTTTGCCCTTAAAGGGTTAAATTTGTTTTAAAAAACTGTGTTTTGGTCTGTCTTGGTCTGTTTTGGTCTGTCTTGGTCTGTCTTAGTCAGTCAGTTTCCTTCCCCCAAATCTCCATTAGATTTTTGTGACAGGAGCTAGTTTAGGGATTGCTGTTTAGTCTGTTTTAGTAAAAAAAGAAAAAAAGTATAATTTTTTTTGTGTGTGTTTGTAATTTGTTTTAGTCGTGTGTAAAACATGCAGCATATGTATAACTTGCAGGAGGCATATGCCTTCTTGGCATCAGACTCTGACGCCACTGACACTGTGTCAGATTTTGACCCAGGTCAGTTTTCTGACACGTCTAGTCAAGACGACATGTCATCTGTGTGTGAGCTGGCTGAAGAAAGAAGCTGTGCTTCCTCTGCTACGCCGAAAGTGGAGGAGGACTGGGTACCTTCACAGTTAGCCGAGCCCAACGTCCCCCCTTTTAGTGCCAACGCAGGCATTAATTTTAATGTGGATGACTTCTACCCAATGCAGTATGTAGAACTATTTTTAGGGGATACCATCTGGGAGGAGATTGCTTCCCAGACTAACTTGTATGCTACCCAATTTATTGATAACAATCCAGGTAGCTATACAGTCAGGGAGCATGACTGGCATCCCACAGATGTCCCAGAGCTTAAAAAATTCTGGGCTCTAACAATGCTCATGGGTATTATAAAGAAGCCATCGATTCGCTCATACTGGAGCACCAACCCAATAATGTCTAGTCCAGTATTCTCCCAAACCATGCCTAGAGCCAGATACAAGTTACTGCTGAGATTTTTACATTTCAGTGACAATATCCTCTGTCACCCTAGAGATCACCCCTTATACGACAGGCTTCATAAAATACGCACACTGCTAGACCATTTTCAGGACAAATTTTCAGATGTTTATACCCCCCAACAAAATTCATCCATAGATGAATCTCTAATGAAATACAAAGGGAGATTAGGGTTCAGACAATACATCCCCTAAAAAGCACTCTAGGTATGGCATCAAACTGTACAAACTGTGCGAGAGCGAAAGTGGATACACGTTTGCCTTTCGTGTATATGAGGGGAAAGATGGTCAACTGGACCCTCCTGGCTGTCCTGACTCCCTGGGGACAAGTGGGAAACTTGTATGGGACCTACTAAACCCCTTGTTTAATAAAGGTTACCACCTTTATGTGGATAATTTTTATAGTAGTGTCCGTCTGTTTAAAACACTTTATGGTTTACAGACACTGGCCTGCGGCACTGCCAGAAAAAATTCCAAAAACTTTCCAAGATCTCTAATAGAGGCAAAATTTAAAAAAAGGCTAATGTAAAGCACTTCGCAAAGCTGAAGTGCATGCACTAAATTTTAGGGACAGGAAGGATGTCAACATGCTAACCACCATCCATGACGTCTCTGTCTGGGGAAGAGTAGAGTCCAAACCAGTTTGCATCAGGGCATGTAATAAGTACATGGGGGGTGTTTATTTGGCTGATCAGCTGATGCAGCCATATCTTATTTTACGAAAAACCAAAGCATGGTATAAAAAGGTGGCTATCTATCTGATGCAAATAGCAACCCACAACTCATTTTTGCTTTTAAAAAAAATAATCCAGGGAAAACCACCTTTCTCCAATTTCATTTGAAAATAATTTCTTTAACAATTTATGGAGATGGACAAGTTCCAACAACGGTGCAAGCTGAGTCCAGACATTTTATTTTTAAGTTACCGCCAAGTGCTAGAAACCGCCCCACCCCCCAGAAACGTTGCCAGGTCTGTTTTAAAAACGGGAAAAGGACAGACACCCCTTTTCACTGTCCTGATTGCCCTTCGAAAACCAGGACTGTGTGTAGGAACATGTTTCAAGCTGTACCACACAGAACAGTTGTAAGAAGTGTTCCTGAATTTTTATTTTATTTGTTGTTTCTTTTGAAAGCAGCCATTTTTTGTTAGTCAGTTTCCTTCCCCCAAATCTCCAGTTTTTGTACATTTGCTACCTGCACATTTGGTCTAACAACTTTTCTGGCAGTAACACATAACCAGCTGGCCAAAACCAGATGACATGTGCATAAAAACCGGGGGGCAAAATGGTTGGGGGAAAGAAGTCAAAACACCCTATCTTCTATAACCTTTGATGTCTACTTTATAAAAATATATACTATATATACTGTCATGATGGTAGCATTAACTGGGGGTGCAAAAATATGTCAAACTGAAGATAGACCAAGCATACCTATATATCAATTTGAAAAACGGACACGTTCAAGTTCTGTTTGTTGCCTTTTGGCCTCCAAACAACCCAGCAACCCTATACATGGGGGTATCACTGTACTTGGGAGATGTTGCTGAACATATTGGGCAGTGTTTGGCAGTGACACATAACAGGATCTGTTAATGCATGCCTAAATTATAATGTGTGTGACAAAGAAACAAAAAAAGATTACTACCCAAAAGTTTGACAAAGGCTGGTGGTAGAATTCAGTGCATGAAAAGTGTTAAAATACCACCATGTAAAATACCTTGAGTTGTCTACTTTTCAAAAATATATGGTTTGATGGGGGTAAAATACATTGGCTCAAATGGGACATGGGCGCAGGTTGATTACATGGGGGTAAAATACATTGGCCGGCTTCAAAAGTGTCCCAAATAGGACATGCATGCAGGTTGACTACATGTCAAAATTCCAAGTTGGGAAACTGATATGCGCACCTGCAAAATATGGCCTTTTAGCCCCCAAACAACCCAACACACCTATACATGGGGGGTATCCCTGTACTTGGGAGATGTTGCTGAACACATATTGGGGTGTTGTTTGGCAGTGACACATAACACGATCTGTTAATTCATGCCTAAAGTACAATGTGTGTGAAAAAAACAGAACAAATTTTACTAACTCAATGTTTGACAAAGCCTGGTAGTAGAATTAGTGCATGGGAAGTGTTAAAATACCACCATGTGAAATACCCTAGGGTGTCTTCTTTTCAAAAATATATGGTTTGATAGGGGTAAAATACATTGGTCGGCTTCAAAAATGTCCCAAATAGGACATGCATGCAGGTTGACTACATGTCAAAATTCCAAGCTGGGAAACTGAGATGCGCACCTGCAAAATGTGGCCTTTTAGCCCCCACACAACCCAACACACCTATACATGGGGGGTATCCCTGTACTCGGGAGATGTTGCTGAACACATATTGGGGTGTTGTTTGGTAGTGAATTTATACCTGAATTGCAATGTATTTGAAGAAAATAAAAAAAATAAACTACCTATGCAAAGTTTGGCAAAGGTTTGTGGTAAAATGACTGCATAGAAAGTATCAAAATATTCTTAGATGAATACTCTGGGTTATCTAGTTTAAGAAATATATATATATATATATATATATATATATATATATATGTGGGGTGTTTTTTGGAGATTTATGACATAACAGTGTTACAATGTCACTATTGATACATTTGAAAAATGTACATTTTGAAACAGCAATTTCCTACTTGTACTTATAGCCCTATAACTTGCAAATAAAAGCAAAAAAACACATAAACATTGGGTGTTTTTAAACTCAGGACAAAATTTTGAATTTATTTAGCAGTTTGTTTCATTCGATTATGTAGATCAGTAAAAGATTTTTTAAGTAAAAGTAAAAAAAAACATTTTTTGTAATTTTTCACCATATTTTATTATTATTTTTAATTAAATTATATGACATGATAAAAATAATAGTATGTAAAAAAAAGCCCTTTTTGTCCTGAAAAAAACAATATATAATTTGTATCGGAACAGTAAACGAGAGAGCGGAAAATTACAGCTAAACACAAACACCACAAAAGTCTTAAAATAGCTCTGGTCCTTAACGTACAAACATCGCTAAAATAGTCCGGTCCTGAAGGGGTTAAATGAGCACCATATTGTTATATATTCCTAATGCTATAGTGATCTGCTCACTGGTTAGAATACTGACTCTGATTGTGTCAAAGAAAAGGGTAGTTTACTTACCTTTTCTCCCTCACTGTGGTGCTCTTACTGTGGCTGGCCTTGCCTCCTTGGCTTAAGTCATTAATCTTGATGATCTCAGCCAATCAAATGCTTTCCCATAGGAAGAGGCTAGTGTGCAAATCAAATAGTCTCTGAGCTCATCTGATTAAATAGCCAAGTTAAATATTGTATGCGACTGTTCCTCCAATAAGGCCGTTGTTTTCAGATGCAGGAATAAACCAACAGGGACATGGCACCCAGACCACTTCAATGAGATGACATTTTCTGGGTGCCTTTGGTATTGCTTTTAAATAATTAAATCACAATAAAATGTTCCATGCTCATAATGACTAACAGGTGTGTTTTTTTTTAAGCACTGCCAAACTATTAACACCTCATTTACAAATACTTGGGAAAAATTATTTCCTCAAGGTGAATCTATTTTGAACCATCATTATGACTTAAAAAAATCCTAGTAAGAATATAAGATCTTCTGTACGCTGTTAAAATGTCTGAGTTAGTGACATTCCCCTTGTTCTTCTTTTCAAATGACTCTCATCGTATTTTGTGTAGCACAGAGCCAATTACACCAGGCAGCAAGCTTTCTAATGAGTGCATCCTCCTCTGTGCACATAATCCCAATTAATAGTGGTGTGAAGCGGCGGGGAGTACATTATGTATTCTGTTAATAAAAATTCAGTACAGAATTTCCTGGACAGGTTCCTTATTTTACCTACATCCACCTCACATATAGTTTGCAAATAAATTCCTATTAGACTTGTGCATGATAAAAAAAATGTTTTAGCCAAACCAGTTGAACGGAAATAAAAAAAATTGGATGGGCAAATTGTTTGGTATGGTGGTTCGGGCTTGTCCAAATTTCTTCAGGGAAAAAAAAAAGTCAAGAGAGCATGAAAATGGGCCAATCAGGATACTGCTAAATATATACATACTATAAATATCACTGTACTGCAAAATATACACATAACAAAAATATTATGCATACATTTTGCAGTACACTGATAAGAGCATTTTCCCGCTCTTTGGGTCATAGATCATGTAAGAAAAAGTGGTGGTGTTTTTTTTTAACTGCTCCTCCTTTTTCCTTCTGTTGGCCAAGTCTGACTTGATCTATGAATAAAATCAGCATCTAGTGGCTGCCCCCCAGCCATCAATCATCTTTTTTCCCCAAACATTATTTCTTTTTCTGGCACCACAGGCGAAATTCGGATCACAAACCAAAACAAACATGGTGAGCAATTGCATGATTTTCACTACAGCTTTTGCTCTATTTTTTCATTACAGACAGAACTTATCTTATTTACATGTCAGACTGATCCCACACATAAGGGCATTCCAGATACAAAATACTGGAAGTTTGTAGAGACACACCAATCCCAGACAATTATTTTGACCTACTTTGGGCCTTGCCATAGAGGTGTAGCTTGTACCCAACTAGACGCAATAAGAGGCAATAATATTTCCACGTTCGGAGACCCCATGCAAATGCATTGAGCAAAATCTGAGAATATGACAATACTTAAACCTGCAAAGACTCAGTTGTTTGTCCTTTGAGTTAACCCATTATGCAGTGACAGCCATGTTTTTGTTGTTGGCTTTGTTTTGAATAACTAGCTATCTTGAGAATTAGTAATGAATCACACCAGTATGCAATGCTATATACTTTAACCTATATCAATCTCACCAGAGCTCTAAAGCAGACAAAGCATCTTTTTCACCTTTTGATATCGCCATGGAATATAATTATATCTTGAAAATGTATTCAACCAGGACCCTGTGGCAATGTAAGATCAGATCCAAGTCAAAACGCAATTGTGCATTATTTTTCTAGTTTCATGTCAAAAGACACATGGGCAGTTATAGAAAAACTATCTGCAGAGACACAAGGAGAGTTCAGAATGGCTCCAAAAAACATCAGTTAGTATACAGCAGGGTCCGTGTGTATGTTTCTACTGCTTAGATATGTCCTCATTATGAATCTTATAACAATGAGTATATTCCTTCGCTGTTTTATAGGTTCCCTCTCTCTCATGTGATACAAATTGCCCAATCAGAGTCTTCTCCAATGTTAGCAAAGAACCTGCAGCAAAGCATTCTTTTTTTCTACTTCTTATAATTTAATCAAAATGATCTGTAATGTGTGAGCTTCTCCTGTTATACTTAGAAGTCTCTATGAGAGATCTCTATTGATATAGTCATAGTTATTAACATTTATTATTCTAATATACTCTTCACTGTCGTTAAAATACTTTAACTGAGTTTAGAAAGTCCTTTTAATAGGTCGGTAACTCTGTTCTTTTGATGTACATAGATAACTAAGAAAATCTTAATTTATTATGGTGAAGCACAATTTCACCTGCTTCTTTATATGCCATTGAAAGTGCTTAACTTTGTCTTTATTCAAGATAACTTCATTATTTTTTTGTTTAGATAGTCTTTCTTATCTCATAAAAAGGTAAGAGTTTTGTAAATGTCAAACTGATTTATGCTTGCATCAAAGTTGTTCTTTAGAGTAATACAGATAGAAACTCTTTTCATATGAATGGCCAATAAATGGCCTGCGGCTTCCTTTTCATTGCTGTAGAATCTCAGATTGTGACTATTCACAGCAGGGATGATAGGACTACACTGCAGAAAGTATTTATTTTGACTTAATTACAAAGAAGGAAACTTTGTTGTGTTCTTGTAAAAGTACCGATTTTCTTTTCTTTTAATTCTAACAGATTAATACACCTGCACTGCGAATTCATGCATGGAGGGAGCCTGCTGTCTGTTAACAGTGTGTAATAAGGGCAAATGTGCATCCTAGGCAACGCATAGTCAGAACACATATACAAAATATATGCATGACTCCAAGAAAATGTATAAAACAGAAAAGTTCATCCATGTAAGCCAATTCATTGCAGTTTTATGTAATTGTCCTTAAGCTAATTCAAATTGTTAATTTGCAAGACACATTTACAGATGCATTTGTGAGCAAAGTGAAGTCATGGAGTTCATATTAGTGCAGCTCACTTGGGATATGCAACAAATAAACTACGATTTCCAAGGGGGAGATTGCAGAAGTCCTGGTGTCACAAACAGTGGATGATCTTCGGCAAGATATAAGCCAAAAAGGGCACAGCTGGAATGACAGAAAGCTGTATCACCTTTGTAGTTCTCCTTTGAATAATTTATCATGGGAAAAGTTAATATTGGGTTTTAATTACTTTGGAATGCAGAGTTCAAGTGGGTTGTCATCCATAAATTGTCAACCAGCTTTCAATATTTCGATGTTATTCCTAATTTGAGTTTACACAGTTTTAAAGTTGTCAATCCGCATACTTGTTTAGTGGAACAGCGTATTGCCTATCTTTAGCAAGTAGCCATAAGCCAAAAGGGGCATGAAGATTGGTTGGCATGATTTCTTTTTTTTAAATTAATTTTAATTATTACTCTTTGAAAATAGAAAAAAAAGCCACAATTATCCACTAATGTAAAGAAAATGTGTAGGATATGTAACAGTTTGAACAATCTGAAGTCCATTACGAATACATCTCATCTAAATGTGTGATGACAGCTTACATTAAGTATACATTTGCAAAGAAATTAATGAAGTAAAATCACTGATATGTCTCAAATGTTTATTGTTTCTGTCAAGGATTTTTCCAATACACGTATTTTGACCTATAATTTCCGATTTACATCTAAATCATCTATAATTCATAGTTTAGTTAATAAACAGCCTAGAATGTGAGAGGCAGATGAACCAATTAAATATCCTACTTTCATTGAACAGTGTAGAAGACATTTGAGAATTCAATTAAAAAATTTTGTTTTAAATTTCACAGCAACTCTTTCAGGTGGCCATAAAAGTACAAAGGTCAGAGCAGGTTTCATGTTTGGCAATATTTATGCTAGGATGCCTTATGGATGTTGTCAGTACATTGTATAAAAAGACGTAGAGGTAATCAATATGTTAATCTAGTGTGAGATTATGCTACACAGCACTAATAGATAGTATTTCTCACTCCCAGATGCTGTATAAAATGTTGCTGATGCATTCATTAAAGGAAAGAGTACATTTGGAACTCCAGTGTAAATATTGGCAGATTAAATAACAAGCTATCACGTCTCTTTAAACAGATACACAAACTGAAAGTTATATAAACATGCCACATCATCCACAAACAGTTGACTTTTTATACTGAGTAACTTAGTCTATAAACATTAGCATGCATGTATCATTAGCTTGCCCATCTTGGATAATACTCAAGTCATAGCATTTACTCATTTTTTTTTTTTTTTGTACAATCTTTTTTTTTGTTTTTGCTTGGTTTCAACATTAATAACAGAGGTTACATTGAAGTTTGTGTACAGTATTGCAGAATGCGGTTGAAAAAAACCAAATTAGATATTGTTGACATATAGGCAACATGTTCTATGTGTCTTATTGGGCTATAGCTTGAAATAGAGATCCCTAAGGAGCTGTGAGAGGTTGTAGATCCACCAAGATGAGGGCAGGTGGAGGGGGAATAAGGAAGGGGTTAGGGCAACAAACTCCATAATATGCCCCCCCCCCCCCACTCCCGCCGCTATCCCAGGGCATATACTCAGGTTAGCTCAAAGGAATCTACTCCAACTAAAGTAGACATGTCTTGAGAATTGTGACTTATTTTTATTGTGAATGCTGCATTCTCTGAATTATTTGTGTTTCTTTTAGTGCTGCAGCAGATTTTCCACACCAAGATCATTCCCCAAGGCCAGATTTCCCATTAGGCAAAGTAAGCACCTGATGGGGGTGACTACTACGCTTGTAAAAAGTTCCCTCCCTATATCCTATTTGGTTTATGCTGTTTACTGACCAGAACAGAGGCTGCTAGACTCAAGGATCACTATATTCCATCTAGGGTCGGTGATCTTGGCTACACAGACAAAGATGCATTTTGCCTCCCCTCCCCTGTCGCCCTTCCCAAAATGCTCCTTCACCTGTGTGTCCCTTATTCGTCCTCTTGAATTTCATACCCCCTTTTTTCATACCCCCTTTTCATACCCCCATTTAGTATATCTTATCCACCATTTTCCCTTTGTGTGTCTCTTACACCCCTCTTTGTGTCTCTTACTTCCCTCCGGTCTCTTTGTGAGTCTTTCTCCGCAAGACGCTTTGTGTCTCTTTCTCCCCCTGTCCCTTTGGGTGTCTCTTTTCCCCTTCCCCAGCCTTTCTGTGTGTTTCTTTCTCCCCTTCCAGCCCATTTGTATCTCTTTCCCCCTTCCCCATCCTCTTTGTGTGCCTCTTCCCCATAGACCCTTTTGTGTATCTCTTTCTCCTCTTTCCCACCCACTCTATGTCTCATTATCCTTCAGCCGCTCTGTGTGTCGCTTACCCCAGCACCTTATCCCTTCCCCCCCACAGTTCCTATGTGTACCTTTAGCCCCTCTGGGTGTCTCCCACCTTGCCCATGTCTTTCTCTTTTACCCCTTTCCCAGCCCATGCCTATCTCTTTTGCCTCTTGCGCAATCCCTCTTTGTCTTTTTGCACCCCTCCTTCTCCCCTTACCAGTCCCTCTGTGAGTCTTTTCCCCCCAGCACCTTGTCTCTGTCCCCCCAGCCCCTCCATGTGTCTTAATCCCCCATTCCCTCCATGTGTCTCATTTCCTTCCCCCTGCCACTCCATGTATCATTTCCCCTTCCCTCTTGTGTAGCATGGCTGAGTCATGGTCCAAGGTAGAGAACCTCTACCACAGGCTGACAGGAAGAGCACACTTTCTGTCACACCGGGGTAGAGGTTACAGAAGCTCCTCTACCTTGGACCATGAGGAAGAAGGGAGAGGACTGCCCAGGAGAAGGTAGGGTAGTGGTTCAGAATGGCCAATCAGAAATGATAAGCAGACACACACACACACACACACTACTGCATATGCTGCCCCACACACTGTTACTTACACACAAACATTCTACTATACATATTTTTCCACACCGTTACATACACATACTTCTACCCACACTGTTACAAGCATACAGTGCTACACACACTCTACACATAGCCTGATATACATACACAGGTATGCAGACATTCACACACTTGTACACATGTGCTCACACTACACACACATATACATACATACACATTCACTTTATATGTGTGTATATAGAACAATTTGTATCCTCTTTAAATGGTCACTTTGCCCTAACTCTTGTACTGTTTTTCAGGCTACTTGGATCAATGCATGTCTACATAGATTCAAGTTTATGGTTAGTTAAGAATTAAATATTTTCTACTTATCCCAAGGATAAATACATATACTGCAATGATGCATGAGAAGAATATCAGAATAAATCCAGACACAACAAAATATAAGGATACATTTAGAATTGAATACCGATCAGCATGATGGAATGCCTGTGTGGATCACTTGAAAAAACATCTGAAGAAGATATGTGTGATGACTGAAAGTACTGTACTTTCATGTTGGTTCAACTGAGGATCTCAGTTCTGGTAAAGGAACTAAGTTCAAGTTCAGAGAAATATGGTCCTGAAATTCTAATATTAAAAGAAAATGATTTAGCCTTTTGCAAGCCTCATAATTATGAGTCACATTTTTTACACTGTAAAGATATAGTAATATAATACATTGCTTTTAGTGTTTTTCCTTTGTTACAATCTAACAATGAATAGTTAATAGTTAATAAAGCTTTAACATTATTAATCCGGATAAACATAGCCCATACATAACTAGCAGAAACCCAGCTTGAATGTAAGCAGTGGGAGCTGTCATCTGAACATCCTATTGTCACATAATCAGAATGATGACTATTCCTCTCTTTTAAGTGAATTTCCAGCTGTGGTGGAACATAATTAGTTTTGGATACTGAGCTATGCAATGGTCCAATAGTCCAGAACTTTTCAACCACGTAACACTAAATAAATACAAATTGAGGAAAAAAATGCTACATTGATAACAGCCAATTAACTTGCAAACATAATGAATGGTTTGTGTGTCCTGGGACATACACAACAAAAGAAATTGCAACTTATTCTTCATTGTAAAAAAAAAAAAAGAATTAAATAAAAATATTCTGATGTTTGGTTTTCTAAATATCCTCAATAATGCTCAGGGTTATGTAGGGCATTTGTGATAGATTTAATTTTTATGATGCAGCAAACTTGTCAGCAAAAATGTTCTCTTGACAAACACGATAAAACATTATAAATGGTAGAAAGACTGTGTCAACAGTTTGTACTTTTCAATGGCCCAATTTGCAGTGGTTGTGTCTCACCTTAGCACGACCATTATTAGGTGCAGATTACCTTAATCTGTGCATCAGCGTGGGGAAGGTGAGAAGCTGATCATGGTTTATGTTGGATGAGGGAAATCTTGTTGTTCATAAAGGAACAGACATTTGGATGGTGGGGACCAAAACCATAGTTCTACTTATTAGTTATTTAGAAACCTTAGTTTCCACAGCAATATCTCAAAATTATAATCCAGACACCCACAAAACCTCAATGTAAACAAAATGTAGGTACCTGCACTATCCAACAATAGACAAAAGGTAATATGCTAACAATTTCAAGTGCCCTTCTCCAAAAAGCTTACAATCTATGATTGGAATTTTAGGTAAGTGAATATAGGGTGAATATAGTCAGACCAGCCGAAATGAGATGGAATGGATCACGTATGAAATTGTCTGCATGTTTTATTTCGGGGAGGGAGGGTTTTGTTAGATTTGAAACCATTCATTTATTTAAAAATATAAAAAAATTCTAAAAATAAACAAACATTTAATCAAACAAAGTATAGCTGGCCCATAAACTAGAACAAAACAGCATCTAGCTTGCTTTTGAAGGAAATTTAAAATTATTTTAAAAAAGAGAAAATGTTTTTTTAATTTATTATTTAATTCTTTGCAGAAATATTTAGGGCTACACAGTATTACAGAGTATTCTTAACTTTGCAACTCAATAAAAAGGTTTCTTAATACATTAGCAAAGCACACATAAAAGCTATGACTAAAAACATAAACATAAATGGTGAAATACACTACTTATGGTTTTGTAAATAGTATGTGTGGCAAACGTGCCCATGCCACAAGCTCCTGGAGGAGCCTGCTAGCTGACCTCCTGCCCAAGGACTATTGGCCATATGCAAAGACCCTGTTCGGGAGGTAAACCTCCCCAGCCATTAGTAGCTTGCCCTGGGGGCCACTGGTTCGGCACTTTCCCTTCATGCGAATGGAACCGAAAGCTGGCTCTCTGGTGGCCGTTTGCATTAACCAAAACCACTAATTGTCCTTAGCGGTACTTAGCCGCGATCACTATGGAACTAAATTTGGCATGAGGACTTCTTGGGTTTCCAGTCACCTCAGTGGGACTTAGCTGCAAATGCTATGGAACTGTTTTCGGCATGAGGGGACCATGCAGTTCCCGGACAACTTTGTTCGCGGTTTTGATCCACTTTGAAATCCGCCAGGAGAGCGCTTTATGGAGGAAAGGTGCCTGAGACTAAGGGGCACAAACGCTACCTAAGAGCCAGTCGGAGTACCCCATATTGTGGCCGCAGGAGCTCCCGAAAGTTGACTGGCCCAAACACCAAACGCCCTGGAACTGTTTTGGGCATAGGACCACGTGTACAGCCCATCAGAACTTTACCACTGTGGTGTTTCCCCTACACTGTATGGATCTGAGCGCTATTTGGAGAACTTGGGCACTCAGATCAGGGCCATTTGGATATGTATAATTTGAGAGGTTATTATGTATTTTTATGATGTTTTGGGGGATTTTTATGTTTTATATTTTTATGTTTGCCTCTCTGTTCCTGGGAGATAATTAGCTTACCGGTCTTTAATGCAATTATCTAGCAAGCACTGAGATTTATGGGAGGGGCTTGCATTGGATTGAGTGGAGACCCCTTGCTGGGGGTTGAGTATGTAAGTAGGCAACTTGGCCATAATAAACCAGTTCCTTTACACCCTCCACTCAGTCTGGGTTAGTACTTGGGTGGATCATCTATACTCTCTGCAGGAGAGCTTAATCACTTGAAGCTGTACCCAGGACCCTGTTCCAGGGTGGGAAGTGACGGAGAGACCCCAGCCAAGCTGTGGCGGCTAAGGTCTGAAGCATTCCTGTGTCCCGGTGATAGCAAGGAAGCAAGCTTGCGGAGGTACCCAGTTGGGGTGCCAGGCGGTCCGTCACAGTATGCTGATAATTTTAGGAATTCAGATTGCCAAACACCACCAGAGGGGAATTGTTGTTTATCTCGGGAAATAAATACAGCCCATAGCATGCAATAACCATGGTCTATTTTTGGTTGCCATTGTTATTTTAAATGAAATCTCTCAAAATATGGAGTAAGATAATTCACATGTAATTTATGTTTTCTATTTATTAACTTTGGGAAATCTAATAAACAATGATAATGTTTCACTCAAATACTAATGTTTAACTATTTAAACACATACAAATCATTTAAAGATTTCCATATAAATCATATATAAGTGATATGTAGAATTTGTTTCTTCAAAAACAATAGTCAATTCATTATTTATACATTCTTCTGTTTGTTAGATGCAATAAATAATTCTGATCTTTTGCTATAATCTTTTTTTCCTCAGAATTGCTTTCTTTTTAATTTCCTTTAACGGATATGAATATGTCATAAAAAAGCAAGATGCTGTAGAAAGCATTCAAATCTAAATAGAAAATAAACAAATACGATAAAAAGTGCCATTTTTTTTCTGCTCAGAATATACTTTTAACAATTACATTTCTTTAAAGACAGACACTATGGGCTATTTGCTAAAGTGAAAATTCAAGTAAATTCACAGTGAATTTCAAAGTTAAAGCTAGAGTAACTGGACTGGTAGCTTAGCTGACTTACAGATTTTTTCCAGTTTCACTACTTTAGACTTAAATTTTAATTTCAAGTTGAAGTCACTTTGAATAACCTTGACAGATTTCACACAAAAATCTGTTTCCATGTGCTTGGAAAAATAAGTTTGTATTTATCTTGGTAAAACATATGAAATGTATACAATATAATGTATGTACTATTATATTTCCTTTCTGTGATGGAACATATTTCTTGCAAACTCCCAGGCAATTTGTTAATATTAATTTTATTTCAAGACACAGAGGTGAGTATTATGCTATCTCTTTCTTTACTTAAATATAGCAGCAAAGATAATTTGTAAATGAATGGAAACAGGTGTAAAAAATTGACATCAACTAACATAAAACTGTTAGCCAATCAAGTTACAGAGAAGCTTATAAATATTGTCAACAATGTTCCAAATTCCTCTTTCTTTGCTGCTCCTAATCAGGAACATATGAGCATTAGTTTTATGAAAATAATTAATTACTCCAATATTTACTTTAGTTAGCTATTGTCTAATTGAAATTAGATTAATATATTTTCTTTCAGAAATAATCTTTCTAATCATCCCAATTGTTATTTCAATTTATTCTATTCATTAACTTATTAATTTAATTGACCATGCCCAACGACATGGATTGTTGTCAACAGGATCATTTGATCTTCTGATGAAGATGACACAATGCTTATAGCAAAATCCAATTCCATTGTTCATAATATTGAGCAAATTATGAATAAATTGGTCCAGCAATGGACATTATGTCCTCTACTTTATCAAAAACTATTTCCCAAGCTTTAATACAAGCACACTATTCTAAATAGTCTATTTTAGGCCCTAATTTGATTGTGTCTCTTAATTCTTCTTCTTCAGCAGAGAAACTGATTGCTAAAAAAGACATAAAAAAGACGAAACATATGAAAAGTTCAACCTCCAAAAGTTTGATTGATGAGTCTCATCTCATCCAAGAGCCCGTGCCCATCAGGCAGAATCTATGAGACCTATGGAATCGTGCAAAAGGACAATTAGAGAGTTGTACAGACTCCAATGACAGTATGGAGGAGGAGGTTATTGCTTATTCAGATTGTGATCCTAATCCTGATCACTACCAACCCAGACTGGTGACCAAACCACCATCGTTGATTTAGGATTTCATTTCTGACGGATCCTCAGGCGAACCCCTCTTTGATCCAGATAACCTTCATTATCCATGATCAGCAGAATGGTGCCCATCAGACCATATTGCAAAATATGTACAGCACAGGGTAGGTTGTCCATTGGACAAACTGGCTAGGAGTACATTAGGTGCAGAATGTCCTAGACCAACTGTGCCGTTTAAGGTTTGCGAAACCCCAGAAGTAGATCCTAAAGTGATTCAGTTTTTGTCTAAACAGTGTTGGAATCAGAAGAAAGGCATATAAGCAGCTTTAAGAGCTTGCCAAGACAAACATTTTAGTCCTTTGACAAAGACGTTAGAGAAGCCTTCTCCACAGGCACTTCTGTTGACCGGGAAGTCCTCAAGGGTTGAATGCTGGCAATATCAATACCACATTGTGGAAAGATGCCACACTATTTTGTTTAAAAAAAGGAGCTCAAACTAGTTAATTTAGCTATTCCTGAAGCTGGGAAGGAAGCTAAAGGCATGTCGTTTAATGATGGATTTATAAAAGAATTAAGCACTTTTGTTAGTGCCTTCACAGCCTTGGATAAGGCTCAGTCTAATATTACATGCGTTTTTACCAATCGTGTTTTTCCCAAGGCCGGCAGAAAGAGGGAACAAAGTTCTAATCCATTTTGAATTAATAGGGGCTCCTTCAACCAGAAAACCCAGTCCCAAGGTACCAGGTTCAATGCACCTTTCTTCCCTTACAAAGGACGCCCTTGGTGTGCAAGAGGTTCAAGAGCACAGACTAACTTCAGACGTCAATTCGGTAAGTACCATTTTACATCACCATTTTTCCCAGAAAAAGTGGGTGGCAGACCCATTTTTTTCCTAATTCAATGAAGACAAAATCCAAGGAGCACAGCTACCCAACCAAGAACAGAAATATACTTACCAGCCGAGGGTGCCCTCATAAATGTACATTTTAAAGATAACTAGTGCCACATGAGCTTCTCATTGAGACCATGGGGTGATACAGTATCCAAGAGATACATCCACCTAACCTCTTTCTACAAGAGAATCCTATCCCTGTTACCACCTCTGCTAACAGGAGGAACATACTTGAGAATTTGATAGCGCAGAAAAGATACATTGTGATGCATTTCATGGAAATGTCTTGCCACTAGTTTATACATTTCTAACAGATGTTTTGTGCTGGGAAATTCTGAATTTTTCTGTATTATTAATTTTTGTCAACTTCCAGTTGGCTCTCCTCAGGAAGTGTTATATATGTATTTTCAGATATGCATATCTTGTATTTTGCATAGTGGTTTCTAGGGGGCTCTAATTTAATGGCTATATACCTTTAAAAGTCATGATTTGATTTGTGCTAGTTTTAGTATGATTTGTTTTTCTATTATGGGGCACGTATCTTACTGAGATGTGTCTGTGATTACTATGAATGATTCCAAGCTTTGAGCCGTTATTTCTTATTTACTCTTACATGTTATGACCAATCTTTTTAATGTTATTTGCCCTTACTTGGGCTAATTCTCTTGTTCATTCAGTGTCACGGGTAGCGGTTCGGAGACCGGGACCCCTGAGTGCCTGTTGATGATGGGAGTCTCAGCGTGGAAATGGACCATCAAGGCCTGGTGCAGGGTAACCACATGCCCCCTGGTGTTGAGCACCAGCGTTTGTGCGGCCACATGCCAGGGCCCTGATGCAGCTTCTGCGGATCCCAAGAGCTAGGAGCTTGATATGCAGACCTCCAAGGAACTGGATAGGGGGGCTCTGCAGCAGACATGTATCCAGTACAGAAACAAGGCAAGACTAGAACAGGCACCAAACATGAAAACAAGACAAGACTAGACTAAAAGAACCCAGAACCGGAGCAGGACAGAAAGCAGAACCCAGAACATATACACAAGACATGAGGTAAACATGAACAGGGCAGGACAGAACTGTACATGAATTGGGAATACAAGACAAAATAAAACAAGACCAGAGATGCAAGGCAAAACAAGAGGAGACATAACTAAATACTATATATGTAATAAACATTGGAGATTTAGATCTACATAAATGGCCAAAATGTATGCAGCCCACCAACTGCGGCAAAGTACTCCAATTAAGGTGGGAAACTACCTAGATATGCATGACTAAATAAACAATAATAAAACACACACAGCACTTACCTGCAAGAAAAGGCAGAGGACTTGTAGGAACTGCCTGCAGGAACCAACTGAAACAAAAGGATTAGGTGTGGCAACATAAAACAAACATTTAAAGGAATACAAGAGACTGGGAATTCCAGGAACTGAATACAGGAATGAACCCAGAAAATCCAGCATAAAGAAAACCAGACATGGAATAGAAAACCAGAAACACCAAGGAAAACTAAACAAGAATTGTAAAAAGAGTACTGGATGCCAGAAGCCAAGGCCAGACATCTCAGCAGAACAGGACAGGATGTGACATTCTGATTTTTTAATGCTTCATAGTCTTGCTCTTGGCTTTGGGGATTGCCAAGACTCCATTTTGGTGTCATTTAAGCTTGGATGCTTGGATCCTAAATACAGTTTTAGGCAATCTCATAGAGTTCATTTCTCTCCATTCTCAGATAGCCTTTCCTCAACCAATAATGTTTTCCAAAAATGACAAAATATTAATAGACATGGAGGTCCAAAAAGTCACAAAGTAAAATGCCATTCAACCAGATTCAATGTATGAACCCAGTTTTGTCAGCAATCTCTTCCTTGTTCAAAAAGAGGAGAAGATATAAGACCGGTGATAAATCTAAAAGAGTTAAAAGCTCTAGTAAAGTACAGACATTTCAAAATGCAATTTTTCCATGTGTTTGCTCATTCTTTACACATTGGTAGGTAAAACATTTTAGTCTCTTTCCTGTATTGCTTATCGTGCAATATTTTACAAATGGTCTGAAATATTAACATTGGATCAAAATACAAACAACGCATGAGAAAAAAGAAGTTACTAAAATAGTCAATACCTATCTTACTTGTAAAGATTGCAGTGCCAGAACTAATGCAGAGAGGGCCCTGATGCAAGAAAGTATTTTGCTCCTACCTCACCTGAGCACAAGGGTGGCCAAAAGATAGATTCCCATCTGTTTTACATATCCCATGATGCATTGCCACCTGGGGATCTATCATTTGCTCATCCTTGCAGGCAGGGCTGGCCTTAGGTCTTTAGGTGCCCTTTGTGAAACATTTTAACAGCGCCCCTCTCTGGTCACACCCACTCATCCATGTATTGTGTATTCATAAGGATGTAGTGTTTGGGTATTTAATCAGATTTTTAAAAATGAATGTAGGCCCATGTGTGAATGCTAGTGTTTATTTTTGCAGCGTCACATGCACACAGCCCCACAGTCAGACATACAGTCAGATGCACACAGTTAAACACATATACTGTCAAATATAGCCATTTAGCCACATGTACAGTCTCAGGTGCATAGCCACTCATTACAGTCTTTAAGTCGCATGCATACAGCCAAACACAATCACAAGCAGACAGTAAGAGGCAGTCACACACACACACACACACATTTACAGGCAGACAGTCACATACACAGTCAGTCATACACACAGTTACAGACAGACTGTCATATGCACACAGTTACAGACAGGCACACACACAGTTACAGGCAGACAGTCGCATGGGTACAGGCAAACAGTCACACACACACACATACACACACACACACACACACACACAAAGTTTTAGGCACTAATTTACAGACACACAGTTACAGACAGACACACACACACAATTACAGGCACTCACACACAGTAACAAACACAGTCACAGGTGGACAGTCACACAGTAACAGATAGTCACACACACAGTTAGAGACAGTCAGTCACACACACACACACACACACACACACAAACACACACACACACACACAGTTAAAGACAGACAGTCAGTAAAACACAGTTACAGACAGTTACAGGCAGACAGTCACACACTGTACAAACAGACTGTCATATGCACACATACACACACACACACACTCTCACTCACACACAGTAACAAGCAGACAGTTACATACACATTCAAAGACAAACCACACACAGTTGCAGACAGTTACAGACAGACACAGTTGCAGACAGTCACACACAGAGTTACAGATAGTCACACACAGTCACACACACAGTTACAGGCAGACAGTCACACACAGTTACAGACAGTAACACACAGTTACAGGCAGACACACAGTTACAGACACACACACACAGTTTCAGACACACACATGTACCTTTCTCCATTATGCTCTGGAGGGGAAGGAGTGGATACACTGCACTCCTTTCTGCTTCCCCCTCAGTGTGCAGCAAAACCGGGCAGCCGGTAGAGGCCACAATTAGCTCCACCGCACTGCATATTTAGGTCCGCCTCCTCTGCCGCACAGCTCACACACCCCTAAGACGGGCCCTGCTTGCAGGGTTTGAGTTGTAAGCAGTTTTTGTGCATTTGAATATATTTATTATTACTATTTATCACAAACATTTATACAGTGCCAACATATTCCGTAGTGATGTAAGCATGTTTATCTATAGAGTATGTGTGTGTGAAATGAAGAGGTCTATCTATGTATTCCATTGGCATTTGAATGCAGTTGTGTTTTAATATGTATTGTTGCTACTTAAAAGCAGTGGTGTGCATGTGTAGTGCATGTGTAGTGCATTTTAATGCAGATGTGTGTTTGTGTTTGTGTGTCTTAATGCAGGGGTGTATTTGAGTGTATTTGTGGTGTAGGTATATAATGCTGGTGTTTTAATACAGAAGTTTGTTTGTATGTAGTGTTTTTCATTTGATTGCAGGGGTGTGCTTGCATGTAGTGTTGGCATTTAATAGTAGGAGGGTGTTTATGTAGTTTGATGTTTGAATTCTGGGATGTATGTACCTATAGACATATGTGGCCACACACAGTGACACAGAAATACTCACGCACAGATACACACACTACCTACACAGATACAAACATATACCTTTTACAGACACATACACACAATGGCAGACATACAAATATGTACCCACACACACAGATACATGCACATACATAGACACATACCTGCATACCCACACTGGCACACACACAGATGTACACATACACACACAAATACAAAAATATACCTACAAGGCACATATACACACTGGCACACATACAAACAAATACCTACACACCCACACATACACACACACCCACACAAAACAGATAATCACACAGACATATACCTACACACACACACTGGCACACACAGATACACACACACATACACACACTCAGATACACATACATAACAACACAAACACATACTGACTTGCATATAGAGATACACTGGCACATACATAATGACACATACAGATACACATACCTAAACATACACACTGGCACACACACAAATTGCAATGCACATATTAACCACCCCCTGCTTCCTTTCCTTTTGGTAACAGGGAGGTAAATTTTGGGGGCTGACTGCCACTGATGGGAGTCTGAAGCTGCCTGTCTTCAGTGCTCCCTCCTCCCTCTCTGTGTTTCCTTTGTCCTCCCAGCCCGGTCTGTAGGCTGAGAGGAAGTCACTTCCTCACATAATTCTCTGCACATATTAAAGGGGCCAACGCGCCGCTGCACCGGACTGCCCCCCTTCCCCCAGTGAGACTTGCCTACGGGGTCATGTCTGGATTCCTTCAGCATCGCCGATAAAGCAAGGGACCAGCCAGGCTCTTAAGGACTGTTGTGCCAAACCAGGCCCCTGTTTAACATTAATAGGTGTGCAGTGAGGTAGTTCCACTAGTGGCCTGGTGACATTATTATTAATACAGGTTCGTAAAAATGGTAGCTGAATTGAAAAATGTTTGTATTTGAGCATGCTTCTCAGTGGGCACAATCACTTATTTGTAATATATAGGACTTTGAAACATCTTATAATTTCTTATAGTACTTCCTTCTCCCTAACTGCTAAAGCACAGCAACAAAATGTAAAGTTATTTTACTGTATGTGAGACATTATTTTCAGAAAATTATCAGAGATGCAAAAGGTATAATTTTTCTCTAGGGTTAAACTCATTCCTGGAGTATCAAGCAAGGAAATTATGTTTTATGGGTGAAGTTCCAATTTACAAAGGTTTGTAATCCAATTTACAAGTGAAAAAGTGAATGCATGATTTTGGTAGTGAAGTGACAGAGGGTCTTGCTCTGGGTTACCCACAAAGCTTAGTATACCATCATACGCAACCGAGGAAGCTCTTTATCCATAGGAATAAATAAGACCTGATAATACATATATTAACATTTAAAATTCTTTACTTGTAAAATCAAATAGCACAACAGCACAAGTTTTTTTATAATAACTAAATTTAGTAAATTGAGCGACTTGGTTGTCAATCCACCACAATGCATTACTAAAGGAGTAGTCCCTTTAAATTATTAATGATATTTTTTTTTAGTTTGACTGAATATTTGACTTTGTGGGCCCATTTGTGAGATATAGTCAAATATAACATGCTGGATATTTTTATAGAAATATTAGAATATAGTGGAATTAATGTGCTCCTCAAGGTAATATTTTTCTTTTGCAGTAGCCTTATTAGATATACACCAGGCCTTTCGAGAATAAAAATTGATAATTAAATAAAATGATATCAGATAGTGCATTTTATGAATGTCATTGATAGAAATCTTACAATATATCATTTTTCCCATGGTTGCCTCGCTTTTTATATCCATCAAAAGCACTGCCTGTGTCAGGGAACATTTAATCATAGAGTTGAGTGTTGGAATGAGTTTGAATTCAATATAAATTTTCAATTTCATGTAGAGATTAGGTATGTTTTTTTTTTCTTTCTCAATTCTAGTATTGTCAATGTTTGAAGTATCCAAGCTCATGGGTATTTTATTTCAATATATATAAGTGCCTTCCAAGACGAGTTTTGACAATGAAACAAATTGTCTATGAAACATGTGTTTCTTACAGCACAAGCAATATCACCGTTTTGGTCTGCACTACTGTGCTATTGTTACACCCCCTGATGAAAGACACTGTAAAAGCAATGAAGACCTAACAACCTCCTGGGGTAATCCTGGGGTAATCTCCATTAATTTTTAGATAGGCTTAGAACATGTTTGTATTGCTTGTTGCGTACAAGTATTGTCTGTCTGTTATTTTTATTGGCATACACTATTTCCTCCTTTCTTTTTTTGTTAACATTTGCACCTTCATGCTCTTACCTGCTTTGATCACTTCATTGAAGTACACACACAACAAGAATAAGGACAAAGCCAACCCCCTCCCAATTATTAACTGAAAGAAAATATCATAGAACACGAATCCCTTTCAAAGCGACACTCATCTTTTCACTTGGACAGGAATGAGATTTGTCAGACTAAAGCATTTTTCATTTGTCTTGTTACTAGAATGAAAATATCTGTCCGTTCAAATATAACAGGAACAGGATATCAAGTGCACACATACATATTCTCAACAGTAATCAGAAATTGCTATTATACGGCACACTCCTATAAAATAGCTTAGTTCATATAATTTAAACATTTGATTAGCTTTGTGACTGTGATGTTACAGTAAGGTAAACAGACCCATGTTGTCGCATTAACAGTGTGTGCTACATCGACCTTTGATGTTATAGCATTTCCAGAAACAATAAATTCTTAGCTATTCTAAATTAAAATGAAAATGGGAAAATCTCTTGTGTCAGAGAAATGTAAAACAAGTTTGGTTATGCATGTCTATTTAAATATTCAACATATTTTACATGGCATTTATAGTGTACACAAAACCACAGGAAGTCGCAGTTTGTGCACACAATATTTTTCTATGTTAATCAGAAAATCCTATGAAATAATCACCAGGTCAGTACGTAAAATCTAAGCATCTAAAAATGAAAGGCAAAATGTAAAACATTAGATTTTGTTCCAGCCTCAATATGAAAGGGATATTCAGAGATTGCTGTTTGAACAAAAGGGAGATATATGCAGACATTATATAACCAACTAAATGGTACGCTAACAGGCAAACTCAAGTAACTATATAGAGAACAAAAATCACAACATACTCGTGTTTTATGCCCAACTTCCTATAGACTGTAAGCTTGTTTGAGCAGGGTCCTCTTTAACCTATTGTTCCTGTAAATTTTCTTGTAATTGTCCTATTTATAGTTAAATCCCCCCTCTCATAATATTGTAGAGTGCTACGGAATCTGTTGGCGCTTTATAGATGGCCATAATAATAATAATAATAATAATTTGAAAAGCTTATCTAAAAATTAAATTGAGTCCATAATCATGAAGGTTTAGCAAAGCATCACTGACACTTTTAGATAAAAAAATTTTGCACAATTTATTAAATCTGTCAGATTTTTTATCTTTGTTGCTTTGTTAAATCCATGTTGTTTTTGAATATACTTTTTTTTGAGAGATGCAACAGATTTATAAATCTTTCCTCCATTTTTTTTTTTTGCAGAAAAAGTCCTGTTCCCCCTTTACCTACCAGTCTTCTGCATTAAAATTTTAACTGTCACTTTTCAGAACATCTTGATAAATAACCTTTATAAATCACGAGTCATTATGTATAGTATTTTAAATTGATTAACATGTACTAATATTTTCAAGGGTCATTTAGTCATCTAATTTATAATTCACCCAGGTAGGTACACAGAAAAACCCTTGATAGGCATTAAATGTGACATAATCTACTTAAAGTATTCAACAGACAGATGATGGTAGCTTTAGATAATGCATATTAAAACTATTATGCAATAAAAAATTAAATAAAAAATAAGTTTAGCCAATAGGGAGAGAAAGTTGGTGAAATAAAATACTTTGAATTAGTTATACTCAGAGATAAGTATCAAATTAGAGAACAATTTAAATGAAAAGGTTATATAAAATCTTTGACTCTGTAGTTCAATAATAACCATCTTTTCATTTTGCACCTGATTGCTTGCTGGTTCAACTTCTAAAGAGGCTCTTGAGGCTGGCTGTATTAAAAGGCTCTTACATATTTCATATGTCAAAAATGCTTCCAAGCACAGTCTGTGACTATCTGTCTGAACATTTGTGCTGTGTTAGGTACAGACTTAATTTATTATTGCTACACATGAATATGTTCCATCAGTTTAAAAGAAAAATCAGTTTTCATCTAATAATGACAAGCATGCATGCTTGATAATACATCATAGTTATTGTCAACCCAAGGTCCTCATTGGCTTGCTTTTCAAATTTCCTTCTCCAATATTGTTATTTCCCATTCACATCAAAAATAAAAATATGTTATTAAGTTGTACGTTTTTCTTACTGAATGTCCCACGATGTCAACCGAAGCACCACCTAATGTGACTTGTGTTATAGAAAAAACAGTCTACATGAAATTGGCAACCTCAGCTGTAACGGCTCTAGAATCAGCTGTAACGGCTCTAGAAGAACGTAAAATAAGTCTGATTGTAGTCTAGAACAAACACACGAACACATGCTTTCATCATTCCCACCATCCTCTCCCTCCCTTTCTATATGTGTCAAAAATCTTTTCTCATCATGCCAAAACCTGTTGCCCTATCAAGTTTAATGCCTTGTTTATTTTCAATATGTACACATTTTATAGTGATGTCATAATATAGTGTTTTCACATCTTTTTTTTTATTTTTATTTTTTACCATTGATCACTAATTCAACAAAGCACAATCAATTCTGTGTCTCAGGATAATGTTATAGAATAAAGCTATCATCAATATACTTTCTACTTTTCACAGCCAGGAATATTATGGTGTGGTAGGTTAACAAGTTAGTCAAATTATTCATTTTGCAATTAATTATTCTAACTCCATTATATTTCAGATTATTTTCATGCTTTAACTTAGTTTAGAAAATGAAGGTGACCAATACTCTATCTCAAACACGTGGTCAGTAGTGCAGGTGAAACTAGCTGCTGACGTTTGCATTGTGACTTATTCTAGCAAATTGGTTCCCAATAAGAGAATCAAACTTTACCTACGTGTTTGTGTGCGCGCACATGCACATGTATTTTGAAGGGACACTAAAGACCTCATTATACAGGGAGTGCAGAATTATTAGGCAAGTTGTATTTTTGAGGATTAATTTTATTATTGAACAACAACCATGTTCTCAATGAACCCAAAAAACTCATTAATATCAAAGCTGAATATTTTTGGAAGTAGTTTTTAGTTTGTTTTTAGTTATAGCTATGTTAGGGGGATATCTGTGTGTGCAGGTGACTATTACTGTGCATAATTATTAGGCAACTTAACAAAAAACAAATATATACCCATTTCAATTATTTATTATTACCAGTGAAACCAATATAACATCTCAACATTCACAAATATACATTTCTGACATTCAAAAACAAAACAAAAACAAATCAGTGACCAATATAGCCACCTTTCTTTGCAAGGACACTCAAAAGCCTGCCATCCATGGATTCTGTCAGTGTTTTGATCTGTTCACCATCAACATTGCGTGCAGCAGCAACCACAGCCTCCCAGACACTGTTCAGAGAGGTGTACTGTTTTCCCTCCTTGTAAATCTCACATTTGATGATGGACCACAGGTTCTCAATGGGGTTCAGATCAGGTGAACAAGGAGGCCATGTCATTAGATTTTCTTCTTTTATACCCTTTCTTGCCAGCCACGCTGTGGAGTACTTGGACGCGTGTGATGGAGCATTGTCCTGCATGAAAATCATGTTTTTCTTGAAGGATGCAGACTTCTTCCTGTACCACTGCTTGAAGAAGGTGTCTTCCAGGAACTGGCAGTAGGACTGGGAGTTGAGCTTGACTCCATCCTCAACCCGAAAAGGCCCCACAAGCTCATCTTTGATGATACCAGCCCAAACTAGTACTCCACCTCCACCTTGCTGGCGTCTGAGTCGGACTGGAGCTCTCTGCCCTTTACCAATCCAGCCACGGGCCCATCCATCTGGCCCATCAAGACTCACTCTCATTTCATCAGTCCATAAAACCTTAGAAAAATCAGTCTTGAGATATTTCTTGGCCCAGTCTTGACGTTTCAGCTTGTGTGTCTTGTTCAGTGGTGGTCGTCTTTCAGCCTTTCTTACCTTGGCCATGTCTCTGAGTATTGCACACCTTGTGCTTTTGGGCACTCCAGTGATGTTGCAGCTCTGAAATATGGCCAAACTGGTGGCAAGTGGCATCGTGGCAGCTGCACGCTTGACTTTTCTCAGTTCATGGGCAGTTATTTTGCGCCTTGGTTTTTCCACACGCTTCTTGCGACCCTGTTGACTATTTTGAATGAAACGCTTGATTGTTCGATGATCACGCTTCAGAAGCTTTGCAATTTTAAGAGTGTTGCATCCCTCTGCAAGATATCTCACTATTTTTGACTTTTCTGAGCCTGTCAAGTCCTTCTTTTGACCCATTTTGCCAAAGGAAAGGAAGTTGCCTAATAATTATGCACACCTGATATAGGGTGTTGATGTCATTAGACCACACCCCTTCTCATTACAGAGATGCACATCACCTAATATGCTTAATTGGTAGTAGGCTTTCGAGCCTATACAGCTTGGAGTAAGACAACATGCATAAAGAGGATGATGTGGTCAAAATACTCATTTGCCTAATAATTCTGCACTCCCTGTAGTCCTCAGCTCATTGAAGTGGTCAAGGTGCTGTGTCCCTGTCCCAATTAGTTCAGCAATTCTTTTAAGAAACTACAATAGTTACTTTGCTGAACTAAGACTGCCTCGAGTGGCTGTCAATCAGATAGTCACAAGAGGCGCTTCCTGGTTGCTAACAGACTTTTGGTTACCTAAATGATGATGGATGTCCTCACGCTCTGCATCAGAACACCTAGTGTCAGTGAAAGCAATGCTTTCCTATGGGGAGGGTTTAATGTGTTTGCGGTGCTCGCGTCGCATGTGCATTAGCCCCTCCATCGGATGATGTTGGAGGAGGCAGAGTGCCGACCCAGAGCCGAGGGACATTGGCACTGGAATTGGGTAAGTGACTAAAGGGTACAGATTTGTATTCCTAAAACTACATAATCCCTTTAACAGATAAATACTGGTAACATCCCTATCTGAGAGCAAGATACTCTTAACATTTGAGAGAGGATGCTAACTTTGAGTGTAGATGCTTTTCTTTCTATATAATAAACCATTATTATAATTGTTGTTAAATATAAAAATATCATAATTTGTTTCTAAATATGTTTTGGGGTGCTTGCTAATGATTATTTAGGGCTTTAAAGGATCAAGCATTTAAAAAAAAAATTCTATTGGCATTAAAGGAACACTGTAGGCACCCAGACCACTTCAGTTAATTGAAGTAGTCTGGGTGCTGTGAACCTTTTGCACTTAGTGCTGCAATGTAAAACATTGCAGTTCCAGAGAACTGTAATGTTTATATTGCAGCTCTAAGTCTGCCCTCTGTGGCTGTCTAACAGACAACCACTAGAGGGCTTCCAGAATCCAAAAGGACTTTTGGTCCTCACGGACCTCCAGCATCAGATTTTCCCCATAGGAAAGCATTAAGTAATGCTTTCCTATGGGGAGGTCTAATGCGCGTGCGCCCATTGCTGCGCATGCACATTAGGTCTCCCCTGCCGGCTGATGTCGGTGGGGGAGGAGCATGGGCAGAGCCTGACCCAGCACCGAGGGACATTGGCGCTGGATTCAGGTAAGTGACTGAAGGAGTGCAAACCCCCGGGAGGGGGGGCTCTATGGAATTTGCTGGTGCTATATAAATAATAAAATAATAATAATAATAAAAAGGAAGGGAGTGACCTATTAACCATATAGTGCCAGGAAAATGGCTTTGTTTTTCCGCATAAAAACACCAATAACCATTGCATTTAACCAGTTAAATTTTTCAATTTAGTCACACGTCACATGTTAAATACATTCCTACCCCAATACATGCATTTCAGACCCTATTAGAAAGAAAATGAATACCATATTGTATTTTTCCACTTGGTGTTTCTACAAAGGATGAACAAATAAATAGAAATACAATTAGGTAAGTTACATTATTTAAATGTTTTAGGAAACCCTGAACAGAAATCTATTTACAAAATATACGAGTCTTTGTTTATTTTTTAGCTATGACTTATTTCACATAAATACTATGACTTTTTATTAAAATGACTTAAGGAAATATAACGCATCATTTAGTTTAGAGAGGAACTGTCCCTTCCCTGGAATTTTAATGTTATATTTACTTATGAGGTGTAAAGTATAATTTAAGGCATAAATCCACACCTCTTTATCCTGGGATGCCTCCATCTTAGCTTCCTGTTAATCATTGTTATAGGCCCTTTCACCTGGTAGTCAGTATAGTAAAAGCATACAGAGAAGATGAAAAATGAAACAATGCTTCTCCTCTTCATTTGCAATGTTTGTCCTGCCTTTGCCTTGTCTAAACTGGATTATGATGTTATTCCTAAAATCTATCATAAAATGTAATAAAAAAAAAGGAGCAACTCATGAAGAAAAGAATAACACAAGTTGTAGGTGATCTTTTTTTCAATTTGACAGTTTTTATTTGCATTTAACATATTAGATGTTATACAATACATATACATCAAACAAGACATGGGCATTGCTCAATGTGATATGATACATAGTCAATGTTTGAGGACTTGAGTACAAAGATTAGGGTTAGGGGTAAGGTTAGGGGCAGGGTTAGATTCCTGTCATCATTCATGTAATTTTCCATCCCTCTCTTGTTTTGACACTTTTCAGAAATCCGAAGCACTTCGGCATTTCTGAAATTCGTCACTTCAGCAATTCGGTTCGGCTTGGCACTTCCGAAATTTGGCACTTTGGCAATTCAGTAATTCGGCAATTCGGTTCGGTTGGGCACTTAGGCACTTTGGAAATTTGGCAATTCGGCCATTCGGAAGCATCAAGCACCAAGTAACAAAATAAATTGCACATGTCTAATGCTCGCATGAATGTTGTAGCTGATTTTTAATGTTCTATTCAGTAGTATAAACTCCAGTTCAGCTTTAATTATGCCACACACAACATGACACATGTGTATGCAACAGATCAACACAACAATTCAGTTATTTCTAAAAGACATTACATTATAACACATTTATGTTAAATAAATATTAAAATGTGCATTTTAGCCCTTTTGTCATTCTTGTGTAAAAGATAATGAAATGAAAAAAAAAACAATTGAAAATATATCCTGTGAAAATAAACCTATTGGAACTCAAAGCATGCATATGCATGTTGTGATATTCATATCCCATGGAATTAATTCACACCACTCTGAGGTATAATTAATACATATTTAAAGATGTTAATAACATTCCTTAATCTATAGCAGGCATAGGCAACCTTCAGCACTCCAGATGGTTTGGACTACACCTCCCATGACGCTTTGCATCATTATTGGTGTAAGAGCATTATGGGGGATGTGGTCCACAACATCTGGAGTGCCGGAGGTAGCCTACTGCTGATCTATAGCTTAGTTCTTAAGGCGTTAAATTTTTTTTTCTTTTTTTAAATGTAAATTAACCGATATCTAGACCATTTGTGTTTGTAGTTCCTACCTAATGTAAAAAGTCACTTGAAAAATGTAAAGGGTCCTTTATATAGCTGTGATTCGGTGAAATCCCAAGATGTCCAAGCGGATTGAAGTCTACATCTGTAATTGTTATATCTCATATGTTTTTGTCTTGTTAATTGAATGCACCAATTCATTTTGAGAGGAGGCTTTACTTGCTTTTATCACAAACACCCACATTATTTTCAGCATCAAAAGCAGATTGATGTAATGTGTCTATTTGCTTTCATGTGCTCACAAAAGGAAGATACTCAGAGGAAAAAAAAAATATGTGTTTATCTGCACCTGTATGTATAAAAGATAAACAATTAAAAGTTGGTATTCTTCATAGCATGGCAAGAGTTACTACTTCACTTAAATCTTTATAAATTAATATTTCGATAGAAACAGGGCAACATTAAAAGATATTATTTAATAAAAAGAAAACAGAAAAGGTAGCAATCATTATTGGTAGCTTCATTCAAGATGTTCTCGTGCCATCCTAGCTATTTATTTAACTTAAATTCCATCAAACAATGGAACAATATTTTACATTAATTCTTCTATAAGTACATCAATTTGAAGTATGACATATTGGTTAGGCTTGGATTAGATCCAAAACTTCATCATCATTTTTTTTTAAACTCTCATCCTAGTTAGGTTAGTATCTCTCAAAAAGACTTGCCAGACTTTTCATTTCTAGACTGAAATAATAGATGGGGTCCTTTAATATGTTTCCTCTGCAATGACAAAAACTATTTTAAAACATCCTTAGAAGCTTGTCATGCCAAAAGCATGAGTTGGTGTTTGATGTGTGTTTATATATGTTAAGAGTTGTTTTTTTGTAAACTTTGGGATGACATTTATTGTGGTCTTTGATCTGGCACCAGGCCTAGACCATAAAACATCTAGATAGCCATCACCAGAGCTGGACACAAGGAATTTCATAGAGTGGGCAATAGACTGCCAGACCAACCCCCTATGATCCCCCCCCCCCCAGGGGTCTGCCCACTGAGAAACAACTAGTTTAGATATATGAGGGTGTTGGACTATCCAGGGAAGTCAGTTATTCCTTTTCTTTTTGTCAGTAACTTCTAGGAGACCTATACCATCTAAGACTCCCACAAGAATTCTATATGGGGTAAATATATGTAAGGAATTTCTTGTGTTTTCTCCTATTTTATTTTATGTACTGTTTTGCAATTTGTTATCTGTATGTCATTTATTTCTGTATTTTGTACTCAGCACTGTGAATCCTTTTTGTCAGATTAAATGTTTATTTAATCAGCTTGTGTCTCTGTTCTCTATGAGCTTCACTCTCCAGAGGAAAGCTCAGGTAAACACGTTACCAAAAGGGTTAACTATATATGTTTTATCAGTAAAAGTAGAACTGTGATACTATAATTCTCCTGTGTGTGGGGTAACCTAAGACGCCCGGGTTTAAAAGTCTTGGTGGTGGCAGTCAAGTGTACTAAGGGAGTTAGTGTAGAAGGGATTGCAGGGGTTAATTGAGTGGTTGCTGGGACTAGCAACAGGTAACCAGGGGTCTGGTGTCATTAACCCTGTCACTTCCACACTCTCCCCACTGTCTCGGCTGGGCCTATAGCCCACGCACGTGACAAACTGGCGGCAGCTAGTGGGATATATTTAGAGATTTTTAGTGCTTGCTAGATTTTACCTGTAAAGGGGGTCTTAGCACTAAAAGAAATTGCATACTTGTTTTTGTGTAATTTCCAAAGACCAAGCTCAGTGCTGATTTAAAATACATACAAAGTGCAAAACAGTTCTCCCCTCCCATCTTTTGTTTTTCTTTCTCTATCCTATTTGTGAATATGGAGGCCTATCGCAAACAATCAAAAGAGGCCTTGGAATTGTTGTGCCAAGAAAAGAATTTACCAACTTTTGGCAAAAATAAGGCACAACTTATTGCTGACCTTGTGGAGGCTGACAGCCATATTTTCCAGCCAGAGACTGACACTGAAAGGGTTACCGAGCTCCCTACTACTGCAGGAGTGTTGCTTACTGAAATGCCTGGTGGTTGTACCCCTCAAAACATTAAGGACATTTGCTCAACTGATTTATTTCGGCAACTGATGGCTGCAAATCCTCAGGAGGCCCTGCATGTGATGATCCAACAGCAGACTGCAGAAAGGGAATCTGCAGAGAGGCTAGCCGAAAGGGAGGCACAAAGGAGACATGAGCTGGAACTTGCTAAACTGCAATTTACCCTTCAGTCCTCACTGAACAGCAATGCATCAGAGTCCAGCACACGTAGGCTCTGTAAGGATGATTTTCCTTCCCTCGAAGAAGGGACAGATTTGGATGTATTTTTTAAATGTTTTGAGAAAGTATGCCGGCAGCATCAACTACCCTCAGACCAGTGGGGCAGATATTTAACTCCACAATTGAAAGGGAAAGCCTTGGATGTGTTTGTGTCCCTTCCCCCAGAGACTGATAACAACTATGAGGCAATCAAATCTGCATTGCAAAAAACTTTTAACCTTACTCCTGAGTCTTACAGGAAAAAGTTTAGGAGTATGCAGCAATGCCCATCATCCAGCTGCATTCTATATATTGCACAATTAGAAACCACGTTCCGGCAATGGGTAACAGGAGTACAAGCTACTACCTATGAAGCCCTTAATGACTTAATGGTCCTGGAGCAGTTCTTGCAGACCCGGAGCCCTAATGTACGAGAGTGGATTTTGGAAAGAAAGCCAAAAAATGCTAGGGCTGCTGCAGAACTGGCAGATGACTATGCCGACATCCATGCACCCACATCCAGGCGTGGACTTGTGTCAGCTGCTACTTCGACCTGGAGAGAAGCTACAGTTCAAACACCACCTGTAAGATCTGCAGTGAGAACTTCACCGCCGACTGCCAGCGTAGCCGGAGCTATGTCAAGTGAGTCAGATGCCCGCCATTGTTTTCGATGCAACCAGATTGGTCATCTGAGCAGGACTTGCCCCACTAGGAATATGCCCTCACCAGTCCGTGGAGGGGCACCATCAGTATTGCTTGTGGGTGGGTCTGTGGGGAAACGAGAGGATAACCTGCAGAGTGTAATTGTGGGTGACCGAGTGACCATGGGACTGAGAGATTCTGGAGCTTCCTTCACCCTGGTGCTACCTGAAGTGGTGAATACGGAGGACATAATCCCTGGAAGAACCATGTCCATCAAAGGAATTGGGGGTGTACGCCCCGCTGTGCCCTTGGCACGTGTGTACCTTGATTGGGGTGCGGGCAAAGGTTTGTGGGAAGTGGGGATTTGAGAGGATATCCCTGTTAATGTTCTGTTGGGGAATGATTTGGGCAGGATTCTCTGTCACTATGCTCCAGCGGACACTGTTTGTGAACCAGAAGGGCTGACTGCTCCACCTAAGGTATTGTGTGAAACTTTGGGAGACATTGTGAAGTGTGATTGCTGGGAGGGAGAGCAGGGTGTCGATAAATATCTACCTGTAACTGAACCAGTGATGTCTACCAAATGTGAGATAGGGGTGAGTAGTGATGTGCCTGTATTAAAATACTGTGAGGCTGGGATGTCAAAGAGTAAGGGAGAGGAGGAAGGTGAGAGCCAGGGTAACAAGTCAGCAGTGGTAACAAGTCAGCAGTGGGTCACGGCTGCAGAGTCTGAGGGGCTATGTGAGATTGCGAGAGGATGGCCTGCCTTGGAGAAGAAATTATGTGAGTGTGTGCAAAATTCTGTATCTGATCAAGGGGGGTCAAATGTGTCCTGTGAAAATGTATGGGAAAAGCCTTCCAGCGAGAGGGGCCTGAAGGAATATATGTGCCAATATGTGCCTGAAGCAGATGTATGTGATGCACTGGGTGAAAATGTGAAGGGACAGCGAGGCTATGAGGGAGGGCAGAGGGTGTGTGAGCTTTACTCTGCGCCAGACTTAGCCAGTTTCCAAAGTTCTGTATGTGTGATGACCTGGAGTGAAAGTGAGGGGCAAGGACAGACTCAGCCTGTGGGTCCAGGAAGGATGGCTGCAGGGAAACATACTGTTGGAGGAACCCGGAACCTTGTCAGTTTATCACAACTCACGGATACACCTAGGCAACTTTCTGATTGTGAACCAAAGGTTCAGAGTCTGATAGTGCAACAAGCCCAGCAGACAGACCGCAAAATTAAAGAGATGATGGATGTTGATACAGCACATCTATCCTGGGAGTGTTCTCTGTCTGCTTTTTTGTGTGCTTACCGGGGAGTGCTACAGAAATCCATTGGTTTCTTCCCCTTACAGCTACTACATGAGCGCAGTGGGTGTGGTTTAAGGGATGTTACCAGAGATCGATGGGGAATTGAAACAGGCAAATCAGGCATGTTTGTTGAGGGTGTAGCTGTGGTATGGACTGATCACAACCTGCTGCAGGTGACAGGTAACCATGGTAAACTGCTCCATTGGAGCCCTATCCTCCAACAGTATAATTTCACTGCCCAGCACAAAAAGGGCAGCTTGCATGGGAATGCAGATTGCCTGTCTCGGCAACTAGAGGGTTAATGGTAGACAGATAAATCAGCCTGTGGCTGAATTTTTCTGTCCACCATCTTAAGGGGGAGGTGTCATGCCAAAAGCATGAGTTGGTGTTTGATGTGTGTTTATATATGTTAAGAGTTGTTTTTGTAAACCTTGGGATGACATTTATTGTGGTCTTTGATCTTGCACCAGGCCTAGACCATAAAACATCTAGATAGCCATCACCAGAGCTGGACACAAGGAATTTCATAGAGTGGGCAATAGACTGCCAGACCAACCCCCTCTGATCCCCCCCCAGGGGTCTGCCCACTGAGAAACAACTAGTTTAGATATATGAGGGTGTTGGACTATCCAGGGAAGTCAGTTATTCATTTTTCTTTTGTCAGTAACTTCTAGGAGACCTATACCATCTAAGACTCCTACAAGAATTCTATATGGGGTAAATATATGTAAGGAATTTCTTGTGTTTTCTCCTATTTTATTTTATGTACTGTTTTGCAATTTGTTATCTGTATGTCATTTATTTCTGTATTTTGTACTCAGCACTGTGAATCCTTTTGTCAGATTAAATGTTTACTTAATCAGCTTGTGTCTCTGTTCTCTATGAGCTTCACTCTCCAGAGGAAAGCTCAGGTAAACACGTTACCAAAAAGGGTTAACTATATATGTTTTATCAGTAAAAGTAGAACGGTGATACTATAATTCTCCTGTGTGTGGGGTAACCTAAGACGCCCGGGTTTAAAAGTCTTGGTGGTGGCAGTCAAGTGTACTAAGGGAGTTAGTGTAGAAGGGATTGCAGGGGTTAATTGAGTGGTTGCTGGGACTAGCAACAGGTAACCAGGGGTCTGGTGTCATTAACCCTGTCACTTCCACACTCTCCCCACTGTCTCGGCTGGGCCTATAGCCCACGCACGTGACAAAGCTACTCATCTTTTTAACATTAAATGTGGAGCAAAGATTTACTCATATGTGTACGAGACATGCGAGATATGATGTCCCAGATGTGCTCAATTGGATACAGGTCTGGGGAACGGGCTGGCCAGTCCATAGCATCAATGCCTTCATCTTGCAGGAACTGCTGACACACTCCAGCCACATGAGATCTAGCATTGTCTTGCATTAGGAGGAACCCAGGGCCAACCGCACCAGCATATGGTCTCACAAGGGGTCTGAAGAGCTCATCTCGGTACCAAATGACAGTCAGGCTACCTCTGGCGAGCACATGTAGGGCTGTGCGGCCCTCCAAAGAAATGCCACCCCACACCATTACTGACCCACTGCCAAACAGGTCATGCTAGAGGATGTTTCAGGCAGCAGAACGTTCTCCACTGCATCACATGTGCTCAGTGTGAACCTGCTTTCATCTGTGAAGCGCACAGGGAGCCAGTGGCAAATTTGCCAATCTTGGTGTTCTCTGGCAAATGCCAAACATCCTGCATGGTGTTGGGTAGTGATGTACCGAACGGTTCGCTGGCGAACGGTTCCTGGCGAACACAGCATGTTCGCGTTCGCCACGGCGGGCGAACATATGCGCGGTTCGACCCGCCCCCTATTCGTCATCATTGAGTAAACTTTGACCCTGTACCTCACAGTCAGCAGACACATTCCAGCCAATTAGCAGCACAGCCTCCTAGCAGACCCTCCCACCTACTGGACAGCATCCATTTTAGATTCATTCTCAAGCTGCATGCTTAGTAAGAGGAGGGAAAGTGTAGCTGCTGTTCATAAGATAGGGAAAAGCATAGCTAGGTTAGGGATAAGGGTATGCTTTTTTTTTATTTTTTTTTTCTATGTAATGTAAATGCACTTAGTTGTCTGCCACTGCTGCCAGCTTCTGTGTCAGGCTCACAGTGCCCATTTCCCCAGTCAGTGCCACCAATTACATCTGGTGTCACAATAGCTTGGATTTAAAAACAAAAAACTTTTTTCACTGTTATAGATTGAATAGCAGTCAGTTGTCTGCCACTGCTGCCAGCTTCTGTGTCAGGCTCACAGTGCATACTGTGCCCATTTCCCCAGTCAGTGCCACCACTTACATCTGGTGTCACAATAGCTTGGATTTAAAAACAAAAAACTTTTTTCACTGTTATAGATTGAATAGCAGTCAGTTGTCTGCCACTGCTGCCAGCTTCTGTGTCAGGCTCACAGTGGATACTGTGCCCATTTCCCAGTCAGTGCCACCACTTTATCTGGTGTCACAATAGCTTGCATTTAAAAACAAAAAACTTTTTTCACTGTTATAGATTGAATAGCAGTCAGTGTCCTTAAAGCGGGTGTGTTACGCTAACAGTGGATACGGTGACAAGTGCCACTAATTAGATCGTGTGTCACAATAGCTTGGATTTAAAAACAAAAAAATTTTTTTACTGTTATAGAT
>OW240915.1:237107125-237217364 GCA_933207985.1 Pelobates cultripes
TATATGGAAATATATTAGAAATGTAAACGTTGTAATAGAGGAATGTAAATTGAGAAAATTTTGAAAAAAATAAAAATATATGGAAAAGAAAAGAAATCTTTTACTTTACTATCTTCGATGTCTTCTGGTAAGTTTGCGCTCCTTGATCTATCTTCGGGGTCACTTATTTTTTCTTCTAACTGCATTATTTTAGATTCCATCCTATTGTGTTCTTCTTGCATATCCTGAAGTTGATTTCCTCTCTGTTCTTCTCTCTGTTCTATATGTTGAATTCTCTGGCTAAGAGACATGATAGCTGATTTCAGGTCTATAAATGTATTATTTATTTCATTTTTAAGGTCTTTCAGCACTATATCGAGGCAATCTTTTAGGAAGCTTGGGCAGACAGTGTCACTTTCTGCTGTGTGAGGCTTTATATTTTGAGATAATGACAGGGATATATCTGCACTGATTTTCTCCATTAATTCAGGGTCTTGTAGGGAGAAAAAGGATTAAAGCTGTTTTTCTTGTTTTTGTCCTTTTTTCTTATTTTTTACACTCAATCTACTTTCTTGCATTCTTTTAGATGTCATTTTTAAACCCTTTTTTCTGTTCTGTTTTTTTTTTCTTTCCTCTTTTTCTTACTGTATATAGGTAATTACAGCTCTATATACTTATTACAGCAAACTCAATATTATGGCTGTTTTCTTTCGATTAGTTTTGATTTTAGTCTTTTAATTTTACATGCTTTAATATATCTTTTTACCTGCCTTTTAGTGCTTAGGGTTTATTTTTGGCTTTGTCCATTATCATTTCTGCTGATGTATTTGAAAGATTAACAAGACTTCCATCATTCACTGCTTATAACTGCAATACAAGATTCAGTTCTCCGATCATTCATATAACATTCTAAATGGCTAACTCTTTTATAAACAAATATGAGGAAGGCCTTTGCAATAGCCATTAAACCTTAATCCCCATGGAGATAATGTTTTATGAAAAGGTTCTTAATGCATTTACTAGCAGTTATAGATTCTGAAATAAAGAAATAGGCCTATCTGTTTCATAACTACATTATTACACTCAGCAATTTGTAGGGATTATATACCTTGTATTTTATTTCTGTCAAAATCTGTCATAAAGCTTTCTTGTGTGAATCAATCTACAATGTCATATTGAGGTTGGTTAATTGTGGAGAATTAAAGTAATTTTTTTTTAACACAAGTAATTTAGGAAATAGAAGTGTATCAATTAGTGATGGCAGCAAGAGCTATTAGCTTTTAGCATAGTGTTTCTACCTGTACTTTAATGACCATTAATAATGTAAGAGATACTATGATAAAGTCTAAAATTGCATGTTCTGCAATATTATAGAATTATGCAGGGTGGAAAAATTGTAATCTTTCTTTTTACGGGTACGCAGAATTTAGTTCCTGTTGCTTTTTGGCTTGGCAGAATTTTGATACCAAAAAAAATGATTTATTGTAATCTTTTTCCTTTTGCTATTTTGTATTAGTGAAAAATATGGAGCAAGAGTAATTTTAAGGTACAAATTGGTGATTTATCCACAAAAAGAAAGGAAAGAGTCAGTGGACAGCACTCTCTCACACCTTTCAACCTGACAAGAACAAAGACTTCTCACACATCTAGCCTGTGCTGACAGTGATCCTCCTTTAGTTTAAAAAAGCTACAACAAAAAAACTGTACCCTAGTGTGAGAAGGAGTAATTTAATTGTAACAGATTTTTTTATTATTATTGGACTTTATAAAGCACCATCTGCAGCCCTGTCCATAGTTACAACTGGTACAAGTAAAAAGACACAGTACAGTATAACTAAGAGACAATACAAAATTTGACAAACTAATACAGAAGGCGATGAGAGATTTTTTTTTTTTAATGCCTTGCGGTAGCGGTTTTGTCCTGTGTGGTTGAGTCTTATGATGCCTGCTACCTCCACAGTTGCAGTTAGTAAAATCTGATGATAGGGCACTGTTAATTTTGATATATGATATATATTATCATGTTCTTGGGTGCACTTACGCCTGATCTGTAGTGTTTTCTCTCTTACGTGGTCTAACATTTGGATATTAGTCAATGTGCCATCTTCTAAAACTTGGTGGAAAGATATAAAAGTGAAAGTGTCATCAATGCAATATGTCTGCGTGTTCCACTAGTTTTCATGGGGATTGCCACACTTTTAGTACTTTGCATAATTTTCCCAAAAATATAAGTTGATAAATTTCACCCAGAATATTTTGAAAGCCTTTTGATATCTCCTTCAGGTAACAACTTATCAGTCTGCTAAACTGGTCTTTTAGAAGACACTAAATTTGAGTTGTCTTGTAGCACCAACAATTAGTAACAATGTTCACCGGTCTGAAGACCATATTACTTGTTTTTGAAGTTTGTTTTTATAATGTTTGCTACTTGCTGATTTATATACAATTAAACTGTAGAAGTCACATTGATGTAACCTTGCTTAACTGAAGTAAACGCATACCCTAATGATGTGTTAGACATTTCCAAGTCTCAAGTAATAATTGCGTGGAGATAAATAGATAGAAGACACAATTATGGACAGAATCTCCCTAAATAACAAGCACATAAACACTATCTTTATTCAAATGAAGATGAAATAATGTAATTAAAAGTAGAAAAATTTGAATAAAAATGAATTACAGCTTTGAAATAACCCAATCTAAATTCTACACAGAACTATAATTACGTAGCACTAATTATAGGGAATAAAGGTAATCCAGATATGGGCACACCATGCACCCTCCCACAACTAATGTGCCAAAAAAAATCCCAACACAATCCTAGCACAATTTAAAATAAGAAAATATCTGACAAGTATCACAATAAATATAGTTTGGCTTTGTAAGCATTGGACATTTTAAATAGACAGCTGTTGCTCAGATCAGATCAGCGGAAGATCTAAGCATTGAAAGATTTTGTATTCGATAGAATACAAGTATAATTTTTTTTTGATACGTCCAAATTACTTTTTGTTTTATTGCTGTGAGTGTCTGTGATGCAGCACACAATGCCTGTAAATGGAGATATTTTTGCTGTAGACGTCTTGCATGCACTTATACACATAACACATTGCTGCGATTGAGGTTGCAAGATCACCTTATGTACACGGAACACTCATTAAGTCTACATTCTGATAAGCGAGGCTTGGAAGCAGTGTCCAGCAACGTGTGAAATTCATGTGCTCCTTATAATCATAAGATAATTAATCACACGGTTCATATGGAATCTAAAACACGAGTAATTAATTATTCACACTGGGAGTAAATGAAATCCACTCACTGCTTGGGGGCACTTTCAATCTCTGCCCCACCGCTCTCAGTACTGATAAGTATCCAGCATCTGGCAACCCTATGATACAATGTGATACACTCATACACAGCGCACATAATCGTGGGGGGTTCTGATACACTCATGCACCTTGCGTTTTCCTGTGTTGCTATGTACAGTTCTAACCCAGATAATGCATATTATAAACTCATACACCCATTTTCTATTTATGGTGTAAAAATCTTTGTTTAGAAATGGAAGGCATAAAGTGCATCTCTCACGCTTTGTTTTGATTCTGTTTTATAGTGAGTAATTAATCCAGGACTGCACACGTGATGCAGAGAATCAAGTAACAATAATTCTCCTGCTGTGTGTGAGCAGGTTATTTGCACTATTGCTAGTAGAGTGCAATATCCCTGCTGTTTTTAACCATCGGTAAAACAGGAAGATCAAATTGTATCCCTCAGTTAGTTTGAGACAGTTCCTGTGGTTTTATTATTGCTAAACCAGTACCCTCTTATCCTGCCCAATAACTAGCTACAACTGCTAATAAAACTAGCTATGTCTTCTAACCAGAAACAATGTTACACTGCTCATTAAAATAAAGTTATAAGGAATGTGAGGTAAAACAGAGGAAGAATGGTTTATTTTTATATTTTGAGAATCAAACTGACAAAATAAAGCTTTCAGTTATATTACTATTGTCTCAAGTATATTTATTGGTTTTATTTTCCTTATTGAACAAAGAAGTAATAAGAGATAATATAAAACAAAAAAAAATAAAAAATCTGCATCCTAAAAAACAAGTTAAGATAAACAAAAATAAAGATCTTAGAATGATAATCATCATCAATAATAATAAGTTGTCGGGGGTGGGACCTGACAGCCAAGATGGCCAGACGTGTTACAGTTTGGCTCCTGCAACACAGAGCTGAATTTAGGCATTTCTTACCCAATACTGCTCACAAAACAGCGTTGACCAGGCAGCATCCTAATGCTGAACGTAGTGGGGGAATAAATATGCTTGTCTCATGCTGTCACAGCAAGAACCCACCGTGACAGCCAGGGAACTGGGGAAGGTGGCCGATCTCCCGACCCGGGACCCTCACTGACTAGCGACAACCCAGATGACCCTGGACTGGTGGGGGACATTCCGGTCTCTACTGGGAGAAAACACCTCCCTGCAACTACGGAATCTCTCTTACCCGGAGTCCGCAAGATGAGCACAAGATGGCCGCTACATCTCAAGATGGCCTCCACATGCCAAGGAGGGATCAGAAATTCAGACCTGCAAACTTTGAAGCCCGGTTTGATCAACTGTGCCAGGCGTTCTGGTAATGCATCGAGAGATGAAACTCACGAGTATGGCTGACCCATCGAGAGGCTATGTCGGATCATGGATCCTGCACTGGGCTAGTGTGAGTGTGAGTGTGACGAACTGAACCTCATCACGAGTTCTTGGAGGGGCCTGCTGGCCAGCCTTGTGCCTCAGGACTATGGACCCTGCAATATACCTTGCCCAATGCACTGTAAAAGGCTCTGTTCATGTTCATGTGTGTACTTTTGTACTCCAGACAGAGAGACCGACTGTTAGCCCTGATTCCCTGGAACTGTTGTGTGCATAGGACCATGTTCACGGTCGGCCACAAATAAGACTTACAGGAAATTCCTGAATCCCTGAACTAATCTGGGTGATTTTTGGATATGTTGGTCACCAAGATCAGGGTTATCAGGGGATGTAACTTTTGTGGGTGTTTGTAAAAATTTATGTTTTTTCTGTGCGTGGAGATAATTGGATTATCTCCCAGGCAGAGAGGAGGGATTATCTGATTTTGTATGGGACTGTCCTGGACCTTAGAGCCAATGTGATTGTGTATTTATTTCTACTGTGGTTTACATTCAGGTCCAGGGGTAAGTGCCCCTTTTACCTTTTACCCTTCATGAAGTCTAGGCTCATGTTTGGGGGATTGAAGAGCTATATTCACACTCTGGGGATTGCTGTAATCACTATACTCCTTTGGATCACAACAATTGCTCTTATAAGAGCAGCCTGCTTCGCTCTCTGGACTAGGAGAGGTCTACCCACTGGAAGCTGGATCCTGGTCTTGTGTCCAGGGTGGGTGGAGACCCCAACCAAGCTGAGGCTGTTTGTGGGGTTTACGGTGGTTATGGTGTTCCAGTGCAGTGCTTATCATGCTCACAAGTACTAGGACGCAGCGATTGATGGAGGTACCCGGTCAGGGTGCCAGGTGGTTCATCACAATTATCAGCTATGCTAGAACTGGAGGAAATCATATAACCATTTGAGGGAAACTACATTATGATCAGTAGCGCTGACTTTAATCTGGACACCAAATTGCGATTGCTGCATATTTGCTCTGGCCAACCGTATAATGACCAAATGTAAATATGAGAATGCCATTGCAGTCACAATTAAGTCATTTTCACCAGACAAAATCTGGTCTTTACTGAATTACTTGTAGATGTGTGTGATAGTCGTGCATTATAAAAGTGTGCAATTAGGAATTGTGTTTGTGTATGTTGCCAAATCAATAGATGTCCTTAGTTTTGTATTTGTGTGACTTACATAAATTGTTATGTAAATGTTTCTATGTGTTTAATATGATGTGTGTGGTGCATGGGTTTAGGAGGTGGGCTCAAGTGGTAGGGCAGTGCGCACTAAACCTTTGCATTTGATTGCAAAGTGCATTTCATCCAAGGTTTGATCGATCAGTGATTCATCTAAATTCTGTGACTCTGAATCGCTACGTGGATGAATAACAAAAGAGATAAAATGTATAAAGGTTGAACAGTTTTATTTCACAAATGATTCAGAATCCTGTCCATGGCACAAAAAAAAAAAAAAAAGAGATGATTGATAAGTAAACGAATGGAATTACTCTCTTACAGCTCCACCATATATGGAGGTAGTCTCCTTTCTCTTCTCCACATCTCCAGCACAGGTCATTGTTATCATTAAACATTCTTGATATTTTTGAGGGGACTAAATACCAATTATTTATCACTTTAAAATGCGTTTCAATCAGGGAGAGACTATGCACATATTTATTTGTTTTCCTTATAGCAGCATACCATTCTTCTGAGTCTATGGGGAACTTCAGAACTTTTTCCCAACTTTTTATTGCCGTTGGGCAATTCTCTATTTTTATTATATCAAAGAATTTTGTACAGATAGCAAAAAGGTTTTTTGACTCTTTTTTTGAGAAGATTATTTTTAACGCATTATATATTTCCCCACTATTTACAAAGGTTTTAGACTTCAGATAATTCCTAACTCTTAAATAAGAAAATGCCTCTCTATTTGGGAGAGAAAATGTCCTTATCAATATATCGAAAGTCTTTAGCTCACCATTTAACATTAAATCTTCAATATTTCTGATATTTGCCTCTCTCCATACTTTTAAGGAAATATTTGTTATATCTATTTCCAGACTCTCTATATTTTGAAAACCCAAGAGCTTATTCTTAATATCTGCTTTCATCTTTATTCTTTCCCATATAGGGATAATTTGATCCAGTATAAATGATAGTGAGTAATCATAACTTTTGTTGTTCCATATAATATTAGATACATTTTTTGATTGGCATAGAGCTGTTTCTATCCTCCCCCATGCCTCTTTTTGATATATCTCCCTTTGTAACATTACAATATGATAAGTTATTCCGGCTTCATAAAATTTTTCAATATCTGGAAAGCCTAGTCCCCCTCTATCTGTATTAGAGCACATAGTGTTGATCTTGATTCTGGGCTTTTTCCCTCTCCACACGAAATTGGCAAAAGAAGATTGGATCATTTTCAGCCAGGGTATGGGAATAATCAGTGGTAACATCCTAAATTAATAAATCCACTTAGGGAGCACATAATGTCTTAAGGTATTAACTCTACCCCACCACGAGATTTCTAAATGTCGCCATTCCTTTAAATCTTTGTTTGTTTTTTTCAAAAGGTGTATAAAATTGGATTCCATAATTCTTTCTAGCTTTTTGTTTATTCTTATACCTAAATAAACAAATTCTTCTGGTTGTAAAAAGTTAAATTTATTTTGTAATTCAATTATTTTATCCGAAGATATGTTCCTGTACATTGCAGTAGATTTAGAAGGGTTCAATTTATAGTTAGATACCTTACTATACTGTTCTATTTCTGTTAACACAAAAGGGAGAGATTTTTCAGGATCCACAACATATAAAAGAGTATCATCTGCATACAAGGAAATCTTTAAATCTCCCTTAGAGATTGGTAGACCCTTGATTAATGTATTTTGTCTAATTTTTGAAGCAAAAATTTCAACCGTAATTATATACAGAATTGGCGACAAGGGACATCCTTGTCTAGTGCCATTTTCTAGACTAAACCAATTCGAACATATATTTTGGCCAATAGACCTTGCCACTGGTTTCTTATAAAGCGAACCTATCGCATCCAACACCCATACCTTAATATTAAAGGCCTCTAAAGCCTTAGTCATGAATCCCCAGCTGACCCTGTCAAACGCCTTCTCTGCGTCTAATGACAGGATCAGCAGGGGACTACTTGTCTTGTCTGACAGGTCCATTGAATCCAATAACCTTCTGATATTATTACCTGAATTTCTTCCAGGGACAAATCCGACCTGATCTGAGTTGATAATTCCGGGCAAGACTATTTTTAATCTTTTTGCGATAATTGACGCAAAAAGCTTAACGTCCACATTTATCAAAGAGATCGGTCTGTAGCTTTTTACGTCCGTTGCTATTTTGCCTACTTTCAGGATTGGAAGGATATTAGCTCTTAGCATTTCTTGTGGAAATGCTCCCCTATTTACAGCTTCATTGAATGCTCTTGTTAATGGATCAGCAATTATATCTTTCATTACCTTGGTCTATGGCCAATTTATTATTACATAGGTTAAATGGTATAGGAATAAAAATGACACCAGAGGCGATGTTATTACATATAAGGTGGCCTGCCCTAAGGAGAACGAATCAAATTTTGACAATACATTGTTTAATAGCATCAAAAATTATTATTGCCAGAAATTGGAAAAAGACGCAACCATTCCTGAAGAAGCAACTTATTCAACAATTAAAATATCAGATTCATATGGAATTAGGGATGAATAAAATAAAAAATCAATATAGAGAGTATAGTATGTGGGAAAATTGGCTAATTAAATTGGAGAAACAAGAGAGCGAACTGATTCCTTAGAAGGATAAATTTAAATAGAATGTTATAGTAGATATTTCCTATTGATAATATATAATCTGACTCACTAAGCTGTAAGGTTAGGTGTGAATGTTTGTATGAATGTGGTTAGGTTGCTTTTTCTTTTTTTTCTTTTTTTTTCCTTCTCTCTCTTTGTTGTATCCTTTTTCATTCTCCCTTTATTGTTCTAAAAATGAGGTACCATCACTTTGGTCATCTTAACATGTCTCAGTAGAACACAATATATAAAGAGTAAGGATAGCTGATAGTTGATGGTTCTAAGTGGGGGAGGGATGGAGGGATCGGGGAGGGGTTAATACGTATTTATGATGACTTATATACCCACTCATATATGATGATATATCTGAAATATATAAAGAAGTGGGTATTGTCTGAAATATAATGAAAAAAAAAAAAAAAAAAAAAAAAAAAAAAAAAAAAAAAAAAAAAAAAAAAAAAAAAAGATAAGTAAACGAATGATTGATGGCTATGGGACAACCACTGGATGTTGATTTTATTGACAGCTCAAGTGAGAAGAGACCAATAAAGGGGAAAAATAAAGTAAAAAAATAAAAATCTATATTTGCATATTGTATATTTAGTAAATATATTATATGTTAATATAGATATTTTTTACTGCTTATCCTGTATGTATTAGCCTTTTTTACACCTAAATATTTTTTTCAAAAACGATTGCATGCACAAATGCGCCCGAGCTAAAAAATGCTACATGAATTAAAATCGACAAAATTTTCTGCCGTACACAAGTCTAGTGTGCACTATTTTCTCTTGCATCTTTACAGCCTTTACAGCCATGACTGCCTTTAATCCCTTAAAGAACTACTCTAGGCACCCAGACCACTTCAGATTAATGAAGTGGTCTGGGTGCCTGGTCCAGCTAGGGTTAACCCATTTTTTTATAAACATAGCAGTTTCAGAGAAACTGCTATGTTTGTAAATGGGTTAATCCTTCCTTCAATTCCTCTAGTGGCTGTCTCATTGACAGCCGCTAGAGGCGCTTGCGTGATTCTCACTGTGAAAATCACAGTGAGAACACACAAGCATCCATAGGAAAGCATTGTAAATGCTGGCTGAATGCACACACAGCTCTTGCCGCGCGTGCGCATTCAGCCGAAAGGGAGGAGAGGAGGAGGATCGGAGACGGAGAGCTCCCCGCCCGGCGCTGGAGAAAGGTAAGTTTTAACCCCTTTCCTCTCCCCAGAGCCCGGCGGGAGGGGGTCCCTGAGGGTGGGGGCACCCTCAGGGCACTATAGTGCCAGGAAAACTGGTATGTTTTCCTGGCACTATAGTGGTCCTTTAATAGTGCTGGAGAGGACAACATCTTACAGCACTGACTATACCGGGCAAGCAAGTGAAAACACAAGAAGTGGGGGTATGTTATGAAGATTTAGTACAGAAGTGCTCTAACCTTGCCTCTTGATAGTTAATATTTACAGTTAGTTAACCACTGCACATTTTCCTTACATTATAAAACCAGTTATGGCCCATTCTGTATATACCAAAGCGCTTTATTCCTTACAGAAATTTGCCTGGGATCCAAAATTGCTGGGATTACTTACAATTGGCAGTCTGCCTGGCTTATTGCTTACTCTGCAGTATCAGAAAGAAAATGTGTAAAATCTATTTTTTTGAACCAGATATAACTCTCACCTAAAATCCATAGATCAAAATGGAACGCTCTTAGAGATCATTAAAATAACATGCTCACTAGTGACCCTTTTAACAATCAAAATGTGTGCATTGATTTCTATTTTGTATAGAAGCCGGATTTTGCTGGATTTGATTGTTTAAGATTTTTTTGTCTGTCTGTCTGTCTATCTCTGTGTTAATATTTACTGACAAGGCTTTTTAAATGGCATAGACTCAAATGGCAATCTTGCTAATTTGTGCAAACACACTCATCCCATCTGTGAACCTTTTCCTTTACTTACATTTATGCAATTCTGTGTAATCAACGGTGACAATGGCTCCAGGAGGAGCTATATTACAACCTGCTGTAATGCAAATGATTTCTCTGGCAACGTTCTTCATTCGGCTTCTGTTATCCAAACCTTGAAAGAGGTCCAATGCTAACATACAACACATAGCAAATTCTGTTTGTATTAATGTGGAAAATACAGTCCCACTCATTAGTGTAGGGAATTTCCTATGCCTTTTCTTTTCAGAGGCAGTCACTAGGAGTCCACTCAAATATCATTTTAATGTCATTATATTACATTATAACAGGGTGTATTTTTTATTTTTTGTGTGTGCATTATGGTTACTGAATAACGAACACCTATAATTTCATTATGAAACTGGGATTTATTTATTGAGTCAGTTATCTAATCATTTGCTATTTTTACTTTTTTATATTGCTGTTTCCATGTTTAAGATACAGATGCATATGGGAATAATGTCCATATAATCTTCCCATGTTAGTACATGAACACATTTACAACAATATGTGACCTTGTGTGTACAAAACCAGCTTTGTGGATGTTCTGTCCAATTCTAGCTTTCGGTCTCCTCCAACCCCTAAGTCCTCCTTCCTCCCTGTTGACTATCTGGTTTAGTGGTGTACTAAGGTTGGTACGAGGGTTGCGGTCCACCCTGGGTGCCACTTACTAGAGGGGTTCCATGGTCAGGGTGGCCGTAGGATGTGTGAGCTGTGCAGTCGCAGAGGGCTTAATGGCAGCCGCACAGCTCACACACGCAGGGACAGGCAGACACAGAACTTGAAATCCGTCCGCATTAAAAAAAAAAAAAAACAGGGGTGCCACTTACTAGGGGGTTCCATGGTTAGGGTGGCCTTAGGATGTGTGAGCTGTGCGGCCGCAGAGGGCTTAATGGCAGCCGCACAGCTCACACACGCAGGGACAGGCAGACACAGAACTTGAAATCTGTCCGCATTAAAAAAACAAACAAAAAAAACAGGGGCAGGGCTAAAAAGGGTGTGGTGGAGCCAAACCAGCAGTGGGGGTGGATCTAAACACAGCCTCCACCTGCTGCTGTCACTGCTGCACATCAAGTGGAAGCAGGATGGAGTCCCTGCTTCCCCAACTAACAGACTTCAGGGACTTCAGTGACTTCACTCCTCCTCCAGCCCATACGGTCAGTAAGTAAGAGAGAGAGTGTGTGTGTAGACTGTCTGCCTGTGAGTTTGTGTGTGTGACTGTCTGCCTGTGACTGTGTGTGTGACTGCCTGCCTGTAACTGTGTGTGTGTATGTGTGTGTGACTGTCTACCTGTGACTGTGTGTGTGTGTGTGTGTGTGTGACTGTCTGCCTGTGACTGTGTGTGTGTGTGGTGTGTGACTGCATGTGACTGTGTGTGTGTGTGACTGCCTGGCTGTAACTGTGTGTGTGTGTGTGTGTGTGAGACTGTCTGCCTGTGACTGTGTGTGTGTGACTGTCTTCCTGTGATTGGCGAATGCTGCCTGTAACTGTGTGTGTGTGTGTGTGTGTTTGTGACTGTCTGCTTGTGACTGTGTGTGTGTGACTATCTGCCTGTAATTGTATCTGTGACTGTCTGTTTTTAACTGTGTGTGACTGTCTGCCTGTAACTGTGTGCGAGTGACTATGTGCCTGGGACTGGACTCTGAAGACTGTTGCTAATATTGTTGTTTAAAAAAAATGAATTATATTGTAAGGGGCTGAGCAATGGCTTTAGAGGGAGAGGCAGGTTTTTTTGGGAAGGGGGTGCAGGAGGTTTATGGAAGTGGGATACAGGGGTTTATAGAAGGGGGACAGGGATTTTGTTTAAAGAGTGCTGAGCAGGGGATTTGTGGAAGGGGGGTGCAGAGATTTTGTAGAATGGGGGCAGGACATGAATTTTATGAAATGGCAGGCAGGACAGAGGTTTTGTAGAAGGGGCAGGACAGGGCTTTTTCAAAATTTTCACATTTGTAGATTTTTTAAAATGAAAACATCAAACACTGAAAATATTAAGGGTGTTTTTTAAATTTTAAAGTAAGGGGTGTGGAGGGGGGAGGGAGGGGTGCCAAACCCAGGATCTGCCCTGGGTGTCAAATGCTCTAGGTACGCCCCTTATCTGGTTCATTCAAAATAGTGAAAACTATCACATGTGGTCTAGCAAACATCAAACAAACCCTGAAACAATATAACCGTAATAATAATATTTATTTTTTGGTACTTTTTGAAAGTGAACTAAAGTTTAAAGCTTAAAATACTATTTGCCTGTTAACCTCCCACATTGTTTTACAGACCCCATATCAATGGGATGGGTTTTGCTAATGACTGTGCAGTGACTATTGCTGATTAGATGCAGGTTTTTAATGTTAAGTAGATCTACAACCTCCCTTACAGTAAAATGTGTGTAATATTATCCCCCTTGGGTTATTTTTTTTTTTTTTTTTTTACATTTTAATGTGGCAGCAGGCCCCCAAATGGTTGTATAGTAATCTATGTTAAAAAAAGACTGAAGTGCATCAAGTTCAACCTTGAAACCCATTATTTTATGTTGTTTCATGCTGTTTATCCAAAAGAAGTAAAAAAACTACATCAAAATCTAACTTTTAAACTATTTCCAAGCCACAAAAAGGGAAAAAATAATTCTTGATTCCATAATCAGATTTCTCCTATGGATTAATAACCTTTTTACATACATTTGAATTATAGCCTTGAATATTTTGTTAACCCTCATTGCCAGTAGTAGATAGTTTGTATTTTTAAGATCCTAGCCCAGACTTTAACAATCTGGTTCTGGTTCCAAATTGAGGCTTAGTCAGAGCCTTCTCTGCAAAATCCAGAAATTGTTAAAGGAACACTATAGTCACCTAAACAACTTTAGCTTAAAGGGACACTATAGTCACCTGAACAACTACAGCTTAATGTAGTTGTTCAGGTGAGATCTATAGCTCCCTGCAGGCAATCTAATGTACAGTGTTTACATTAATTGATAGGAATACCTCCAGTGGCCGTCACTCAGACAGACACCAGAGAGACGTCCTATCATGCATGGCCCTAAAAAGGCCATGTACACGTCAGACGTATTAAAATACGTCTGATGTGTGCAGGAGAGAGAAGGCACTGTGTGCGCGCCTTCTCTCTCCTGCCGGTCAGCAGAGGAGAGGGGGCGGGCAAAGACCGTGAGCTGAGCTGTCAGTCATGAATGCCGCCCTATGAAGTATGCAAGCGCCTGATTGCTCCCTGCTCGCGCCTGCCTATTTTGTCATTTTGACGAAATAGGGGGCGTGGCTTAACGAGGCTCCCGGCGATGGAACGAGGTGAGTAAAAAGGGCTGCCTGGAGTGTCCCTTTAATGAAGCAGTTTTAGTGTATAGATCATGCCTCTCAGGTTTCACTGATCAATTCACTGCCATTTAGGAGTTAAATCACTTTGTTTCTGTTAATGCAGCCCTTGTCACACCTCACCTGACTCTGATTGACACAGCCTGCATGAAAAAAAAAACTGATTTCACTTTCAATCAGATGTAATTTACCTTAAACAATTGTATCTCTTTCTCTGTAAATTAAACTTTAATCACATACAGAAGGCTCTTGCAGGGTCTAGTAAGCTATTAACATAGCAGGGGATAAGAAATTCTAAATTAAACAGAACTTGCAATAAAGGAAGGATAAACTTTAGACGCCTCTTTGCAGGAAGTGTTTCGGAAGGCTGTGCAAGTCACATGCAGGGAGGTATGACAAGGATTCATAAACAAAGAGATTTAACTCCTAAATGGCAGAGAATTGAGCAGTGAGCCTGCAGGGACATGATCTATACACCAAAACTGCTTAATTAAGCTAAATTTGTTTTGGTGACTATAGTGTCCCTTTAAGTAGAGTGAACAATGTTCAGATTATGCCTATAGAACATTTGATCCTCAATTCTCCATCAGTTCTCATTGTTACTCACTCTTTAGAGCAAGCATATCAAACTCTGCCCTCCCTCCAAATGTTGCTGAACTACAACTCCCATGATTCTCTAACCATCTCTTGCTTTCAGGGAGTTGTTGGTGGGCCCGTTTGAGATGCCTGGTTTACAATATAAATCAATTTACATTTGTTAGGTGATGCATTACCCAGTTTTTGATCACTCAAAACGTAAACCTGTAATGTAATATTTTACTTATGCTCAGTGCTTAGATGATAAAAGCAAGTAATATTTTAAATGATATTAAACCAATATTATTGATGGACCCAATTTCACAAACAAATTAATTTTCATACATTAGGAAACAATATTAAATTCACCTACCCAGGCAACCTGAAACGACTTTCAATTTAATTTGAAAACTCTACCCATGAACAAGCTAATGTAGTTATTTTTGGATTATTATTGTATCCATCCCATTTTAGCTTATTCATAAGACTAATAGCAGTCTTGACATTAACATGTATAGGACATATTTGGTATGATATAAAGGACAGTGGACTGCTTACACTTAGAATTAATAAATATGCTCACCCTAATCTCCTCACGTTGGTATGGAATGTATTGCAATCACTGAACAAAATTACTATGCACCAATCGCCCTGTCTGTGTAACAAAGCACCATTAACAAGGACATATAGGGCAGCACATGCAAAGGTATCACTTAGACAGACACCCAAATGAAAATACATGTCAAAGTCACTTAGTAGACTCGTTTAAATGAATAGTGCAAGAGATGCAGTTTGAATAAAATATATCCCCATGAGCTTTTCACAAAATACCTTGGGAACACAATTTAACTTGCATTTTCATAACAAAAAAAAGACCCTGGTATAAACAAAAAACTGCTAGAAAATTATAAACAGAATAGAAGGAACAAGTTAAATGCATTTTGCTTGCAGGACAGGCAGATATGAAAACATGTGAAGTTCTATTTAACATTAGACAATAATATGTATTCATGAAGTTTGAGAATCTCTGATAGGCGTCTGAATTCGTCAAGCAATGGGCCAGCCACTGGGTTGCAAACAGAGCACATTGGTTTTGGCAGCTACTGCCTGAAGCAAAGTGCATTTGTGTCCACTGGGAGTTAATTAATGGGCTCAACAGACAGTGACCAAGACCCTGCTTCCCGGATGCCAACAATTTGTATTAACTAATACAAGCTAACTGGGCATGCTTTAGGTGCTGGTTTATAGAATAGGATTTTTGTTTTGAGAATTTGTGTACTTGTGTGACTTTGCATGTGTGCATGCAGAAATGTTTAGATGTTTATTATAATGAGATTTTGAAGGTACACTATGTTATTTCAACACCAGACAGTGATGTATTCATTCTAAAAAAGAACACTCACAGGACTAAAGCAGACAGGGAAACAAATAAATGGATTTCAAACCTGGTAAATCCAAAAAAATAACATATGAAAACAAATGTCTAAACTGCAAAGATATCTCTAAAAAGTGAACATTAATTATGTATCAGCGTTTACATTTCAGATTGCTCCATATTTTTTAATAGGCCCTTTACAGTTAAATTTAGTTATTTGTGATTAAAACACTGAGAAACAGGCCTGTAAGAATTGGAGGTATACAAAAGTAGCATATTGGTGTTCAGCAAAGATTTGTAAGGAATCCTGTACTTACCTTATTATTTCTCTGACCGGGCGAACCGCCTACTCCGATTATGCTGCCCAATCTGGTAGTCTCCTGGATGCCGGCAGATGTGCACACTCCCCCTTTTAATGACGCGGCACATGCTGTCAGGTGATGGGCAATACTCAGGGTGGGATTTACAGGCATTCTCTCACATTTTGGGGGCGTGACTAAATCAATCATGCCCGCAAACATAAAAAAGCACTTTCAGCTAGTGTTGCCCTGTTGTGGTTCCTATTTTACTAGAGTGCGTTTATTACTGGTTTTGTGCTATTCTTTTTATTGACTCGGCCTTTATTGACTTTCCCTGACTACTCTGCTTTCTGGTTCCCTTGACTCGTCTTTGGTATTCATTTTGGCTATTCTCTGGTTCCATTAGGCTTGTTTGACTAGTCTATTCTAATCACTTTTTAGCCCAGCCATTCTAAGTTTTAGGTATTTATTATTTTTCCTATAGGAGGGTTTTTATTCTGCGTGTTGGGTTACTCTTTCGTGACAAGATTAGTGTGTTGACGACACCTTACCTTGCTCCTGTGCGCCCAGGTTGTGGTACTCTGATTGCAGACTCTTCCCGGCATCAGCAAGGCATGTCGGCCACCAGCTACTCTGATCACGCCCCCTTTTTTGACACGGTGCCAACATTATAGCGACAATGGCACAAAAAAATAGAAATATTCAACATCCCCTGAGCTTTTTTAAGCAAAAGACGCTCCCCTATAAATAGAGCGCCTCTTGCTTTTGTTCAGTGCCCTACTGTGGTTCACTTGTTGTCCCCTCTAGTGCTATTGTATTTCCTGATAGTGTTTACTGGTGTTTTGACTTGGATTGTATTTGGACTATTCTGTTCATCTGGTATCGTTTTCTCGTTTATCCTGTTTTCTGGTTTCCTGACTCGGCTATTTCTTATCGTTATCCTGATTTCTGGTTCCTAGATTCTAAGCTTTTTTCTGACTATTCTCTCACTAACCACATTAAACATTCTAAAGGTCTGGTAATACCTCTATTCAGAGTTGCACTCTCCGTGTTGGGGTCACTTTGTCATGACAGATAGCTTACCTCTAGCAGTTTGTCTGACAGAGGACCCTAAACAGAACTGATCTGCATGTCTTCTTCAGCAGTAGTACTTGAAGTTATCAGAAATTATGGTAAGTTGGGGAGTGTATTATGGACCAGTGGCGGAACTACGGTGGTCGCAGGGGTCGCAGCTGCTACCGGGCATGTCACTCCAGGGGGCCGGGCTGCCCTGCGGACCCCTGCGACTGCGGTGCCCACCGGCTAAGTAATGCAGCCTAACCCCAACCTGCGCGGTATAACCAGGGGGCTCGGTCAGCGCTGCAGCGCTTTAACAGCGCGACCGGGTCCCCTTTGATGAGGTCAGAGGCTGGGAGGAAGTGACTGTCCCAGTCACTCCTCCCAGCTTATACTGGAAGGAGAGGAGGGAGTCAGAGTGAGAACTCTGACTCCGATCAGGCTGAGCCACTGGACCCCACGGAGAGTCACTCTCCAGCACCTAAAATGTAGAAAACAGGAGGGTGACTAAAACATTTTGTACGTGTCTGTATATGTCTGTGTTTGTATGTATGTATGTGTGTGTATGTATGTGTGCCTGTATGAATGTTTCTGTGTTTGTGTGTATGAATGTGTGTGTGTGTGTCTGTATGTATGTGTATGTCTGTGTTTCTGTATGTATGTCTGTGCATTTGTATGTACAGTTGCAAGAAAAAGTATGTGAAACCTTTGGAATGATATGGATTTCTGCACAAATTGGTCATAAAACGTGATCTGATCATCATCTAAGTCACAACAATAGACAATCACAGTCTGCTTCAACTAATAACACACAAAGAATGAAATGTTGCCATGTTTTTATTGAACACACCATCTAAACATTCACAGTGCAGGTGGAATAAGTATGTGAACCCCTAGACTAATGACATCTCCAAGAGCTAATTGGAGTGAGATGTCAGCAAACTGGAGTCCAATCAATGAGATGAGATTGAAGGTGTTGGTTACAGCTGCCCTGCCCTATAAAAAACACACACCAGTTCTGGGTTTGCTTTTCACAAAAAGCATTGCCTGATGTGAATGATGCCTTGCACAAAAGAGCTCTCAGAAGACCTACGATTAAGAATTGTTGACTTGCATAAAGCTGGAAAGGGTTATAAAAGTATCTCCAAAAGCCTTGCTGTTCATCAGTCCACGGTAAGACAAATTGTCTATAAATGGAGAAAGTTCAGCACTGCTGCTACTCTCCCTAGGAGTGGCCATCCTGTAAAGATGACTGCAAGAGCACAGCGCAGACTGCTCAATGAGGTGAAGAAGAATCCTAGAGTGTCAGCTAAAGACTTACAAAAGTCACTGGCAAATGCTAACATCCCTGTTAGCGAATTTACAATACGTAAAACACTAAAACAAGAATGGATTTCATGGGAGGATACCACAGAGGAAGCCACTGCTGTCCAAACAAAACATTGCTGCATGTTTACAGTTTGCACAAGAGCACCTGGATGTTCCACAGCAGTACTGGCAAAATATTCTGTGGACAGATGAAACCAAAGTTTAGTTGTTTGGAAGAAACACACAACACTATGTGTGGCGAAAAAAGGCACAGCACACCAACATCAAAACCTCATCCCAACTGTGAAGTATGGTGGTGGGGGCATCATGGTTTGGGGCTGCTTTGCTGCATCAGGGCATGGACGGATTGCTATCATCGAAGGAAAAATAAATTCCCAAGTTTATCAAGACATTTTGCAGGAGAATTTAAGGCCATCTGTCTACCAGCTGAAGCTCAACAGAAGATGAGTGTTGCAACAGGACAATGACCAAAAGCATAGAAGTAAATCAACAACAGAATGGCTTAAACAGAAGAAAATATGCCTTCTGAAGTGGCCCAGTCAGAGTCCTGACCTCAACCCGATTGAGATGCTGTGGCATGACCTCAAAAAAGCGATTCACACCAGACATCCCAAGAATATTGCTGAACTGAAACAGTTCTGTAAAGAGGAATGGTCAAGAATTACTCCTGACCGTTGTGCACGTCTGATCTGCAACTACAGGAAATGTTTGGTTGAAGTTATTGCTGCCAAAGGAGGTTCAACCAGTTATTAAATCCAAGGGTTCACATACTTTTTCCACCTGCACTGTGAATGTTTACATGGTGTGTTCAATAAAAACATGGCAACATTTCATTCTTTGTGTGTTATTAGTTTAAGCAGACTGTGATTGTCTATTGTTGTGACTTAAATGATGATCAGATCACATGTTATTACCAATTTGTGCAGAAATCCATATCATTCCAAAGGGTTCACATACTTTTTCTTGCAACTGTATGTGTGTGTATGTCTATCTATGTGTCTGTATGTATGTGTCTCTGTGTGTGTGTGTTTGTATGTATGTGTCTGTGTGTGTATGTGTGTATGTGTGTGTCGGTTTGTGTCTCTGTGTATATGTGTGTGTCTGCATGTGTATTTGTTTTTTTTATGTGTGAGGGGGAGGAGGGATTGAGTGGGAGGGTGACGGTAGACGTATGCCAGGGCAACTTTTGCCCAGGGGCCCCGTGGTTAAGACAGCCCTTAGGGGTAAGTGTAATATTCTTTTAGAAAGATAATGGGTCAGCGCTAAAAAATCAGTAGAAGCTAAGAACAAATGGGGAAGCAGCAACCTATAGTATTGAGGTTCCCTCTCGTACCTTCAAATAAGTTAGACAGACAAAAGAATATATAGGTTGCGCTATATGCTCATAAACAGAAAAATAAATGGAATGTGACAAATAAATATAAATAAACAGGAAAAATAATCCCAGTGCCAAAAAGTCTTTAAAAAAACCTGTAAAAGTGCTTGAGTATGGAAAGAGTCCAATAGGTAGCTGGGTCTTCTGATGATGAAAATGTCTCAGTTCAATAGTGGGTGTGTGAACATGTAAGAGAGACAGAGAAACTCCAATAGTGCAGATTGTAAATCGACAAATAGTAGATAAAAAATTCTAACAGCAGATGGTCCACTCACCTATTTTTGAGCATAAACTAGCTCAAGTGGTTAAAGCGTTCAGTGGCGTTGATCCTTCACTGGTAGGATATAGGTGGTGGAGATATAATAAGCTCCTCAGTATATAAAGAGAAGGAAAAAAATCAAACGATATAGTGCTCACTGAAGTAATAAAAAAAGTTGAAGGATAAAAGCGATAAAATACTCACATATATATGAGCAGGATATACTGCTCAGTATAAAGGCGTAGGTGGTATTATCCCCACCTGGGATTCTTGGGCAGATACGTGCTCCGATGTAGCAGGTACCAGGTATAAAATGAAAAGTAAAATAATATAATAGAAAGGTATATAAAGGCTAATAAAAAAGGCCAATATTCCTTTATTAATAATAACAGAATAGATATATATATATAACAAATGTAAAAACAGCCAAAACGCGTTTCGCCTCACAGGGCTTTCTCAACTCGCAATATTCTTTTAGCGCTGCACACTCTCTTACTTTTGGTGATTTTGTACTTTATAGTATTTGTTTTTTACTTGATTACAATAAAGTGCAGAGTCCCTATGACCATGTGAATGCTGCTATAGTTTAATTTTCTATACCTTATGATACTTTAAGTGCCTGAAAGCACAGATCACTTTTTTTGTATTAACACATAATTGATACCTCTTGAATGTTCTGATTATAATATACATAGACTATAGATACAGAAAAATCCCAACACGAGCCAGTTAATTTTTAGAGGGACACTTTAGACACTGTAACATTTTCAGCTTATTAAAGTGATTATAGATTCTGGAGTATCCTGGAACCAAATGAGGAAGCATTAGACTGAGCAGCATTGGCAGAGGTAATTGGAGAGTGTCATTTGATCACTTTCAGCCTATCACATTGCTTGTATAAATAGGCATGACTAAGGATGTGTGTAGAGTCTGCCTTGGGATACCTCATGTAGGGCCTGGGCTTTGGGTGGCCAGGAACTCTCATTCAGTGTTAAACTGCTCAAAATGCCTAAACACTAAATGGAGAGACAGGTACTAGAAATAGTTTAATGAGATAAAATATTTATAGTTCCTACAATGTTCCTTTCTCTCAAGAACACATGTAACAGACCTTGTTTGACATTATAGAGAGACTGTAGCTGAGTCTACACTATTGGCACCCTAATGTTTATGCCTTGTAAGAAAAAATATGAACATAAGGCTTGCAATCACCTTTTTTTCATTTTTTTTTTGACAATCTTTAATTTTTATTTTATTTTTTAAGATAGCATGGTATACATAGAATATAAATAGAACATACATATTTTGTGAGAAAACATCCACTTTTCAGTATGTCTAACAATCAGTACAATATAAACCTTTCTAAATAGTCAGTCAGTCAAATCTGGTGGCTCTAGGGATTATATCTTGTGATGGAGAAACTTTTGGGAGGTTGACATGTCAGGGCTGTGAACTTTGCACATTTTGTGGCACAAAAAAACGAAGGAGTGTAGTAAATACGGCGATATGTTATGTCAAGGAGGGGGTTACCGTCTGTGTCTAGTAGTAGTGTCTATGGTGAATATGATAGCGGAAGAGTGAACAACAGGTATGGAGAAGGGTAGGGGGAAGAGGAGATGTTGGGTGTAGAGAAGGAGGGAGAGATTGAGAGGAGAAGGAAAGAGAACAAAAATTTAAAAAAAAAATGTATATTCACCTTTATTATCACTACTATTTATATCTTCACAAAAGCCATGGTAAAGATTCAGGGCTGCAATGAAAAAGTAAGCTACAGGAACCTATATATGGGGGCATTACATGTAATAAGTAATATAGTTGAGGTTCTGATACATCTTTGAAACATTTAGGACAAAGAGAGTAGACTCTAGAATTTCAGCAGAATGATAAGTAGTAGCTGTCTGCAGACGTTGATCTAGTCTCACTTGAGCAGTTTGTAGATTAGCCTGAAAAGCTTTTATATCCTTCACTGATTGGGTCAAGGCAGCAAGCAATCGTGTCAGTGCTGCTATGCCTTCACTAATCCCTTTGAGATCCATGATGATTCACTTTTGTCAGATGCTGTGGTGAACTGGTACCCAGGAGCAGAGACATGTGCATCTCTTAAAAAAATGCTTTACAATTAGAACATTCCTTAAAGGTAGATAATAAAAGCCCAGATAGTATCTAATGCAAGGGTGAGCATAAGGAAAGACAAGACTTTGAAAAGATAGCGTAGAACCAGAATTAAAGGGCAGAATAAAAAGTACAGGTAAATGTTAAGAATAGTAATGTGTCACTCTCAGCACCCTAACAATTTAGCATGATTGCAAAGTCCTGTCACAGTGTCACAGCAGACAGTGGCTTATAACTGTTTTATTTCCTTATTTACCAAGCTTGGATGGACTTCTTACCTTTTCTGGCTCTGTAGAGAAACCGAGCTGCAGCTGTGTGCAGGTGGTTTAGGAGTGGAAGAATAAGATATATTGTCATAGTGCATCAATTGAAATGTTATATAATATTAGGTGCTGAAAACATTGAAAAAGTGTCTGTGCATTTAATTTCACTCTTTCATCCCCAGTTTGGAAATATACAGTAGAATAGAATAGAACCATAGCATGTTCTGGTGTATAGATTTTTTTTTCCATTAAATGTTATTATAGTGTGGTGAGTGTGTATTTTACCTGGAAAGTTGCTAGGTTCCAGAAACACCTGGGGCTCCAGTCCATATTAAAACCTGATGACCCGTACACTAACAAAGAGGTTGGGATATGACATGGCAAATCCTTTACTTTTTAAGTTACGTCCACTCCTCTCCATGAAAGTATAGTCCGAAGCAACCACATGCTGCACAGTTAGTTATTCAATAAAATCCTCCCACACAATCTAACTAATTGATGAGTGTGTAGATCTGTTCCCCATCACACTCTCCCCCCCTGACGGGAGCATGATCATCTCCCCCAAAGGAACCTGATGGAGCTCTATACTGATCTCTATTTTTATATCAGTTAAATGCTTTTAGAAGTAGTAGCAAGATGTAAAAAAACCCCCCAAAAAACGCTTACCCCTCCACCAGGCGTGGACTGGCCATCAGGCAAACCGTGCAAATGCAAACACACCCTCTAGATGGACTCTACACCCCATAGACAGACATATGCAATACACCCTCTAGACTCACGAACACTCTCAATAGCCCCTAGACACACTACTACAACCCCTATACAAACTACCCTGTAAACACAAACAACAGCCCCTATACATTACAGCCCCTTATACCCTGTAAACACAAACAACAGCCCCTATACATTACAGCCCTTGTACACACATGCTACAGTCCCTCGATACACCCACACGTACACAACAGCTCCTATACACATATATTCACACTACACCCTCTAGAAACACAAATACACACATGCACTGTAAAACTCATAACCGCTAGACAGACACATACACACTATCACTACAGCCCCAAGATGCAAACACTTTACATCCAGTAGAAACACATACACACTACATTCCCTAGCCATACATAGTACACCACAAACTCCTTTACACATACTACACCACAAACAGTCACCTCTATACACATGCAATACCACAATCAGTCTCCAACCCCATACAACACCACAGACAACTACCCACACATGAACAACACCCTTTACTGGTCATGCCCCAATTTTGTCCTCTGGTATCCCTCTTATAGGAACACCAGAGACAAGTCACCAGCAAACGCAGAGCTGTGCTGTGTAAAATAAACACAGGACATTGATCCTATGCGAGAGCTCTTCAGCATGGCCCTGCGCATGAGATTCCCAGGAGGGATAGCAAACTCAATTTGAGGTGGAGTGCGTGTCATTGTTGATGACATAACACACCCTCTCTCTCTCCTTGCACCTCAGTTGCTCTGCCTTTAAATGCTGGGGTTGAATTTTTTTTCCCATGCCAGTCACAAAGCCCTCTCTCTGGCAGGGCCGAACTGGGGATACAAACAGCCCTGGAACAAAAATCTATGCCAGTCACTACTCACACATACGATGCGCCACTTTGGGTCGCTTTGGCAGGATTGGCTGGCAGCCATCTATTCGTCGCCCACGGCTTGACTGCGCATCAACGGACAGCTCTCTCAACCTGTGACTATCACCAATGGCACAAGGCAGGGATGCCCCCTTTCACCTCTCCTGTTCATCCTGGTCCTTGAACCATTCTTACAAGGGGTCAGAGATAACCAGCACATTCAGGGCTTTAAAATTGACAAACACGATTATAAAGTTACAGCATTTGCAGATGACCTTCTCTTTTCTATCTCAAACCCACTGTCCACAATACCATACATTCTAGAGGAGATGAAGGCCTATAGTGCAGTTTCCAATTTCCAGGATAACTTAACCAAATGCGATTTACTACCCGTATACACTACGAGGGCTATAGATACCCAACTGAAAGAAACATTCAACTTCACTTGGACTCCTAAATCCATCAAATACTTAGGAATCCACATCCCTGCCATCCTACACCACATATACGATCTCAATTTCCCTCCACTACTCACAGCGATTACTAAAGACCTACGCAACTGGCACAGACCATGTTTTGGATGGTTCTGTAGGGTCAACATCGTAAAAATGAACATTCTTCCTCGTCTACTCTATCTCCTCCAGACAATACCCGTCACAATACCAGGCAAATTCTTTGCGGCAACCAAATCCATTCTCACAGGATACATCTAGTTCCTACTCGCGTCCCAGTAGCTGCTGTGTGTTTATCCTGAGAAGCCCCATTACTGTGAGATCGTGCAGTGGTAGTGGATACAGTGCTGGGAAACACAGGGAGGAGCTGCCAGTCAGCAATCCGCGGTGGGGATTATTCCACCTACGCTATCACCAAGGAGCAGTCTGTCTGCTCCATCCTTGTGAGTACCATTTTATACTTATTTTATTTCTATACCATTTTTAATCAGAGAACACTATTGGTTGTCTCCTTTTATTCTTTTTAAATGGTCCACACACCTTTGAAGAAAGAAGGTTGCGTCATATCCCATAAGCGGGGATTATACCGCTGTACGCTTTCTATACTAGAGCTAGCTATAGCTCTAAAAAACGTGAGTGCATTACCATCTTCTTCTACCATTTGTCGTACCCTAGTTAACATATTACACTATTTGGTCTTTTATCTGTTTTATCTTTTCATATTATTGGATCCCCCTGAGGAAAGACAGCGAGAACATTGCTCCTGATCAAGCAAAGCACAGACTCTTTGATCTAAGGAATATCTATTTTTTAAGATATTTATATTTGGATTACCTAACTATCTATTATCTATTGGTTATATTTGGCGCAGCTTTTCTCTTTGTTATTTTGCTGTTGTATTTTAAAGGTTCTGAGGGATTCCCTTTAAAGGCTGCTGCCTCATTTTGTTATTAAACGCTTACTCTTTCTTTTTGTTTTTACGCGTCCCAGAATAGCCTACACAACACTAATCTCTAAAAGGGAGAAGGGAGGACTTAACTTAACTGACATTGAATCTTACCATAAGGCGGTACATCTAAATAGAATATACGAATGGTCCCGTACATCACCAACTCAACATTGGGCACAACTCGAAAATACGTTCTCTGAAACACCCCTGACCTCAAGTCCTTGGCTGATTGGACACACATACAACGATCACAGCCACACTCAAAGTCTGGCTTAGATTGACAACAACCACTTCAATTTCGCCCCATCCCTCCCCTCTATACCCGCTTACTCACAACCCCTTTTTCCAATCGGGGCAATCAGGAAAAGCCTACACCTTATATCATAAGGGTCCATCCCTGCAATTACAAGACATGATTCAAGATAACAAGCTAAAAACACTGAACCAAATCCTACCTAATACCACACACATGGGCAACCAACAACTTCGTTATAACCAAGTAATCCTTTTCATAAAAAAACAAGACCTCATGCCCAAAGGAGGTCGAGCTTTAACCCTCTTCGAGCAAATATGTTCATCCCACAATCTCAAAAATAAAATCCTATCCACTATGTATAAACTAGTAAGAGACACAGCGAACCCTGAATTCACCAAATGCACCCAGCAATGGTCAGAAGAACTTCAAGAAGAAATCACACACCAAAATTGGCGCTCTATCTTCCTAGCAGCATATAAATCGACTACTTCCACCTCTGCCCAATAAAGCAATTATAAGCGCCTCACTCGTTGGCACTATACTCCAGCGAAAATTCATAAAATCCATAGCACAGCCAATGACAAGTGTTGGAGATGCCATCACATAGGAGCACACCACTCACACATTTGGTGGCATTGTCCCTTCATAACAAAATTCTGGAACAGGATACATACGATCATCCAAGATGTAACTAATAGCTGCATACCTCTTACGCCCTACCACTTTCTTTTTCTAGTGCCTCCATTAGGCCTCCAAAAAGAAACAATATCCCTTTCCCCACTATCTTGTAATGGCAGCAACACAATTAATACCCAAACACTGGAAACAAACGCAGGTACCCACTATCAGAGAATGGATAAGTAGAGTAGAAGACATCAAACAAATGTAAGAACTAACCTATGCTAAAACTGGGAATTTCCACAAATTTACTAAGATATGGGGTCCATGGACGAACTACTTACAACTGAACTCTTCCCATGACCAACAACCTAGACTCTCACTTCAGCCTCTCTCCCCCTCTATTCAGGTATTTAGTAAACGAACACACTAAAATCCAACAACCACACATAGACCACGCATGTCTCCCGCACCAGGTTGCATGACCTATAACTAGATTTACAATTGCAGAATAATGTTACCCATTATTGTTATTTTTGTATCATATTACTCTCACTACTACCAACGTACTAAAATGAGAACAAAAGTTCCATCTACGTTTCAACTATGACTTACTGCACGAACTACTATATTCAATTGTTCAAAAGACGTACCTTCTAAATGTATTGTTCAAACCAAAGATGTTATAAGAGAAGCCGTATCTTGACACTCAATAATTATTTTTTATTGTTAACATTTATCTACTATGTATAATTGCGAATTGAAAAATAAAAATTTTGAAATAAAAAAATAAATAAATAAATCTATGCCAGCCCCACAAGGCATCTTGATGACCCACTGGCACAAATAAGGTTAATACAGTAGTCTGGTCACTTTTGAGCTGATTTTGCTAGTGTAATATGACAATAAAATTTATATAGTAAAAAATGAGTAGTATTTATAGTTAAAGAAAATAAAAAAAAAACTTTATTTCACTCTAAACTCACTAGAGCAGGATCTACACAAATTATGATTTTCATCATAACATCATTCCTCGCAGTAGAGTTTTAAACCACTTCCCTGCTGTCTCTAAAAGATTGCCACCTTTTCCGATGACTCTAATAAAAAATCTACAGGAGGATCAGGAACACTGCAATAAAACCTCTGATTGACACTGTAAACCACTTGCCTTTTGCCACACGGGAGATAAAGTTTGACTTTCCACTGAGACTCAGCAAATGAGAATTCTTACATTGAAATCTGGCCTAAAATGAATCAGTACTTTCAACAATTCTTCCACAGATAAATCGTGCAAGTTACCATGTATCTCTAACAAACTACACACATTTTTCCTGTTCTTTAGTTTTGGCAGACCTTCCAGATAAGTTTCCCTTTTTATTTTTCGCTCATTCAGTCTATGAAATGTTTGTGCACATTTGTATCTGTGAACCCTTTTAGCTATTAATACTTAACCATTTCATTATTTTAGAGAACATTATTATTATTATTATTTATGAAGTGCCAACGAAATCTGCAGCGCTGTACAATGTTCATGCGTGCTTTTATCCATAAAGATGGAAGAAAATAATTTGTGTTAAATGAGTTTAGAATTTATGATTTTGGATTCCACCTGTGGCACAAAAACAAGAAACAAACAAAAAAAAAGATTAATGGGAAGATGAACTCATGGCTAGGGAACAGCCACTAAATGATGACTTTATTTACAGATCAAGTGACAAGTCACCAGCAGAGGGAAAATATAGTATATTTAATATATAAATATTGATTTTTATTTTATTTTATTTTTTTGCTACTCCTCTGCTCCCCTCCCCCATCTAATTGCTACTTTTTCTAACTTAATGTGTAGACCAAATGGTATAATATATACTTAATATATATATATCTTGCAGTACACTGATTGAGCCATTTTTGTGCCTGTTTGTCTTTTTTTCGTGAAACATCCTAGAATGGGTTAACAGCTAAATTGCAATATAAAAAAAAAACAAAAAAAAAAACACTCTGCTATTTTGGTTTACATGTGGAAAGCCATTGGCTCAGATCAGATGAATCCTGTTTTATGTTAAAAAAGCAAATTAGATTGGCTCGGTTTTGTTTATTTTTAATAGAATATGTAGAGAGCAGAGTACCTTGCCTAAACAGAAAATTCAAGACATTTTATTTGAGACTAGATGTAACAATGAGGGACTTCATATCGAGAAAGAACAAAATGCAGGGAACATATCGCAAATGGAGTTTTATGAGTTTTATTAAAATTCATAGTGGAACATTAGGTAGGTTCAGGTAAAATAAACTAATATGTGCAAATTTCCTTTCCAACCTATTCTTCTCTATTTCTGGTAAAGTATTGTAAATATATCTTACATGTTTTACCATTATCTTTTAGAAAGGCTGGAACCGACACATTCATTTTCCATGCATTCAAATTATGCAACAGTAACCTATCCAAAATAATATAAAATGAAAATGAAACGTTTAAAAGTTTTCTGCCTTTCAGTGCTCCCTCGCAGTCCCCTGGTGCTTCTGGATGATTCAGATCACCACGACTGGTGATCTGAGTCATTGGCAGAGTGCCAGAACTGCAAAAGAGCTCTTAAAATAATCTACATCTGACAGACCAAAAGTCCTCTGCCAGCAGATCAGCAAGGACTCAGCTCACTGACCTTTGGACCAGTAGGGATCCAGCTCATCCATCTCCAAACCACCAAGGATTCAGCTCACTCTTATTATTATTATTATTATGATATTTATAGAGCGCTGTCAAATTCCGCAGCGCTTTACAATAGGTGGACGAACAGACATGTAGTTGTAACCAGACAAGTTGGACACACAGGAACAGAGGGGTTGAGGGCCCTGCTCAATGAGCTTACATGCTAGAGGGAGTGGGGTAAAATGACACAAAAAGGTAAGGATAGTATTAGACTAATGACAGTTGCAGAAGAAGAATCAGTCAGGAGCTATTAACAGTTTAATGGATACGCTTTTATGAAGAAGTGGGTTTTTAACGATTTTTTGAAGGAGTGGAGACTGGGTGAGCATCTAACGGAGGAGGGAAGCGAGTTCCACAGGAACGGTGCAGCCCTCGAGAAATCTTGAAGGCGAGCATCAGAGGTGGGAGTACGGACAGAAGATAGACGTAAGTCTTCAGCAGATCGTAAGGGCCTAGACGGGACATACTTGTGTATAAGGGAGGATAGATAGGTGGGAGCAGCATTATGTAGAGATTTGAAAGCAAGAACCAGAATTTTAAATTGAGCTCTATATTTTACAGGAAGCCAATGTAGGGATTGACAGAAGGGTGAGGCATGGGAGGTGCGTGCGGACAGGAAGATGAGCCTTGCCGCCGCATTCATTATGGACTGTAACGGCGCTAGTTGGGAGCATGTAAGACCACTGAGAAGCGGATTACAGTAGTCAAGGCGAGAAAGGACAGTGGAAAGGACCAATACCTTAGTCCATCTGGCGTTAAGTAGGGGCGGATGTGCGCAATGTTTTTTAGATGGAAATGACAGGATTTGGCGATAGATTGAACATGAGGCTTGAAGGAGAGGTCGGAGTCAAAGAGAACACCTAGGCAGCGAGCCTGCGTGGTGGAGCTGATGGTAGCACCGTTGACTTGGAGGGAGACAGACAGAGGAGTAACAACACTTGAGGGAGGAAAGACCAGAATTTCAGTTTTGGTCAAGTTTAGTTTAAGGAAGTGGGCAGCCATCCAGTTAGAAACAGCAGAGAGGCAGTCAGAGACACTAGTCAAGAGGGACGGGGAGAGATAAGGAGAGGACAGGTAGATTTGGGTGTCATCTGCATAGAAATGATATTGGAAGCCAAAGGAGCTAATGAGTTTACCAAGGGAGGCAGTATAGATGGAGAACAGTAGGGGACCAAGGACTGAACGATATCTAGCTCACCTTCCACTGGACCACAAGGCATTATGCCCTGTCCTTCCATAAGGTAAACGGGAGGGGGGACAAATTAAAAACTTATAGACATACACTCACACACCACACACACACTCAGCCACAATCAGTCTCCTCTACCAATATACATACACCATCCAGCCGCAAAACACACACAACATCCCATACAGATCTCAGCCTCTTACACACACAACACTCAATTTCCCACACACATACAGAACACTAACCCACCACACACAACACTCACAGACACAGAGACCAAAACTCTGTGGTGGTGGGGAGGAAGGGCAAACTTGAATTCTGTCTAGCGCTCTGGGAAATCTTAAACTGGCTTTGTTTGTACCTACTCCTCACCATTACCCTGACCAAACCCTCCCAACAGCACTGCATGCTCTTCTTTATTATCTGCTCCTTACCATTACCCACATCTAGACCCTCTAACGGCAATAAAGCTTCTTAGTTATTAACAGCAGCTAACCATTTCACTCATCCAGGCCTTCTGGCATCAATACTCAATAATCTCTCAATTATTTACAGTTTCTCACCAGACCCTTTAATTCAAACTCTTGTGATCACAAATATTTCATCCCTGTTTCTCATCACACTACCCTAACATTGATCTGGTTTAATGCCATCTGGTATGTATCTAAATATACATAAATGTGCTTCTTGAGTCTACAATTATATGTGAAAACATTGTAGTAAAATCCATTTGTAATCTGGTGAAAGAGCCAAAATAAATTATCTGCAAATAAGCACAATGTATTTTAGAGACCCATTGAGATTTGTTAAACCTCATTCCTTTCCAACGTGGGCTATTAAATAGTATTTCTGTGCGTTGTAATTTGCTTTATTAAGCTAAGGAGGTGAGGAAGATTCCAAGCTACTCTAATTGTATGTAATATCAAACTGGCAAAGTCTCTGTCTGTCTCTTGGTAAGTAGTCTCATAGGGATGTTCTGTTTCTGTTGACAGTCATTGGGACTTCCTACAAACAACCTCAACTGTTATACAATATATATATATCCTCAACTTTTTATTTTTTAAATGTTTATAAAATATCTAACGCCTGCAGCACCATTCGACTTCCAAACAGGCAGATGGCAGCCCTAAATTTAACTGTGCTTTTGGATGCCCATGGGTCAAATGTTTTACTGCATTGGTGATTTTACCATCAACAACCAGTACCATTTCCAACATAATGCTATCTAGTTACTTAGGATTAGATTAAGCAAAAGTGCCAGAGGCAGGAGTTTGTGTCATTATTGAAAATGTTTAGCTCATTAATTTGTGTCAGAGGACCTGCACTAATGTTTTCATGTTTTTACTACTGCTAGAAATAGGTAATTTATTTTCTCAATATATTTTGTGCTATTAAACCCATTCTTGTGTAAGAACCATGAAGGCAGCGTTCCTACAAATTCTGATGTAAAATCCAAGAAAATCCAAAATAAAACAAACACTCCCACTTAAACAGCTAGAGAATCAGAGTACAATGAATAATTTAATGGATGCGGAGTATGTTCCCCTTCTATTTTTAAATAATTTTTTTTAGGAATTTTGTAAGTTTAGAACAAACAAATCTAACAAATTCTACGAGATGGGATGGGATGATGTACTTATGGACTACTGTTAATATCCATTAAGTCACGTCATGGTCTGCATGTTGATGTGACCGTAAGGTAGACCAGTCACGCCAATGTTTGGTATGGAGATCTATTGTGCCGTGTATCCTGGAGGTCATTTGTTCATACATGTGTGTAGAATCCACTCTCTGAAATATTTCTTCTACTGAAGGAGCACATGCACTTTTCCAATGATGAGCTTTGCTCAATTTTGCTGCTATCAATATACTGATTATCAATGTTCTGTTAGGGAGAGAGTGAAGCTCGGGGAATATATGTAATAAGTAATATTCTGGTAGCCAGGGATTGTGATTGTGAGCCCGCTAGCTTTGTCTATGTCTGCGAAATCCATCTAAAACTGAGATAGCACAGAACATTCCCAGAAAACATGCAGAATTATACCCGGGCCCAATTGGCATCTCCAGAAAATTGGATCAGCCTCCTTATACATTCAGGAGATCCTTTGGGGAGCTTTCTGAAATTTTGCCAGCCCCAGTGGCCTCCACACAAATTATGCAATGACTGCTGGTGTTGACAGAGCTTCTTTAAGACAGTAATGTTTCTGACATTGATGGTATTATCAGCAGATAAATGGCTAGGGGAATTTGTATTGTGCTCGCTTTCATAACTATTGCATAATATTTGTCAAACGTCAGAAAATGTTTTCATTTGGTTAGCATCATTGGATTGCAATATACCCCATTGTGCTAAAATGCTGTGCATTCAAACCTGTGAGTATAACATTCCAACAGGACTGGGCAGCAGTCTCAATCTGTGAACTCTGGTTGTTGTGTTGCACAAACAAACAACAAATGTGCATGTCAGCAATTTATTTTTGTTTGTTAAGATAAAATATACATGAAACTCATAGTCAATTAGCTAATTTACTTACTTGGACTACAGGATAGGTCCTATCTCTTCACAATCATTCTTGATCTTCTTTGGTGTGCTAGACTTTATAATAAGAGTTTAGTAAAGGCGGCTAGCAGTTTAGAGATACACTATTTTTATTTTGCCAGAATAATTCATGTTTGTTTTTTAGTTTTAGTTTTTTTCATTTTTTAAAATTTTTAATACTAATATTTCTGTGCAATACCCACACACAGTGACATATTACATTCTGGCTAAAGGCATTCTTGGCAATCTTATAAGAAATAACAGTTTAGTGTGGGAGGGAATTATGTTTTCAGCTAGTTTGTTGTTATAACAGTTAGCCATTTTATGAGCCAAGTTAAACAACTTCAGTGCCCAAACATTTATACCAAACATCTGGCATTGCTGGCATCCTTGCCAACTTGCTTCTCTTGTGCCTTCTTGAGAGCATTTTGCTGCAGTTCAATTGCTAGTGACTTATAAAATTGGAAATATAGAATATAAATAGATACTATGTAAAGCTCTTGAGTAACTTGCATTTCAGCAAAACACATACTTTTTGCATAGTTGGTCATTTTATTTTAACCCATTTACTGCTTGGGCATTATTATCAATGCCAAAGGTTTGCCAGGACAATTGTTTGAAGTTATGCTATTCTCTTTTTATGTAATTTGTTTAATAAGAGGTTACACTTTAGAACAGATGAAAAAATTCCCAGGAATGCAACTTTTTACAAGCAAACATCTTAAATTAATCTGTGTATCATGCAACAAGGTATGATTTAACAAATATTCATATAATGCTAAATGGTAGAAAATCGCAAAGTGAATGGAAAACGTAAGGTTTAAAGGAACACATCAGGCACCATAACAACTTCATCTCAGTGATATAGCTATGGTTCCTTGAGATCCTGGGCTAGTCCTCCAAGTTCTTAGACTAGTAGATACCGTTATGATGCATTTGTCTCAATGGGAGGCCAGTGATAGTCTGAGATCATCATATCAAGCCCGAGTCAGTGAGGTAAACAGAAGGACCTGGAGAATGAGAGCCATGAATCGCTTTCATATTAAACAATTTGTAAATAGTTTAATCTACTAATTTAAGACGGCACTCAGGACCTCCAGGCACTATATCAATAACTAAATAGTTGTTATAGTACCTGGTGAGTTCCTTTAACCCCTTAAGGACCAAACTTCTGGAATAAAAGGGAATCATGACACGTCACACATGTCATGTGTCCTTAAGGGGTTAAATAGAAAAGCTGTGAATTAATCTAAGAAATTTTTCAGCTCAGCTATTTTCACCTCAAGTTTGCAATTTGGATTTCAGTGCGCTGCAATTCAGAGTTTAATAAATAAACCTAAAAAATGCATTAAGGTAATTTCTTGCTATATATCTTGTGATATACCGCTTACTCCAAAAGTAACCTTCTGATAAAACCATAATTAAGTGGGGTGGGTGGAGGGAGTTTATGATGCATATTTTTATATTTATAAACAATACTGACTAAGTCAATGAGCTTTTATTATTTACTTTTTTAATTATTCCTTCCTATATCTCTTATCAAAGCAGTATTAGATTGGTATTACTTACATGTAATATAATATTATAAAACGTTATTTATAAATCACAGACATATTCCACTGTATTGTAAAATATAAGCAAATGATGTATAGGTAAGATAAGAGGTGAGAAGATTTAATACTTGAGATGATTTGAAACGGATACTTCTCAAACAATCTTAGTCTTGAAAAAAAGTTATGAATAATTACACAAAAGGTAAAATGTCACTGCATCGAAGGTAGAATAGAAGGCAGAATGTTTGATTTGCAAACTAGATCTAACTAAGGATAGTACATATGTATATGCAGTTATGACTTTTGAAGCAAGAGATTAAATAGCAAACTGGGTTTAATTCAGACAGACACAAAGCTATATTATGTCAAGACAGGCTGCTATAGCGAGAGGGGTTACTGTGTACCAGGGCTCCTGCATCCTCTGTATTCAGAAGCAGGCGCAGTAACGCTGTGCATCATTGTGGCATCATTTTTTTCCTATTGGCACTCCATTTATTTGCCTCAATGTCTACATCATGTTTTGGTCCAGCTTCATAAATTATGTATGTTTCAGCATAATTTTGATGCAGATAAATAAACATGAACCTGAGGCTGTTAAAGACTAATTTGACCATTCCGCTTTGTCGTTTCATATATTAAGCCCAACCACCTGTAGTATAGGATACTATAGGACAGCCCTGAGGATTGTGTGTTGGGATGTCTTGCCTGGACACGGGGTAAGATTTGATTTTCTTTAAAGGGGTTTAAACATTTCAAGTACTACAAACTAGGATAAAACTACTTGGGCATTTAATGAGAAATAGGACAACCACAACGAGGGTTTAGGAAAATAGTAATTATAACCATAAAACAGTGTTTTAAAGAAAAATAATAAAGAATGGAAACATCAAATCTCAAATGTGTTTTTTTTAAATAAAATGAGTATTTAAAAAATATGTTTATTAAAAACAAAACAAAAACAAGAATAATTTGTTTGGAAGGAATTAAATTCCACATGCTTGAAAATCATGAAAAAAACCAGTTATTTTCACATTGCTCACAGTTCTAACCCAGGACTCCTACAATCTGATTCTTAACTTTTATTAATTTCTTTATTTATACTCTAACTGAAAATTCATCTGACTTTATCCCACGACTGAAGTGGCTTAAATATTTCATATGCATTTGTTTTTTTCCCTTTCTCTTATGTCTTTCTCTTATGTTATAAAAAGTATTATTGTTGATTTAAACAAAAAAAAAGAGCGATAAATTTTTTTTTTGGGGTCAGGCTACTGAATCATTTATGTGTTTCCAATGTTGTATTAATAAAATTAAATATTGGTCCATTCTCCGTCTCTTTAGTAGGTGGGCAATTATTGAGTTTTGTGTCTGTTAACACAACCGACATGAAACACACTGCTTGCCTAGCTGTACATGTGAAGTGGAGCTCATGACTGTATGTTGTATTTTTCACCATAAAGGCTTTACGACTGGTGCCTATATTGCGATAACCATCTCTTCAATTTTTGCAACTATGTTTTCTGGAATGACTATCCTAATTCTCAAAAATAGATCACCCAAGCCCATAAAAGGAAGGTGCCTAAATTTATTTATTTTTTTTTATTAATTTTTGAATTTGACCTCTTTAGCAGGAGATCCTGACATTCTTTGGTAACTTAGTAGAAGTTATGGAGTCGATTTTCTTCTGGTACTCACATGACTTGATATCTGTTCTTTTTTGGCTATGTCTTTTTCATTAATGGTCTAAAATATTTTTCTTTGACCAGGTCATAAATGATGACCCATTCAACTATCCCCTAGGAATTAGATGTTTTCAACTGCCTGGATATTTTAGATGAAACTGTCACCAGAGTATTGAGAATTTGTAAATGAAAGTCAGCAAACACACAATGAAGTGCCTTGTCCTTCCCTTTCCCGATTGATAGTTGCAGAATCTGAGTTATGAGATTAAAAGATGTCTAATCTCATGCAGGAACAGCAGAGAACTGCAGCTATATTTCTTTTAATGGTCAACAGTTTGAACATCTTCTTGTCAGCTTCCTAATATTAATCACTAGAATAGGGACAACTCTCTTTCATTAGATTGACAGTCCACCAGTAAATAATGTTATTGGATGAAGCCAGCAAGCAGTGAGGAATATATGGATCCAAGTTAATTTAAATTTATGTTAGGAAAAAAAAAGGCAGGCAAAGGCAAAATGATCTCCAATATGTTTATTTATAGCAAATTTATGACGGCCTAGTCATGGATTTTTCTTCACATTCATCACTACATCATTTTGTGACACAGTTGAAGCAACAACATTGGTGTTACCTGTTAGTAGAGCAGTGTTTAGACAGCTGGAACGCTGCTGGAGTCCTGTTTCCAATACTGCAGTAAAGAAAACAAAACAACAAATTATTCAAAGTCCTTTCTCACAACGTTCATCCTACTGATTCTTACTTCGTTCTTGGGAATTAAATGCCAAGAATTTTAAAAGGAAAGCAAAAACAAGAATTATTCAAAGTTCCCATTTCGGATTGGAATAAACGTTATTGGTAATTAAGGTACTTAATAGATGCAACTGCAGTCACCTATCCCCATGTGTTTGCTACTAAAGACTAAATTGTCTGTTTTGGAGGTTTTGTATTTCAGCTTAAAAAAAAAAAAAAACCAGACAAGCTATCTTTTACTAGATGACTCTCTGAAAAGCTATACCTTGATGTTGTCAGGTCAATGTGTACATCATTGAGAAAACAAGGGGTTGGCGGCCCTCACCTGAACATGCTTAAATGGGGTGATGCTGGGGGCCAATAAGTACAATAAAAACGAAAATCCAGCGCACTCCCTTATCTACTAAACAGGTACTTTTGTGCTGACAGATTTTGCTAGTTTTGTTAAAAACACCTAATCTAGGCAAAATAATGGGGATTTAGTTACATTATATGATCATATATTGCATAAGCCTGCCACAACATCAATGTACCCCATCTTTGGCAGGTCCTACTCTAACAACCAACTGTCTACTAAATGAGCTACTCACTTGGGGAAATCCTTCCATCTCAAGTTCTCTGCGGTACAAGGCTAAATAGGGTCCTGAGATGGGACACCTGTGACAGGGAGGAGTGCAAAACCAAGGAGCTGGCTAGACTCCTAAATATATCCCTGTCACAGGTGCCTCATCTCAGGACCCTATTTAGCCTTGTACCGCAGAGAATTTGAGATGGATGTATTTCCCCAATTAAGCAGCTCATTTAGCAGACATTTGGCTGTTAGAGTAGGACCTGCCAAAGATGGGGTACATTGACGTTGTGGCAGGCCTATGCAATATATTAGGTGATTTTTTAAAAACTAGCAAAATCGGTCAGCACCAAAGTAGCTGTTTGGTAGATAAGGGAGTGCACTGGATTTTTTTTTATTTTTAACATGTACATCATTGTCATGCAGGGGCATAAGGATTGCATTGGGGTTTGGGATAGCTTGCAAATAATGTTTTGGTTTGCTCCATTAGACTCTCACTCACTCTCCATTCCTGTCCTGCTACTGTATCTTTAAAAATAAGTGAATTAATAAAATTATAATTTATAAATACATCCTTCCCTTACCTCTTGTGTCACTTTACCCCACTCACTGTAACATGTAAACTCTTTTAGCAGGGCCCTTAACACCCTCTGTTCCTGTGTGTCCAACTTGTCTAGTAGCAAATACATGTCTGTGGATGCCCCCCCCAACATTATGCAGTGCCCCCCCAATTGCAATTGAAATCGGGAGCTCTGCCTATCCCTTCTCACATTGCAGCACTGTAACTGGTGAGCTTTTCCTACCTGTGGCCAATGGGGGCGCTGTGTGCTGGGAGGACTTCATCCTGGGCCATAGAGAGCAGCATAGGGGAGAGACAGGAAGAGGAAGATCAGCTCTGCACAGAAGAATCCAGGCAGCTGCTGGTAAGTGTTAATCAGTGTGTGTGTGTGTTGGAGGGGGTGGGGGGTCAGTCTGTGTGTGTGTGGGGGGTCAATCTGTGAGTGTATTGGTCAGTCTGTGAGTGTATTGGTCAGTCTGTGAGTGTGTGTGGGGGTTAGTCTGTGTGTGTATGGGTCAGTCTGTGAGTGTATGGGTCAGTCTGTGAGTGTGTGTGGAGGTCAGTCTGTGTGTGTATGGGTCAGTCTGTGAGTGTGTGTGGGGGTCAGTCTGTGCGTGTATGGGTCAGTCTGTGAGTGTGTGTGGGGGTCAGTCTGTGTGTGTATGGGTCAGTCTGTGAGTGTGTGTGGGGGTCAGTCTGTGCGTGTATGGGTCAGTCTGTGAGTGTGTGTGGGGGTCAGTCTGTGTGTGAATGGGTCAGTCTGTGAGTGTGTGTGGGGGTCAGTCTGTGTGTGTATGGGTCAGTCTGTGAGTGTGTGTGGGGGTCAATCTGTGTGTGTATGGGTGTGGGGGGATCAGTCTGTGTGTGTATGGGTCAGTCTGTGTGTGTGGGGGTCAGTCTGTGTGTGTATGGGTGTGGGGGGATCAGTCTGTGTGTGTATGAGTCAGTCTGTGTGTGTGAGGGTCAGTCTGTGTGTGGGGGGTCAGTCTGTGTGTGTATTGGTGTGGGGGGGCCGGTTGTGTGTTTGTGGGGATCAGTCTGTGTGTAGGAGTGTGTATAGGTGTTGGGTGATCAGTCTGTGTGTGTACGGGTGTATGGGTATGGGGGGCGTCAATCTGTGTGTATGGGAATCAGTCTGTGTGGGGATCAGTTTGTGTGTATGGGTCATTCTGTGTGGTGGGTCTGTCTCTGTGTTTGTATGGGTCATTCTGTATGGGGTGGGTCAGTCTGTGTGTAGGGGGGGCAGGCTCTGTGTGTATGGGTCATTCTGTGTGGGGTGGGTCAGTCTGTGTGTGGGGGGGGTCAGTAACTGTGTGTGGGGGTCAGTCTCTGTGTGAGGGGGTCAGTATGTGTGTGGGAGGTCAGTCTGTGTGTGGGGAGGGTCAGTCTGTGTGGGTGTGTGCATGGGTCAGTCTGTGTGTGTGGGAGGGTCAGTCTGTGTGTGCGGGAGGGTCAGTTTACGTGGGGGGATCAGTCTGTGTGTGTGCGGGGGATCAGTCTGTGTATGTATGGCTTAGTCTGTGTAAGGGAGCAGTCTGTGTGCGTGTATGGGTCAGTCTGTCTGTGGGGGCAGAGTGTGTGTGTGTATGGGTCTGTCTGTGTATGTGTATGGGTCAGTCTCATGGGTCAGTCTGTGGGTTTGTATGGGTCAGTCTCTGTAAGTGCTTGAGCTCCAAGAGACAGAACTCTCATCTTGTGACCTCCCCTGTACCCGATGGATTGGCAGCCTTCTCAACCACCATGGATCGGATTGTGACACCCTCTCCCTGCAAGGTAAGACGAGGGAAAGGGGAATACTCTTTTTTTTGTAAACAATTATTAAAGTAAAAATTGTAAAGCTCTTCACTGTCCCACTCTCCACACCCCCTGAACACAGTACACCCTCACAGACAGTGAATCGCTCACATACAGGACACTCCCACCAACACAGAGCACACCATTGCATACACACACAGTGCACCCCTCACACACACAATTTCTTCACCCACATACACACTTCTTCCCCACCTTTACCCCAACAAACACATTCAAACATACATACATACATGCTTCACCCCATTACACACCGAATCTCATATATAAATATATATATATATTAAAGGACCACTATAGGTACCCAGACCACTTCACCACTTGAGCTTCACCAGGTCCCTCTGGTGTTAACCCTGCAGCTGTAAACATAGCAGTTTAATTTACACTAGGGTAAATCCAGCCTCTAGTGGCTGTCTTACAGACAGCTGCTAGAGGCGCTTCCGCGATTCTCACTGTGAAAATCACAGTGAGAAGACGCTGACGTCCATAGGAAAGCATTAAGAAATGCTTTCCTATGGGCGGTTTGAATACGCGCACTCCTCTTGACGTGCATGCGCATTCGGCGCTGACATATGCAGGAGGTGGAGAGTTCCCAGCGCCGAGGGAGCTGGATAAAGGCAATACCCCCCCCTCACTGCCGGGCACCCGAGTGATCAAGCAGTGAGGCTTCCAATCAGGCAGGCTTCGGATGCTCTGCTTGTACTGAGTGCTAAGTAAATGTTAAAAAAAAAAAATTAACCCCCTACCCTCCCTCCCTCTCCCTCCCCATGTACTTACCATTCACGGCCGTTCCCCCGCCGATGATCGGTTTTCTTCTGAGGGGGACCGCCCAGACAGTCCCCTCTCTGCAATTTAGGACCCCCAGGGGCCATGTGACTGCTGTAGAAGAGTGGTTACATGGCCACAATAAATGTCCACAGTGCTGCCAGCAGGGGGAAAAAAGTAAAATAAAATAAAGTTAATAAATTAACAAATGTATATGTATATATGAGATATATATTTATACACATGTATTATATCTACATATAATATGTTTATGTATATATATATATATATATATCTTTTTTATTAGTTTATACATATATATATAATATATAATAACTATATTATATATAATATAATAACTATATATATATATATAAAATAAAAATTAAATAATAATTAATTAAAAATAAATAAACTGGAAAAATAATTTAATTTTTTTTAAATTATATATATATATATATATATGTCATTTTATTCTAACTGTATTTTGATATTAATATATATATATATATATATATATATATATATATATATATATATATATATATATATATATAATTTATTTAGAAAATATTTTACCAGGAAAGATACATTGAGATTTCTCTCGTTTTCAAGTATGTCCTGGGTATATAATTAATTTCATTCTATGTATATCTCCTTAACGACCGTGGGCGTACTGAGTATGTCTGCGGGAAATAGGAGCCCTGGATTTACCTGGACCGGCTATCCGCGGCGATCATGGTCAGAGGGGACTGCTGGAGACCCCAGCAGTCTCCCTGCAGCAGCTCTGGTCACCCCGGCAATCACCCTGATCACATCGCCACAATAGTACTCTAAGAGCTACCAGAAGAGGGACTGTCTGAGCTGTCAGGCAGCCCCCCAGGCTTCTATAGTGAATGAGCAACAAAACAAATAGTTTAAACATATTTACCCAAAACAAGCATGTTTGCACAAATAAGGACACATTACATATAGAAAAACAGACCTTGGTAAACACCTGCATTTTATTGTTTGAATGCAACTGTTGGCTAATCCTTATTCTACCTGATGTGATTTTTTTGCATCTGAAGTCATTTATACGCCTGACATTGCAGTTGTTTGTCTTAAAAGAACACTATAGTGTCAGTAATACAAACATGCATTCCTGACACTATAGTCCTGATGTGGCATTTTAAGTGACCGGAACCACTCCAATCGCATGGAAAAGGTGAACTTTTCTCCCTCCCTCGCTAGTCTCGCTTCGGCTTCTTAACCCCTTAGTGACCAGACCACTTTTCAATTTTCTTACCGTTTGGGACCAGGGCGGTTTTTACATTTCTGCGGTGTTTGTGTTTAGCTATAATTTTCCTCTTACTCATTTACTGTACCCACACATATTATATACAGTTTTTCTCGCCATTAAATGGTCTTTCTAAAGATACCATTACTTTCACCATATCATGTAATTTACTAGAAAAATTATAAAATATGATGCAAAAATTTAAAAATACACACTTTTTCAAACTTTAACCCCAAAATCTGTTACGCATCTACAACCGCCAAAAAACACCCATGGTAAATAGTTTCTAAATTTTGTCCTGAGTTTAGAAATACCCAATGTTAAAATGTTCTTAGCTTTTTGGGGGAAAGTTATAGGGCAATAAGTACAAGTAGCACTTTGCTATTTCCAAACCATTATTTTTTTTTCAAAATTAACACAAGTTACATTGTAACACTGATATCTGTCAGGAATCCCTGAATAACCCTTCACATGTATATATTTTTTAAAAGAAGACAACCTAATGTATTAAACTTGGGGTATTTTGACTCTTTTCATGCAACCATTTTACCACCAATCTATGTCAAATTATAAAAAAAAAATTATTTGTGATTTTTTTTGACACACATAGCAATTTAAGAATACATGTATGAAGACATGTAAGGGTTACTGCCAAAGAACACCCCAATATGTGTTCAGCAACATCTCCTGAGTGCAGTGATACCACCCATGTACAGGTGTGTCAGGCTAAAATACCTTATTTGGAGGGTGTGCATTCCAGTTTTCCAACTTGAAATTTTCACAGATGGTCATCATGCACCCATGTCCTATTTGGGACATTTTTGAAGCCGGCCAATGTAATTTACCTCATCAAACCATATATTTTTGAAAAGTAGACACTATAGGGTATTTCAAATTGTGGCTTTTTAATACTTTTCATGCACTAATTCTACCACCAGTCTTTGTCAAACTTTTGGGTAGTCATTTTATGTGTTATTTTTCTCTCACATTGTACTTTAGGCATGGATTCTCAGTTCCTGTTATGTGTTACTGGCAAAGAACACCCCAATATGTGTTCAGCACTATCTCCATCTCAAACGTGCCCCCAATGTACAGGTTTTATGGGTTTTTGCAAACTTACATGGGTCAAATGTAGTAACATTACATGGGTAATGTTTGCACATTGAAATTTGCCAGATTGATTTGCTGGGCCTATGTTGTCTTTGAGACCGTATAGCAGCCCAGGAATGAAAATTAACCCCATTATGGCATACCATTTGTAACCCACGGTATTCAAAATGGAGTATGTCCAGTCTTTTTTAGTAGCCACTTACCCACAAACGTTGGCCAAACTTAGCGTTTTTGTTTGTTTTTTGCATTTTTACTGGTGATTTTGTCGTGAAGTTTTACTGATTTATAACACTCTTATCTGTTTTCAGCAAAGTCTCCCGAGTATAACAATGTACAGGTTTTATTGTGTTTTTAAAAGTTACAGGATCAATATAGGTCTTGTCCAATTCAGTTTGCCAGATTGGTTTGCTGGGTCTGTGTTATATTTACATTCTTACATTTATTTATACTTTTAATCTTTACAGACAATGCAATAGATAAGTCAATCACTGAAAATGTATTTAGGTAATGTGGTTGCTGATACAAGAGAAACAAAATAAAGTCAGATGCTTTTAGCTGTTTATTTGAAGGATGAATAAATAATTACAAACAAGGACATTTTTAATTGAATTCACCAAAGTCACATTTTATTCTTAAGAGGCACTTACATAAAAATACAATATCTGACAGCATATGGCAATATAACACTACATCTGTTCATCAATATATTTAACCTATATAGGATGAAAAAGGTGCATTATTTTACTACCAAGCCATAAAATACAAATGTGAAAACATAAATATATACTTAATGTTAAAAGGTACAACTTTAATGAATAGCTGTAAACTTTAACAGAGTAAGGACAATAATTCGGGATTATTCTAACTTTTAGTGACCGAATAATCTAAATTTTATTAAAGACAGGAGGCAAATATTTGCTTATCTTTCTTTACTGTAACTCACAGCAGCAAAGAAACAGTTAACAATCAGTGTAAAAAAGTTTAACCAATCAGCATGCATCACAGTAATATAAACTGCCATCAGGCTCCTCCCAATTCCTCTTTCTTGATGTAGCCGAACAGCCGTAGAGTCAACCATGTAAACGTAGAACCATTAGAACGATGAGTAGGTAACGGTGTAAGTATCCGATAGGATGAAAACAGTGCTCAACCCGCGGGGGAGACTTGAGACAGAGATGACGAGTCATCTTCACACTAGGAGGAAAGAGAAACATCGTGAAAGTATGGTCTCTTTGGCAAGAGGAAATCAAATTGAAATGCAATGAAACTAACGTCCAATTTAAGTGCAAGCTTTAACATATAATAATTAACTGTCTGGTGTCTTGGGCAAGTGAAAACCAAATTAAAATGCAATGAAACTAACGTTCAGTTTTGAATGCAAGCTTAACATTTAATAATGAACTGACGAGTATAGGCTCGAAAAAAGTTGAGAGAATACTAGCCACCTAGTTAGAGATGGAGGTACTAAGAGATACTTACCTATTAGGGTGGGAAAGATATTCCAGGGTGGGAAAATATTTGCTTCCTGTTTTAATAAAATTTAGATTATTCGGTCACTAAAAGTTAGAATAATCCCGAATTTTATGGCAAGACAGGAGGCTTCATATTTGCTATTTTAACGCGTAGATAGCATGGACAAAGAAACGTGTGGAGAATGTCTAAAATAAAAGGTATGGAAAGTGGATTCTCTAGACCAATCAGCTGAGGATAAAATCCCCGCCAGGGAAACTCCAGCTATGAATACAGAGGAGGCGACCGTGCCTCTAACCGAGTGAGCCCCGAAAGACGCATCAATGCCAGCCAGGGCTAGTAGCTATTTAATCCATCGAGCAATGGTAGGGCACGAGACTGGTTTGTGTGGTCGCACATAAGACACCAGGAGGGGCCCAGTAGGTGCCCTAAAAGGGGTAGTGCGAGAGATATAGTGTCTTATGCAATGGGCTATGCAGAGGGGTTTCTCTGAAAAATAGGGGTAGCTCACTGTAGATGAATTGGTCTTGGTGCGTCTAGTGATGTGAAAGTGCACCCCTTCCGGTGTGAAATCGAGGGCATGAAAGTCGAAAGCCCTGATATCGGATACTCTTCGGAAGGAGACCAAGCAAAGGAGGAGAGCTAATTTGGCTGACAATTGGCGTAGGGAGAGCGCCTCGTTGTCCGGCCAAGCTTCTAAGAACGTGATGGCCACGTCCCAGAATTGATTATATTTGGGAGCCGGAGGTTTAGCGATGCGGATGCCCCGCAAGAGTCTACACACAGAAAGGTGTTTGCCTACTGAAGAACTTTCAATAGGAACGTGTGCTGCAGAAATAGCGGATCGAAACACGTTAATAGTCCGGTAGGATTTACCCTGGTCGAACAGAGATGACAGGAAATTTATAATATTAATTATAGATGTTGAAAAGGGATCAAAGTTCCTTTCCAAACACCAGCAACTCCAGAGACGCCATGCAGTGATGCAAGAGCATCTGGTTCCTGGGGCCCATGAATCCCAAAGGAGTCCCTGAGCAGTTGTCGAAAGGCCTGAGACAGTCCAAGATCCCCTGAAATGGTCCAAGCCACTAGTCAGAGATGATCCTGGATTGCCAACGGGTAAAAGTTGCCTGCCGGGTCCCTGAGGAGGTTGCAGGAGGTGGGTAGAAGCAGGGGAAAGTCCACTGACAGTTCCAGGAGGTAAGGGTACCATGGTTGGGCCCGCCATAGCGGGGTCACCAGTGTTATCTTGACACCTTGAGTTTTGAGGTGCTGTAGTGTGTGTGGAATAATGGAGAATGGAGGGAATGCATATGCACCGGACATCGGCCATGTCTGTAAGAAGGCATCGACTGCAAGGCACGCTGGATCTGGCAACCAGCTGAAAAATGCGTGCATCTGACTGTTGAGGTGAGACGCAAAGAGGTCCAGGTTGAATGGTCCCCGCCAGATCTGGAGACGGTGAAATATCTGTGGATCCAGTTGCCAATCACTGGAATCCCTCCAATGTCGGGAGAAACAGTCTGCGACTAGGTTGTCTGATCCTGCTGGATATTCTGTCTAGGCAGAACTGATACAATTCCTTGGTCAGGTCTGAAAGCATCTTCGATTTAGAACCTCCTAGATGATTCACGTAGCGAACTGCTGACACATTGTCCATCTTCAGCACCACGGAACAATTGTAGACATCCTTGGCGAAACTGCGGATTGTGAAGGAGCCTGCAATTAGTTCGAGGAAATTGATATGAAGTGCTCATTCTGAATGGGACCAGAGTCCTCCTGTAGATTTTTCCGAGCAAGTTGCGTCCCATCCGAGCAGGCTTGCATCCGATTCCAGAATGAAATCGGGTTGGGATCCGAAAATGGCTCTTCCATTCCAAGCGTCCACATGGTGTAGCCACCAATGGAGTTCTAGCCGGACTTCGTCTGTGAGTGTGATCTGTTGGTCGTAGGATGTCGACTGATGTAAATATTGCATCTTCAGGCGTTGCAATGCTCGGTAGTGCAATGGGGCAGGGAATATAGCCTGTATTGAGGCGGAGAGCAAGCCGATGATGCGAGCAACCTCCAAATGTCCTTTTTTATGAATTTGATTTTGGTTGCCGGAAGTTGAAGGACTGCCTGAACAGAATCTATCTGGAATCCCAGGAATTGTACCGTTTGGGACGGTGTGAGAGATGACTTCTGGCGATTGATCACGAAGCCAAGGTTCTGCAACAAAGCCGAGGTCATGGCTGTATGAAGGTGAAGAGTCTCTTGGTCCTGCGCTATGAGGAGGATATCGTCCAGATAAAAGATGGACCGGATTCCCTGGGAACGTAGTAATGACATTACTGGTTTCATTAGTTTGGTAAAGTACCAGGGTGCGGAAGATAGGCTGAAGGGGACGCAGGTGAATTGCCATAGTTCCTGTTCCCAACGAAACTTAAGGAGGCAGCGGTGGGCTGGTGTTACCGGCACCGTGAGATATGCATCCTTTAGATCGAAGCGGGAGAACCAATCTCCCTCGCAGAGTAGGTCTCTCAATAAATGGATTCCCTCCATTTTGAAGTGACGGTATGTGATGAACCTGTTCAGATCTCTCAGATTGATAACAGGTCGTAGGTCTCCTGATTTTTTCTTGACTAGAAACATGTTGCTTATGAAGACCTGTGGGCCAACAACTCTTTTGATCGCACCCTTGGTGAATAGATAGTTGAGTTTGCTCCGTAGAGTTGACTCGTCTAACAATGACATCTTGATCGGGATAGGAGGAGATTTTTATATCGGTTCATCTGAAAAGTCCAGGTGGAACCCGGACACAGTCTGAAGGATCCAAGGATCCCGAGTGAGTTGAGACCACTGTTCGGAAAAAAGGGTTAACCAGCCTTCAATAGGAATATGATAATAAGGAAGGTCCATTACCTGTAGCCTGTGGTGGAATTGGGTATTACCCGAGTTCCAGGTGTCTGAAGGTCGAGGCCTGTAGCCCGTGAAGGCTGCTCTGCCAGTGCGAAACACCTTGCGAATGGAGGATTGCGCTTTTGTCAGCGTAGTAAATACAGAGACGCGTTTACTTAGTTCTTTTATGAACTTGTCTCCGAATAACATGGCTTGAGCCTATGGACCAAGTTCTTTAATGCCCAATTCGACAAGCTTGGCATCGATTTTATAAAGGACTTGTGCCCACTCTCGCACCATATGTGCGTCAAACGTGCCACCTGATAAAGCTTCGTCTGCTATAATGAAAATTTGTATAAGCGGGCCTGCCACATCCCTCAACTTGTCTTGAGTGGCTTTCAGACCCTGTTCTAGACCCTTACATGGGTCATTCCCTGACTTGGTCAGAAAGGTAACAAGGAAGGGGTCGAATTCAGGTGTACTGGCCACCTTGTCCAGAATAATGGGACGTGGGCATTCTGCCCTCAATTTGGCTCTCACCTCTTTTTCTAAAGGCCGATGGAGCAAAATTCTGCAGTATTTGGCAATGTGGTCAGGGGGTGTCCATTCGGCAGATCTAGTGTACCTGATGCATCTGGGGTCAAATAAAGGGCGGCCAGAGGTGTCAAATAAGGTATCATCTTTTAAGTTAGGGTTTTCAGATGTTAGGTCAGATTCCAAATCGAATTCCTCTTGAGGTATGAGGGAGTGCTCATTATTTGCAAAATCAGAGGGGTAAAGGTCTTGCGATGTCTTATGAGGTGGAGCATCATTATCCGAATGTTTTGCGTAGTATTCATCTACCACCTGAAGATTATAATTAGAGGTTGAACCCTCAAGTGGGTCAAAATCATGTTGGGAGAAAACCTCCCTTGGTTTAGAATAGGAAACTCTAGGGTGTTTGGCAGGCACTTTGCCTTTACCGGCAGTAGCACTATCGCCCTTCCAAGGGCGTTTGCGAGGAGCTTCGTCACGTTCTGAACCATGAGAATCCTTGGAGTCTGACAGCTGGGTAATGGTCGTAGGGGCTGGGACTGTCTGCTTGCGGAAAGCCGCTAGAGCTTTGGCTATGGATTCGGTAATGGCATTGTATAGCCAAGCCTTAAGTTCAGCAGAGACTGCTGGTTCTGGCAAATCAGACATAATGTCAGTAACAGTGGGGTCACCACTATAGTATTTAATTTATTTATATTTTTATTTATAATATTTTTATTTATTTATTTTTTTATATATAAATTTTTTTTTTTTTTGTTATATGCAGACAAACTATTTACAATGAGGCGGTGGACTTAGACAGTGTGTAAAATGCAGGAAACAATTATCCTGTATATAAGTGGGGTTCATCCACAGCTTATCAGTGGGGTTCACCCAGAGAGAAAAGGACAATATAATGTCCAAAATCAATAACAGGTATGTACCTGTGTAATCATCTAGGAGGTTACCCTGTATAGAGGCAAAAGGGGGTCACCCTTAGAAAAGAGGCTAGAGGGGGTCACCCTCAGAATATAGACTAGAGGGGGTCACCCTCAAAATCAAGCAAGGGTTTTTTTTGAAACACTTTGTTGTGTAATTGGAAATCTGTAAACAGAAAAACTGATATTTTTGAGTATGGGAGTGTATACCTTTAAGTAAACTAACGGACTGGGGCTTTAAGAAGAAAAAGTATACTTACTGAACAGCTGGGTCGCGTTTGCAGTGAAGAGCCGAAACGAAACCGCCGCACAGAAACCTTCCACAATATGGCGCTGAGTCAAAAGCCATTCGGGAAAAGGTAAGAGAAATGGCCACGGCATAGGAGGAAAGGCGGGACGCGTCTCTATGGAGACGCCAGGGCAACACAAATTGTGTACAAACATGGAGTGGCTGAACGGACTGGTAAGATGCCGGGAGCCGCGGCGAAACAGTGCTCTAAATTTAAAATGACAGAGCACAATATAATAAAATTGAAAGAAGTATGAAGTAGCTGAAGTTGTGGACTGACTAGAATGTCAACCCACTTAACAGTTGTTAATAAAAGGAGCATATATTGCACATAAAGAAAATTAAAGGAACAGAAAATATATGTAATATATTCAAATGATATTAAAGTGATAATAGTCAGCTAAATTGAGCATTAATAGGGATATAATTAGAATAGACTCACCTGGGAGGCTAAGCAGCAAAGAAAGAGGAATTGGGAGGAGCCTGATGGCAGTTTATATTACTGTGATATATGCTGATTGGTTACATTTTTTTACACTCTTGTTAACTGTTTCTTTGCTGCTGGGAGTTACAGTAAAGAAAGATAAGCAAATATGAAGCCTCCTGTCTTGCCATAAAATTATAATGGTTTCAAGTCTGTTTGGCAGAGGAATTCTAGTTGTAACATTACATAGTTTATTAGATTTTAAAAATATACAAAGTCTATATATTTCAACCTTTTCAAGAACCCATATTTATAGATTCAGAAGAAAGCAAATAATCCCAAATTGAATATAATATTGAATGTTTTTGCTAGATAGTTGCAAAGTATTGACTCAATCAGCACAGACAAGTTAATGTGACAGTAAAATGTCCACATACATAATTCAAATAAATAAATATATCATAAAAAGATTAAAAATAAAATCTAACATAGAACCCCATTCCCTGTGAACTTTAATGGATGAATCTTATTAGTAAGAGGTAGAGTGTTATACTTGTTTGCATTTTGGATTGACCCTGAATATTCTTCAAATTATTTGCAAATATATAGATTCATATACATGCTTACCTCAGTATGATATTTGTAAAACCCCACTGGCATGGCCATCCTGCCCCCAAACAATGTGAGATTTATCCTGCAATTTCTATTGTGTAGGTTCAAGTCAACTCATTCATCTCACACCCATCTAAATTATTTCTGCACTTAAGAGGCACTGTCATTTTTCTCCTCCATACGCTATTGTATCTTTATTATTATGCTATCCCCTTGCCATTTATATTTATTATAGGGAGATGTTTTACATGTCCCCTATTCTATTTACTGCTGAATACCTTTTACTGTCCCATTCTTACACCCGCACCCCAGACTCTTGCCTGCAGAACCTCTTTAGTGCCGCCCCGTCCTGTGGCACATCCGACACTCCCCGTCTCTGCAGTTCTTCAAAAATCCCTAAAAAAACTACTTCTTTGGTGAAGCCTAACAGCTCTCTCCTTAACTCTGACCTCATCTCTTACAACCTTCTTATGCTGTCTTACTTGTACTGTGTTCCCTTCTCCCAAACACCCCTCCTACCCTCAGGATAATTGATTTTTGCTTGATACCTTCACTTCCTTTAGTGCCTTTACATTGTTAGCCCATTCAACCCTCTTCTTCTACTGTTTGCATATGTCACGTGTTTTGTTATATTGAAATATTTGTCTTGTTTATCTATTGTGCATAACTGTAATTGTAACTGTGGTGAAGCCTGAATTGGACCACATGAGGGAACAGCCAGGACTGACTGACTATACATCAATTGAACATGTTTGACTGATTGATTGTGGGTAAATTGGTTTTGGAGCTAAAAACTCATCTTGTTTAAGCTCAAACCAGTTGCAAGGATTGCCACACAGTGCCTACCTTTTCTGATGTAAACAAAAAAATAAAACAAAAAGCAAAAAAAAAAAAAGGAAAATCAAGGGGGAATTAAAGGAATACAAATTATTCATTAAAAACAACTGCAAAGTGGCAGTGTCATTTTATTCATGAATAAATGAGGGCAAAACATTACCATGTCTCCACCAATACAAATAAAATATATGAACAGCGCATTTTGTGTGAAGGTAATATAAATATACAAATTAAATGAATTTATTAGCATACCATATGAACTCCTCCTTAATAGTAGCTTGAAAGAAATTAGGATTTCATATGGTATCCATATTAAATTTACATATTTTGCATATTTACATAACATTCACATTTTTTATTTGTATTGGTTGTGTCATTGGGTGAAATTTAAAAAATAAAGAAAAGGGTTGCACTCAATCACAAAACACCCACAGGGTGCCACCTGAGCATGGGTCAGCATACCCCATATAATCTACACATAAGAAAAAATCTCAGGCACTCACTGTGATACGTTCAAAGCAGGTTTAATAGATTCGCAACGTTTCGACCTGTACCCAGGTCTTTATCAAGCTTGACAAAGACCTGGGTACAGGTCGAGACATTGCAAATCCATTAAAACTGCTTTGAATGTATCACAGTGAGTGCCTGAGATTTTTTTCTTATATTGGTTGAAATTTAGTGACAGATTTTACAGGTGTAAAAGCTGCATTTAGTCTACTAGAGGAGGAGTTAACCCTGCAAGGTAAATATTGCAGTTTATGAAAACTGAAATAATTACACTTGCAGGGTTAAGGGTAGTGAGAGTTGGCACCCATACCACTCCAATGAGCAGAAGTGGTCTGGGTGCCTGGCGTGTCCCTTTAAGGTTGACTTATATCAAAAAACCTTTTCTAAAATTAATTTTGTAAGCAACCGAGATAGATTGTTCATTTCAGAAGGAGATTCTTTGCAAAAATAAATTTTTGTTACCTTTAGAATGTATGGAAAAAAAAAAAAAATCAAAGTTTTTCTTATTTTTATTACAAACATATATAAACAATTTCTGTATAATTGTATTTATTTATTAACACTTCTTATAAAGAATTCTTTAGATTGCTAGATAATTTGTATGTCATACATGTTTTGTTAGAATTAAATGTTTGTTTTATTTACCTATTTTACAGTGCTAAGGAATATGTTGGTGCTATATAAATATTTGAAATTGTAATTATCCAGAATGCATTGCAATTTAAGCAAAATCTAAATTGGTAAATATACAAACAGAGGATAAATAATTAGATACACCGAAACAAAAGAAGAAGAGAACCCTGCCCATGAATTTACAATCTAGGGGAGAATTGTACATCGAGAAAAAAAGTTTGTAAGGAGAAAATACAATTGTGAAGTAACAGTAATATGTATCTTTTATTATGCCAGTGTAAGGGGTACTGCTTAATAGACTTGTGCACAGTGAAAAATTGGTTTGTCTGAGTCGATTTGCACCCCCCTCCTCACCCCCCCCCAAAAAATCAGTTTTATTGAAATTATTGAAAAACAATTCAGATGAACCAAAATGGAATGAAAATGCGCCTTTAGTAGACTTATGCATGGCGAACTGTTTCAGTTCTTTCAAACAAAATGTTCAATTCAGACCTCTGATGTATTGGAATGTGGTGACTCAAGTAGCTAATATTGATACCAAAGGTCCTATTACCCCCTCCGGTCCCTACCCATTGTTAGGGGGGGGGGGGGTTCCAATATTTTTAACATGTGGAGAGCCAATGTCCCTCTCACCCAAAGACAGTGGGTAGGGGCTCTAAGTAAATATTGAAGAGGGTAGACATATTTGTTTTGTAATTTGTCCACTTGACAATTCATAGTAAGACCATGTTTAACGACCAGTATACCAAAGTATGGTAAATATAGAATGCAGAAGCAATGTTTTGCAATCACTATGCATTGAATCTAGAGACAGTAAAATATAATGAGTATACAGTAAGTAGGCATTGAATAGAGGCAACAAGGTTGATAAGAAACAATAAATCAGAGGAGAATATTTGTCAAGTGAATCTGCAGAGGAGGAAGGTTGTATTGAAGAGACAAGTGTTTATTATAGAAGATAATGACCTAGTTAGATCATGTGCCCAGAATCAATTTGAATTTATATCTGGGGCACGGAAGAAGCCTGGGTGGTGGCCATCCTGCTAATGAAAGTATTTAGAAAATTGGGCAGACTAGATGGGCCCAATGATTCTTATCTGCCGTCACATTCTATGTTTCTATGTTTTATGGCTAGTAATATTAACAGCTCACACAAATCACTTTCTCAGTTAAAAAAACAGGCAACAGACAGAATAAAAGAAGCTTACATGGGAAAAGTAGCTTATTCAGAAGGAACAAAAAAGGCCATGAGTTAAACAGACAGAACTGATGGGGAGACAATCTGTTCTGATATTAAATTATTATTATATTATATTATATTTAGGTGAAGCTCTACTTGTATCAACACAGGGGACATAGGGATTATATGAAAACGTAAACTAATGTAGTGAGAAAGAAAAATACTTGATGCTAAAGAGATAGGGAAAGACATGAAAGGTGGCAGAAGGTTGTAATGGAAATGTATAGATAAAGATGGGTGTTATACAGTTGTAATCAAAATTATTCAACCCTCATTGAAAATCAGGTTTATTTTCAAAATTTACAGACTTTCATCTGTTTGCAATAAACAAAGCAAACAAAAGCAATTGAAATAACTTAAAACAACAAATGCATGATTTCCCAAGCACAACTGAAGATGCAAATTATAATGACTTTTCCAGTCTCAAAAGTATTTAATGCCTTCATGGCAAGCATCTTTAGAACTTAGTAGACCATCCTTTTGCTGTCATGATCTGCAGCAAACAATATGCATAGCCAGACACCAGCTTCTGGCACATTCCTGAGAAATCTTACCCCATTGCTCATTAGCAATGGCCTCCAGTTCAGTAATATTCTACGGTTTGCATGCAGCAACTGCCTTCTTCAAATCCCACCAAAGATTTTCTATGGAGTTCAAGTCAAGTGAATTGGATGGCCACTGTAGAATTTTCCAGGACTTTTTCTGATTTTTCCAAGCCTTGGTGGAATTTGAGGTTTGCTTGGGATCATTGTCTTGTTGGAAGTTCCAAAGATTCCCAGGCTATAGCTTCCTCACAGACAGCATGATGTTTTCATCTAGGATTTCCTGATACTTCAATGAATCCATCTTGTGTTCCATGAGCTGCAGGTTTCATATACCAAAGGGTGCAAAGCAGCCCCACAGCATGTCCAGACCACCACCATGCTTAACTGTAGGCAGAGTGAGTTTTTTTTAGCGTATTCTTCATTCTTCTTCCTCCAGACATACCACTGATCTATTGGGCCAAAAAGTTCCAGTTTTGTTTCATCGCTCCACAGAACAGAATTCCGAAACTTCTGTAGCTTATTAATATGATTTGAGAATATTGTAGCTGACTTTTCTTGTGCTTTTGTGTCAATAATTATGTATATCTTGGAGTTCTGGCATGGAAACCTTCTGCATTTAGTAGGCTCCTTACTGTGCTCACTGAAACTTCAGTGCCTGTTGCCACCAAGTCTTGCTGCACATCTTTTGCAGTAACTCAAGCGTTTTTCCCAACCTGCCCTGTCTAGGTAATATACACCTAATATACACCTACCATTAACATTGTAGACTGATCATTTCAGTGTACTGTATTTCAATTGCGTTTAATTGCTTTGTTCATTGCAAACAGCTGAAAGTATGTAAATTTTGAGGGGTGGGGGGTTGAACAATTTTGATTACAACTTTGTGTGTGTGTTTACCTGTTTGAGTGTACATATAGTTTATGAAATAACATTCATGCATATATATACATCTTACAAACACGTATTTATAAAGTATTAAGCACATATTACTTGTATTCTTCTAGATGTGTTTATGTTCTTCCTTTTGTCCTTCAGGTGAGTTCTCATAAATAGTTTGTAAAATGCTATTACTGTAATATCACTTTTTATATATCCACCACTTCTCTCAATATATTTTATCTCATAAAATCTGCAATTAAACTTTACAGAATAATCTTACTCTATGTTTTTTTTTTTTTCTCTAACAGGCAATACTAGAAAAACGAACTCGTTTATTAAGTCGGGCACCTCCAATAAATTCATCCCTCTATTACAGGTTCTGTGGCAGTAATATAACTGTTTCAATTCTAATACTATGCTGATAGTAACATTATATGATGTGCTTTGATGAGCTCACTTTCCATCCTAGCATTCTACAAATGTTATTTCTTGCCTAAACCCATAAAATAGAATAAATCTTATCAGATTAAAAAAAAAACAAGGACATTTTGATAATATAACTATGTAGTTTTTTTTTTTTAACTTAACAGATGTTTTTCATTAAAAGTTCAGGATCCGGATGTATAATTCACTCTTCAAGCACTTAGCATGATGTTTTAAAGGACAATCAGTTAATTTGGAGGTCACATTACAAAGATATATATAATTTAAATCTTTCATGAGACATTTTATCGTTAGATTGCACGTGCTGTAAAAAACTTACTTATATGATGCAAAGCACTGCAAGAAGGTCATGTTAGCCATTTTAATATGAATTCTTCCTTTCTTGTACCATATGTAAGAAGAAAGAAAATATTCCTTATGCATGCAAAATGCTTTATTTAATACCATTTCTTCTGTATGAAAAAATACCAAAGAAAGGGAAAGCACACGCAAAGTGGAACAATATGTAATAGATATAACCCTTCCTTGTTATGGGTTATTCGAGTGTACAACTGGAAATTATTTAGGAGGCCAGGGGCTCTATTTCATAGTAGTGGGTTGACAATATCTCAATCAGCCATCAATTGTTGTAAGTGATCAGCAATCCCATCCGTAAGTGACTTCTGAATTTTCATAAATATTCCAATAAATGTTATGAGGTGAGACAAAGACAGTAGGTGGTTAAAATTAAGTATAGCAAATTTATTAAAATATATGCAAAAGCTTACATGTATGTTTAAAACAATTATCTTCATCAAGGTACATACCAATGAATGAAAGAAACAAATCTTTGGAATATTTAAGTGATGGCCTGAGGAAATTAACAGAGAGCTGAAACTACTGGTAAAATGTAAAAGGAATAAAGGTGTCATTGAGTAAGATCTCAGCTAAAGGAACATTTAGTAAAAGAGAAATAGGGGCATACAATTCGAAAATATACCAAACATTTAAAATGTTAGAACCCAGGACCAATAAATAGCCTTTATAAAAAAAACGTTAACATCAAATTCTAAATTAAGACTCATTGGTGTTAGGGTGTTCAACTCAAGCATACTTTTTACCTTGATGTTGTGAGTGATCACCTCCTCTTCAGTGGTATGTAAACTGTTCTTTGCCTTCAGATGTCAATAGTCCTCGGTCACTTTGTGGAATTTACAAAAATGTTCAGATACACAGTGTTGAGGGTTTTTCCTTCTTATATATGTGTTCACCTATCTCTAATTCTCAAATTGTGGTTAGTTTTGCCCACGTAATCTGATCCGCAGGGGCACGTTAATTAATAAATTAGATTTTTGGAGTTACAGGTAATTATGGAATTAATTTTATATTTTCTTTTAATTGTCATAAATGGTCTATGCATTGTGACATGGGAGACATTAGAAAATCCATTTCTTTGCTATACTTAATTTTAACCACCTACTGTCTGTGTCTCACCTCATAACCTACATTGGTATAATGAGGAAAAATCAGAATGGTCGATTGAGATATTGTCAACCCACTACAATGAAATAGAGCCCCTGGCTCCCTAAATAATTTCCAATTGTACACTCTAATAACCCATAACAAGGAAGGGTAATATTTATAATATATTGTTTTATTTTGTGCACACTTTCTTTGATATTTTTGCATACAGAACAAATGATATTATATAAAGCACTTTGGATGCATAAATAATATTTCAAGTCCCTAGTCACCCCCCATAAAAATACCCTACCTGCCTCCCCCAAACAAGTAATAGTGAGGGGTAAAATAAACTCAATACATGTAAAATAAAAAAATACTTATGAAAATTTATCTGAAATGGCAGTGTTTATATTAAAATGCCTGCAGGCAGTGGTGTACACACAACCAATGGGGCCCTGGTGTGAAACTGATCACCCCCCCTCCTCCCCCGACAAACACACACACACACACACACATATATTCAGACACACATACATACATACATACACACATCGACACATACAGACACATACACACAAACAGACAGGCACACATTCATACATACATACAGACAGACACACACATACATACAGACCGACACACACAGACACATACATACATATAGACCGACACACAAAAACACATACATAAAAACAGGCAGGCACACATACATATATACAGACACACAGACAGGCACCCATACACACCCACCAGACAGACACACACATATACAGACACACATACATACATACATACATACACACACATACAGACTGACACACACACATACAAAGACACATACATACAAACAAACAGACAGGCACACATACATACATACATACATACAGACAGACAGGCACACAGACAGACAGACACACACACAGACAGACACACACACAAGACACACATACATCAAAAGACACATACATACAAACAGACAGGCACACATACAGACAGACACACACAGACACAGACAGGCACACACACAAACAGACACACACACACAAACAGACAGACACACACACATACAGACACACAGACAGACACATACAGACAGACACACATATACATACATACAAAGACACCTACATAAGACACACATACACACACACAAAACACACATACATACAGACAGACACACACAAGACACACACATACAAAGACACATACACAAATACATACAGACACACACACACACACACACAAAACATACATACAAAAACACATACACACATACAGACACATACAAACAAACACACACAAAATGTTTAAGTCCAGTGGTGGCTCAGGTTGATGGGAGTCAGAGTTTCCACTCTGACTCCCTCCTCCTTCCTCATGCGCGGCTCTCTGTATGCTGATAGGAGTGACGTGCAGTCACTTCTGCCCAGCAGTGATCCCTGACAATCCATATCCATCGGGTGGTACTGACAGCATGGGCCACCTGATGGATCCCTTGGACAGCGGCCCTGGTTCCGACCCCTGCAACCGCAGTATATACGCCGCTGCCTGCAGGGACATACTATAATCACCAGAATAACTACATTAAGCTGTAGTTGTTCTGGTGAATATAGTGTTCATTTAATAATCATAACCTAAAAATTAGCTTGAGAATTACATTTTCTTTTTTATTGCTAATTATTTGGATGTTTGTGAGTGACCACATGGCACCACAACTGACAATCTGAATATTATAACAATTATTTTGTAGTTTATTGGATTTTTCAATTTATTTATATATTTTTTACTTGGTCCTTGGCATGACTTGGCATGGTGATGTGAGGAGAATCTTTGACTTGCCAGACTTTTCTTCTATGATGACCACTATTGTCCTAATAAACAATATCTAATTAAGTTACACAATGAGTTCTCATCTTGTTGTTTAAGACCATTTCTTTTCTTTTTTACATTTTGGAGATTTTGTGTTCAATTTAAAAGTTCATTGTGAGGTCTTGGTTCCAAAAAGATTAAAATATGTTATTGTATTCACCATAACATATGCACACTCTTTTGGTAAGTAGCTAGATTTTGTTGTTGTTAATTATGGTGTACTACCTTGAATTATTTATTGCATTCACACAGATGCATTGAAATTGAAATACAGGTATAGCCTTGACACTAATAATAACAATTGGGTTCTATACAGAAACAGAAAAGCTTTATCAGATACAATGCAGTCAATAAACAGCAAATGAAAAAGAAATTTCTTTATTGTTCAACATATTTTTATATATTTAAAATAGCTGTATTTTAGCATGCTCGATTGTATAGTTTTCAGAAAAAAATCATTATTTTGTAGTATTCCGTATCTTAACCCTGCCTTCTCTGCCTCTCTGTCCTCATTCTAAAATGCTTCTTTTACTGATTCTTGAAAATAGAGATTTGTGATTTCACAGCTCCATAAACTCACCCTTTCTGTCTCTCCCTTCTAAGCAGTTATTCTCCTGTAACACAAGTTTACAGGTCATCAGGAAGAAGAAAAAACAACAATTTTTATAAATATAGTTCTGAGCAGAACTAAAGCTGTACACAAAGCTTTGAATTCTGCTATTAAACCCCCCTCCCCTACACAGTGTCTAAATAAAAAATAGTCAATTTAAAAGATTTATAGGTGTGAGTTGCCTTGTGTATAAGAAGGGACTGTCTCATGTTAGGTCTCAACAAAAAGATGACCTTTTCTCTGCAAAACGATGACCAAAGGTTCTGATTGGCCAATCTGCTTCCTGGTTAAGGTTGAGCTTACAACTGATGATCTGAAGTATGGATATTTCTTGTAAATGGAGCGTTTGATTACAATTTCTATCACAGTTTAAAAAATAAAGTAGATGTAACCAGAACAAGGCTAGTGTCTAGTTTGGTGCGTGAAGCTTACACACATTTTTTTTTTATTTTCATATCTTGATAACAAAACAATAGATAATAGATTTACGAATTTAATGTGTTCTCCGGTACGTTTTGTATTGTGGAAAATTTGTAAACTGAAACGTAGTTTTCCATAGGAATGCACTGAAAACCAGGGCAGATTAAGAGCCCAGTGGGCCTGGTGCTGACATTTAAGATTACAGAATCTTATCGACCAAAAACACTAAAACAATCATACCTCTCAAGCGTCATGTATCTGATGAAGATGGTGTTGGAGGGAAACTCAAATGATGAAGCTATAAGAAAACACATACTCTATGCTAATCTCTCTCTAATTCATACTTTCATCTTTCAAGTAAACGATACCCCCCAACAGCAGTGTCCAGTGAAACAGGAAGTCAATGGCATAAAAGGGTGTGCCACTGACTCGAATCAAGTGACCAGAATTGCCAAAAGGGGCGAACATGCCCAAAAAGGGTGCATGTCTGTCCAAAGAATAGGAAGGCCAGCCTGGCATGAATGTAAGTCAGGCTGCCTGCCAATCATGCAGGCTGTCCAACTAAGGGTATACTATGCAGGCAGCACCCTGAGCTTGGCATACATGCGTCTAATGATGCACCTACTCCACGCTTTCTAAGGACTGTCCCCTAGCACTCACATGTCTACTTATCTCCTTACCGTCTTACTAGCAGGCAGAAGTACCTGGTATATAGCCTGGGACAGAGAAAAGCTGTATGTAGTGAGTGTAGAAGAAAGGGGACATGCCACAGTGTTAGAGAGACCAAAGTCCACATTACCTTGCCTAATTTTATTGTCAGCCAGTCCACACAAGTTTTGTTCCCATAGATCTCTATTAAGCTTCCAAACTTAAAGGGACACTATAGCCACCAGAACAACTACAGCTTATTGTATTTGTTCTGGTGAGTAGAATAATTCCCTTCAGGCTTTTTGCAGTAAACACTCTCTTTTCAGAGAAAATGACTCCACTGGCCACTCCTTAGATGACTCCTGGGGCAGTACTGCAGTAGTGTAGTAGTGTGCAGCAGTGCCATTCAGTGTCTCCACCCTATGCATGCACAGACTGAACTTTCCTCATAGAGATACATTGATTCAATTCATCTCTATGAGGAGATGCTGATTGGCCAGGGCTATGTTTGACTTCTGCTGGCTTTGCCCTTTATCTGCCTCCTGGACAGTCCCAGCCAATCCTATGGTTGAAGCATTGTAACTGTCTCAGACCACCACTTCTGATGATGTCAGCAGACACAGTCAGTTCAGAGGCAGACAGGGGCAGAGCCAGCAGCTACCAAGTGTCTCAGTATCCCCATGTCTCCCAGTGTCTGTGTCCTCATGTCCCTAGTGTCCCCATGTCTATGTCTACAAGTGCCCCCATGTCTACCAGTGTCCCTAAGTGTCTGTGTCGCCATGTCTCCCAGCCAGTGTCCCTAGTGTCTCAGTGTCCCCATGTCTCCCCTAGCCTGTGTTCCCCTGTCTCTCAATGTCCCTAGTGTCCCCAAATGTGTATGTGTGTGGATTGCCAGACTTTGTCCCCTGACACATAGGTAGGTGCTGGGGACCTTCTTTTGTTTGCATATCCTTTGTAGCATTGTTGTGCTACTTTAAGGGTTTGTTGCAACATACATCTTTGTTGTCTGAGTTTGTTGAGACGTGAGGCTACATCGGGCATTGTGTTAGGGCAAGGGAGTTCAGGGAAGGCACAAGGATGGAGACCATAGCAAAAAAAGTTGTCATCTTGATGGACTAATGTATGTGATTGTTGTAGGAGATATCTGCAGTGGGAAGTAAAGACAGCCAATCGTCCTGGAGATACATGGTGAAACAGCGGAGATACTGTTCTAAGGTTTGTTTGGTGCGTTCTGTTTGGCCATTGGTTTGAAGGTGGTAAGCTGAAGATAAAAAGCGTTGAATCCTTAGATGACGACAAGAATGGGAGGTGAATTGGGTACCACGATCAGTGATGATGGTTCGAGGTAGTCCATGTAAACGAAATACAGTTTGTAGGAATAGGGCAGCTATCTTGGCAGCGGATGGAATTCCGATGGAGGGAATGAAACATGCCATTTTCGTGAATCTATCCACGACCACCACAATGGTGTTATGTTTGTGTGATAGAGGTAGGTCCACAATTAAATCCATGGCTATGTCGGTCCATGGGCCTTGGGGAACTGCAGGAGGTTGTAAAAGACCCACTGGTTTTGTCTTTGGAGTTTTTGATCGAGCACATATGTTGCATGAGAGGACATAATCCCTGATGTCTGTCTTGATAGAAGGCCACCAATAATAACGGCTAATGCTTTCAAGGGTTTGGAAGACCCCGCCGTGACCAGCTGAGAGGTGTCATGGAACTGGCTGAATACCTCAGATTGGAGTGAGGGTGGTACATACAGCTGTTCATCATGATACCATAGTCCATGTTTCTGGATTAGAGGTGGAGTAGTAGTAGTAGGTGGCTGGACTGCTAGATTTCGTATACGGTCGGGGAGTGAGACCTGTATGGCTAGAAACTGATGCGGGGACAAAATAGTATCTTGGATAGGAGCTGTTGGGTCAGTTTTTTCATATACACGTGATAGGGTGTCAGCTTTTTTATGCTTTGATCCAGGGCGGTAAGTAATCTGTAGGTTGAATCTGGAAAAGAACAAGGCCCAGCGAACTTGGCGGGGATGCAATCTCTTGGCAGAATGGAGATATTCCAAATTGCAATGATTTATGTATACTGTGATGGGTATAGGGGCTCCCTCAAGTAGGTGGTGCCATTCTTCTAAGGTACTATTGACAGCAAGAAGTTCTCACTCACCTACATCGTAGTTCTTTTCTGTGGACGATAATTTACGAGAGTAAAAGGCCACAGGGTGTAGTTGGTCATCCTTCTGGCTTCTTTGGGAAAGAATTCCTCCAATGGCATATCAGAGGCGTCTACCTCGAGGAAGAAAGCCTTGGTAGTATCGGGTTGTATGAGGATAGGTGCTTGGGTAAAAAGTTCTTTTAACTTAGTAAAGGCATCTTGAGCTTGAGTAGTCCATGTAAATCGTTCCTGGCTTTTGGTTAAGGCTGTGATAGGAGAGCATACTTGAGAAAAACCTCTGATGAAACGCCTGTAGAAATTGGCGAATCCCATGAATCGCTGTACGGACTTCTTGTCTTTAGGTATTGGCCAGTCTAAGACGGCAGAGACTTTGCGAGGATCCATTTGGATTTGTCCAGGGGAAATTATGTACCCCAGGAATTCTACGGATTCTGAATCCAATTTACCGTATAGTCCATGTTCCCGTAGATAGAGAAGTACCTTCCTCATGTCTTTGTTGTGTTCGGCTGGAGAGGAGGAGAAAACTAGGATGTCATCTAGATAGATTATGATGAAGGAATCTAGAATATCGTGGAAGACGTAATTTAGGAAATGCTGGAATATGGCTGGGGCATTGCAAAGCACGAAGGGCATGACGAGATATTCAAAGTGCCCATACCGTGTTCTGAAGGCTCTTTTCCATTCATCACCTTGTAGATCTAATTTTGTAAATATCTATGCTCCCCTTAACTGTCTAAGAGTTCGGGTATCAGAGGTAGAGGATATCGTTTTTTTATAGTGATATCGTTTAGAGCACGATAATCCACATACGGACACAGGCCTCAGTCTTTCTTGCCAACAAAGAAAATTCCTGCTCCTGATGATGTAGATCTAATAAATCCTTTGGCCAGGTTCTCAGCAATGTACTCTTTTAGATGTTTGAGTTCTGTTTCAGAGAGAGGAAAAATGCATCCACAGGGAATGGGTGCATTAGGGAGTAGTTTGATTGGACAGTTGTATGGCCGTTTCGGGGGTAATTGTTCTGCATTTCTTTTGCTGAAGACGTCTTGGAACTCTGGCAGTGTGACTGGAGGGTCAGTAGTTATAGTGAGCAGGAGCATGTCTGTGTTGTTCAAGCAAGTGGTGGTGCAAAAGGTAGAGGGAAAAGTTAAAGTGCCTTTGAGCCAGTCTATCACTGGGTTGTGGGTGCGGAGCCATGGAAGACCAAGGATGAGTGGAAATATGGGTGAGGGCAAAATATCAAGATTAATAGTCTCTCTATGTTTACCAAGGAGGAGGCAAATGGGACCTGTTTCATACAGTACAGGTCCTGTTTTGATAGGAGTACCATCCACAACATATAATGACAAAGGATGAGCCTACCGTCGCATAGGTAGGTGATGGGTCTGCACCAGCTTTTGGTCTATAAAGCAGCCGCTGGCACCTGAATCGATGAAGGCTGTGACAGAATGTTCTTTATTTCCCCACTGGAGAGAGAGAGGAACAGAGAGATAAGAGGAGGTTGGTGGAACAGTAGGAGTCCAAGAGGAAGGAGCTATAATATTCTTACCAGGTGAGATGTTGGGTTGAACTGGGCAGGACCGAAGTTGATGATCCACTTTACCACAGTAGAGACAGAGTCCTTGAGAGCGGCATCTCTTGCGTTCTTCTTCGGTTAGAGGGAGGCGTACCATGCCTATTTGCATAGGTTCTTCAGAGGACGAAGAAGAAACCACAGAACCTGATAAATCCAGTGACCGGGTATTAGCTGGAGTTTGTCTCTCCCTTCTCTGTTCACGGAAACGGCGGTCTAATTGGGTGACCAGGAGAATCAGATCATCCAGAGTGGTAGGCATCCCAATTCTGGCCAGTTCGTCTTTTAGGGCCTCAGACAGACCTAATCTTTATTGCTCTATTGGACCAATCTCATTATAACCGGTATCAGCAGCTAGCTCCCGGAAATCTGTAGTATAATCCTCCACAGATCTTTTCCCTTGCTGGAGGGCACGGAGAGTACTGCGAGCAGCAGAAGGTCTCAATGGATCATCATATAACAAGCGCATGTTTGCAGCGAATGAATCCCATAAGTCCAATATTGGGCTATTGGAATGTAAAAGTTGGTGTGCCCAGGTCTGAGGTTGACCAGATAGTAAAGCAATGGTAGTACGAACCTTCACAAAGTCATTAGGGTAGGTACGTGGCTTCAGAGTAAAGAGTAATTCGCAGGCTGTAATGAATGTACGTAGTTCAGTCATTTTTCCTGTAAATTTAATCACGCATAGGAACATTGGGTTCAAAAAGCATAGGCGTCATATGGGCACCAGGTACAGACTGTGCACTCCTTTGTTCACGCTGTAGCAGTGCGGTATTGCTGGCTTGCAAATCCTGAACTGCTTGAGCTAAGGCTGACATTTGCTAGGTTAAAGCGGTAATGGCCTCGGCTGTTCCTGCGTGTTCCATATTTAAATGGCTTGGTTATTATGTCACACCCACCTGGAGAGTCGTGGAGCGGATGGAACCCAATATGCAGCGGAACAGCACTCCCTTACTATCACGACCCTTAGGAGCACCTGGAAGTGGAGACAGGGTCCCAAAGGGTCTGAGGTGGCGTGGAGGCCTTTAATAAAAAATAATACATTTCCAGAAGGCAGCAGCAGGAAAAGCAAACGTAAATGCAGTCTTGCAGCAGACAGAAGTAAACGATTAATCTGGATCTAGGTCAGGAAGCAGGCTGTAGCAGTTGTCCAAGGAATCAGGAAGCAGGAACCGGGAACAGAAGCTGGAGATTAGGACAAAAGGCAGGTATAAAGCAAAAAGCAAAATAACCAAGCACTGACTGGAAGGTGTGCTGGGTTTAAATAGGTAGCTGGGATCACATGACCGGCCACCTCCCACCAGTAGATGGGGCACACAGATGTTATATAAAGAGGTCAGGGACTCGGCGCCATCTTGTTTTATTCCCTGGTCCCTGACCTGTTCCTCCCCAATGGATCTCTCAGGAGCGGTGAGAACTGCTATTCTGCCGCGAGGTCGTCGTGGGCGCCCAGGGGCAGGTGAGTACCTAGCTGTGCCATCACACACGTTTTCAGTTCACGTCAGTTCTCGGGAAAGTGTTGGTGGCTTGTGGGTAAGATCTTATTCCTACCTTTTTAAATGCATGGCAGCAATTATGTAGATAGTCATCTAGGAGATATCAGCTGTACGTCCGGCCTCATTTGTTGTGATTTGTTTTAGGGTGTTCTCTCCGCTATGTATGGATATTGGGACATTTGTTTATCTATTGGGCTGCTCAACGGGCAGAGTCACACTCTTATGGATGGAACCTGGGGATTCCAGCTGAGTTAGCGAGGGTTCACTGGAGGAGTATTTGGGAGTTGTCATGGACCCTGGTTTTCCTGGAATGTGTTGCCCTTAGCAGGATCGTGTCAGGGTCTTATACCATTTCGATCCATGTAGGGGGTAATGATCTAGGCAGGGTTAGGACTGTGTATTTAGTCCACTCTGTAGAGCATGATTTGGCATGGTGCTTGGCGTTGTTTTCGGAGTGTACTTTAATATGGTCCGAGATTGTTCCCCCGTCCGTGTCGGCCAGCCTTGCCGCATGCCAGGGGTTTGGAACGGAACAGACGCGAATTCAATGTCACTATTTCCAGGTATGTGCATCGACTTGGTGGTGTGCCGGACCGACACGTGGAGCTGGAGGGGGACAATCGTTGCTTACTGAGGGCAGATGGAGTGCACCATAATCAGATTGGCTTGGATCTACAAGCAGGAATAGAACAGGCGCTGTCTGCGGGGGGTGTGAGGCTGGCAGAGGGCAATTAAAGGGCTGGCATTGCGGTGGCAGAGTTCCTGGCCAGCACAAGTAATTCACGAGACAAGGCTTTGAGGAGTCACAGCCTGCTAGGGCTGATTGCAGAAGTCAGGCTATTCTACCTCTGGAGATATACTGTTTTATCTGTCTGTTGGGTAGTCACCCCAACAGCTTACAGGTGGTGATAATGCTGGCGGTTAATATTAAATAAAGCTATGGCCATTGCCCTTATCCAGCACTCAGGCGTCATGTCATTATTGGGGGGTAACGGGAATGTAATTTGGTTAGCAGTCCAGGTATCCCCTGGACTATAAGGAAGGGGAAGCATGACAGCTGCCCTATAGTAAGGGGTGGGATAGAGAGGGATACTATGAAGGGGTGTAGAGGGGAGGGCACTCAGCATTTGCAGAAGGAAGGCTAGGAACAGGTTTTTCCCTCCCTCTCCACCCCCCTCTTCCCCCATGGTTATGGATGTTGGCAGGGCCGGACTAGGAAAAACATTTTTCAGTCAGAGCGGCCCCCTAAGAAGGGGGTGGGGTCAGAGAGGCTGTGTTTTGTCATCACTAATGACAAGCACGCCCCCTCTCAAAGTGAGCATGTTGGTTCAATGCCCAGAGCCCTGCTGAAGAGCTCTGGCATTAGAAAAAGGCCCTGAATTTGTTCTGCGCAGCGCAAGCAAATGTAATAACATGCTTGCGCTGTGTTTGCTTTTAAATTGTCTCTGGTGTCTCCACAAGTGGGATACCAGAGGACAAAAGGGCCAGGAAAGTGCATGGTGCATATGTTTGGAGCCTGCTTGTGGGATTGCGTGTGTGTAGAGTGTGGTGTGGTATTGTATAAATAGGTCAATTTAATTTGTGTTTGTGGTGTAATATGTGTGGCTAGGGGGCATAGTGTGTGTATAGGGGTCATAATTTTATAGTGGATGCAGCGGGTGTGTGCATACGGGCTGAAGTGTGTGTGTATAGGTGACGTAGTGTGTGTAGGGGTTTCAGAGAGGGTGTGTTTAGAGAATGTTGTATGTGTTTGCTGACAAGTAATGTAGTGTGTGTGTGTAGGATATCTACTGTGTAAAGGACCGTGTGTGTGTGTGTGTGTAGAGGATTAAGAGTGCTTATAGGGTAAGGGATCTAGTGTGTATCTGGAGCGTAATGTGTGTAGTGGTGCAGTGTGAGGGGTGCTGTAGTGTGTGTGTATATATATATATATATATATATATATATTTGGACTTATTGTATGTGTGAGGAGCGCAGTGTGTGTATGTAAGAGGGGTGCTGTGTGTGAGGGTGTTTTTATCTGCTGTCACATTCTAGGTTTCTAATTAACTCACTGAGGGTTATTTTATATATATATGTGTGTGCTGTATATGTGTGGGAGTGTGCTGTGTGTGTGAGTGAGGGTGCTGTGTGTGTCTGGGTGCTGTGTGTGTCTGGAGGGTGCTGTGTCTGGGTGCACTGTGTGTCTGGGTGCACTGTGTGTCTGGGTGCGCTGTGTGTGTCTGGGGGTGCTGTGTGTGTCTGGGTTCTGTGTGTGTCTGGCGGGTGCTGTGTCTGGGGGTGCTGTGTGTGGGGGTGCTGTGTCTGGGGTGCTGTGTGTGTCTGGGGTGCTGTGTCTGGGGTGCTGTGTTCTGGGGTGCTGTGTGTGTCTGGGGGTGCTGTTCTGGGGTGCTGTGTGTGTCTGGGTCCTGTGTCTGGGGTGCTGTGTGTGTCTGGGTGGTGCTGTGTGTGTCTGGGGGTGCTGTGTGTGTCTGGGGGCTGTGTCTGGGTGCTGTGTGTGTGAGTGAATGTATTTTTTATTTAAATTTAAATATTTTTTTTTACTAATAAAAAATAAAAGTATTCCCCCCCCATCTTACCTTTATCCTGGGAGGGAGGGGGTGGGGGAGGAGATCTGTTCTGCCTGGGGCGTGGGGTGCCATGCTGCCTTCCCTTGTGGTCCAGTGGTGAGAGTGAACTCTAACCTGCAGGCTAGAGTTCACTCTCGCGAGATCTGAGCATTGCCGCGGTGTGTGTCTGGGTGTGTGGTGTGTGTCTGGGGTGCCGTGTGTGTCGGGGGGTGCTGTGTGTGTCTGGGTGCGCTGTGTGTCTGGGTGCGCTGTGTGTGTCTTGGTGCGCTGTGTGTGTCTGGGGGTGCTGTGTGTGTCTGGGTTCTGTGTGTGTCTGGGTGCTGTGTGTGTCTGGGGGGTGCTGTGTCTGGGGGTGCTGTGTGTGTCTGGGGGGTGCTGTGTGTGTCTGGGGGCTGTGTCTGGGGGTGCTGTGTGTGTCTGGGGGGTGCTGTGTCTGGGGGCTGTGTCTGGGGGTGCTGTGTGTGTCTGGGGGGTGCTGTGTCTGGGTGCTGTGTGTGTGAGTGAATGTATTTTTTATTTAAATATATTTTTTTTACTAATAAAAAAAAGTATTTCCTCCCCCTCCCTTCTTACCTTTATCCTGGGGGGAGGGGGAGGAGATCTGTTCTGCCTGAGGCGTGGGGTGCCATGCTGCCTTCCCTGGTGGTCCAGTGGTGAGAGTGAACTCTAACCTGCAGGCTAGAGTTCACTCTTGCGAGATCTGAGCATTGCCGCGGCAACGCTCAGAATCCCGCGAGAGGACCGGCGGAGCTGCTTGTTAGAGCTCCGCTGGGTCCTCTCTCCTCCCTCCCTCACCCAGCCGGCAGCCGTATCTCCCTGCCTCTGGGCCGGTGAGGGAGATCTTTGATCTCCCCACCGGCCCACGGAGGCACACAACAGGGCCGGCGCTCGGATAGCGCTGGCCCTGCAGGGGCCGGCCGGGGAGATCCCCTGCCGGCCTCGGCCCCACGGCCATCGCGGCCCACCGGGCATTTGCCCGGTATGCCCGATGGCCAGTCCGGGCCTGGATGTTGGTGTTTTTCTCTCTGTGTGTTTTGTTTTTCTCTCTGTGGTGTTGGTGTTTTCTCTCTGTGGTCCTCCAGTGCTAAATGTGCTCTTGCCATGACAGCACTTTGTCAAAAAGTTTAAAAAGCAAGGATGAATGTTATGTGAATAATCAAAGCATTTTCAAATCTCTGCTTTCTCTTTTTTCTTTTTGAGTCATTCTTTTGCAGTGCAAAACAAAACTTGGCCTTTGTATGGAAGACAAGACCTTTTTTTAAGGACGCTTGCCATTCATTAACTACTAAACATTTTAGAATTTTCATTGAAAGTACAGTTGCATCCTTCTTTCATTCAATGTTACATCAACTGAAAACATGTTTGTACTCGTTACAGCCAGTGGTTGCAACAATATAAACACTGTATTTTGAGACTTATATAGCTACTTTACATGCCATCTCAAGTAACTGAATCACATTTAACAATAAAAATATTGGATGAATTCTTTACAGAAATGCAAAGGCAGACTCACTAGCTGCTGGCTGATAATGCTGGTATTAAAATGAGAATTTAAAATAATTCAAAAAGTCATTTTGAGCAATTTCTCATTTGAGCCATCTGTTTTTAAATACTCCTTAACCTTTGGTTTCAAGACTTGACTAAGTCTTTCAGAAGCAGTGTAAACACTAGAAGATTTACCTTATAATCACTGTTTATCATACATTTGGAATATATGTCTGTTACTTTTAGCCACTTTCATGCAGCTGCAAAGACTGTGCAACTGTTAGGAAATTAGATATCATTGGGAAATATAACACTCAATGGCCTATTTGGTCTGTCTTAATACATTTTATTGAAAAATTAAAATGTATTAAAATTAAATAATAACAGGGCGTGTCCTGGACCTGTTGGCAAGCGATCGCATGCTGTAAATGCTCTGTGCACTTAAGGCCTTAATCTGAGCTATTTGGACCATTACCACTCGACTCCGACAGCAAAATACAACATGTCTCAGTGCAAACCTAAACAGACATCGGAGAGACAGGAAAAATCGCAATTTGTTTGCCCCCCAAAAACGGGCAGAACAAATTCCTGGCGCTGACTGAAGACAGCCAAGATGGCGCCGAGGAGCCGGAGCTGGAGCCCCCGCAAAGCACGCAGGAAATAGACCCTCTGGACGCAATGTCTGAACAAATAAAGCAGACCCTACAATGCTCACTAGGAGATTTACGCAAAGATTTGCAGGAACTGGGAGCCAGAACAGCCACTGTGGAAAACACCATGCCAGAATACGCTGAGGTCCATGCTGATATGGCTACAAAACTGGATGGCCTAATGTCCAGAATGGAGGAATTAGAAATTAAAAAGGTGGATATGGAGGACAGGGCCCGACGGAACAATTTCTGAATTAGGGGAGAGAAGGAAATGGTCAGTACTAATGAACTGCCGGCCTACATCACGGAGCTATTACATGCAATTGTCCCAGAGCTCCCAAGAGAGATCATTCTCACGGACCGCATACACCGCGCAACCAGGCCCAGATTCCTAACTCCCGACACATCGTGAGACATCATGCTGCGCCTCCATTATTTTCACGCAAAAGAGGAAATCCTCAAACGAAGCAGAACCCACTCAGACTGGTCGGAGAAATACCGGAACGTCGCGGTCAAATGCGGACATATCAGCATTTACACTCAAACGGAGAAGATCCTTCCAAGCCATGACAGAGCAACTCAGAGCCCATCAAATCGTCTAAAGCTGGGGATACCCCGTGAAATTGTTGGTGCAGCGAGAGGGTAAGACAACTGTATTGCTAACCCCAGAAGATGGAACCAAGAAGCTTCGAGAATGGGGAAAGTCTCTACATTTACCTGTTACAGCACTCTGGTTGGTTTGAAATCCACCAATCAGAGTGCTCTGTGTCATTTTACACAGCGTGGGAAAGTTCTTTGGAATTTCCCCACGCTGTGTAATTTGACTCATAATTCTCTGATTGGTTACTTAATCCATCAATCAGAGAGTTATGAGTCAAATTACACAACAGGCTGCTCACTGTTTAATAGACATGCCCCTACTCGCGGTATAGCAAGTAGGGGCATAATTTACTAATACTAAGTAATCTTTACTTAGTATTAGTAAATTGGTCTGAAAGACCAATTTAGGTCTTTCAGCCTTTTAGTAGATAACTCCCTAATACCTTGGGAATTAGGGAGTTATCTACTTATTCATTCCTGTCATTACATTGACAGGCTAAGTAATTTACATTTTATATGAATGGGTGTTACTTGATTGTTGTAAGTGTTGTAAATGCCTACAGCAGAATCCTGGCTATGTTTGTATACTTTTTACTTAAAATTGTATACAATGTAACATTCTTCTTCTTTTGCTGGGTAAGTATATTAGTACTTAGGCAATACTGTGCTTCAGCACTTCGGCACTTTGGAACTTCGACACTTTGGAACTTCGACACACTCAGTAATTTCGGAACTTCAGGACCTCGGCAATTCAGCATTTCGTCAATTCGGACATTCGGAAGTACCCGAAAGTCCGAATTGCCCGAAATTTGTCTGAATTCAATTTGGACCGAAACGAATTGCACATGTCTAACGGACGAACTGAGGGGAGATTTCTAGACAGCACGTGTCAACAACCGTATCATATAACCGAGCTCGAAACGGTGCTAACAACCACAAGATGCACCAAATATTCTGCAAAAGCCTCATAACATGTAACATAGAGCATCTATCACGAACAGTATGACAAGATTCCTGCATAAGACATCTGCGCAAACTCAAACTCACTCTGTAAATAGTTGAAATCCTTTTTTTTTTTCCTGAGTTTTTCATTTTTTTTACCACTCACCCTTTATTCCTTTTATTTCTTTTAAAATGTATATTAAAAAGAGTTAAACATGAAGGAGAAGGTAGTTTAGAATGGGGAATAGACCCCCGCTCAATGGATACGATTAGGGAACCGCAAGGAGCACACAAGGAGTCAGACAGTAGAGAATCCAGATCAAAAACACACAGCTAAAGGAGCCAGTCAGTTAGGGCCTTGAGACAGGGAGGAAGGTAAAGGTGGGCCATGAAGGCCAAGCTTTAGGGGCCAAAGCTATGAGTTATCTAGAGGGATGCCCTGGAATTATCCGAGGACCATTCCGGTAGAGGCAGGATTACATGTACAGTCATGGCACCAAGCAATCGTGGGAATATATACCATTCTCCCAAATAATGTTGTACTTATGTAACAGTTTACCGCAGGCTCAAATGTAATCACACTATGTTCCCTACTGCGCTAGGGTTGAATATACATACCCTTACCCCTTTTCTCTTCTGTATCCCGTTGCAATGATCTTGACTCAATAAAAATTGAAAAGATTTAAAACATTTTTTTAAAAATAACTATAGATTGTACATAAAAATAAAAATACCGGATTCATCTGAGAGAGTTGGCAGATAATCATTTGGTCATATCAATACTTCTGACATATGCAAACACACACCTAGATATCGTCTCAACGTGTTTAGATTGATTGTAAAATTCCATTTAGCTGTCATGGCATTCAAATCTTGGGTCTTTTCCATAGCACTAAATATTGATGTCCAGTTAAGGAGTCAAGCTAATAGTAACTGTGACTCTCACTAGCTCACTGTTTCAGCTTATTCAAATACAAAGTCCTTTCTGAAAGATGCTATGACACTAAACTTCCAAAGATGTGAGTCCCACAATCCATGTGTCCCATGCAAAAATGAACAAAAATATTCTTATTACGACATCCATTAAATGTTACATTAAGTACAAGCTACCAGTTATGGTCTCCCACATTTAGGTTTTATTCATAGTGACAAATCTTTGCCCACTTTTCTTCATTTGTGTTTCTCCTTCTGTTAAAAAGGGGAGATGTGATGAGAGCCTGAGTGACATCACATAAAGATGGCGGGGCTGGAGGTGGCTAATGGCACTGACTGTCATTTTTCAAATGTAATGCCTGTTGCTGAACATGGTGTCTTGCCTCAAGTTACGCTCTGCAATAAAGACATGTTGAAACCAGCTCACCGTGTTATATGTATTTCATGACATGGTGTCAGAAGTATTAACCTGCGCATTTGTTTGTAAATCTGTAAAGATGTCTGAATTCAGTCCACCTGAGCCATTTGATTTTTCTCTGAAGCATGGCCTACCTGCTGCCAGCAGTTTGCACACTTCAAGCTGGATAAGGAGAGCGGTGAAGTACAAGTAAATTCTTTTTTTATATTCTATGGGCAAATATGTGGAGCCTGTCTACAATAAATTTACATTCTGTAAGGAGGAATAATTGGGCAAATTTCTGTGTTACATCCTATTACAGAATTGTTAGAGAAGGATGTTGCTTGGACCTCCACAGAAGGAGGTCTTTGCACTGGTCTAGTCAATGCTAGGAATCTGCCCCTCTGCTGAGTTTTTATGACCCTTCTAAAAAGACAGTGGTTATGCTAGCAGTTATGGTTAGGAGCAGCCCTGATGGCGACAGAAACAATGCACGCCTAGATTGAAAAGGAGTGTCTGGCTGGAGTTTGGGCCTGTGAGCACTCTCAGCTTTATCTAATAACTCTGGAGACTGACCACAAAGCACTGGTTCCATCTATAAACACATATGACATTGACAAGGACTACTAAGATTCAATCTTCGGGCAGTGCTTATGCTGGGAAAGTGACTGGTGGTGGCAGATACACGCTTCAGGCTCTCGCTCACTGCTGATGATGAGTCATCAACAGAACCAGACGTTAAGGTGTACGTGAATTCAATATTGGCCTCCAAGTCCATATCATCTGGGAAATAGGAACAGATTAAGAGAGAGACACATCTGGATACTGCTAAAGAAGTTATTAGCGAAATAAAGAGTGGTTGGTTGGAGAGCCGAGCAGTGTGGATGCCACTGAATTCTTTTCACTCAGAGAGAGTGCATCTGACAGAACTGGATGGTTTAGTGCTGTTTTCAAACCGTATTGTCATACCTACCAGCAAGAAATGTTAACGGGACACTATAGTCACCCAAACAACTTTAGCTTAATGGAGCAGTTTTGATGTATAGATCATGCCCCTGCAGTGTCACTGCTCAATTCTCTGCCATTTATGAGTTGTCACTTTATTTTACAGCTCTAGCTACACCTCCCTGCATGTGACTTCCCAGCCTTCCTAAACACTTCCTGTAAAAAGTCATCTAATGTTTATACTTCCTTTAGTGTAAATTCTGTTTAATTTAGATTTTCTTATCTCCTGCTCTGTTAATAGCTTGCTATACTATGCAGGAGCCTAATGTGTGTAATTAAAGTTCAATTTTACAGAGCAGGAGATAAAAACATTTAAAGTAAGTTATGTCTGCTTGAAAGTGAAACCATTTTTTTTTCATGCAAGCTGTCAGTCAAAGCCAGGAGAGGTGTGGCTAGAACTTCATAAACAGAACCAAAGTTATTTAACTCTTAAATAGCAGAGAATGGAGCAGTGAAATTTCAGAGGCATGATCTATACACGGAAACTGCTTAATTAAGCTAAAGTTGTTTAAGAGCAGCTACGGCAGTGTGGTGACCTGGAATCAGCACTGACATTGCAGAATACATATCAAGATGCACCTTTTGCCACAAACATTGGCCTACACAGAAAAGAAAGCCTCTATTATCCACCCTGCTGCCTGCGGGTCCCTGGCAGAAGATCGCTGCAGATTTGTGTGAACTCAACAGAAATATCTAGTTGTTGTAGACTACAAAACAGAATAGTCCTATAGTCACTAGGGTAGTCAGCCCCAGTGTCCAAGATAGTATGAGTGGAAAGTTGGAGGGGCTGGATGTGGTTAGGGAAACTGTCATTTTTCAAATGTAATGCCTGCTGCTGAAGACCGTGTCTCGCCTCACGTTACGCTCTGCAATAAAGATATGTTCAAACAAGCTCACCATGTTATATGCATTTTATGAAACTTTCTTCCAACCTTTATTCCTGTAGTGCTATCCATATTGGTTTTGCACTACATATAAAGCTGCCTTGTACATCAGTTTCCCTGGACATCTCCGTGATGTAAACTCTCCCTCTCTACCTGAGCTTACTCGCAATGCCATTTATTTTATTTCCCTTTCCCTTTCTCCTTGTCCCCACTCTATTCATCCGTCCAACCATGTAATATCCAATTTCTTACCAGTTCTATTTTAGTATTTACAATCTATATACTTCTCTTATACAATCAGTAACTTTTTGCATATTTGTTCTTTTCCCCCACCATCACTTTTTATTTCCTATATTTTTCTCCTATTTCCACATAAGCTCTCTTAATAATTATTGTGGAGTTTTCCCTCACTGCCCGTTAAATTAACCTTCTTTTTCTATGTAGATTTTTATATTGTAAGGTTCTCCTCTCATATCTGTATCCTGTTTCTGTGCTGGAAAAGTACTCAATCCGTGGTGATATCAGCACTAGCTATAGGTTAGCTGAAATTAGTGGCTTGGGTATTAAGACATTACCATGCTACTTTTAAGAAGATCTCCTGGATTGATGGCTATAATATAATCGGTCTGAGATAGTCACTAAGTATCATCTCAGAAACCCCTGAGTGCTGGAAATATTACCCATACAGGTTCATCATCATCATTTTTTATATTTCTTAATAAGAGTCATCATACTATACTATAGAAAAATAATTGTAAGATTGCTTGGATAATAAGTCTCTAGCTACACTATCTTCGCAAAATAGTGGAGCTTAATAATCTAAAAACATTATGGACCACATGCAATAAAACAAATATAATGCAGTGAGAAAGTAATCAGGCCCCTTCATTTTTTTTTCACATTTTTAATGATACAGCCTTAAGCTACAATTGTTTAAGTTGTTCTTAATTATTTTTTAGAAAAACAAACAAACATGAAATAAACATAATTTACACTGCTGGCCAGCATCCCAATAGTGCACAATGCTTCGCAGCTAAAAATCCTTCCTCAAGTGCATTCATAGTGAGATCATACCTGAAGAAAGCTTTTTAGCTGAAACACATTGTGCAATATTAAGAGGTTGGTCTGCAGTGTTAAGTATATTTTTATGTTTGTTTTGTTTTCTTTGTGTATTTTTATAGCAAATCCCTTACTTTTAAAGTCTAAAGTTGGCTGACTTATCTATGTCCTGCTTGGGAAGTGATCATCTTAGCCCTTGAAAGAGGCACCTCTTAACATAGTTCAGAGAGCCTGTACACTGCTCTGCAGTATGTGAGTAGCAACACTCACATTTCTATTTCTAAGGATAAATTCTTGCTTCTAGCAAATTACAAGTGGAGTTTCACGTGTCTTTTAGTGAGGAGAGGCTTCCACTAGCCAGTCTGACATAAATGCTAGATCTGTGGAGTATTGCAGTAATTGCTGTCTTTTAGCAAGTTTCTCACATCTCCACACATGTTCTCTAGAGCTCACCTCTCTTTCCAAGGCCATTTTCCCCTGTTTGCTGAGTTTGGCCAGGCAGCCAGCTCTAGGAAGAATCATGGCTGTTCCAGTTTTCTTTCATTGCAAAAATATGGAGGACATTGTGTTCTTGGGAACCTTTAATGCAGCTGAAATTCTTTGTAGCCTTCCCCAAATCTGTGCCACAATCCTCTATCTAAGCTCTGCAGCCAGATCATTTGAACTCATGGCTTGGTTTTTGCTCTGATATGCATTTACAGCTGTGTAACCGTATACAAACAGATGTGAGGATATCCAAATGGCATGTCCACTCAACTGAATTCGTCACAGGTGGACTCCAATCCAAAGATACAAATATCTCAATGATGATCAAGAGAAATGGGATGCATCTGGTCTACATTTTAGGTGTCATAGCAAAAAATCTGAATTTATTTATGTTAATTTCAGTGTTTTGTTTTGAAAACATTTTTTTTGCTTCAGAATTATGGGACACAGAGTTTAGACTGATGTGAAAAATATATAATTAATCAATTGTAGCTTAAGTCTACAAGATAAACTAAATCTGGAAAAACTAAGGGGTCTGAGTAGTTTCTTCTGAATGCAAAATATATATGTGTGTGTGTGTGTTTATATATATATATATATATATATATATATATGTGTGTGTATGTCCTGATGAAAGATCTATAATATGAACTAAAATGTTGACCAATTGTGAGATCTTCGTACTAATAAAGAGACTTTTTTTTCTTCACAAGACCTTGAGTGCTGGCTACCTATCTTCTTGGATATATGTTGTGCAGCTGAGCACCGGGCAGAAAGACTGGGAAGCAGGAGTGCTAAACCTACAAACTGCACATATATATATATATATATATATATATCTCAACAGGGCTGCCATCAGAAACTTTGAGCCACCTAACAGAGCTCACATTCTGGGCCCCTTGGGACCCACAGGCCCTGCATCTAAGTCCATCCACAATGATGTGTGTGAAGAGTGGATACCGGGTGCATGTTTTGTGGATACAGTGTGTTTTACTGACATACATACATACATACATACATGCAGACACACACACATACTGACAAACACCCATACTGAAACACAAACATGCACACAGACATACATACTGACACGCACATACAGGGAGTGCAGAATTATTAGGCAAATGAGTATTTTGACCACATCATCCTCTTTATGCATGTTGTCTTACTCCAAGCTGTATAGGCTCGAAAGCCTACTACCAATTAAGCATATTAGGTGATGTGCATCTCTGTAATGAGAAGGGGTGTGGTCTAATGACATCAACACCCTATATCAGGTGTGCATAATTATTAGGCAACTTCCTTTCCTTTGGCAAAATGGGTCAAAAGAAGGACTTGACAGGCTCAGAAAAGTCAAAAATAGTGAGATATCTTGCAGAGGGATGCAGCACTCTTAAAATTGCAAAGCTTCTGAAGCGTGATCATCGAACAATCAAGCGTTTCATTCAAAATAGTCAACAGGGTCGCAAGAAGCGTGTGGAAAAACCAAGGCGCAAAATAACTGCCCATGAACTGAGAAAAGTCAAGCGTGCAGCTGCCACGATGCCACTTGCCACCAGTTTGGCCATATTTCAGAGCTGCAACATCACTGGAGTGCCCAAAAGCACAAGGTGTGCAATACTCAGAGACATGGCCAAGGTAAGAAAGGCTGAAAGACGACCACCACTGAACAAGACACACAAGCTGAAACGTCAAGACTGGGCCAAGAAATATCTCAAGACTGATTTTTCTAAGGTTTTATGGACTGATGAAATGAGAGTGAGTCTTGATGGGCCAGATGGATGGGCCCGTGGCTGGATTGGTAAAGGGCAGAGAGCTCCAGTCCGACTCAGACGCCAGCAAGGTGGAGGTGGAGTACTGGTTTGGGCTGGTATCATCAAAGATGAGCTTGTGGGGCCTTTTCGGGTTGAGGATGGAGTCAAGGTCAACTCCCAGTCCTACTGCCAGTTCCTGGAAGACACCTTCTTCAAGCAGTGGTACAGGAAGAAGTCTGCATCCTTCAAGAAAAACATGATTTTCATGCAGGACAATGCTCCATCACACGCGTCCAAGTACTCCACAGCGTGGCTGGCAAGAAAGGGTATAAAAGAAGAATATCTAATGACATGGCCTCCTTGTTCACCTGATCTGAACCCCATTGAGAACCTGTGGTCCATCATCAAATGTGAGATTTACAAGGAGGGAAAACAGTACACCTCTCTGAACAGTGTCTGGGAGGCTGTGGTTGCTGCTGCACGCAATGTTGATGGTGAACAGATCAAAACACTGACAGAATCCATGGATGGCAGGCTTTTGAGTGTCCTTGCAAAGAAAGGTGGCTATATTGGTCACTGATTTGTTTTTGTTTTGTTTTTGAATGTCAGAAATGTATATTTGTGAATGTTGAGATGTTATATTGGTTTCACTGGTAATAATAAATAATTGAAATGGGTATATATTTGTTTTTTGTTAAGTTGCCTAATAATTATGCACAGTAATAGTCACCTGCACACACAGATATCCCCCTAACATAGCTATAACTAAAAACAAACTAAAAACTACTTCCAAAAATATTCAGCTTTGATATTAATGAGTTTTTTGGGTTCATTGAGAACATGGTTGTTGTTCAATAATAAAATTAATCCTCAAAAATACAACTTGCCTAATAATTCTGCACTCCCTGTACATACTGAAAAACAGATATACATACTGACACACAGACACACACACATTCTGACATACATACTGACATGCTGACATACATACTGACACACACACATACATACTGACATACAGGGATACATACTGACACACAGACATACAAACTGCATGCACAAACACATGCAGTTCATTTTTCAGCCACCCTCCTGATGATGGGAGCTGGTCTGGCTCTCCCCTTCTGCTTTGTAGCGACTATTTAACAGGTACAAAAAACACAGAAAACGTGTTATCCCAAATCTGGTAGGAACTTCATGCAGAGAAACAGAAAGGTGAGTCCGTCCTTTGGAGAGAACCAGTCACACTGAAAGAAGAATAAAGAGTGAAAGGTATCTGAATTGGCATATTGCCCACATATAATGAACACCAAAATCATTTTAACAACTATTATGTCATGATAGAAAGAGAACGTATTCTTTAATCGTCAAATCTATACAACTGAGATACATAACAATCTTATAAATTTAACCACTACATAGTCATACCTACAATTCGGGAGGGTAAAATAGGGTGGGAAATATTTGCCTCCTGTCATTACTAAAATTAAGATTATAGGTACACTACGTTAGCATAATCTACAATTTTGCCTCATGACAGGAGGCTTCATATTTGCATTTTTAACATTAAGAATTAATCAAAGCAAAGAAGGCATGAGAAGTCTGATGGAAATAAAACGTCCTGAATGTACTCTCGCATGTCCAATCTACACAATGCATAATGTCAGCAAGAGTGGCTCCTGCCGAGAAAACTTATGAAGCAGCCGCACCCCTAACCGAGTGGGCCCCAAAGCATGGTTCAACGCCGTCTAACGATAAAAGCCAGCGGCCCCATCCGTGTTGAAGTAGACACTGGTCCATGAGACTTAACGTATGAAATCAAAAGCTGACCTGCTAAAGAGATTTGGAGAGGAGCTGAGATTTTGGTATATTGCATTAACGTCTTAACCACACATAGTCTGGGGTCCACTAGGAAGAACAGGTAAAAAACCGAAGAGGACTCCGACTTAGTATGATGGGAGATCGTAAAAGTAACTCCCTCTGGAGTGAAGGAGAAACCGTCGACATCAAACACCCACGGCGTCCGCCATGCGACGAAAAGAGACGAGATACAGCAAGAGGGTAAGTTTGGCCGAAAGTTGTTTCAGAGAGAGGTATGAGTTATCCTGCCAATCTCTAAGAAAGCGTAGCACCACATCCACATGCCACAGCCATGAATATTTCGTTGCTGGAGGTATCGACAGTATAGCACCCTGTAGTAACCGACAAACCAATGGGTCCTGACCCACCAGAATGCCCTGTATAGGAATGTGTGCCGCTGAAATAGCTGGTCTAACCACGTTGAGGGATCGGTATGACCAACCTAATGAAAACAGATGTGAGAGGTAGTTTAAGATTAATGGGACAGGAGCAATAAAGGGATCGGAATCCCTCTTCAGACACCAACTACTCCAGGCGGACCTGAGGAAATATAGCATTTCCTGGTGCCGGGAGCCCATGAATCCCATAGAAGATCTTTAGCCAATTGCAATAGGCCATGGACTGACCAGGATCCCCTGGTCCACTAGGTCCAGCTTCTGATCTAGCACGAGGGGGTGAGGTTCTCCTTGTGGTCCCGTCAGAAGTAGAGGGGATGTTGGTAGAAGAAGTGGAGCATTGTGGGGACATCTCCAATAAGTCTGGAAATCATGCCTGACTCTGCCAATGTGGAGCTATGAGAGGTAGAGATATCCTGTGGGTACGCGCGTGACAGAGCATTTTCGCTATCATGGAGAATGGGGGAAATGCATCTGCCCCGTGACTCGACCATGTTTGTAGGAATGCGTCCACTGCTTCGCAATTAGGATCCGGGAGCCAGCTGTAGTAGTTCAGAAGTTGACTGTTGATCCGGGAAGCAAATAGATCTAGAAGTAATGGGTTATGATTCGGTTCCTGGAACACTTAGACGTTGAGTTTCCAGTCGCTGTTGTCTGCCATCAGGTTGATAATTCCCGGTAGGTATTCCGCCCGAATCGTGATATTGTGAGATAAACAAAACTTGTATATGTACTTCGTGACCTCTGTGAGAGCCTGGGATCTGGCCCTGCCCAGGCGGTTGATGTATTGCATCACCGAGACATTGTCCATGCGGAGCAGAAAGCAGCAGTTCAACATGCCTTTGGCCAGGCTGCGGATGGCGAAGGATCCCGCAATCAATTCCAGGCAGTTGATGTGGAGGTCAGTCTCTTCGCCCTGCCAAGGTTCCCATGTGGAGGAGTCCACGCAGTGGGCACCCTAACCCCAGAGGCTGGTGTCCCACTCCACGATGAAATCTGGGGATGAGTCAAAGATCTCTTTGCCATTCCAGGCTTGCATGTGAAGGAGCCACCAGTGGAGTTCTGTCCGAACGTCTGCTGAGAGTGGGATCCAGTGGTTGTACGAGTGTCCCGGGCGTCACCATCTCGCCTTCAGATGTTGCATGGCCCTGTAGTGTAGTGGTCCCGGAAATATTGCTTGAATGGAGGATGAAAGGAGTCCAACAATCCTAGTGAGCATCCTGAGGGGAATCGTATCCGGAGGACACATCCGATTTCTTTCCATTTGGAAGCTATCTTTGCCGTAGGAAGGCGTAGTATGCAGTTTTTCAAGTCGATTTCAAAAGCGAGAAACTGAACCAACTGGGAAGGAGAGAGAGACGACTTCTGTCTGTTCACCACGAAAACCCAAAGATTCCAGAAAGTGAACGACAAATTTAATCTGCAATCGTAGTCACGCCCATGGTTCGAATGTGAGCCATCACTAGCTTCAGCAGCTTCATGAAGCACCATGGAGCCGAGCTGAGGCCGTAAGGCACTGGCATGTTTCTCCTCTCCACCTGAACCGGAGGAAGCGATGACAATCTAGGGTGACGGGGACTGACAGGTATGCGTCTTTGAGGTCCAGACGAGTAAACCAGTCGTTCGCGATGATAAGGTCTTGTAGAAGATTAATTCCTTCCATCTTGAAATGTCTGTATACCACGGAATAATTTAGGTGTCGTAGATTGATAACCAGTTGGTAATCGTCCGTTTTCTTCTTGACCAGGAAGATATTGCTGAAGAAACCGCTGCCTTCTGACGCGTATTGTACTGCGCCATTTTTGAAGAGGGTGCGGATTTCTTCATCTACCAGGAGGTCTTGTTCCGCTGACATGTGTATTGGGGTCAGAGGAGAGGCCTGAATGGGTTGCGAGTAAAACGCTTTGATGCAACCCTGTACTGTCTGGAGTATCCAGGCATCCCAATTCTGTAAGAAAAGAGACAGACTGCCAGCGGTAAAGGTATGGGCACATACCCATAGTGAAGCGACCATGTACACGTCCTCTAAAGCCTCTGGCTCTATCCGTGCCTCTGTAGAATGGGGATCTTTGAGTCATGGCTGGAAAGAAGTTGGATGATTGTGGGTATGTTCTGGAGCCTGTTGACCAGAAGTGGCTGGTGGCTCGGCTCCGCTGCCAACCAGCTCTACCAAAAACACCTCATCCAGGTGGGGCATGGAAGACCTGCTTCAGGGATGCTTGTGCCTTATATAAGTTGGTAAACCTCTTGAGTTCAGCTATGAAGGTTTCTCCAAACAGTAGGCCTTCAGCTTCTGGGCCACATTCTTTAGGTCTAACAGCTTGTTGTCTATACAGAGCAAGGCCGATCTGCGCCATTCGGTGCATAGTGCCACATTGGAATTTCCCAGTAGGCATATGGTCCATTGAGCCCATTCACGGATAGCGTGTGGGTCAAGTTGGGTGCCTTGGGAGAGAGCTAAATCCGCAAAGTAGATAATCTTTGCAATGGGGCCGAGCAAGTCTAGTAGCTTGTCTTGTGTGGCCTTCAGGCCTTTCTCAGCTCCCTTGCGTGGGTCCCATCCAGAGTGGGACATAAAGACCACCAACGTGGCGTAGAATTCTGGAGTGATGGCCACCTTGTCCGGCAGGAGCGGCCTAGGCATTCGGCATTCAGGCGTGCGCGAACCTCCTTCTCTTCTAGCCAGGTGGTCTGGGAGGGTCCACTCTGATGATCGAGGGTGGCGAATGTTCCGAGGGTCGGAGAGTGGTACCCCTTCTACCAGTCTCCAAGAAGATACCTTCCTCGGCCACCCTAGGTTTAGGAACACTCAGGGTATCCTTGTGCCTTTCGGCCTCTACGAGTACGGTTTCTTTAACATATTTTGAGGAAGACTATGGTAAGTCTTGCCAGTCTTCATCCTCTGAGAGTGAGCCATCTTCCCACCACTCATCCATGATGTTAAGGTTACTCGGTGGACCATAATCCTCTTCGTCGGAGGAAGGAAGAAAGTGGTGGTAGGATGGGTTCCTGTTGTTCTGCTCGCTTGGGCCATTTGATAGGTGCTTTGCCCTTGATCCTAGAGGCTGGAGGGCTTGATCCCTTCCAATGTCGCTTGAACTTTGACAGTTCTGATCCCGAGGCCTCCGCCAGGTCTGGATTGGGGTAGTGCTCGTAGCAGAGCTTTCTCCACTGAGGCCGCTACCAAGGCATTAATCATAGCTTTGAAGTCTTGGGTCGGTAGCGGTGTTTTTTCCATGGTCTGGTTCTGTCCTGTGTGTGAGACAGTGACAGTCATAGAGGGCAATGGTGGCAGGGCAATCATATAGAGGCGTCAACCTCCTGGTACAACTGGGGCTCGCCCAGGGTATAGTGGCACAAAATTGCCTGTGCGTGAATAATATTGTGTGCCAATGCGGGAGGGCTCTCTCTCTCCTGGTAACCAGGGGGAATACCCTTGAGAGGTAGCTGAGACCTGAATGTGCGGGTGACCCAGGAACTCCCTTGTTTTACTGGGCTCACCACAGTTGTACATGGAGCTGAACCACGTTCACAGATAAGCAATATGCAGTTCATGTAGTAAGCAGAGGCACGTCAGTGCCACCTAGGAAACTCAGTCCATTAAATTCTGCCACAACAGAACCCGCATATGATTAGCTGGGGTTCACCCCAGGTGGTGTGTCGTGATAACCAGAGGACACCCACATTAGTATTTGGCACAGTATTGGAAAGACATGGATAGCTGGGGGTCACCCCAGGTGGTGTGCCATGAAGACCCAGAGGACACCCACAGTAATATTTGTACTCTTGGTACAGTATATATATATATTTATATATATATATATAAAAAAATAACCCTGTTAAGGCATGCACTTAAGCAGTATAAAATACACTCAGTTTCCAGGGAGCAGCTTCCTATTTCCTTAGTACTGTTAGGAATCCTCTATCAATTGTGAGTTGACAGGTAAAGTAGCAATCCAGTGTTAATGAAGTACCTTTAGTTGATATCCTAGTTGAATGTGTAATAATCCAAGTCCAGCAGGTCACCTAAAATCCGGATCATGTGATTCCCGATCTGGAATAGAGCAAGGAACTGGCCGTCATGAATCTCGCGGTACTCGCAAGATCCAAGATGGCTGCCGCTTACGCGCAACGGTCAGCAAGCCCTGCGAAATGCAGGCCCACCAAAAGTCACAAACTAAGCACCACGGTCTCCCCCGAACCAGACCCCCAAGCCTGCTAGCAATAACCTCTAACTGAGGGCACGGCACAATGCCCGCGGTCCGAGAGGGAAGGGAAAGCACTAGAAATGACAGAGGGCTAAGGCTGGATACATGGACAGTCAGAAAAGGATATAAATGCATAGGGTAACAATAGGGACAGGTTAAGGGAAAGCCAGGGAACAGGAATAAGTATAGCATGAATACATAACACCAGTAGAAAATTCCATTAATAATAAACACTAGGGAGAAATAAATACTCTGACCTGTGCCAGGCTGGAGCAGCAAAGAAAGAGGAAGTGATGAGACTGTCAGGGTGTAACGAGAATATACCCCAACACGCAGGATTCAGCTAAACAGAAGACAACACAGAGGAGAGATACGTCTACCGGACCTTAGAATGGCCGGACTCAACGTATATGAGAGGAGACAGAGTCAGGAACGATCCGAAATCAAGGGCACAGAGAGACAGCGTAAACTAGGACAAGCCGGGGTCTGGTACACAGTAAACAACAAGCCGACAACCAGAACAGAAGGATAAAGAGAAAACGTAGTCAGAAACAAAGCCAAGGTCAATACGGAGAAACACAACTGAACACAACAAGCGCTAAAGGGAACTGATACAGAAACCACGATAGGGCAGGGAGTAAAGGGAGAGGTAAGTTTAAATAGCTCCAAAACTAATGTGATTGGCTCCTGTCATATCCACACCCCCAAAAGGTAAGTGTATGGGGAGTGTGGTATGACAGGGGCCAATGGGAGCCTTTTGACAATTTAGGCTCCCACTGTCTCTTTAAGAGCGCGCCCGAGACTCGCGGCGCGCTCTTAGATTCAGGCGGGACACGTGACCGCTTCTCGCGGTCACTGCCCGCCTTGCTAGTGGAGCCGTCGGATGAGCCGCGCGCGGCTCGTGCAGCAGCATGACCGCGCGCGGCTTGAAGAGAGGACCGCGGCCGGCCCCTGGAGAAGGTGAGTAACGCTACAGTACCCCTCCCTGAGGACACGCCCTCCGGGCGGGTAGGGCCAGGCCTGGCCGGAAAACGAGAATGGTAAGAACGCACAAGGCGGGGAGCGTGAACAGCATCAGCTGAAATCCAACTGCGCTCCTCAGGCCCATAACCCTTCCAATGCACCAAGTACTGAAGTCGACCCCTAAGGTAACGAGAGTCAAGAACAGCAGAGACTTCGAATTCCTCATGACCCTCCACGGAGACAGGAGGGGGAGGCGGAGAATGCCGGGTATAGCGGTTGCGTACGTAAGGTTTTAACAACGAAGTGTGAAACACATTAGGAATACGCAGATTCCTAGGAAGACCCAAGGCGTATGAAACAGGATTAACCTTATGCAGTATACGATAAGGACCTATGAAGCGGCGAGCCAATTTCATAGAAGGAACCCGCAGGCGAATATTCCGCGTGGAAAGCAAAACCCTGTCCCCCACAACATAAGTAGGAGCCGCCCTGCAATGCTTGTCAGCCTGAGCCTTCTGGTGAGCAGCGGAATCCACCAAAGAACGCCGAACCTGCTCCCAAGTATTACGCAAACCAGCCAAATGCTCATCCAGAACTGGCATGCCCTGTGAGGAGAATGCAGCCGGAAGAACAACGGGATGCTGGCCATAGACAACGTAAAAAGGGCTTTTGCCGGAAGAATCATGAGTGGCATTATTCCGAGCAAACTCAGCCCAAGGAAGTAGGTCAGACCAATTGTCCTGATGGTGAGACACAAAACAACGAAGGTACTGCTCCAGAGACTGGTTGGCACGTTCAGCAGCTCCATTAGACTGGGGATGGTAAGCGGAAGAAAATGAGAGAGAAATACCCATTTCTGAGCAAAAGGCTTTCCAGAACCTGGAAATAAATTGACTACCCCTATCGGACACAATAGATACAGGAATACCATGTAACCGAAATACTTCTCTAGCGAAGATAAGAGCCAGTTCCTTGGATGTGGGTAACTTGCTAAGAGACACAAAGTGAGCCATCTTGGAAAACCGATCTACTATCATCAGGATGACTAGTTTTTCAGTATCCGAGAGTTTGGCAACCCCTAATTGCATGGGTTCCTCCTCGGATACTTTAACACTCTCAGGTTTATCAACTCTGGGGTTAATAGATGTGACCAGACGTCTATTCTTGTTTTTGGTATAGAGCCTGTCGCGAATTCTATTATCTATATCAATGAGGTAGTCAATAAGATCCTCTAATGGAATAGGAAGCTCCCTTGCCGCTACCTCATCTAATATAGTGTCAGATAAACCCTCCATGAACGCAGTAGTTAACCCATTATTGGTCCAATCTACCTGTGAAGCAAGGGTACGAAACTGAATAGCATAATCCGCCACAGACCTAGACCCCTGTTTAATCCTCATTAATGCTCTTGCGGCATTCTTTGACCTCTTTGTTGTGTCAAAAGTTCTACGAAAAGCCGCAAGAAAACTATTGAAATCATGAACCATAGGTCCATTGGCCTCCCAAATAGGATTTGCCCACTCTAGTGCTTTGTCAGTAAGTTGATGCATCAAAAACCCCACTTTAGACCTATCAGTGGGAAAGGAATGAGGATACATCTCAAGGTGGAATTCTATTTGATTAATAAAACCTCTGCATGTCTTGGCTTCCCCTCCACACCTAGGAGGAGGTGTTAAATGGGGCGAAGCATTGGTTGAATTGGATACTTCGGGAGGATGAGGTGTAGGAGGGTTAGGTGCGGTTGCAGGAATGGTTCTAGACAAGAGCGTCTGGAGAGCCTGTGCTATCTGATCCATACGGTGATCCTGCTCTACAAACCTTGCCTCGTGAGAAGCCATTTGCTGAGCCAAATCTGCGGGGTCCATGGCCCTATCGTAATGTAACGAGAATATACCCCAACACGCAGGATTCAGCTAAACAGAAGACAACACAGAGGAGAGATACGTCTACCGGACCTTAGAATGGCCGGACTCGACGTATATGAGAGGAGACAGAGTCAGGAACGATCCGAAATCAAGGGCACAGAGAGACAGCGTAAACTAGGACAAGCCGGGGTCTGGTACACAGTAAACAACAAGCCGACAACCAGAACAGAAGGATAAAGAGAAAACGTAGTCAGAAACAAAGCCAAGGTCAATACGGAGAAACACAACTGAACACAACAAGCGCTAAAGGGAACTGATACAGAAACCACGATAGGGCAGGGAGTAAAGGGAGAGGTAAGTTTAAATAGCTTCCAAAACTAATGTGATTGGCTCCTGTCATATCCACACCCCCAAAAGGTAAGTGTATGGGGAGTGTGGCATGACAGGGGCCAATGGGAGCCTTTTGACAATTTAGGCTCCCACTGTCTCTTTAAGAGCGCGCCCGAGACTCGCGGCGCGCTCTTAGATTCAGGCGGGACACGTGACCGCTTCTCGCGGTCACTGCCCGCCTTGCTAGTGGAGCCGTCGGATGAGCCGCGCGCGTCTCGTGCAGCAGCAGGACCGCGCGCGGCTTGAAGAGAGGACCGCGGCCGGCCCCTGGAGAAGGTGAGTAACGCTACACAGGGCCTTTTATTTATCATCTGACTTTTTTCTGATTGTTTTTTTTTTTGTTTCTGTGCTGCTGGGGATTTTCAGTAAAGAGAGAGATGCAAATATGAAGCCTCCTGTCATGTGGTAAAATGAATGCTACCTCATCTCTGTGTCACATTTTGAAATTGAATATCATGGCATTTGTGCTTTTGCAAGTTTTTTGTTTAATTTAACAAACCTGCAAAAGTTAGAGTTGAGAGAGCAAAATAATATTGAAGCATGTATTACTAAAAAACAGTGCCATATTTGGAGAAATCCAAATAATTTTCAAGAATGAAAGTTCAGTTGTTTCTGAAGACAGAGCCGCCATCATAAATTTTGGGGCCCCTAACACAGCTCAAGGTCTGGGCCTCCTAGCTCGCCCACAGGAATACACACACATTCACTGATACAACAGGACACAGATATACTTCTCACCATGATATCCAGACATGGTCGCCCCAGAAGTGCCCAACAGGGGATGTGAACCTGGATCCTTCGGTAGCCTTGGCCTGCTGTTTGCCTCTGAGCCACACTTCAGTTCTTGTTTCAGTGTGATGTTTATCCTTGCCTTGTCTCTAGCACTGGGGGCTGGACTTTTCCTGTGGCTGCTCATATGAATCTCGGTCCACCTGAAGAATATCGCTAATTAGTCAGGTATAAAACACTGCCTCTCTCTGAGAGCAGTGTCAGTTCATTGACTCTGGTTCCAGTTATTGTGTATCTTGATCCAGTGTTCTTCTGACCTTGGCTTATCTCATCGTTTACTCTGGTTTCTCCTGACTTCGGCTTTCCACGACTACTCTTCTGCTTGTCCTTGCCTGTACTGCGACTTGGAACTATATTCGTGCACAGCCCCCGTGCACAGAATCACAGCCCAGGTGGCTTCTTACCTGGTCATCCTGTTCTGTGTTTATTTGCAAGGGTGAACGTATAACTCTGCACATCAGACTCCATCAGGTAAGATCTTGACATAATGAACTGACCATGGAGTCCGCAGAGATACACAAGCTGCTCACCTCCCTTGCTCAACAAGTGACCAACCTGTTACAGACTGTTCAGGAGGTGCAGAAGGATGTCTTGTAATTTAAAGAAATGGTATACTCAACCCTGGAACCTGCATATCCAGAACCCTTTTTAGTAATGCCTGACAGGTATAATGGCTCCTGTTCCTCATTCACTACGTTCAAGATGGATTGCGAGCTCCTGTTTGCTTTAAAACCAAGAACCTACACTACCAACTTTGTTAAAGTCTGCTCCGCTGTTAATCTGCTTTCCGGACGGCTGAAGGCGTGGGTATACCAGAAACTGCAGGAGAAAAGTGCTGTCTTGGACAACTGGTAGTCATTTATAACCAAGATGGACTCTCAGTGCCTTACCTCCAAGAAAGCTACTCCCAAGCCTGCTCCAGGTTCCTGCATATCTCGGGTACCTAGATAAAAAGATGACTCCATCCTGTATCAGTACAGGCTCACCTTTAGCGACCAGCCTTGTCACCCTGGCTGTACTCAAGTAAGCCGTGAAACTCCAGTGGACAGGGAGGAACCCATGGAGATCAGATTCAGCTGAACCAGGTTGCCTCCTGAGGAAAGAGACCGTAGGAGAGTCCATGGCCTGTGTTTTTATTGTGGTGAAAGAGGGCACATCATCTCTCTCTGCCCAACTCATCCACCTAGACCCATCCTGTCATCCTGGCAACACAGCCTGGAAACTGCCAAGGTTGCTGCCAGCCCTATCCACTTTCCATGACACAAAAGGGTAGCAAGACTATGGTAAACAACGTAACCAGTACCCCTGAGAAGATTCCATCTTCTGTTCCAGAGACATCTGTACCGCATCCTGTTAATACTTCTATTGACACCATCACTACTTCCCGCCAGCCCAAAGACGACCTACTTTTGGATTGTGCCTTTGCTTCTAATGGTACTATAGACCATACAAAATATTTACTACAGTTTGAGAAGGAACTGCAAGCCGCAAACTTCCTAACACCTGCATCAAAGACCTTGACTGCTCTCCAGCTGTACCAGAAGCTGGTACTATTGAGCCTCACACTGATAAGGGACTCCAACTACAAGGACTTTCTTGATTCAGATAGTGAAACCGATGAGGAGTACTGAAATTATAAAGAACCTGATCACAGCCGGAGTGCGTTCTTAAAGGGGGGGTCCTGTCACGGTTCTCACCATAACATGGCCAGACATGGTCGACCTAGAACTTCCCAACAGGGAATATGAACCTGGATCCTTCTGTGTCCTGGGCCTGCTGTTTTGCCTCTGAGCCACACTTCAGGTCTTGTTTCAGCCTGATGTTTATCCTTGTCTTGTCTCCAGCACTGGGGGCTGGACTTTTCCTGTGCCTGCTCCTATCAATCTCGGTCCACCCGAAGCATATCGCTAATTAGGGCATTGTTAGTTCATTGACTCTGGTTCCTGTTATTGTGTATCTTGATCCAGTGTTCTCCAGACGGCTCCTGGCCTTGGCTATCTCATTGTTTACTCTAGCTTCCCCTGACTTTGGCTTTCCACAAATACTCTTCTACTAGTCCTTGCCTGTACTGTGACTTATATATATCCTGCACAGACTCACAGCCCAGGTGACTTCTTACCTGGACACCTTGTTCTATGTTTATTTGCAAGGGGTGAGCGTATAACTCTACACGTCAGACTCCACATCAGGTAAGATCCTGACACATACATAATGACATACATGCATATATACTGACAGACAACTGACATGCATACATTCATACTAACAGATACACATACTGAAACACACACACACACACAGGCATACATACTGAAACACACATACTAAAACAGACAAAAACACATATACAGACATACATAGTGACACACACACATACTGACATACATACACACATGCATCTAATTTTTCAGCCACCCTCCTGTTTCTTACCTTTTCATTGCAGGAGGGTGGCTGGGGCTGATCCCTCACCGAGTGAGCTGGGAGGAAGTAAACAGCCATCACTATTTCCCAGCTCTACTTGCGGTGCATCTGGAATTTTTAAAGGGGCCTGGTCGCGTTATTACATGGCCGCAGTGCCGACTGGGCCCCTGAAAATATAGGGTCCATCGAGTGGCGCTAAATGTTTGGGCCACCCGATAGGCCCTATCAGCGTGTGGGCCCCGGTGCACCGGCAGCAGTTCCGCTACACATGGGGCCAGTCATGGTTGTCACCACCTTGATGGTGGCCCTGTCTGAAGGTCTCCAGAGCCCCAAAGTGGCATTATTGTCCCTTGCTTTAGTCTTCAGTCTTAGTTCTAAGGGTTCTGGGTGTTGAACTGCTTTTGGAACTAATAAAACGTAAACAGTAAAATCAAATCCCACTATAAATTTCTAGATTTAAACTTGACAACGTGTCCTTTTCATGATGACAACTGTGGCAAGTCATCTTGTCAAAAAATGGTTTCTTAATTATAGGAGCTGTCCATTTAAGATGAGAATTGCTAATAAATTAGGTATTGTAGTGCTTATATGGCTGAACTCGAAGATGCCCTCTCAGTTTATATTCAGTAATAAACAATCATAATAACGTTATGTTGATAATATCTAATGATCAACAACAGCCACAATTTCAAAAACCATTCCTGCATGTTTTATTTTGTACATAATTAATCTGTTAGAGTGGAACTGCAAGTAACAGTTCATTCCTTTTACAGAGATACTTAAGCCAATGTGTCAAGTGTTTTCTTTTTATATTTTGTGAATATTCTGTACACTAATTTATAACTACAATAAACAGCGGATGCTTATTCATTTACAATGTGAATTTATTCCTAGCCAGCACCGCTAATAAAATAATGCACAGCAGCCTGATTTTAATTACCTTGACAAATTGTTTTTTATTTAAAATATACACAAATGAAGTAAATTTTGATAGTCTGAAGAAGAAAAATAATCTTTGTTTTTAAGAAACACATTTGTTTCTGGATGAAACATTGAAGAATGTATTGGAATCCAACTTAAAAATGAAAAGTAGAACGAGGGTGTTCTTTTTAAACTGTGAAGTGAGAATCAGTAGGGTGAGATAATAATCAACTCATGTCTTTAATAAAACTCATATATTTTTTGTCTCCCCTGATCTAGTAAAAAAAATTTTTTTGCAGACTGTAGGCTCATTTTATGCAAGTTTAACATAGAACATAATTACAAAACAACCATAGAAACATGTGAATGAGGTCTAAAGTAAGAAGATTTAAGGGAGATTCTGATGGCTATCTGCAGCTTTGAGAATATCCAACAATGAACCTTAATAAGCTTTGGTGAACACAGCTCCTCTATAGATATGAGTCTAACCCATCTGGCTAAAGTGAAATTAGATACAAGGATATGCGGTTTTTTTACGATACACAATTAACAATTGGGAATTTGATGGATTCCTGAAGGTTTGGGTTTGTAATTTATGTTTGTAAACAGCAATTCACACAAAGATTTGGATGATCAGCAAATGAAGGGTTTTAAATGGCTTTAAGATTACCTATGCCTGGAGATGGAGATCTGAACACTTCTATGGTATTTTATCTGTTACATGAGTCTAAATCAGCCACCCTTCTGAAAGAAACAAGACAAAAAAAAGTAAAACAGTTAATTTACCAGATAACAATTTTAAAGATAGCAATTCATTATCATTCCAAGATGTAAAGGGACACTATATTGCAGAGACAGCAATAATTACATCGCTGCGTTAAGAATGCCTCTAGTGGCTGTCAGTCAAGCAGCCACTAGAGGAACTTCCTCGTGGTTTCCTGGTGACTTTTGGTTGCATAACTGACATTGGATATCCTCAAAATATAATACAATATGCTTTTCCTGAGTCAAAAGCATGTGACCAAAACATTGTATAGAGGTGATAGGTGCATAAACACGATCCAAATCCCATTCTATGCACCAATGAATCTAGCCTTTGCAGGCTAATCCTTAAAGGGACACTCCAGGCACCCAGACCACTTCTGCCCATTGGAGTGGTCTGGGTGCCAACTCCCACTACCCTTAACCTTCATAAACTGCAATAATTACCTTGCAGGGTTAACTCCTCCAGTGGCTGTCTACTAGACAGCCACTAGAGGGCACTTCCTGCTTCATAGCACAGGTTTTGTGCTAGAGCGTCGCTGGACGTCCTCACGCTGTGTGAGGACCTCCAGCGTCCCTTAATTCCCCATAGGAAAGAATTGAAAAGCATTTTCAATGCTTTCCTATGGAGAGCTCTAATGCGCATGTGCAGCATTAGGTCTCCTCAGCCGGCGGGCGGGATCAGTCTCCCCTGCCGTCTGATGTGATGAAGGGAAGGAGCAGCGGCGACCCGAAACCACCGCCGAGGGACATTGGCGGGGTCTCAGGTAAGTCACTGAAGGGGTTTTCACCCATTCAGCAACCGGGGATGGGTGGTGGGAGGGAGAGGGGTGCAGGGCCAGGAAAACAATCCACTGGAGAGTCCCTCTAATTATCTCTGGTGCCAATACTTCTGACAAGACAGTTTTAGTTGATGAAGAAAATTATGTACCAGATCTATATGCCTTGAAATCAGCCATGCAAATAGGAATCTTGCCTTGAAATCTTGCACCAGGGTCCTGTCCTCTTTAGTTCCGTCACTGGGTAGAGATACAGAGTAACCAAGGACAGAAAACTGGGAAAAAAGATCAAGGTGCAACAGATGTTTAAAAAGATGTTAGAGACTGGGAAATGGAGATACATGCAGTGTGAGACAGTGACAAAAAAGTCTGATTTTTAAAAAAAATTTTTTTATTGATGTGAGAATTTATTAAAAGTGAATTAAAATGTAAGGCAATGTAACTGAACTGGAAGCATAGTTGACTTGGATAAGGTTTCCACTTTGGTTACTTTGACTTTAATTTTATTTCACTTTTAATTCCCAACAAATCTTGTTGTAAGAAGAAAATACTTTGAGGAAGAAGGAAAATAAAGGGGGAATAGAAACAGTGAAAAAGAACTGGAGGAACAAGTGTTATAGTCTCCACTTCCACTTTCTTACGTGTCTGGAACTCGCTTGATGCTGACGTCATATCCCATTCTGTTATCTTCTCCATTTTATACTGAAAATGATCTACATCACTACAGCTCTGCTAAACCTCAGCTAACAATGCACAATCACATGTTCCAGCACAGCTGAATTTATGCTATTTAATACCCTCAGTTGTCTATTTAGACCTTTTGCATGGTAATATGCATTGCTCTGTTGGGGATTCTAGCCCTTTAAAAGTATTTATGGTGATTTGCAATTTTGTGTTCTGGCTTGTTCTCATTGCATCACTTTATGTATTACTCTAAGTCCGGCCAACCAAAGTACTACTAACACTTCATTATGCTTTATTTTCCATATATTAGGTGTACCATAATAGGACAGTACAGCAATGAAAAAGAATAATAATAGCCAGATCTGGCTAATCTCAATTTATGTTGTAAAATGGAAAATGGTGGAGACTGGTTTTGGCATAAACAACATGACTCCACGGTTCACTCCGATGAAAGTTATATTTAAGGCTTCTAGTTTCCATTACCAAGTTTAACCTTCAGTTTTACACGCTGACAGATTAAATAAGATTTTGTTTTTTTTTCTGTTATACATTTAATTTCAATAGATTAACATTTACATTTTACTTCTTTTTTTTTCTTCATTTTTGCAGACAATTACACTTACCAATAAACAAACATACATTCTAAAGTTAGATTGTGGATTTTTGTTTGTATAGCCCAGATATACAAAGTGGGCTTAGATACTGTGGTGATATTACATTTTTAGCCTGAGGACAAACATACGGGAAGAACTAACAGTGTTTTTTTACATCATATAATGATCCAGCTATTGAAATACTATTTTCTATTGTACCATGTATTACATTAAGCCTATTATTAAATTGACATATTACACAAAACACCATTACATTTTCCTTTCTGCTCACATTCATGAGATGACTGGGCTTTTCATTTTGTTTTGACTGATTTTGCAATATTTTCTTTTTTCTATATTACAATGTCAACGCAGAATACCTTTTTTGCTCATTACCTTCCTTATCCAGACCATTATTATCATCATCTTAGCAGAGAGCTCCGAAAACCGTCTTCAAATTAGTGCACCGAGTTATCCTCTGATTGATCTGAAGGCCATTTTCTGTTCTCATGAGACTAAAACCAGACAAATTAAGGGTACATTGACAATTCAAGGTTGTGGTTAATCATATTTAAATGACAGCATCAAGATGAGATGAAGTCACCACCTTCCCTATCATTCTTTGAGGAGCTCCAAGGTGTTAGCTAACCCTCTAATGACTAGTCTGAAAAAGAATAATTTTTGGTTAACGTCAAGATGCCAGTTTTAAAAATGTATATGCGATCACTACTCCGCTTTTTTTAAAGTGCATAAATAAACAAGGACAGACAATGATATGCACTAAAAATTTTGCAGCTATAGAGCAAACTTTATAAGATGTTAATGTATTTTTTTTTTTTTTTTTAAACATTTGGAATGCTGGATCTCTTGCAGTTATAGCAATATGAAAGTCTATTAAAACCTCCACCGTGTACAGGAGAAAAGTTAATGCAGACAAATAATCCAAAATATGTAAGATACTGGTTACTATTATTGTCCTGTCACTCACAGGACAAATAAAATTATACATTTTATGCATGGTACTTGTCTCATTGTTTTTAGCATCATAACAATGAATCTCGCACCAGGACCCTCTCTACTTTAGTTCTGATACTGCTTGGAATACTCTCATAAAATACATTTCTACCTAACTTTTCAACCAACAACTTTGCATTCTCTTGGCTTACCATATTAGATAGCCAGTAAACTATTCCAATACATAATCAAACTGCATATTTCAAAGTTTATGCAGATGAGTTCCATTGGCCAAACTTAAAGAAATTTACATATTAGTCAAGTTTGATTAGAAAGCATTCTCAGCATTTCAATAAAACTATTTGCTTAAACATTATTTTAATGTTTAGTCTTCAAAGTCTTTTCATTCACGCTGGTGTCATAAATATTCACTTAGTATAGTTTGCTTGTCTGATGCATTGCCTACTGGACACACATATCCGAGTTTAGCATAAGAAGCAGTAGAAAAACAAAACAATAAACCTAAACAATGACAGACAGAAACATTTACACTTTGATGTGGCACATATTAAAACATACATGCACTTTGACTTTGAAAAGTGTTTGCTTAGTAAATTCCCAAAGGGTAAATTCAACTGTCTAGATTTTCTAAATGTTAATGCCACATTGACATTCAGGTAGCATGTCACGCATTTCTGGTATGAAAGAGGAAAAACATATTATTTGTGAATAAAAAAACAACAACAAAGACTTGGTGATTTTAAATATACAAAACCAAATGTCCTGAATCTGCGAATTACCATTTGCTGATCAATGAAATATGAAATCTGCTTTTTAGTTTTAAAATAATTACAAACCTAAGAGTAATGAGCATTTAGACATTGCTATATTGTACCTTTGAGATAATGTAGTTTTTCTTGTTGGAAGTTATTTGTGTGTATGTGTATATACAGTTAGTTGGACACTGAACCAATTTTCATCATTTGGGCTCTGTGCGCCAACACAATGGATTTGAAATGAAACACCTGAGATGTAATTGAGGTGCAGACTTTCAAGTTTAATTCAAGGGGTTAAAAAAAAATATTGTATGAAATGTTTAGGAATTTTAACCATTTTCATACACAGTTCCCTTATTTTAGGGGCTCAAATGTAATTAGGTAAATGAACACAATAAACATAAATATAATGTTAATTTGTAATACTTTGTCAAGAATCCTTTGCAGTTTGGAATGCATGGACCTCACCAAACACTTGTTTTTCTCTTTTATGTGCTTTGTGAGGCCTTGACTGCAGCTGTCTTCAGTCGTTTGTTTGTTCTGCCTTAAAGGGACACTATAGGCACCCAGCCCAGAGGGAGCTATAGTACTAGGAATACAGCTTTGTCTTCCTGACACTTATAGTATTCCTTTAAGTTATGTATTCCGCAAGTGAAATGCTTGCTTGATCAGGTTGAAATCAGGTGATTAACTTGGCCATTGCAGAACATCCCACTTCTTTGACTTAAAAACCTCCAGGGTTGCTTTCACAGTATGTTTTGAGTCATTGTCCTTCTGTAAAGTGAAGTGAAGCGCCATTCAATTAACTGACAATATATCCTCCATTCTTTTTTTCCCTCATCATTCTGGTACAGGTTGATTTGAACTAGGCTGGCTTTTATGAATGATTTGCACTTTGTGATGAACCCTCTGTATTTGCGAATGTTGTGAAGGGGTTTTTCTTTACCATGGGAAGGATCCTACGATCCATCCTCCAGTGTTGTTTTCTTTATTTTGTGTTGCAGAGCTCACAAGTGCATTCTTCTTTTCTTAAACTGTACCAAACTATTGATTTGGCCACTCCTAATTTTCTTGCTCTCTCTTTGATGGATTATTGTTTTCTTTTCTTTTATTCAGCCTAAGGAAGGACTGTTTCACTTGCATTGAGAGCTCTTTCGACTGTTTCCAAATGTGAATGCCACAGCTGTAATCAACGTTAGACCTTTTTACCTGCTTAATTGGTGAATAAATAGTGAAGGAATAGCCCACACCTGTCCATCAAACAGCTTTTCAGACAATTGTCCAATTACTTTTGGCCCCTTGAAAAAGAGGGGGCTACATATTAAAGAGCTGTAACTCCTAAACCCTTACACCAATTTGGATGTGAATACCCTCAAAGTAAAGCCAAGAGACTGCACTTTAAGCCCATATTCATTATTTAACTGTAACTTGGGCCAATGTCCAAATATTTCCAAACCTAATTGTATATATGCATTCTTATTATCATGCTATGTGCCATGGACCTGAATTAGACCATTGAAAATCAAATTAATGTGCCACTGTAGGAATTGTAACTTCTTCATTTAATTTAAGTGATTATATTGTCTGAAGTCCTCCCATGCCACTCTTCCTTTTAGCGTTATTTTTTTTTTATTTTATTGTTTTCGTGTTAAACAAGAGTCCCTAGCAGCCCATGCTCTTTGTGCAGCTTGGGTTAAATAGGAATCACTAGCTTAAGCAGCAATGGGTGGCTGTAATTATGAGTGTCAGCTGATTGCATTCAGCCTATCAGAGTGTGTAATCTATGCCTTTGCCATACATCCAATTGGGGCTAAGCTGTGGGTGGCCAGGGGCAGGTACCCTCATCCAGTGTGAAACTGCTCAAAAATGGTTTAACGTTGACTGAAGGAACAGCACCTGTGGACTCCAGGCACTATAACCAATTCAATGAGATGAGAGTGTTATAGTGCATATAGTGCCATTTAAGGGGAAAGTGTCTCTAATTGCTGTCTGTCTAACATTGTCAAAGAAAAAAAACAGCAGTTTTGGACCAAAATCATGGAGATGGATTGTCAGGGGGCCTGGTCAGCGCTGTGTGCTTTAACAGCTCGCCCAGCATTGACCGGGCCCCCTGCGATGAGATCATCACTGCTGGGAGGAAGTGACTGCACTTCACTCCTCCCAGCTAACACACACAGACTGCGCTGGAGGAAGAACAGGGAGTTGGAGTGAGAACTCTGACTCCCACCAGCCTGAGCCATCACTGGACCCCAGGGAAAGTCACCCTCCTGCATCTAAAAGGTAGGAAACAGGAGGGTGACTTAAATATTAAGTGTGTGTGTCTGTCTGTCTATATGTGTCTGTGTGTATCTGTCTGTATGTATGTGTGCCTGTCTGTGTGTTTGTGTGTCTGTCTGTATGTGTGCCTTTCTGTTTGTATGTATGTGTCTTTGTATGTATGTCATGTGTGTGTGTGTGTGTGTCTGCCTGTATGTGTCTTGTGTGTGTCTGTCTGTATGTATGTATGTGTCTTTGTATGTATGTGTGTCATGTCTGTATGTATGTGTGCCTGTCTGTCTGTTTGTATGTATGTCTTTGTATGTGTTTGTGTGTGTGTATGTGTGTGTGTCTCTGTATATATCTGTGTGTGTCTGTCGGGGGGAGAGTTAGAGGGGGAGTAGAGGGAGGGGGGCATGCATTAGTTTCGCACCGGGGCCCCATGGGTTATGTGTACGCCACTGATTTGCAAAATATAATATAATATATTTGAATACATTGTAATAGGATATGAATTTAGCAATGGGATTATCAAAATCAGAAACCAGCTTAAAAGTTATGTCAAAGATCTTTGTGGACAGTCAACTTAACAAATATAACAAACTGAATAGCTTTTAAATTGCATCCAATTTGAACTGACACAGCAATGTGAATCAATTGTAAATATGTGACTTTGCAACTATCTTACTGTTTGTCGATAGTCAACTAAGACAAAAGGAAGTAAAAAAGGAAAGTGAAGGTGGGTTGAGGTCCATTAAGTAAGTCCTGGTAATTCAGACATCATCTGCTGTTTGTAGAAATTCTCAAAAGAATTGTTGATTAAATAAATGCAATACCACCTGATTCATACAACAAGATTTTCTGTAGAAATCAGGATTTTATTTCTATTCTACGTGGAAGTAAAAAAAAAAAAATACATTTTGTTAAACACTAAACTGCTCTTCTGTTGTGTGTCAGCATTAAAGACAAACTCTGCACAGATTGTATATTAGACAACATATTGTGCTGGTTGATGAGTCCTTGGGGAAAATACAAAAGACTTAGTTGATGGATTTCTGTCTATGTGAAGGAAAAGGATTTCTTCTCTTCAAATCCAAGATTTGTTTCAGCAGCACTATGAGAAAAGATGGTATTTCTTGTCAAACATTTCACTGACTCCACAGTAGGCAAGCAAAATATTGCTCATTTATCAGATGCTGTCAACGTTCCAATGACAATTTCGACTTTGAATTAAGTTCTCACTTCTTGCAGTGCTGTATGCACTACCTTTCCATGAGAGTCATTATAAAACTGTCATTATTTTGAGATGGGGACCAAATTTCAATAAAATATCATCCATTTTTACATTTTATAAGGCTACTTAAAATCACCTCTCTCAGCAGTGTTAAGCCCACCACTAGTTCACAGTACCCCAATATCAGTGGGTCCTACACTAATTCCAACATGGGAGGCAAATTAAATAGTTCTAGTGCTAAATAAAAAGTGTATTTTAATAATCTGTTGTAAGAGCATTATGAATATATAAAGCAAAATGAATGTGATAAACGCAATTCAAAAAATGCAGTGGCAGAACTAAATAATTAAAATGATAGTGCTTTGATGTACATACTCACAATGCAAATCATACATCTGCTCTATAACAAATGAAAAATATAATTTTAAGTTATTATTATCCAAAACATCCTCAAATTTATACTTTCCTGTGGTCACCTCCAAAGGGGCGTCTGGAGCTGGGGTGTGTGGTGGGTTACTCAACCCAAAAGAAATCTGATCTGGACTAAATAGAAAAGACAAAAAGAAAATCGGGGGTACATATGGCCATTTGGTGGAACTAAAACCCATATTTGTTTGCTGAGATTGGTGATTTTAAGTAGCTTCATAAAATTAAAAAACTTATTTGTACGTGTGTGCTGTTCCTTAATCTGTATTATGTATACATTTTGGTCACTAAGGCAGCACCATTTCTGCAAAATGCATGTTCCGGGTGTGCCCCATTTCCTTTTTGTGTTTACTATGTCAACATGTAAATTAGTCAAATTGAAGCAGCATTAGAGAATGATTGTGATCACAAATACTTAGCTTGTCCATCTTACTTTAATCCTACATCTTATTATAAAATGAGTGATTGTATAAAACAGTTGCAACTATAGATGAGTGTTTTATCATGATCGAACTACAGAAGTCCAGGACATGCTTTAAAGAAAATATTATACTTACAGATATTTCACAACTGTGTGATGCATAGTATACACCACCTTTTAGCTTCTTATTCTTCAGTAGCAGTGAACCCATACAAATCACCAGGATATTCCTGCACAGTAAAAGGAATCTTAGAGCACCTCAAATGTGTTAGTGTTGACCTCCCTGATACTGATCTGGCTAATCAAGCGTGGTGGTTACTACTAATAACGGAACACTTTAGACCTTGAGAAAAATGTATACAGGCCCCAGTAGATATTACAAGATATTATAGATTACATTAGCAGTTACCTGTGCTGGTATCCTTTAAGGTATAAAATGTATTGGGTATTTCCAATCAAAAATATCTTAGAAAATAAAGAGAAGAAAATTGAATCATGAACATGCATATTCCAATGACAGTGGAGCTGAAATTACCAGAGTTACACATCAAAATATGTTACAAGGGGGAACAGAACCTACCTTCAGGGCGCACTGTGGAGGAACCGGGTTCCGCCTACAACCGATTCCCATACAAACAATAATGAAATGTCCCAATACATCCTTTTCAGCTCAGTGTCATTTTATTAAAAAGTGTTTTCATTTTAAAATACAAAGATGATTTAACCACAACTGTGGTCATGGTCAAGCTTGATAAAGACCACAGCTGTGGTCGAAATATTGTTGTTTTTTTACATTGAAGACACTTAATGAAAGAGCACTGAGCTGAAAAGGATGTGTTGGGACATTTCTTTATTGTTACACATAAGTGCCAAGGAGACCATCAAATAACCACATTTTATAAGCACTTCAAATCTAGAAAAATAAAAATCACTCCCCCACCTATTTTGGTTTCCTGTAGGCCATATGTGCCAGTTATAGCATGGATGAATTAAAACATTCACCAGTTATATGGTAGTGCACATGGTTGCCAAAATAAATCTTCCATACTGCCATTGGAGATTTTTGACATTTGGTAAGATGTGTTTAATAATAGTTATTAATAATATTATTATTATTATTTGTATATTTTTTACTTTTCAATAATAATCACTTCACATGTTGAAATAATTGACTTTTGATGACAATCAATTTACAACAGAAATCAATATTTACTACGTGGTTAATCAGTGTAACCAACTTAATGCACTGGGATTTGCAATCAGAAAAAGCCATAAAAACAGCTTCATGGGAATTTAATGACATAGAACAACACAGTGACAACATTACCCACCTCTCTTGTTACGAATTATGACAATTTTGAATGTAATTTCCATTAAACTGAGAGTGTTACGCTGCCACCTACAGGTAGAAACAATTTATTTACTTGCTCTGCACTGGAGGGCTTTTGGTTAATATCACATTTAAGTAATGTGTTGATGGTGTAGAGGTAATTAGGTTACAGAGAGATTTGCAACACTTCAGTGGTCAAGTATGAATACCTATAGTTATTCTGTTCATATCCATTTATTTATTTTACGTTCGCTTTATAGCTTTATAGAGATTTGCAATTATGTAGTCGTTAATAAGACCATTAAACAGTAGAATCTACTGAAAACAGACAAGTAACATTTATTCTTGTATTCTTGTTGTACCTTACTGAGCTTTTGATTTAATGAACATGTTTGTCTATTGTGTTTAGAATCCATGTGCGGTATTTTTCTAATATTATGAGTAGACATAGCTACAATCTGTGCCATTGATTTTAATACAAGCAGGCTCAATAAGCAGTGCTTTTATGTATTTTTTTATCCATCAACCCCATTCTTTTGAAGATACTAATGTTGCAAAAGAGATCAACGGAGTGCACACGTAGTGAATAGATTTGTTGCCAAATGTAGCAAACATGTTTAATACAATGTATGCTTTATACCAGGGGTAGGCAACCTTTTAGCAGCACTGTGCCGAAATAAGATTGTGATGTCCCATAGCATGCCGATCCTATTTTTTTTAAATTGAGGTGTGCATATATTGAGGTGAGCAATATGTTGCCGTATTCGTCTAGGGTTATTATATACTGCAGTTGCTTTGTATCGTTGTATTTGTGTGTGTATGAGCTATTATATTGTATATGTTCATGAGTAGTTTGTGGTACTGTGTACCTATGAATGTCGGCTGTGTAGTGGGGCTGCTTGTGAATTTGTGTGGATGGATATATCACATTGAGTGTTTCGTAGTGTGTGTGTATATGTGGGGCTGTTTGGGGTATTGCATGTGAGAAACTGCACGTGGGGTTGTGTGCATGTATATGGATTGTTAGTCGTGTTGAATTTGTGCAGATTGTGCTGGGGTGTGGGCTGCTATTATTTGTATGAGGGGAGGGTTATTCTGCAGCTCTGTGTATATCTAGAAGTGTGGGCTGCTCTACTACAGTGTGGATTCCCATTCACAAGTGCTGGGAGAAATTGATCTGAGATCACTTCTTCTCTGTGCTGCAATGTATAAATTGAGGATTGTCCTTCACCACCTTTTCATATTAGCAGATATCTGAAGTTTCACCTGTTTGGCTCTAGCAGCCTTGAGTGCCGTGCAAAGACACCTCGAGTGCCGTGCATGGCACACTTGCCATAGGTTGCCTACCCTTGCTTTATACTAATGCTTGCGTATATATTTTTGCTGCAGCTAACATTTTTAAGTTTGATTTATATGTTGTAGATTTATATAAAAAAAATGTTTTATTATTGTAAATGTTTGTTATGGATCTGGCATAATTTTGATCAATATTGTAACCTACTTCAGACTCAACGGCAATGGCTCGCTATAATTTCATACTGCCATCAACGATCACCCTTGCAGGAATGGTGGATTCTATCTCCACTTCCCTGAGTTTAGAACAGTCCCATCTATTCTAGAGATTTTAGAATGACCAAGTCCACCAACGATATGCATTCCTCAAAGACAAAGATTTATACGTAACTGAGTTTAACAAATGTGGTAGATAGACATCTTAAGTTTGAACCTAAAAAATAGCAGGGTTATTTCGTAAAGTGTGACTTTAAAGTGATTTTCAAGTAAATTTCTAATTTTAAGACCAGTGTAGATATGCTTCAGGTTTTGCCACTTTGGCCTTAACTTTGAAAGTCACTGTGAATTCTCACTTTAGTGAATAACCCTGGGATTCATTTGGATCAAGGCAGTCAGAATTACATAGCTTAACATAGCTTAACATAGAATGTGACAGCAGATAAGAACCATTCGGCCCATCTAGTCTGTCCGATTTTCTAAATACTTTCATTAGTCCCTGGTCTTATCTTAAGTCTACGATAGCTGTATGTTTATCCGGTGCATGCTTAAAGTCCTTCACTGTGTTAACCTCTACCACTTCAGCTGGGAGGCTATTCCATGCATCCACTACCCTCTCAGTAAAGTAATACTTCCTGATATTATTTTTAAACCTTTGCCTCTCTAATTTAAGCCTATGTCCTCTTGTTGTGGTAGTTTTTTTTCTTTTAACCCCTTAAGGACACATGACATGTGTGACATGTCATGATTCCCTTTTATTCCAGAAGTTTGGTCTTTAAGGGGTTAAATACGGTCTCCTCCTTTCCTGTGTTGATTCCCTTTATGTATTTAAATGTTTCTATCATATCCCCCCTGTCTCGTCTTTCCTCCCAGCTATACATGTTAAGATCCTTTAACATTTCCTCATAAGTTTTATCCAGCAATCCATGAACCATTAGTTTAGTAGCCCTTCTCTGACATATTCCTGATGGGTGAAACAAAGGGTAGCCCCCATATTAGTAGTTTTCAAACTTTTAAATGCCTGCTGTTAAATCTTATATCACAGAAAATAAATCATCCTTCATTATATTCTGTTTATTGAAATGGCCCTGTTAATATTTATTCCAGTAACTGATAAATATTCATTGCGAAAAAATCTTGCCTTGCAGAAAGCGAACTAGTCTGTACAAAAGTAACTGATAGATTTCTGGAAAAAAAAATTATATCTGATGTAGTGTTCTTTTTAAAGTAGATAGAATGCCGTGTAAAAGACAGAATTCAGATTGAAATATGACTGAGCCGAAACTAATATTCAGATAAAATTCCTGCGTTTCAATTTTCCTATCTAAAATTGCCTTTTGAAACAGAATATACTTGAAATTAACTATTGTTTAACTCCCGGAGTTCCAGTATGTGAACATCACCTTCCTGGCACCCAATGGACAAAAAAATGGATTTAAGAATGTTTGATCCATGTCCATTATTTTGAGGGAGTTATGATGCCTATGGGGAAAAGAGGTCCTTGACTCCCCCCCATCATATAATGTTGGCCAAACAGTATATACCATTATAGTCATCTGTGTTTAGGCTGTTCCACGGAACATTCATCCTTCCAATCAACTGACGAGTCTGATGAGTTCTACCAGCAAAATATATTTAATGTATGCATTGTAATGCAAAGGGAGACTTGACAAGGGATTGGGTAGGGTTAAAAAATTATTTATGCAAACTATTTGGCAGGCAGGTGAGTTGGGACAACTTTTGTTCTCCCGATGATAGATTGAGGCATTGTCTTGGAGGGGATAGCCTGACCCCCATATTAATAAAAGGGAGGTTAAATCCTCCCGCATGCCCCTACTCACAGCATGCAGTGAGTAGGGGCATGCTGCCTAAACAGCAAGCAGCCAGTGGCTGCTCACTGTCATTTAGAACTAAATTAAATCCTCTACGAAGAAAATATATACCACCTGGTAGGGAACAAAAGCCCTACCACGAAGTACAAACAATGGGTTAAAAGGGTAGCAATTAGGGCATAACCCTACAAAGATAATTTAGAAAGAGAAGGGAGATTATCTCGTATCGAGACGGGAGGGATCCCCCCACTACAGCTACCCCTAGATAAGTAGATACATATACAGGCTGGTGTAACCAGAATAGATTTAAATAGAGTATATCACATATAGGATTAATGTCCCAGAAAAAAAGACAACAATGATATTGTACTTTGGATAATACCCACAATCATTCACTATTAAATCAATCAATGTGAGCTTTGAGACAGAGTTACCACACTTGTAGCAAATGTAATGGTAATTGGTGGAAACAATGTATCATAGTATCCTCACAATATAAATAGTACTGTGAATGATTGAAACATGCTGTGTCTTAGTGCAGGCTGTTTGTGATATGATTATATTTATTGTTTATTAGTACTTTGGTTTATTCTTATTTTTAGTGTTGTGCCTAGATATCATAGTGATCGGCCGGTCCTTATCAATAGTTGTGGCATCTTATATAGAGTGGGAAAATTATAGTGGAGGTGTTCCCTCTTTCTATTGAGGACTCCACTGTGGACTCCTCTCATTTCCCCCCCTTTGTTTTTCATTATATATTCTCCTTTCTGTCCTTTCAATTTCCTTTCTGTATGATAGGATCTTAGGGCATTTTTTATTTATTTTTTGAATCTTTGGTTATATAGAGAGGGGAATTTATATGCCATTTTCTATTGCTATCTGCACTAAGACACAGCATTTTTCAATCATTCACAGTACTATTTATATTGTGAGGATACTATGATACATTGTTTCCACCAATTACCATTACATTTGCTACAAGTGTGGTAACTCTGTCTCAAAGCTCACATTGATTGTGATTATCCAAAGTACAATATCATTGTTGTCTTTTTTTCTGGGACATTAATCCTATATGTGATATACTCTATTTAAATCTATTCTGGTTACACCAGCCTGTATATGTATCTACTTATCTAGGGGTAGCTGTAGTGGGGGGATCCCTCCCGTCTCGATACGAGAGGATCTCCCTTTTCTTTCTTCTTTTTCTAAATTAAATCCTCCCACGTGCCCCTACCTGTGCTAAGTTCCTCCATGTAATTTAAAACTGGATATAAAAATCAGTATTTTATATAGAAGTGATAGAGCGCTACGGTAAAAGTACGTGCAACCAAAAGTTAGAGCAAAAACTATAACAATGTTGCAATATGAAAAAGTATCTATGTAGATCTAAATGCCAAGGCATCGTGCAATACCCCGCTACACTGCCGGGCCGCCGGGTAATCGCTCTCTTGGAGCGATGACTTCCGGGTTGCCCCACATGACACACAGCAGTGAGGCAGAGCATTGGAAGCCATCGGGCTTCCGATGCTCTGCCTGTGCTGAGTGCCTTGAGGGGTCGAGGCACTGAGTGAAGAATAAAATAAATAAATAATGGGGGGGAAAAAAAATTAATAATAATAATACATTTTAAAAAACTAACCCCTTCCCGCCCTCTCCCTCCCACCATTCCCATGTACTTGCCCGATCACCGCCATCCCCCCCACCCGCGATTGGTGTTCTGCTCCACTGGGGGGGACTGTCTGACAGTCCCCCCTCTGCAAAAAAGGACCCCAATGGCCATGTGACTGCTCTAAACCAGCAGGGGGGGGGAGTCTTAACTGACAGGCAGTCCCCCTGCTGGTGAAAAAAGTTTTTTAAAAAAAGTTTTAAATTTAAAATATTAATGTTAAAAAAAATCTCTCTCTCTCTCTCTCTCTCTCTCTCTCTCTCTCTCTCTCTCTCTCTCTCTCTCTCTCTCTCTATATATATATATATATTATTATAATCAATTAAAAATAATGTAAAACAATTGCGGTATATGTATTGCTATTTCTAACTGTATTTTTATATAAATATATATATATATATATATATATATATATATATATATATATATATATATATATATACACACTTAGAATTCAATTATATATATATCTATGTATATATAAATAGATAAATAAAAATAATATGAAATATACATATGTACATATAGATAATTACATAGAAGATTTCATAAATAGGTATATATGTGTAAATTCTATGTGTATATTTATGTAATATTTTGACATAATTAAGTAATTTTATTGATTGCAAATTGGGAACCTGCCTGACAACCCAGACCGAAAGTCCAGAGAATTTATTTTGCTAGCATTAATTTAACCATGTAACTTTCCAAGACACCCTAAAACCTGTACATGGGGGGTACTGTTTTACTTGGTAGACTTCACTGAACACAAATATTAGTGTTTCAAAACAGTAACATATATCACAGCGATGATATTGTCAGTGAAAGTGAAGTTTTTTGCATTTTTCACACACAAACATCACTTTCACTGATATCATTGTTGTGATACATTTTACTGGTTTGAAACACTAATATTTGTGTTCTGCGAAGTCTCCCGAGTATAACAGTACCCCCCATGTACAGGTTTTATAGTGGTTTTGAAAGTTACAGGGTCAAATATAAGGCAGTGTATTCACATTGAAATTTGCCAGATTGGTTATGTTGCCTTTGAGAGTTTATGGTAGCCCAGGAATTAGAATCCCCATGATGGCATACCATTTGCAAAATAAGACAACGCAAGGTATTGCAAATGGGGTATATTCAGTCTCTTTTAGTAGCCACTTAGTCACAAACACTGACCAAAGTTATCATTCATAATTGTTATTTGCATTTTTGACACACAAACAAATGTAAATGCTAACTTTGGCCAGTGTTTGTGACTAAGTGGCTACTAAAAAAGACTGGACATACCCCATATTAATTACCCTGGGTTGTCCACATTTCAAAAATATATGGTTTGATGGGGATAAATTGCATTGGCCGGCTTCAAAATGTTCCAAATAGGACACGGGTGCATGATGACAAGCTGTGAAAATTCCAAGTTGGAAAACTGAAATGCACACCCTCCAAATAAGGTCTTTTTGCCCCTGAGAACCCGACACACCTATACATGGGTGATATCACTCAACTCATGAGATGTTGCTGAACACATGTTGTGGTGTTCTTTGGCAGTAACCTTTAAAGTTCTCAGTACATGTATTATTAAATTGTGTCAAAAAAAAATCACCATTTTTTTTTTTTATTTGGCATAGATTGGTGGTAAAATGGTTGCATGAAAAGAGTTTTATACATTTGGTTGCATGAAAAGTTTAATACCTTTGGTTGTCATCTTTAAAAAAAAAATATATATATATATATATATATATATATATATATATATATATATATATATATGTGTGAAGGGTTATTCAGGAATCCCTGACAGATATCAGTGTTACAATGTAATTTGCGATTATTTTGAAAAACAAAATGGTTTGGAAATAGCAAAGTGCTACTTGTACTTATAGCCCTATAACTTTCCAAAAAAGCTATGTACATGTTAACATTGGGTATTTCTAAACTCAGAACAAAATTTTGAAACTATTTAGCTTGGGTGTTTTTTTGGCGGTTATGATGCGTAACAGATATTGGGGGTCAAAGTTAGAAAAACATTATTTAAATTTTTTTTCATCATTTTATAATTTTTATAGTAAATTATATGATATGGTGAAAATAATGGTAACTTTAGAAAGAACATTTAATGGCAAGAAAAACAGTTTATAATATGCGTGGGTACAGTAAATGAGTAAGAGGAAAATTACAGCTAAACACAAACGCCGTAGAAATGTAAAAACAGCCCTGGTCCCAAACAAAACAGCCCTGGTCATAACACTGTGATTAGTTGTTTTTCATAGGTTTTAATGCAGGGGGGGAGGGTAGGAATAGTTGTGTTGCCGACTCCCTCCTTTACTTCTCCGTGCTGTGGGGGTTAATTCCCCTGCAGCACGGAGTCTATTAAACAAATGAAACAAAATCAAAAGGTAATGCATTTGGCATTTGCCCTTTCGTTTCATTTGTTTGTAGGGCTTTCATTTACGTTGTAGTAAACGAATATGAAAAAACCTAATTTTCAGATGAAATCTTATTCGTACAAAAATGAATGCACATGTCAAGCAATTAGGTTCAGTTGGGCACTTCCGAAATTCTGAAAGTCAGCAAATCAGAACTTCGGCAATTCAGGACTTCAGCATTTCGGAACATTGGAATTCGGAACATCTGTAGGGCTCCCTAACCCTAACCCTACCCCATAACCCTACCCGTACCCCTAACGCTAACCGTAACTACCACAACCACCTACACATGTATAGGGCTCCCAGTGCCAGGAATTAGCTTATTGGTCAAGATTCCTATCATCATTCATGTAATTTACCCTCTCTTGTTTTGCCACTTTTCAGAAATTTGAAGCACTTCGGCCCTTCCGAAATTCAGCACTTCGGCGATTCGGTTTGGCAATTCGGACTTTGGCACTTCGGAAATTTGGAAATTCGCAACGTCGGACATTCGGATGCTTCAAAATTAGTCCAAATTTACATTCGGAACGAAACAAATTGAACATGTCTATTCATCAAGCATTGCGGTATTACATAAACTATGAAAGGATGAAGGTAGGGAATAAGTGGCATTAGAATGGTTTCCTTTAAAAGCAATTAACTCAGTGCCCTTTTAAAAGTTGTTACATGGATTTAAAGGGTCACTATTGGCACCCAGACTCCCACCCCCCAATTAAGTGGTTTGGTGCCATGTCCCTTTTATTTTAAGC